>OY728130.1:512246228-513496228 GCA_963277665.1 Viscum album
AAAACATCGTGAATTAACAAAAAACTTCTTATAAACAACCAAGGATCTAAATAAAGATAAAAAAGATCATATTTCCTTGGGAATTCATACACATAAATACGTAGGTCATTACATAAATAATATCTCCCCAAATCACTTATATCAAATCCCCCCATGGTATATTTCTCCCCCATAATATGATATATATTTTTTTCAATTCCATTTTTTGCTATAATCATGACATCACTGGTTTGATTTCAATCCAATTTCACTAATTTATCCCACTATGACAATAAACATAGAGGGTATGAAATTACAAACCTAAAAAATATAAATTATAAATTAAAATCATATGGGGAGGGGGTATTTTCTAATCCTTCTCAAGCTAAGAGAGGGGGTTTACCACATTGATTCAACTTATTCTTCTAAAACATCAATGTGTCCAATGTTTTTGAAAATATATCTGCCATTTGTTGATTATTTCTAGTTTTATCCATTTTGAAAGTTCCTTTTCCAGTTTCTCCATAGAAATAGTATCATATCTCAATATATTTTTAGTTATGTTATTTTTATAGGTTCTTTAATAACTCAAAATATATTGTTTTATAAAAACATATCATCACATGTTATCATGTATATTTACTGAGATCATTTTATTGTTGTTTCATACAAGTTAATTGGGTATATTCCTTTTTAAATAAAATATATCATGCTTCCTTTATATAAAGATATGTTCTCTCCTAATTCATACTAACCATGATAATGCATTTGTTATCAAAAAATAAAGGACTTATCCTTATGGATTTTCCATCTACAATATCTCTAGCCCAATCTATATATGAATATGAAAATAAATCTCTATATTTTCTTAAACTAAACATAAAATCATACCCAAGGGTAGATTGAATATTCATTTTCATCCACCTCAAAATTGCAAGATATTATTATATTGAATTACTTTGAAACCATGTATCTAAAAAAGTAACTGAAACTATGTTTGTTCTTATTGGTTTAAGGTACATAAAACATCTAACCATATTATAATATAAAATTAGATCCATTTATATACCATTATTATTTTTTCTATGTCTGAATCAAATAAATATTAGTGTATAAATATATTTTCAATCATTTATCGAATTTTTTTATTCAAATTATCTTCATATTTAAATATAGAAATAAAATTATACTCCTTCCTTTGGTTGACTTACAACCCATACGGTTATGTAAGATCACCGGTCATGTGCATTTTTAATACTTATTGAATTAAGTTATTAGTTTTGTCCATAAATTACATCATTATTTCACCAAATATGATAATTTAAATATAGAAAAGTACCATCAACTACTCTTACTTAGATGATTTCACATAAATATTGTGATAAAAAAATCTTCACATAAATTATATCTTCCCAAAATAAAAGTCTAAATGATCATAATAAGAACATGGTTCTTATTTCAGTACATGTAAACCATTCATTAATTGACACACCTTTTATCCATTATCTTTTACATTATAACACACAAGTTTTTCAATAAATACTTCCTCCTTGAGAACTTTATTAATGAACATCATCCTTACATCCATCTGTTAAACATTGAATCATATTTCAATCATAACAACCAATGTAAGTAGATTAATTCAAATATTTTCACCAGTGTGAATATGTATTCCATGTTTATAGATTTGATCTAAGTATATGGTTTAAACACCAATATTATTTTGTTATGTATTACTTTTATATGATTTTTTAAACCCATTTTATACTCAAAACTTTGTGATCATTCAATATTTTCACAAGATCCATAGTTCAAATTTCTCAAATTGATCCATCTCATTACTCTTAGATTTAATCCCTGATTTATACTTTTTTCTTATTTAAACATTTCTAGGTCCACCTATGTTAAAATTCTATTGTACTCTACAATAATCATAATTTACATTTTTTTAGATAATTTTTCACCTATAATGTTGTATTCATCAATTTAATCTCTTCTTATTTATATTTAAGTATATTATTAACTCTATATTGAAACACCTTCTTCCTATAATTAAAATATAGATTCTAAATCATTTAATTTATTTTATAAACCTCTATAATTGTTTTTTCAAATTCATCCTCTTAACATAAAAACTCTTCCAAATTTGATTTTCCATTGTGTTTTAATATTTTTCTTTATTTATTTTATAATGTTATTTAGAATCATTTTGAAGCATTTATATACATTACCCATGGTTTATTATCCTAAGAATACTCATTTATCTTTTTAATCATAATATTTTATTTAGGTTCCTCATTTCAAATATAGAATTTACTCCTAAACATTCTAAAACGTTTTAGTGTTGTATTTCTCACTTACCATGTTTCATATGGTGTATTCTCTTATCTATGGCTTAATAAAGACTTATTTTTAGTGTTTATATCTAATTTCAATTCTTCATTCCAATAATCTCTTGGAATTTAACTTTCAATAAGAAATATATTTGACATATTATTCAACATCAAGAAAAAAATTTAAATAAATCCATTTTTTATGGAGTTCTCTCTAATGATACTTCAATTTTGATGGTATGATTATCCAAATATCCTTTTATATAAATAGAATCATACTCTATACTATTATCTGATCAAATAATTTTGATCAACCTTTATATTTTTTTAATTCTCATTTAATACCTTTTAATGGATTCCATCACATCCGTTTTAGTTTACATAATCATGAAACAACCCATCTTTCTATAGTAAAACAGAAAGAGTTTGAATTGAATTTTTTCTCATTTTACAAGATGTTTTATTTGATATAACACTTAAATATAAATTAAATCAAGAAAATTTAGGGATACATTCTTCTTTTATCAATAGGTATTCCTCAACATCTTCCCTATCAAGCATGTATGACATGTCATTTCTCTATCCCAAATTAAATTTGGAATATCTATCATAGCCTTTATCATTGATATATTTTCAATACTTTGTTTATGTGTGTGGAAAAGTCTTTGCTGTCATTAAAAAAATTTTATTCCACTCTTTGAATATATGTTTTATCTTTTTTTGATTTGATACAAATTTTAATTTTTTATTCACCCTCTCATTATATATTTTCATTAATTTTATTTTATTAGGTATCCCATCTGATTAAATATAAATTTAAGTCTATATTAATATAGTTAACATATGTTCATGAGAGTATATTTAAATCCATTAGCAGAAATCGCTTACATGATCTTAAATTTGTCTCCAAAAAACCTCATCTTTCATCTTTATTTGATCTTCAAAGATCAATAATTTCTTGACCAAACAATTTTATCAACATGAAACATCATATTATATAATAATTTCATGTTCCCAAACTTATGGGATAAACCACCATTATCAATAATCTACATGACTCTATTCTTTATTTCCTTAAGAAAAATCTTATTAAATTGTTCTTTTTATTTCTTCTTATTTTCCTTCCATGATAATTTTTATTAATTTGAAATAAGTATAGGCCAATACTCATTCTTTTCAAAATCAATAGTATAGTAATGTCTTTCCTATTATAAAGGATAAAAAAATTATTCATCATCCTCATATACATTCCCCTTCTATTTTTAAAATAATAACTTCTTCACCTATATTCCTATATTAAAAATATTTATGTCCAATTTTAGTGTAATTAATAAATATCCATTAAAATAATTTCTTTTTTGGGTTAAATAACATATTATCATTATCTTTTTTGTATTTCAGGTTCCTATCATTTTAGATAGATTTACATATTCTCATAATAATTCATCATCTAGACTAATTATCCAAAAAACGAAAACTTCATTATGGGAGATATATTGTCACCACTACTCTACATGTTTACAATATATGAATGGTTCTTTATTTTTTTGATATGCCTTTAATGATTTAGAGTTGTCTCTAACATTTTTCTTTTTTCTTTATACTTAGAAACTTTTATCAAAAAAATTAAAATATAACTCTAAATCCAATTTCAATTCTATTCATGTTTTTGGGTCTTGTAACTTTCAATATTGTCTGAACACTCACCATGCCTCTTTCATCCCTTTATTACAATTATTCATCTAATAATTTTACAATAATAGATTCTTCTTTGAACAACTTATTGTTATTTAAACATAAATATTTTTCTTAATGTAACAACTTCTTATTTGAGGTCTCAACCATCATCACTCACTCCTCGATACATGTATTAAAGTAAAAATTACTTTATATTGGTCCTAAATTTTCATATTGAAACCCATAAATTCTCCTAGATGCTTCTAAGCAACAATTTAATCTTCCACTACCTTCTCTAAGTAAGTTATTTTGGATTAAAGTTCTTAAACATATTATAAATACTCCTTTACCAATCCAATAATTTTTATATTCTTATTCCTCTGTAAATCAATCTTATTAAGAGTACTTTTTAGATTAACATTATGATTGAAAACTCTCTCTCGTCGAATTTCCTCTATAATTTTAGTTTTAACTTTATTAATCATTTTCATCATAGCACATTTTGAGTTTAAGTTAAACTCTATGTAACCTTATTCAAATAATACAACTTCATCATTTTTTTTATTAATTTCCTTGATCTTATACTAAAACCTATTTATTCATATATTTTCAGATTTAATGATTCATTTAATGGAAAACTTCTTTCACCGTTTTTTTGTGAATTAAATTTTACTTTATTCACTTTTTATTCTCTTTGTATACCTTTCAAAAAGGTTTTTATCCATTACATAATGAAAAAATTAAATGTTAGCTTTCCCTCAGATCTTCATTTACCATGATTATGTTTTCTAGCCATAAGTAATATTAAATAATCACTTACATATTCTTCATTCTAATCACTTTTATCGATGTAATTTTTTCCATGGATTTGAATGTTATCTAATTTTATGAATAATTTGATATAACTTATTTATTTACACACATATCATATAAATCCAAGATACTATTCGAATCAATGAGTAAAATCTCTAAAATATCTCTCTCTTTAGTTGTTGATATCTTTAGATTTCTAAAAAGTGAAAATCTTATAAATATTATTTTAACAATATCCATATCTTTTATCTAATCATATATTTAATTAATTAATACAATAAATTCATTTACTTAGTTGAAGAAACCATTAATGTTATCATTGGGATGCATCTTGAAATCATCAAAATTATTGTGAAAAAATAATAACTTTTCCTTTTTTTATTTTATTATTCTTCATAGATACCAGACAATTTATCACAAATCACCTTATGTGATGAATAAATATTATCCACCATGTAGTTATAGTTTAATAAAGATCTATCTAATTCCTTTTGTGTCTATTCATTCATGTTGTGAAAATTACTGTCTCCTTTAGTCATTGATAATGTTATAGTATTGATAATTTATATTTCATTCACATAAGTGGTGTAAACTGCAACTAAAAGAGATTATAGATACAGTATTATACAATTCATCCAAATGTAATAATTCCATCAATTTAACAATGAAAATCCCTCTATATAGCGACATAGTCTTTTCATACATGGATATTACATATTTTTAGATGAATATTCAATATATTACTAAAACACATGCCTATGGACTATAATAGTTTTGTGTCTTTGGATACTAGGTATGAAAACTTCTAATTTGGTAAAATATCTTCAATATATCCTATAAATATATTCTCCTTCAGTAATATTCATAGAAATACCCTACTTAAAACCATTCTTCATAACCTGGGGAAATGAAATATAAGAAAGGGTGAGTTTATATTCTCATTAAGGTTAAACAAAGGAGATACGTAAGAATAACATGAAGATAAGGGTATAAGAAAATGATCATAATGAAAATCAAACCCTTAAAATCAATGATCAGAATCTTGAGTCACGGAATAAATATTTGTAGTTGATAATTCATGAATCATAAAGAAATCAAATAATATGATCCCTAAGATCATAATATTGGCATAAAACATAGATTTATGGCATAAATATAATTATAGAAAATCTTCTGTCAAGGTTACCAACCAAGACATACATAACATGTTAGGCTTGGGATAACCACTTGTTTACCTACTTCAAACTTTGGATGACCTACCGTGTAACCTCTTTTAGTCTTATTAAAACAACATATGTACCCTCATTTTTAGTCTTGAAATAACTACCCATGTACCCTACTTTTTGGGATTGATATAGCCACCCATGTACCCTTAGATCTCATAGAACATTTATCGTTACCCAATGCAATGGAGGGATATATAGGTCCCACCCCTCACAAAAAGAAAATAATACATATGTGATCTATAAGATTCTTACACATTTATTATATCATAACTCATGAAAAAAATGGGTTTCATAAACATTTCATCATATCATAACTTGTGGAAGAGAAACAGTTTTCAAAATCATCATGGCATAAACCATGGAAAATAAAGTGGGTTTCATAATTATATTATCATGGTATAACCCATGGAAGAGAAATGGGTTTCATAAAAATCATTTCATTATAAATATAAATCATTAAGAGAAAGAATAAGAATGGTATCCCAGAATAATTTCCCTATTAAGTCATAGGTAACATCAATATATGCAATCTTAGATGGAAAATTATTTTGATCAATCATTTGAAGCATTTATTGAAGAAAATAATTTTTCTTTGAAGTTAATTTGTAAAACATAAAACATTTTTTAAAATATATTTCTTTTAATATAACCTTGAAATATTATAATATAAGATTTTAAAATTCGACTAGAACATTTCAAGAGGAAAATTTCATTCCCTCTTTGAAAACACATTTCAAAAAATAAAAAATATTGAAAATATTTTTCTTTTAAAAATAACCTTTAAAATTTATAAAGGAAGCTTCAAAAAAAATAATGGTCATTATGAACAGAAGTTTTGTTCACGCAGTACATAGTGAAAAAAGATTCTTTTCACATTTTTGGTAAAATATAAATGGATATTGTTTGGAATATTACATGAAGATTTATTTTCAAAAAATAAATTAAACATGGGTAAAAATATATTTTAAAATAATAGTATAATAATAAAACATTCCTGAAAAAAAATTTAGAAAACATGGTTGTGGAAAAAAATAGATATATGTCCAAAGAGAGAAATAAAGTTGTATATTTTTTTAAAAATACTCAATTATTTTTAATACCATGTTAATCCTAAATATGATCAACAGTATTGAGATGGGGGTGAATCAATGGTTCCTTTTTTTCATTTATATGAATGTTTATTTACTTCTTTAGTAAAATTTCTTAACCTCTAAAAACTGTTAATGTTATGATCCACTAAAATATAACTTCCCAACCTTACCTTTCTTATGAAACAAATATAAAGAGAATAAAATACCATATATTTACTAGGTTTGGTACAAATACCTACTCACTAGTGCAAGAAACGTTTTTTACGTCGGTTATTTTTCATTTTTTATGTTGGTTTCTAGATTACGTTAATACGAGTGATGTTATAAATAAAGTTTTTGACGTCGGTTATTTAAAAAACGACATCAAAAACATAAAATCATGATGTTTATGACATCTTTTATTTTAGAACCGACGTGCTAAATAAAATGAGAAGGGTTTATCACATCGGTTATTTAACAACAGACGTGATAAAAGGACTGGAAAATGGTTTATCATGTCGGTTATTAATAAACCGACGTGATAAAAGGATGGGGAAATGGTCTATCACGTCGGTTATTATAGAACCGATGTGATAAACCGGGGGAAGTGGGGTTTATCACTTCGGTTATTAAATAACCGACGTGATAAACTGGGGGGAGGTGGTTTATCACATCAGTTATTAAATAACCGATGTGATAAACCATTTTACAGGCCTTTTATCACATCGGTTATTAAATAACCGATGTGATAAACCATTTTCCAGGCCTTTTATCACGTCAGTTATTAAATAAACGACGTGATAAAACATTTCCCATGCCTTTTATCACGTCGTTTATTAAATAACCGAAGTGATAAACCCAATTTTTTAAAAAAAAAAATTGAATGCAGTCATCTGCTCTCCACCAGAATCAACCAGAAAACAAATCAAGAAATCATACCACAAAAACTTAAGTAGATCAAAATTAAGCATGTACATTGATAACATATAAAAATTACCCCCTAGACAGCCCCCACCCTCATGTATACCCCATAGACAGCCCTCCCCCACACCGTTGGAGCCCTTACCCTAATGTATACCCCCTGGACAGCCCTCCCCCACCCCATAGGAGCTCCTACCCTCATGTATACCCCTTGGACAGCCCTCCCCACCCCATTAGATCCCCCACCACACTCATGGACTGCCCCCCGACCCCCGGACAGCCCCAAACACCCCTCGACAACCCCCCCCCCCCCCCACCCACCTGAACAACACCCCCTCACCCCACTTGACAGCCCCCACCACACCCTTGGACAACCCCCCCACCCTCATGTATACCCCCCCACCCCTGTACAGCACTCCCACACCCATGGACCACCTTCCCACACCCCTGGACAGCCCTACCACCCCCTGTACTATCCCTCCACCCCACCGGACAGCCCTTCCAGACCGCTGGATGCCCCCCAACCCCACTGAACACACCCCCACACCCTTGGAACCCCTCCCCCATAGACCCAAATCCATACCAGAAAAATCATCATAAGTAATCCAAAACAAGAAGAAGAGAAAAATTAAACATTCACTTATATAACATTCAAAACTTACACTGTCAACTTAAAAAAAAACTAAATCCAACCTAAAAAACTACCAAATACACAGTTACAACGACAATATTCAAAATTACATTTTACATTACAAACAACTAAAAGTCAATCGAACCTGTAAAATAATTTTACCACTCCACTTGTAAGTGTTTGATTTCTTCAGAAGTATAGGGTTTAGGGTCATCAAAAAACTAAAAATGAAAAATAAAGTAGTTAACATGTATAATGAATAAATAAAATTGAAATATTATGGCAAAGTTTAAGAGGAAATCATACCAGGTCAAAATTCACAATTGTCCCAGTGGTTATTATTTCATACATAAATCTTAACATATAATATCCGCATTCGATGAGGCCTTGTTTTTTATGACAATTCTGTTTGAATGAGTGTACATTCAATATATTATTTTTATGTAATAAATCAAAAGGTACAAATTATAAATGCATATTTACCTTCGCATTTACATATTTGATCTTTGCAACTCTTTTCTTTGTGTTTTTTCGAAAGTAGGCCCATGCACTGTTAGAAAATAATATGAATGCGGTAAATTTAAAATTAATTATAATATATAAAACTATTGAGAAATTGAAACTTACTTTTCCAATATATTCTTACAACTCTCCCGCACATCACCATGGACAGAGCATATCCAATAAAGGACTTTCTCCCTTGGGCAAAAAACCCCTAACATCCAATGATCACTGATAAAAGGAAATTTGACGTTAGTGGTTTTTTATGTTAAAAGATCATTAACTCTTTGAAAGAAATGTGTTTCATACCTCTCAAAAAAAGGCATCATCAAACATTGTGTGATTATATTCTTTTAAAATCTTTCAGCATTATAAACCATTCTTTGTTCCTCATTCAATGCACATGCTTCAGGGGAAATCAATTGCAGGTCCATGAATCCATATACTTCTGTCAGCTCATTCCTCTCACAAAATTTATAAAGATACCTAATAAAAACATACATAAGTATACATTTTTAATAAATATAATGCCGGGAAAAGGTGTTAAGACTTACATGGAAAAAATTTGCACCACGTTGATGCCCAACTTATCTCCAGTAACAAGCTCCATGATATCAGTTTTTATAATCCCCACTCTTATTTCACGTCCACAAACATGAGCTTCCATTGGAAACTCATAATAACCCAACAAAAAATGTGAATATCTTGACAATCTATCAAGACCATTTGAATCTTTATCTGATGTCATAGTCATTTGTCTTTGTTGTTGTCAATACAGTATATCTTTACCTTTGAAGTATTCCTATAAAAAAAATTGAAAAATATATTAGTTTTCAAATGATAAAAAAAACATTAATAAAAAAATAAAATAAAAGATATAACATACATACCTCTATGGTAATGAGTCGAAGAAGTCTAGATGGCTAAATTTAAAAAATGGCCGATACTATGTCCAACTTTCGCCACCTCATCTATAGGTATTGGTACCCTAGATGATCTATCTATAATATCCTGTACAGTGACCCTCTTATTCTCTACCTATAATTGTTGATTATGAACTGTATCTCCTATACAATATACCAACCCATATGCTACTATATGATGTTGAGAATCATCAACATATAACACACAATATATAAGAAGCTGCGGCGGAGGCGTAGGATAAAAAATGGGGTCCGCAGGCTGAGGTGGGGGAGTGGGAGCTACTGGCGGAGGTGGAGGATAAATAATGGGGTCTGCAGGGGGAGGTGGAGGAGTGGGAGCTGCAGTCTAAAATTGTCTTTGCATTTCTGCAAACATAGACTGCACTAACCCTCTAATCTTGTCCTCCATCGTCACATTAATATTATGAACTTCAGCCTCCAAGGATTCTATTTTTTTTATAAACCCCCTTAATGTTAGAAGTTTAAGAATGTGGAAACACTTTTCTTACCGATACACCTGCCGGATATCCTCTTACACGACCAGGATGTTCGGGCCTCTCTAATGCTGGAAATAAAATATCTTCCCTCCCAGTAGCTGTAAATGTCCCCTCTGAACTCTACTCCTCAAGAGAGTCCTATATTAATTAATTGAACATTTCTATAATGATTGAAATTATATGAAGAAAATAGTTAACTTAAATAAATAAAATAGATATCTTACAGTCCTCTCAGCTACGATTCTCGATTCTTCCGAAAGATATTTCCCTTTTTTCCCTTTCGAGCTCTCTTCCATTTTTCATTTCTAGATGGAGGGGATGGAGGGGCCACCTCTCCAGATCTTGAAGACTCAGCTCATAGTTGTTGAAATTTTTCCGCCATCATTTGTTCTTCCAATAATGCATACCCTCCCCGAGATAAACAATGAGGGTATACATTTTAGATTGGATCTCCTGCTGATCATTCCTTGTTTGCTGTAATTTAAGAATAAGAAATCATTAAAAAAATAATTAATAAAATCATTTATATAAGAAAGTTTATAAAAGTTTACATTTCCCTTATCAGAATTGACTCTTTTCTTCTACTTTCAAAAAACTTTCTCCATGTGTCTTCATCTATAAAAGGATATATACAACATGGATTGTTATGACTCTTATGACCATAAATGAAATCAGATGAGAGGTTTGATTTAAAATCCCTCCATCTCCTGGCATCCAACGATAAGAATTTCTTCCTGACTCATCTAGCGTCAGGAATATCAAATTTCATCTGATAAAGAAGAGGTTAAACATATTATATATACTATAAACATTAAAAGAATAGTCAAACAATGACAAAAGATCTTACCAAAATCGTCTCCCACAACTGAGAGATAATCGCTTTATCCACACTTCTCCAATCATCATACAGAATTCTTACTTTGCTCTTAGCCTGAGTTGCTACAAAACTCTTAAAATATTTTACATTCGAACCTCTAGGAATATCATCATCATCAAACTCAACAACTATCCTCTGATCCTACGTATGGGCAAGTGATAATTTTGGTAAACTTGTGCACCCATGTTTACCAACCTTTGAACTCTTTATCATAATAGGAGCATGTGAATGTTCATCCCCAGTGGTATGACTAACAATATGCTCCTCTCCATAATCATGTGGTTGATCATCTGAATGATCTTTCATTATCTTTCACATCAAAAAAACAAAAGTCAGTTCACAAATATACAAATTCAAATATTTTAATACTACTGTAATCATAAAATAGAAAAGTGTACTAAGTTACATAATAGTAAACATTGGTAATATGGTAATCATGTTAAACAATGGTAAAGATGGTAAAGATGGTAAAGATGGTCAAGATGGTAAACATTGTAAAAATGGTAAACCTGGTAAACATGGTAAACATGGTAAAGTAATTGTCAGTGAACAAAAATAATAGATATATAATTCATGTAATGGTTATAAACATGATAAAGTAAACTAATAAAACTTAAAACAAACAAAAACATATACTTATTTTGTTTTAAAACATGTTTTAATAAATAAAAAACTTACAATATCTAACATTTATGGAAAAAATAAATGTAAACAAGAAATAAACATATGTTACTTGTAATTTTAGGAATGTACAAATGGATTGTTTTCCCAAATTCCTTTGTCATGATCGTTCCTTATGGCACAAACTATGTCTTCAACATGATCATCATTATGTTCTGTTAATCATTCCATGGAAGTAGGGATCTCACATAAATTAGCATATTCATCAACTTCATCCTCACCAACATATTGTTTTTTCCCTTGTACAACATTAGCCCACTGCATATCTGATTGATCTACTACATAGAAAATTTGTTTTGCATGTGTTTCCATTATAAAATAATCAGTTGTGTCTTCCAATCTATTTAGATTAACAAGTGTCATTCCAAATTCATCGTGTCTGACACTGTTGTTACCGTTAAACCATTTACAGTTAAAAACGGGAACTTTAATTTTAATGTAATCAACCTCTCATATGTCTTCAATCACTCCATAATATGCACTTGATGCAGAAATTGGGTTTTTGTCCTTATCACTTGAAAAATGCATTGCTTCTGCAAACACCAATACACCACTATTATGAACTGCACTTCTGTTGTCCTGAGATTTTGTATGAAATGTATAACCATTAATGTCATAACCGGACCATGTTATCACATTTAAACATGGACCACCCACTATCCATTTTAATGTCTCGGATACATCTGATCTACCTAGAAAAGTCTTTTTAATACCTGACAAAAAAGTTTTGTTGTGCTCATTCAAAATCCACATTTCATTCTTCTTTGGATGACATTGTTTCAACTCATTAATATGCAATGTGAAATATGGTTG
Organism: Viscum album; assembly: GCA_963277665.1. Taxonomy (NCBI): domain Eukaryota; kingdom Viridiplantae; phylum Streptophyta; class Magnoliopsida; order Santalales; family Viscaceae; genus Viscum; species Viscum album. The sequence continues at coordinate 512,259,171 of OY728130.1, forward strand.
AGCATCAGCTATGTTATTCAAGATGTATGATTCTAACTTCTTCATCTGTTCAGCTGATAATGATTTGACTTTCAAGCCACGAATCCCCTTTCCCTCATTATTAACTCGTTCATGGAGAGATATAGGCAAACCTATGTGTTGCGCCACAGCCAAGTAGCTCGTACAAAACTCTGCTACCTCCTCAGAAATATACTTTTCAATAATGGAGGCTTCAGGACGATATAGATTTTTAACATACCCCTTTAATATTTTCATATACCTTTCAAAAGGATACATCCAATGAAGATATACAGGTCCACAATGCTTTATTTCTCAAACCAGATAAATCATTAAATGCACCATTATATCAAAAAAAGTTATAGGAAAATACATTTCCAATTGAAAAAGTATAAAAATTGAATCCTTTTACAAAATGTTCAAAGAATTCACATCAATCACCTTGTTACAAATTGAATTGAAAAAATAACACAACCTCATTATAGTCTTTCTGACACGAATGAGAAATATTTCATGCAATGCAACTGGTAGAATTTGTTGCATCATGACATGACAATCATGTGATTTCATACCTATCAACTTCAAGTCTTTCAATGAGACAAAAATTTTTACATTATAAGAATAACCTTGAGGCACTTTGGTATCATGAAGACACAGACAGAACCTAATTTTCTCCCTCTTCGATAATGTATGACAAGCCGGGGGAAGAAATGTTCGTCTTCCTTAAGGGGTGGGAGCTAACTCCAAACGTATTCCCATTGATAGTAAGTCTAATCTTGCATTCAACCCATCTTTAGTCTTTCCTTTAATATCTAACAATGTTCCAATCAAAGAATCACAAATATTCTTCTCCACGTGCATGAAATCAACATTATATTTAACTTCATGATACCTCCAATACGGTAGCTCAAAAAAATTGACCTTTTCTTCCAAATATGTCTATCATTACCAGATTTCTGTCTCTTTCCCAATGTCAAATCAAGGGTTTTCACCCTCTCAAAATATAGATCAGGGGATAAAGGTTTTGGAGTAGTATTAAATTCTTTTGATCCATTGAATGCATTTTTTAGTCTTCTATAAGGGTGTTCCATAGGAAAAAACTTTTGATGACCCATGTACACTGTTTTCCTCCCATGATGCAATTGACAATATGACATCTGTTGTTCGCAAATTGGACATGATTTATTCCCTTTAACACTATATCTAGACAAATTTCCATATGCTGGGAAGTCGTTTATAGTGAAAAGAAGCACTGCATGCAGTTGAAAATATTCCATTTTATAAGAATCAAACACCCTAATACAATCAGCCCATAACAGTTTCAAATCATCAATCAACGGTGACAAGTAAACATCAATATCATTACCGGGTTGCTTTGGACCAGAGATCATTATACTCAACATGACATATTTGCACTTCATACAAACTTCAGGAGAGAGGTTGTAAATTACAAATAAAACAGGCCATGAACTATGTGTGCTACTGAGGGTTCGGTATGGATTTATTCCATCTGTGCAAAACCCTAGTCTGAGATTTCTAATTTCATTTCCAAATGTATAATACTGCGCATCAATTTTCTTCCATTGTGGACAATCAGCTGGATGACATATTTTTCCATCACATACCCGCTCTTCAGCATGCCATCATAACCTTTTTTCATCATGTGAATTAGCAAATAAACGTTTGAAACGATTAATTATAGGAAGATACCAAAATACCTTTGAAGGGAGCTTTATAATGTCTACACCAGCCTGTGATTTTTCTTTCACCTTATAGCGTGATGTCCCACATTTAGGACACTCTGACAGAAATTCATATTCTTTCCTATATATAATGTTGTCATTCGGACATGCATGTATTTTCTTGTATCCCAATCCCATCGGGCATAATATTTTCCTGGCTTTGTAATGTGAATCTGGAAGATTGTTATCTTTTGGAAGAATGTCTTTCATCAATTATAGCAGCTCTGTAAACCTTTTGTCACTCCATCCATGTTTCACCTTCAGGTTAATCAATCTTAACACTGCCGACAAAACCGTAAAATCTGTATAACCAGGATATAATGGTTTTTCATCATCACCATATAGACGCGCAACTATCGGTTCTATCTCAAATTGTTCTGCTACAATATCGCAAATCATTTCTTCAATTCCATCGGAGATACCATCTTGAGAATCATCATCATCAGTGACATTCTGTCTAGTTTCACCATGCCAAATCCAAGGGCTATAACACGGATTAAAACCATGACAAATCAGATGATCTTTTATCTCTCTACTTTTCAACTTCTTCATATTCAAACATTTCAAGCATGGACAGAATAAAATGTCACTACTTGGAACATTTCGTTTTGAAAATTCCAAAAATGCATCAATACCTTCCTCAAATTCATTGCCCATTCGATGTGCCATAATCAAACTTTGACTCATTATTACCTATAACAAATATCAACAAAAAATATTTATTTTTAAGATAAGAGAAATATATGTTTAAATGAAAAAAATCATAATTTGAATGTAAAACAATTTAAAATATAAAACAAATCTATGGTTATTTAAGAAAATATGCTTGAATATTATTTTAAAAACAAAATATAGTTAGATATAACAGTTTTAAATTTCATTGAATCAAAGAAAACCATGCCGCCTACATAGTTGATAGAAAATTGGAGAAAATGGTGTAAACCTGAGAATCACCCCCCACCCCCGGACAACCCCCAAAACCCTCTGGACAGGCCCCCACCACCTTGGACAGCCCCCCACACCCACCCACCCCCTTGGACTACCCCTAGACACCCCCCAACCCTCTGGACAGCCCCACACCCCTCTCGACAGCACCCCCACCCCTCCTGGACACCACCCCTCACCCCTACCCCTTCAACACCCCCCGGGACACCCCCAACCCTCTGGACAGCCCCCCACCCCCCCGGACAACCCCCAAAACCCTCTGGACAGTCCCCCACCCCCGTGGAAATCCACTCACACCCACCCACCCCCTTGGACACCCCCCCGGACACCACCTATTTCCACATCTTTGATATAACATTTTTTTTAAAAAAATGTGACATTCTTAAAAACGTTTCATGATATATGATGAATAGTACAATCGTATTTCTTATGAAATTTTTCTCACTAGAAAGGGTCTTAGTATTGGATATAATAATAAATAAAGTGGCATAAAACAATAATATAATCCTAAACAATGCATATAATCCAGCTTAAATATTTGAATAAATATGTTTGTAATCAACCATCAAATCCAAAAGGTGTATGAGAGAACAATTAGAGAAAAACTGGCAATGAGAGATCATAGTCTTTGAGGGGGGATGGTGTCAAAGGAAACACAAAATCAAATGAACCGAGACCACTTTATGAAGTAATCCATGAAAAAGAAAAACCTACATCACATAAAATCGTGAAACATCAAAAAAAACAAATAACCATTTGAAATAGAATCTAGTATCTTGATTCAGAAACTCTAAAAAATAAATAAATCACAATCTCATTGATTGAATCCTGAATTTATAAAATAGAACAATACTCTGGTTTCACTTTGGTTGGTGGTGAAATTATTTTTTGTATTTGATCATCAATTAGTTTTGTGACATAAAATCAAAAAATCTTGTGAAATAAATATAAGTAACATTCATTATTCAAGTTCACATTCTTTTTGTAAAATTACCCATGTCTATATTAAAATTAATAAAAAACATTATCATTATTCTCAACTAATATCATGAGAATTGTTATATTCCCATTTTTATAAACATATATTAATGATGTTATGATAGAGTTTATCATAACTAATAATATAAAAAATGGTATACTTATCTATAGTAGAGTCCTATAAGACAAAATGGATGGACGATATTTCTATGACATTTAGATTTTTTAAAGGGATATAATAATGTTTAATACTTCCCATAAGGGTGAAATTATAAGGGAGTTTAGTGTCCTCTAAAAATACAAAGTGGGTAAAAGTGAATTTTTTCCATTAAAGAAAACAAATGGTTTATCATAGATTTATTAGACTCTATGAGGGTGAATGATAAATATTTATTTTTATTATGTTCCATTATAACTCATGTGTAAATATTTATTTTAGTTCAATTAATGAATGATAAATGGTTTACATTAATGGTTTTTGTTTTCCAAAAAAATGACATCTTCAATATGGATGATTGATTCCGATTCTATGATAAGACACTCAACAAGGATGATTCACTAAATATGATGATAATTTCTTTTAATTCTCTAATCACATAAACATTATTGGTTATCAAACAACAAATTGTTAGATGAACCTGAGCGTTAAATGAAATATAGGATAAAAGGAATGGATGAATCAACCATACCTCAAATTTATTTTTGATAATGAAATTCAAACCGGTCAAATCAGGAAATATTCCAAATATTTCCTTAATTGCGCCATAGTCCTTCAATAAATAACCCCAAATATGTTTCCAACAAATAAGGATTTTGAGTCATTAAATGCAAGCTAATATATCAAAATTTGTTTTATAAAGAAATACAAAAACAATACACTCAAGATAAAAACGAATGTCCAGTGCCAACGATATTCAAAAAGATGTAATAGGGTTCGAAATGGAAGAATCTAACCTAGTTTAAAAAAAATTGCAAAACATAAATATAGACTATCTGGGGGAAAAAGAACAAAATAAATTCATTGAATTCTTACTTGAGTGTTGCAAGTTGAGATGATAGATCCGAGGAGACTAAAGATGATAAAAGATGAAGCAAAAATGAGTTTAACGCAGGTCGATCGACAAGCCGATTAGAGTTTACCGCGTGAGAGAGACGAGCCGACAGACTGTCGATCGAAAAAACGTAAATGATAGTCCACGGGGATTTAATTTTTTAAATTTTTTATAACGTCGGTTATAAAATAACTGATTTTATAAACTATTTTTTAAATTTATAACGTCGGTTATTTGAAAACAGAAGTAAAAAACCCCCCGTGCTTTGGTTTTTTACGTCGGTTATAAAATAACCAACGTAAAAAAACCCACGCGCTTTGGTTTTGTTACATCGGTTATAAAAAAACCAATGTAAAAAAATCGTAGATATATCATTTTTTACGTTGGTTATAAAATAACTGACGTAAAAAATGCCTAGATATCTGGTTTTTTACGTCCGTTATGAAATAACCGACGTAAAAAACCCCCGCGCTTTGTTTTTTTACGTCGGTTATAAAATAACCGACGTAAAAAACACCTAGATATCTCGTTTTTTACATCAGTTATCAAATAACCGATGTAAAAAACCCTCGTGCTTTGGTTTTTTATGTTGGTTATAAAATAACCGACGTAAAAACCGAACACGCGCGATTTGTAACGTCGGTTATTAAAATAACCGACGTTAAAAAGCTACTCAACGCATTTGTTACGTCTGTTATTAAATAACCGACGTAAAAAACCACGTTTCACAGATTCTCACATCGGTTATATATAACCGACGTAAAAAATGGTGACATAAATAACGTTTTCTGCACTAGTGACTCCTTTCTAGGTTGGATAGTCACAGCAACATGTTATTTCTGAAATAAAAAGGTACAATAGTGAACAATTATACAATCCCAATAGAAAAGTTCCTATTATAGTTGGTTATACTCCCCAACTATATTTTCCAATATTCAGTTTCCCAAAAATGGTTATACACCCCAACAAGGAAGTTATTCCTTTTCAAAAACTGGTAGGTATCTACAGTTACAGGATTCACTTTCCATCTTATTTTCTGATTTACCTCAAAAAGTATTCACTTCATCTATAAGTCATCTGAATCAATCTTTACATGTATACAATCATCAAGAAATTCAAAAAATATCTATGGAACTTATTGGTCTTGAAACAATCTCTATAAAATCTATCAGTTAAACCTCCTCAGAAAAAGTCAGTATCATCTTCCTCAGTCCGTTAACCTATTTTTGATGGTCTCTGTACTATTGGGATCATTCCAATTCTATTTTGGATATTATTTATTCAATTTTTTAGATAATCAATTGACAGCTCAAACATCATACGTTTGATGTACCTCACTCTGATAAACCTTTTTATGATGGATGTCTCTCTGATGGGGTCACTTTGATGGACATGCTTTGTAATCCATTGGAACTTTATTGAATGATCAGATTGAACCTCACTCCAATTAATCTTATTATGATGGATGTTCCACAATATCAACCTAAAAAACAAATTATTATTGGGAAATAAATACTTATTCCACAATTTTTGATGCTCTATCACATGTGAACAGTTTAAGTCAACAATGTACAAATGTATTGTGCTCTCCTTTTATAGGCACACTAGAATGGAAAAGGCAGGAAAAGGAATTCATTTTACAACTCAATTAAATTAAAAAATCCCAAACTTCACATTCATTTATGTATTCATCTTTGAATTATTTAACACTTATCATATCTTATGGGATCTTTTGAAATCATCTAGAATCTACTCAATTCTTCATACTTCTTTACGTTTACAAACATTATTCAGTTCAATTCTCCAGTTTGATTGTTCATTCTGATTCTTCATTACAATGATAGAACATGAAAAACTAAAGTCATATTATTAAGATAACCTATTGTAAATACATAAATTCTTCCCATACTGTTGCTACTTATCAAATGAAAAAAATCACAAATTTATTCAAATTATTTCTCCATTATTTTTAATTCTTCATAGTGGTGATCATGTGTTTGATGGATTTATCAGTGTAAGGCCATGTCTAATGGATTTTTCTTAAAATAAATATGATGAATTTTATCACCCCCAGTTCTATGAGTCTATAACTATTCCTACAAAACATTCAAAAAACATTTCATTTTTCTCTTGAACCAATCTAAATACAATTCAACCTGATGGCAATGGTTGACTACATTTTTGATCCTCATCTGGTTGATTGGTCTCTGAATCCTTCTGATGGATCATCATTTCCAAAAATCCGACATTTCTAAATTATTCAACTAATATAACTCTATATATGATGTATTAAAGATACCAACAATTTATAAAATAAATTAGTGTAGGAATCCATTACAATGTATCGGTGGTATTCCACATCTGATGGACCAGTGTCTACAGTGACTTATTAACTTCAGAAAGATTAATATTATAGACTTATATTATTGTCAAACCTATTATTATCATTCTTATAATCTACATACTTTGGTTTTCAGTTTTCCTCAAACTGATAAGTACTAGTATCCAGAATATATCACATAGTATTCTCTTCAAAAAAATCTAGCTTGTATCATGACCTCCTCTTGATTTGTGAACGATTAATATCAACATGGCATCATCTAACTTACATCAGAGCTATTCAAACTCTTATAATCTTCCTCATTATGATCATAATATTCTATTCGAGACCCAGGATAATTCGAATGAGATTCTTCTTCCAGAAAAATTCTTCACAAACCCATAGTATTTCTTATGAATTTTGAGTTATATCGCTTTATTACGATTGTGAGTCTAATATTTATGCCAATGGTTCTAGATCCAATTGACATATATGTACACACTCCCTTCTTTAATACATGTTTCCATTACCTTTTGAACATAATTAATTCATTCAATATAATCAACATAAAGATCTATTGAAAAAAAACAACTAAAACATAACATTGTCCTAACAATATCCCCCCTTTGTGTTTTCTTGTTAAAACACACTTCAAAACAATACCACTTGTTTTTATTTCTCACTTTTTCTTCTCCCCATTACTTTATTTCTCCCCCTATTTTCTATCTCTCCCTGATTAATTTTCTCTCCCTTATTGACAATAAAATTCAAAGGGGCTATCATGATAAGTTTCCCCCTTATTGACAAATAATCTCATATCCAAGGATTGAAACTTTTCATCTAAAAAACATAAATCTCTTCTTTAAGAGGATATAAATATCACATGAGTTTTTAATAAATATACTTTAACTAAACAACTCAACGTCTATGTTGGTGAAATTGGTGTAAAAAACAAGAGTATATAATCAATGTAATCAATGTTTTTCACAACAAAACATTCATGTAAAAAAATTTCAAGGATCTTTCAACATTCTAATTTATGGGGAAATTATGAAAGGATCTGTTTAGGATAAAAGTAACTTTAACCAATATCAAAAAACATATTATAAATTTCAAGTGTATAAACAAAAATTAAAAAACAATTAACCTCCTTACTTTCTTTTGTAAGAGAAGTAAGTGACTCATATTCATCAGCTTCTTTATTTCAACTTCTTGAATTCCCAACAAGATAATAAAAAACAAATATTTTGGAAATATGGAGGAACCTTATGGTTTCACAGAATAAAAAATCGAAATGATATTTCAATCTTAGCCTTGAATTTTTCTTCTTATTTTTTGACTTTTCATTTGACATGTTTTCTTCTTTCAATTCAACCTTCAAAGATTTTGTAACAAATTCATTTTCCCCTTTTATAACCTTTTTGTTATAGTTAGTTTGTAATAACTCTTTCATGCTATCTTCTTGTTCTGTAAGGATAGTTAAATAAAGTATAGTTACATTCCATTCTTTCTCACATATCATGCATCTTTTCTATATTTTCCAACCATAATTTATTGGTATCTTTTTATAAAATTTTATTACATATTCAGAAACCATTTTCTTTCCATTTTCTTCAGATGATTTTTTTGATTCTTCTAACTTTAAATCCAAGTCAACATGTTCTGTGAAATTAACTAATCACTCATTTCTTTATACTTAAAATTTTTTCTCTAATTTCTTAATTTAACAATCTTTATTTATTTTATATGTTTCCATTTTTGGTTTCAAATTTTTTTTAGAAAACATTGAACTTATTTTCACATAAAATATGCCCCTTAATTCAAACTTCTTTCCTAGAAGAGACATGTTTCACCAACATTAATAAGCTCTATGTACTAAAATTACACAACTCCTACAGTGACATTTGAGTCTTGATCTTTCATACTAAGATGTAAACCAACCATACATTTATTATTGTTTTTTATTTACAAATTGTGGAAAAATATGATTAAGAGGATGCATTCTTAAAGAATTCCTATCAATATTTGAGAAATATGTTTTATGAAAAACCTTATTTTGTAAACCGTTCATTTTACCTTATTTAAAATTTTCATGTATATTATCAACTTCATTGGTGAAGTTTTCTCACATCATTTTTATCTCACTTTGTGTTGTAAGAAGAATTTATTGTGTTTATAACAACTCTTATTTTCATTCACCGAGACTAACATTCAGAACATCTATAATATTTTTTGATTCAACTATATTCAACTATTTTTTCTTATTTTCTTCAACTAGTATAGATTCTTTTATGTTGAGTTTCTCATTTCCATCTTACCTTTCCTCATGGATTTTTAGTTTTATTTAAAGATCACCAATATTCATAGTCTAAGATCTAGTAAAATTGAGCCTTTTCTATTCTTTATTAATATTTTCATTATTCTCCAAAGTTATTATTTCAATATCTTTCTTTAACAACATTATTTCTTGAGTTGAGTTGAGTATTTTTCCCAATTTTATTTTTCAAAATTATCTTTCAGAATCCACTCCATTTTTGTAATTTATTCATCATTATCATCATTCAATGAAAAATTACTTCCAAATCTAACTTTTACATTGAAGTTGAGTTGATGATTTGATTCATCACCAGATGAGGTTTCATTATTCATTCTTCTACTTAGATAACTTTTATTAGTCTTATCATAAGGAAATCATTCCTTATGTATGTTCCACTTTTTTTTCTAAGGTTTCTCATCATATTCCTTAGACTCATACTCTTAAACATTCTTCCTAGTAAAATTATGTAAAAAAGTCCATTTTCCTTCACAATTCCAACATTTGGGAGTTTTACTTTTCCATTTTCTCTTTTGTATTCATTAAAAAGGTGGGAAATGGTTATATTGAAATCATAAACTTCATCCTTAGCTTCTAAATCACTTAATTCCTCTTTAATCTATTTATCTTTGTTTTCCCATTTTTTAAATTATTTTAAGGTCATTTATTGATCAACGTTTTCTTTACTTTTAATAACCTTTTCTTTTCTCATTTCATAAGTAACAAGAGTACACTTTAGATCATCCAATAATAGAGTTTCAGGGTCTCTATCTTCTAAAGATAAAAATTTGGAAACAAACTTTTCTGGAATAATTCTTAAGATCATTTCAACAATATTTGAGTCATCCAACTTCTCACTAAGAAATCTTATGATACTAATAATATCATTCACACTAGTAAATAATTCACTAAATAATTTATACTCAAACATTTTTAGATCATTATACTTTATCTTCCAGATTGGTAACTTGACCTTACCCCCATTTTATTCCCTTTATAAATTTTCTTCAACTTATCCCAGATACCATTAGAAGTTCTAACTTCCTTTACTCTAATAAACTCACTTTCTGTTAGTGATGAGATTAAAGATTTTATATCACATCCATACTTATTAATATTTTTCTTATTAGTATAAGTAAGAGGATCATTCTCAATATGATGAAAAACTCCATATGTAGTATCTTCAAAAACATCATACCCAAGAGACATAAGATATTAAAGCATTCTACCTTTACAGATATGATATTTCTTACCATTGAAAACTGAAAACCCCTTATAGTTCATAGAATTGAAATTCTCCATTCTTATATATAGATATATTCGAGGGAACCTACTCTGATACCAATTTTTTGTTCCAAAATAGGATTGAGACCACTAAGATGGGGGGTAAATCAGTGGTTCTTTTTTCTTTTATAAGAAATTTTTATAACATATTTAGTAAACTTTATTAACCTTTAAACATTTTGATGTTATGATTGACTCATATATAACTTCACATCCATACCTTTTATATGAAAAGAATATAAAAAAAGTCAGATCATGATATTTACAAGGTTTGTTACAAATACATACTCCTTTCCTTGTTAGATAGTCCAACTGACATGGATTATTTCACTATATTCTTTCTAGAATACTAATTTTTAATGTCACAACCTGACTTTAATGTTTATTTTTATTTTAATACATCATAGATTTGGGTTCTCATGAAAAGGTCCAGGTTGGGTCCTGGCTTAAAATTTTTGTCTCTTAAGTATTTTTAATTGGTTTTGGACCTGTGTGCGGTCACCATACAATGGACGATAACTGCGTCATTAGCCAAAGTTATCGCGTAAATGCCTAACAATTAAAATAAAGAAATTTTTATGTAAATAAAATGGGTTAAATGTTTAAATTGTATTAGTAATAATGTTATTATTTAATTAATAATATTAATATTTCTAAGGTGTTATTATTTTTATTGTTATTAATTTTCTTTATTATTATCATTAAAATTATTATTAATTGTATTAATGATATTATAATTCTTCTTATTATTGTTATTTTTAGTTTTATTATTTTTATTTTTATTATTATAATAAGAAAATGAAGAAAAAAAACTAACAAACCCTAGCTCTACCCCCCCCCCTCCCTATACCCACAAGTTGACTCCCTAATCACCCCCTCTGCGCTCGCCACCACCCCTTGATTCTCCTCTACCCCCACACCCCTCCCCTCCACCCATCCTCGCCCCCTTGTTACCCCACTCATCTCCCTCGCCTGCACTATTCCTAGCAGCCTCCGCCTTCGAACCTCGCCCTCCCACGCTCTGGGCTACTGTTGGTCGGCCAGGCTGTCTCCACCCACCAGTATGCTGGCCTCCCGCCACTCCAGTCTCCCCCGCTCCGGCCTGCCCACGCCTTTTTCCGGCTCTAATGGACATCCCCCCCCCATGTTGGCCTTTCTCAGTAGCATGTGAACTAGAATTTTACTATCAGTATCCCACTATCCCCTACAATGACCCCCTTCCTCGGCTCACGACTGTCACTCTCACCCATCCCTCCATCAACGCACCTGATCCCCTCACTGACCCTCATCTCTGGTGGGCTGCGACTATAATGTTTCCCCCATTTCCAATATACCCAAACCCCCTTTCGCAGCACCTCCACCTCCCCTACGACAAGTGTTCTTCACCCTTCTAGTGTGTTCTTAATTTGGGTTGTCTTTTTCTTAAAATTAATTAAACCATAGGGTCTATATTATTTTTAGTCTGTTTTTTATTGTTTTGATTTGTGCGAGGGGAATTTGTGGATCGGTTCCACCTTCTGCAGAAGTGGTGTCACGTTTTCATGCCTTTGAGGTAGGTTTATCCATACATCTCCTTTCTGATGCACTTCCTTTGATGCCTGATACTTTAAATAAATTTATTAACATGATTTTCACCCCTGAGGTGCATTTATTTAGCTTAGTATAGTGTTTTGAAATTTATTTAAATTGTAATAAATAGTTTTTCAAAGCAATTCTTAAAAAATTTCTAGGTCAAAGTGAACCTTTTTTGTTGGTGGAAATGCCATGTATTTTCCATAAAGTGGAATTGAGTATGTAAGAATTTTTTATCTTTATTTTTTTTAAGAAAAAATATGTTAATTGTGGTTTTTTCATTGTGTGTATGGTTTTATGATCTTTTGGATTGAGGGTTTTGGTGAAAAGGTTTTTGAAAAGGTTCTTTTGTTTAAAAAACAATGTTCAATGTATTTAGTGTCGTGCAGGTTATTGTTTTGGTTTGATGGTGAGGGATATTCTTGAAAGGGTGTTTTAATGTTTTCTTAGTTACTCTTTGTATGGCAATGGATGTTGGCACATCCATGGGTGCATGAGGTGCACACACAAATGTTACCTCAAATGAAATTGGCACTTGAAAATTGTGTTCCTCCCGAAAACATGTTTATTTTAAATGAATTTTTGTATTTAATTAATGTTGGTTCCCTTGTGTGACTTCTAAAATTGGATTAAAATAAATATTAAAGAGGTATTCCCATTTGGCACTTGAAATTCAATGATGATGTTTGTATGAACTTTTAGAAAGGATTGTGTTTAAAAAAATCATGGTCTAAGTTATAAATATTTTATAAAAATGGTTTCAACATGGATGTGACGTGACGGCCCGGTTGGAACATTGTTAATGTGAAATGATTGAATTTGTAATTGGGGGTTCTCCAATCTATGTTAATGATTTATGGTTGAATGTATAGGAAGCATCCGTGTTTGGGGTAGGCAAGTGCGGTGAAATGAGTCATGTGTGTGAGGGCCTCTAACTTGCACAGTATTATTATACACACCATGGGTTCATGGGAGTCTTTTATTTGATCGAGTGATGGTTTCTTATCAGCCTCTATTACACTGGTTGGTACCCACAGGTAGGTATAGAGGCCAGATGGGGAGTTCCGCTGGTTTCTTTTTCCATGAGGGTGGCCAGTTGGTTATAGACTTAGGGGCTTCAACATACGCAGACAGGTGGTTCTAAACCGAGTACGTCTAGGGTATTCTAGGGATGTTTAGGATCACCCATATTTATTGATCATATTTCTTATTTACTTTCTATTATACTAGATTCTTTTCCTACTTGTTTATCTGGTTCTTTTTTAAACTACCTTGGTTTTCATTGTTTTTCAATTTGGTTATAAAATGGATTCTCATTTTTGAAAATAATCGGTATTATGTGTTGGATTTTAAAATGGGAAAAAATAATGTTTCTTAATTTAAAATTTGAAATCCCTACTTTTATATTATTATTTCAAACTTGTGTTAATGGTTTGTTTCGGGAAAGGAGACGTTGAATTATGTGGTTTATATTGGAAACCCTACTGATCATTTTTAATGGACACACCTATTTTTAGAATTTCATTTCTAGATTCCCCTTTCTCAGATTTTCTTGGCTGGAGTTTTCATTATGAGAGCGAGGATGGCCTCTGGTTGGGTGGTGAACTTGAGGGTCACATGGAGGTATGTTGAGTTGGTCTGTTTATTTATTTTTCACTACTATAGTTTCAGTTTTATTATTCTGGTTAGTCTTGGATATTCTTTTATCTTTTTGGGAAAAATTGTTCCCAGCAATTACGTTTGGATGCTTGACAGTAGTTTCCATCCCGTGGGGATTGGGAACACCCTTCGGGCCATGTGGCGGACCATCTCAGGTGACCGGTTGAGGGTCGACCCGGGTTGGTTCGTGACAAAATGGTATCAGAGCAGGACCTTGTTATTTGGTGTGTATGGTATATAGAGATTAGGACTATTCGGACTCAAGAGGTAAGTATTGGAATGATTTCATGAACCATCACCCATTTTGAACCTCGAGTTTCCATGGGTAGTTTGGGAATTGAGTCCCTGTCTCGTTCTAGTTTTTTTAGATTTAGGGATGATAATGGAGTCAAGCCAATGTTACATCATGGTTTTACATGAAGTAGTGACCCATGTGGAGTTCAAGTACATGGTTTAAGTTCCTCCTAGTGGTTTATGCTTACTTGGGGAATGTCCCACTACCATGTCTCCAGGTTAACCATGACTACTAGTCCCTCCCTCTAGTAGTTTGATGTAAGTTGGGTGTCGTCTTGGTACTGGTGGGTGTGAGTTCACTTTTTGAAAATGAAAAAAGGGTTTGGAAATGATAATGATTTCTTTTAAATGGATTTAAATTCATTATGTGGGTTTTAAAACTAAATGCTCTTGGTAAAAAAAACGGTTGTTTTCTTGGAATTGATAGATAATTGGTTTGGGTGAAACCTCAGGTACTCTTTATAAATGATTTCACATATAAGGGGATGCATGTAAAGTGTGGGTTGGTGCATGTGGATGAAAGTTTATGATGACATGTACAACAGTTCGTGGGATTACTGGGGTGCGTACTTGGAAATAAAGGCTTGGCCATGTTTTTTTAAAGTGTGTTGTTTTAAATGGGGAAATGATTTTGTAAATTGAGTTTGGTTTGAAAAGTGGGATTGGTATACAGAAAGTGGCCTTGAAACAAGGTGGTTTTGAAATCTAAAATGAAAAGGGAATTTTGGGTTGTGTTTGTGTTTATTTGGTTTTGGAGCCGATCAATTTGGCTCAAGATGTTAATTTTAATTACACATTGATTTGATATTGGTTTTGGATTTGTGTTTTGTATGTTGTTTAAAAAATTCTGCCCAGAAAGGTCCTCAAGGTTTCTGATAAGTCATGCCCAGTTTTTTGTCCTTCTTTAACATTGTCTATCCTTCATGGTGAACGGGGTCCCTTAGATGTGGTAGAGTGTATTGAAGAGTGTGAGTGCGTCTTCAGTGTATTGGGAACTCCCAAATATTTTAGAGTGCGTGTTTTTTTTGGGTCTGTTTGAAGGTATAACTCTGGACAAATGGGAGTTTCTCACCCTGCCGTCACTGCAAGTCAGGATAACATGAGATGTCTTTAAATCTATCTTTATTTGATGGTTCACACCTGAAGAAGTGAAGATAGGGAAAAGGCAAGAGCTCATGTTTATCCAATAAGGCCAATGGACAGTGAAAGCATATGTTGTCCATTTCAAGGAACTCGTTTCCTTCTCTCTGAAGGTAGCATCGTAGGATTTGATGAATAACTCTCTCTTCATTGAGGGTCTTCTTCCAGAGATCAAGGAGCATTTCCTCCCTTCTAGGGACTATTGTTTTGAGAATATTGGGGATGAGGTGTTCTTAGTAGAGTTGGCCTCTGGAGTGCAGATGGTTGGGAATCCAATGTATCTATTTTCTCATGAAGGCTCCCCATCTGGTGAGAAGAATGTGCCAGATAGATATATTTCTAAAGAGTCCACTATAGTGTTCCTGGCTTCCAGTTTGTCAGACCATTCAGTGGTGTGCCACCCTTGTGACCAGTTCGAACATGTGAAGACATCATGTCGCATCCCTCTGAAGATATGTCATCATTGTGGGTGTCTGGGTCATCTATATAAGTCCTGTAGGAAGAGTATCCTAAATAAGACGCTATGACCGAAGGAATTCCAATACCTTACTGTGAGGCAGGAGATGCATCATCCATCATAGCCCCAGCTACACGTCTTGGGGTGAAGCTCGCGCACAGTCATGAGTTGTTGGGGGTGTGAAGCCTTGGTTTGGGATTTGATTTCTATGTTGGTGGTGGATCATTTTAAAATATTTTTGTCCTTGTTTTTTGATTTTAATGCATTGAAATTTTTTTAAGTCCATTGTTTTTTCAAGAAGTTATTATGGAATCGTTTTAGTATAATCCAAGCAGTCTTGTTGGTGTAGATGTTGTTTTCTGAATCATGTGTTTTTCTTAAAAGTGTGTTTGGCCCTTGTATGGGTTGATCTTGGTTTAGCAGTGTTCATTTGGAGACATAAGTGCCTGCTAAGGAGGCAAGGCTTGTAGTAATGAACTATTTTACTACAAGAATTACGTTATGTTCGGAGTTTGTTCTCTAATATTGGGGTTTTTTGGTTTGGGTCGAGAGTTCTGAGTTTCATCTATGGTATTTTTTTCTCATGCACTAGAAGTTAGTTTGGATTGGTTGGGAGTTCCCGCATTGTCCCCCTCCCAGGGTGGTTTGTTTGGGTGTTAAATTTCCGAGCTAGTTGAGTTCTTGTGGTGGGAAGAACCCTCTTTTATTCCCGTATTCTCTTGTGTTGTGGTTTCTTTTGGTTTTAATCGAGCGTGAATTCTTATGTTGTCTATGGTTCGGTTGGGTGACCTTTGGGTGAAGAAAGTTTCTGTGGTGGGGAGAATTTGGCCACCCCAACTTTTACGTTTATTTTTATTTTAATATTTGATGGCACTAGGTTTTCACGCTATGGTTTTGGATAGGTAATGGCCTAAAAAATTGTCACTTAAATATTTTTAGTGGGTTTCAGACCCATGCGCGGTCACCGCACAGTGGACGGTAGATGTGTCGTTAGACCAAGTGCCTGCGTAAATATCTAACAATTAAAATAAATAAATTTTTGTGTAAATAAACTGGGTTAAATGTTTAAATTTTATTAGTAGTAATGTAATTATTTAATTAATAATATTAATATTACTAAGGTGTTATTATTTTTATAGTTATTAATTTTTGTTATTATTATCATTAAAATTATTATTATTGTATTAATGATATTATTATTATTATTATCGTTATTATTATTATTATTTTTATTATTATTATTATTATTGTTATAAGTAGTATTATTATTATAATAAGAAAATGAAAAAAATAACAAACCCTAGCTCTACCCCCCCTCCCTTTCCCCTTATCTGTGATCTACCTCCGTGCTCTCCCCCTCCACAGTCACCACCACCCATTACTTTCCCTCTTCCCTTGCTCCCCTCCCCTCCACTCGGCCTCACCCCCTCATCAACCTCACCAGCATGGTTCCCTATGGAATCTGCCTTCAACCCTATCCCTCCCATGATATAGGCTCCCACGCACAAGCCAGGTTTCCTCCATCCACCTGCACACTGGCCTCCCACCGCTTTGGTCTCCCCCGCTTCAGCATTACCATTCCTTGTGCTAGCTATATCAGACCTCACCCTCACCCTCTCCTAGCCTCATGCCTACCTCGCTCAACAACCCAGGACCCATCATTCTGTCATCGGCCTCCCACTCGCCCCTGCTGTGACCTCCTTCCTCGGATCTTGACCGTCACTCTCGCCCCTCTAGCCATGAAACCAATTGATAACCTCACCGGCCCTTGTCTATGGCGGCCTACAATAACAATGTTTCCCCTTTCTAGAAGACCTGAACCCCCCTTTCGCATCACCTTCACTTCCCCTCTGGGGCGCAGACATCATCCTTATGGTGTGTTCTTCATTTGGGTTGTTTTTTATTCAAATTAATTAAACTTTAGTGTCCAAGTTATGTGTAGTACGTTTTTCTTGTTGTTTTAAGGTGTGCGAGGGGTCTTTGAGGATCGGTACCACCTTGCGTGGAAGCAGCATCATGTTTTCACACTTTTGAGGTAGGATTCTCCATAGATCTTCTATCTAATGCCCTTCCTTTGTTTCTTGAAACTTTTAATAAATTTATTACCATAATTATCACTAATTTTGTTCCTTTGTTTATCTTAGTATAGTTTTTTGAAATTGATTTAAATTGTTAAAAGAAATAGGTTTTCAAAGAAATTCTGGAAATATTTCTAGGTCAAAGTGCACCTTTGATGTTGGTTGAAATTCCATGTATTTTCCTTAAAGTGAAATTGAGTATTTAATAAATGTTTAGCCTTATTTGTGTTGTGGTAAAATTGTTGAATTGTGGATTTTTCATTGTATGTATGACTTGGTGATCTTTGGGCTTGTTTATTTTGGTAAAAATGTTTTGAAAATGCTTTTTTGTTTAAAAAACAATGGTTAATGGATTTGGTGTCGTGTGGGTAATTTTTTTGGTTTGATAGTGGGGGATATTCTTGAAAGGGTGTTTTAATGTTTTCTTAGTTACTCTTTGTATGAAATTTTGTGATGGTGCATCCATGGGTGCACAAGGTGCAAACACGAATGTGCCCTCAAATGAATGTGGAATTGAAAATGTTGTTCCACCATAATCCTTGTTTATTATAAATAACTTTTTGTATTTAAGTAATATTGGTTCCCTTGTGTGACTTCTAAAATTGGATTAAATGAAATATTAAAAAGGTATGCACATTTGGAACATTAAATTCAATGACGATGTTTGTATAAACTTTTAGAAAGGATTGTGCTTAAAAATACTGTGTCTGGTCAGAGTTTTAAATATTTTAGAAAAATGGATATGACATGGATGTGGCATGACAGATCGGTTGGAACTTTATTAATGTGAAATGGCATAATGTTTCTTTGGGGTGCTTCTCTCTAGGGTAACCCTTTATGGGTGAATGTATATGATGTTTCTGTGTTTGGGGTAGTCAAGTGCGGTAAGATGAGTCACACATGCGAGGGTCTCCTACTTACACAATATTATTATAACCACCATGGGTTCCTGATCATATTTAAGTTGATCGAGTGATGGTTTCTTATCATCCCTGATTAGATGGGTTGTCACCCACAGGTAGGTATAGATTCCAGACGGTGAGTGTTGCTGGTTTATTTTTCCACGAGGGCGGCTAGTTGGTTATCGACTTCGGATCTTCACCATACGTTGGCTGGTGGTTCCCAACTGAGTATGTCCTAGAGTCTTATATGGATTCTTAATATCACCAATGGTTATTGATCATATTGATTGTTTACTTTTTTTTGTACTAGATTCTTTTTCTGTTTGTTTATCTGGTTCTTTTGGGCACTACCTTGGTTTTCATTGTTTTGGAAATTTATTATAAAATGGATTCTGGTTTTTAATAATGATCGGTATTATGTGTTGGATTTTAAATGGGAAAAATAATCTTTCTTATTTTAAAATGTTAATTCCCTACTTTTATATTTGTATTTCAAAGTTGTATTAGTGGTTTTTTTGGGAAAGTAGAAGTTGGATTATATGTTTTATCTCAGCAACCCTACTAATCATTTTTATTGATCACACCTATTTTTATCATTTTAATTGCGGGGTCCATTTTCTCAGATTCTCTTAGCTAGATTTCTCATTATGAGAGAAAGGTTGGAGTTTCGTTGGGTTGTGACCAAGAGGGTCACATGGAGGTATGTTGAGCTATTTTTTTATTTATTTTCTACTGTTAGAGTTTTAGTTTTATTATTCTTTTTGATCTTGGTTATTATGTTATCTTTTTGTGACAAATAGTTCTCATTGATTAGGTTTCGGTTCCCGACACTATTTTCCAGCCCGTGGGGATTGGGAATGCCCTTCGGGCCACATTGCAGACCGGCTTGGATGACCGGTTTAGGGTCGAACCTAGTTTGTTCGTGACACATAATAAGTGAAAAATTATACAATACCAGTAGAAACATTCTATATATAGTTGATTATAATCCCCAACCATCCTTTCCAATATCCACCTTCCCGCCTCTGTTTATACACCTTAATAAAAAAATAAACCCCTTTCAAAAACATGTATGTATCCATAGTTACAAGCTTCACTTTCCTTCTTCTTTTCTGATTCACTTCATAGAGTCTTTAGATTCTACATAGGTACACTAGATCAAAATTTACCTATGTATAATCTTTAATCATGTAAAAAAATATCTAAGGAAATTTTTGGCCTTGAAACATTCTCTAGAAACACTTTATGAAAGACTTACTCCTAAAAAGATAGTTTGATCTTCCTTAGTCTAGTAACCTTTGTCTGATGGTCTCCGTCTAATTGTCCTTGATCTGATTCCCTATTTTCTCTTCCTTTTTTAATTGAGTAGAAAGATAATCAATAGATTACACTTCCAACATCTAATGGAGCTCAATCTGGTAAAAATTTATCTGATGGATGTCTCTCTAATGGTATCACTCCGATGAACTTGATCATTTATCCATTAGAAATTTCTCTGATTATCATATTGAACCTCACTTTTATTGATCTTGTTCTGATTGATCTTCCTCAATATCAACCTGGAAAAAATGTATGGTGGGAAACTCAATACTTGTTAAATAACTATCACAGCTCTAGTGAACATGAACAATTTAAGTTAGCAAATTACAAATGTTTTGTGTTATCCTTTTCTTGGAACCTAATAATAGAAAATTCAGGATAATGAATTCCTTTTCCCACTCAATGAAATTCATAAATCCTAGATCTCTCATTCATTTATGTCATCATATTTCTCTTATTCAACTCTTTTCATTACTTATAGAAGCCTCTATAATATTTTGGAATCTATTCCAATCTTCAAACATCTTCATGTTTAAAAACATTATTTAATCTAATTCTTTATCCAAATTTTTTATTCTGATTCTTCATTATGATGATATCACAAGAATAACTAAAGATATACCATTACATAACTTCTTGTAAATACTAAAAGTATTCTCATATATATTCTGTGTATTAAATAGAAAAAAAATTATAAATGTATTCAAATTGTTTCTCATTTCACTACAATTACTCATGCCAATGATCCTACATTCGATGGAGTTATCCGTGTCAGGACACATCTGATGGATTGGACTCAGATTCACTCTGATGAACATTATCAATGATAGTATGATGAATTTGTACCTATTTTTGAGAAATAATCAATACTTTTTCCATTTTCTATCGACCCAATCAAAATAAAATTCATCCTAATGGAAATGGTTGACTACATTGTTGATCCTCATCTGGTTGATAGGTCTCTAAATCTTTCTGATGCTTCATCATTTCCAAAATTACAAACATTCTTAATTCTTCCTCTTATACTACTATGTATCTGATGTTTTAAGGATACAAACAATTTATAAAGAAATTGGTGTCTTAATCCATCTCAATGGATCAGCGGCATAATGCATCCATTGGACTGGTTTCGGTAGTAAAATTTTTACATCAGCAAGATAAATCCTCCAACCTTGTATTATTGTCAAACTATTTATTCTCATATTGATTATCTCCATTCTTCTATATTTTTTGTTCCTCACACTAATGAGAAGTGTCCATAATACTTCACATCATATTATTTTTCACAAACTCTATCTTCTATCATGACTTCCTCGTGATTCAAGAATGACTATGATCTGAATAACATCGTATTTCTTACATCAAATCCATTTAAACTCCGATACTCTTCATCGTTATGATCAACACATTCAATTATGGACCCAAGATGATTATAATAATCATTTTATTCTAGGAAACGTATTTTCAAACCACATGAAATTCGTTTGAATTTTTATTTTGATCTCCTGATTATGATTATGAGTTCGATTTTCATTTTGCTGGTTCTAGATCTGATTGAAAACTTTTCACACATTCCCTTCTTGAATCTATATTTCCATTACCTTATCAACATACTCACTTACTTAAATATAATCAATATATTAATCAATGGAAAATAAATACAATAAAAACACAACTTGGAAATAACATTTCAAAGAGTGGTAAAATGGTACTATTATATGAAAATATCATAAATAAATTAAGGATAATAAAATTCATAAGTTTCTTTAGATACGTTTTATAATATTTTATCATCAGAAATATAATCATAAACAGTCCCGATAAATGATGAGATTGAAACATAAAGTTATTACCACTTTGGTATCTTTGAATCATAATATCCAATAATGAATAACATATACTAAGTATAAGTTTATTAACATAGTTTCATAACATAAAATATGTGTCAATAAAGAAAAATTGAGAAAAAATTCATTACCGCTTTAATTATGTTTTGAATCATAATAAGAAAAAATCATAACAATAAATGAAACCTTAAATATCATGAAATCAATTTTATTCATTATATAACATGTCAAATTATAATTATATACACCATACAAAATAAATGAGTGGTGAATTTTCACAGGTTTTCAAGAAGTAAGCGAGATATTAGAAATCCCTTACTATTAGTTTCTACTTCCTTAATACATGTTAGAAACTACTATAAATTAAGTATATGTTTATTATAAATATATTAATGAACATTACATATATTCTAGACCATATATGATTTACTTGTGACCTTTTATTACCCATTTATTAAAAAATCCATGTTAAATTTTTTTTGGGTAACAACTACTTTGTTTTTCAAATATATATATTTTAGTTATATTTGGTCCTCTTAATTTGATAATAATTTAATCATATCCAAAATGGTAAACATTATACTATTTTCACATATATTCATTATATATTTCTTTATAGTGATCTATAATATATAGATATATAAAATGAAAGACCCCGTTAATGGATATTGTAGGTCATACGTACACATGAACGGTGTTTACATTGTTTTTACATATTGAAATAAAGAAAATTAAATAATATATTATAATTAAAGAATGATTTTTATTTTATATATATCACATTTTATCATTAAACCTATCCTTATTACCTTCTATGTAAAGTGTGAATGAATCGTATAGCTTTTCGAGACGGTAGTCCTCCATACACACGAGCAGCATTATCATACTCCCAAAAATAGAAATCATGAAGGTATGTGTGATATAATAATTAAATAATAATAATAATATCATAAATATTATATACAAAATAATAAATCTATCATTATTTACAACCATTATAGGTGGTAATGTAAAAATTAATGACATTGATTCGTGATGTTGTAGTCCGGTGTACACACAAATGATGATTTCATAAATCATTTGATGAAAGTGGGGATGGTTGTTGAAAATTAAATTAACATAAAAATAGATCAATATATTTTATATACTAAGGATATTATATCATCATGTTTTAAAAATAATTTAAGGATGTGGATGGAGAAATAAAACAAAAATGCTCATTGATGAACGTTACCTCTTCTTCAGATATCCTCCTTATGTTTGCACTGAAATCCTTCATATGTTTTATTTATATAAAAAATAAGGATTCTTGGAAGATATAAGGGGATTATGGAAGTTATTGGGGAAATTATTGGCCTAAAATAGGGTTTTAAGGTGTGAAGAGGATAGGAGAATTGGTTGGCCTTTTATAATTGAGGGGGGGTGGCACACTTATAATTTTTTGAAAGATATAATTTTAACAATATTTTATTCATGTTAAAATAATGAAATATTGGATAATTCTAGAAATTATAAGTTATAAGGTATAACTATGTCCATATAGTGGTTCTTAGACATGTTTTGGTTCATTTTTTACCCGTATATTTTTAGTTCAAACCCCAGGAAAACCATTTTTACCTTAATCACGGTAAATAATTTTTACTCTTTTTACTATTACTTTTAGTAAAAAATGAAGTTGACCTTATTAGATTGTATAAATTATTATAATTAAAAATATGGATTCAATTTTTACAAATTCCATTCACATCTATGGAAATATTTAATTTAAAATTAATCTTGTAGACATGATGAGAAAGCGGGTTTTTGAAGAGAAAGTGTTCAAAATATTAAAAAGTTTTTATATTGAATTTCATTATTAAACAGATTCCAATGAGATAAATTAGTTTAATGTAAGTATAATTGAAAAAAAATTACTTTAAAACCAATTTAAAATATAATTTAACTTATAAATAATTTAAACAAAAAGGTTGTTTTTAAATAAAATTCAGTATTTTTCACCATTCAACAAAAAAAAAGAAACATTCCAAAAAAATACCAAAAATTAACCCTAAGCTAATTTTGAAATTATGATTTCAAAAATGAATTTATTTTATCAAATTAATTTTTTAAAATATTTAAAAATTAATTTTAATATTTTTCACAAAAGGATATAATAACATTTTTTTAAGAAAATTGTATTTTTAAAACATTTAATGACTTTGCTGAAAATTGTGTATTTTGTTGTCAATATGTTTTATTTATATAAAACCATTATAAATAATATTTAAATTGTATTTATTTCTATTCTTGTCATTTCATTCAATGAATGAGTTATAATGTTCGTGTTTAAAAAACTATATTAATTATATAACAAGGTTTTGTTAAAACTATGTTTCGTGTGTAACACAAGATAACCCGGTGTTTCATGTAACAGAAGATTAAATTGGAGTTGTGAGTAGTACAGAATAACCCACTTATTTTTGTATCCCAAGATTAAATTTGTGTTATTTTTAACTTAATCTATAAAATAAATTTAATTTATTCAAATAATTATAATTCATAAAAACTCAAGGTGTTATATTCTACCCACTTGAAATGAATTTCTCCCTAAAACATTATCACATTAGTTCAAAAAATTGAGGATAATTCTACCACATTTCAATGTCGGGTTCCAACATAGCTTCCTTAAGCTGGTTGTTTCACCACTAAACACTAACAAGGTGAGTGGTCTTTTTTTGTATAACTTTTTCTATTCATTCCATAATATCTACCGATTGTTATTCATAATAAATATCATGCTCTAGTGGTATGAACTTTGAGTTTAGAATATGTGATAGATCATGTATGTTCTTCCTTAGGAGTGATACATGGAAATCATCTTGAACTTGATATAGTTCTGGTGGAAGTTTAAAAGAATAAGTTATTATCCTGATATGATCAAGTATTTTAATTGGAATAATATATCAAGGCATTAGTTTTCCCTTCTTTATTCTATAGAGAAATTTGTATAAGTACCATCTTACCAAATAAAAATTCTATATTTAATTAAATATTATCATTATAACATTTATAAAAAAAATTTGAGTCCATACATATAGTTGAATGGATATAACCTTATCTACCATGTCATCATCTTGGTATGGTAACAATATTTTTTTTCTACAACATAATTCTAGTACATCATAGTTCCACACTTCTTTCCGTAAAGTGGATCATAAGGGGCCATCTGGATGCTCATGTGAAAGTTACTATTGTAAGAAAACACAACTTGAAGAAGTTTTTGATCCCAAAAAACATTGAAATCCATAGGAT
Organism: Viscum album; assembly: GCA_963277665.1. Taxonomy (NCBI): domain Eukaryota; kingdom Viridiplantae; phylum Streptophyta; class Magnoliopsida; order Santalales; family Viscaceae; genus Viscum; species Viscum album. The sequence goes on from OY728130.1 coordinate 512,284,363, forward strand.
AAGATCTTATAATATCCTCTAGGGTTTTTATTATTCTATTTAAATGACCATCTAGCAGAGGATGATACACAGTGATGAAACAAACTCAATATCCAGATTATAATGAAGACTTCACCAAAAAATCAATGTAAAGTCTAGATTCTGATTAAATACAATTGAATGTGATATTCCCTTCAACCTTACCACCTACTTAATTTATATTCTATAAAGTAGATTCATAGATAAATCTTCTTTAACAATGGTTAAGTGTGATAAAATTTTATGGTGATCCACTATAACCCAATATTATCTCAAAATAAAAGATAATATTGATCCAAAAGGTTACCAGTACATTTAATGATATGTCCAAAAGGTGTAAAGGCATTATTCCCCAAATAAAATTTTCACTGTATACAAAACCAAATTCTTTAATTTCCATAAATGTCTCTTACCAAGAATATCTAGAGTCGGGAAGGGTCGGTCCTAAAAATTATTAATAGAAAAGTAAACAAAAAAGTTCAAGAATTACAAGGGAGTTTAAAACCACAGGATTTCACAACCTATTGCATATCATCATCCACCAATGAATCAAATTACTGATGATATTTGAAGGCCCACATTGTATTTATTCCCTGATCACCCTCTTTGAAAAGGAATCCACTACATGGTTGGATTCTCTACCTTCATGGGATACTATAAAATTATGTTGAGTGAACTGTCTGATGCAGTCAATCAAATGCAGTATAATTTTTTAGAAGACATTCTTTGTTCTCTCCATTAGATCCATGAATGTATTTTTAGAATTGGATTCAATCTACAGGACATACCATTTTTTTTGAGAATCATGTTTTATATGAAACATCATCACCCATAACTCTTCTTCATATGTAGTCCCAATACAAATATATTGATGGAAACAACCTTTAATAAATCCATTATGGGGTTGGGAAATACCTCCACAACCCAAAGGTCCTAGCATTCTATATAAGGCCCCAGCCTTAAACAGTACTTAATATTGAGTTACTTCAAGAATACACATTGAGGATCTTTTCAGGTTTAGAGTTTTAGATAAGTAGATCATAAATCATGCATTACATTCCACATTTAAACAAAGTGGTTACATAAAAGATATTACTCTTTATTCCATCAACGGAAACATATTTAAAATAAAACATGGGTTCTTTCTTGACACTTCTTTGACACTATCATCACATCATGTACCTTTCCCTTGACCTATGAAAAACATTTCAAAAACTTGGGATGAGAATAAAAAGCTTAGTAAAGGATATAAAAGTACGAAATGAAAACATTAGTCCATGTATGAAATCATACTTTACTCATAAAACATAAGCATTTTAACATACCTCATGAAATCATGAACAAATTATAGAAATCATAAGTTATAAAGGTAACTTGAGGTATTCATAACATTCTTACGTAGGGACTAACCCCCATGGTTACATTGGGAATACCCATCACAGTATATTCCCTAAATATCTTCGGAGAAACCGTAACGTTTAACCCCTTCACATTACCCAATGCATTGGAGAGCTATATCGGGCTCACCTACCCTTAGTTCATCACAGAACCACCTGTATTCATAACAATGCCCAAGAACCATAACATAATCGTATCACATAAAACATGCATAAAGGAAACATAACATTTACACTTTTTCAATAATAAGATATCAATACAACACATTGATATAAAATCATTATGAAAACCATTTTCAATACCAAAATAAAAGAAAAGTAAAACATGGTATTTATTTTTCATTTTAAAAAAAATTATGGCTTGTAGAGGAAGCCGAAGCTCAAATATTGGTCACGACGGTGGAGAAGTCATTGTCGCCGCATACGTACGACAAACAAACATTCCCTTTTGTCATTTAGTAAATGCTTTGTATAAAAAAGATTCCTTTTGAATAAACATAAAAGTCAAATGGGTTTATACACCATATAAAAGAAAGTTGTGAATAAAACAAAATATGCCTCATTGAAAGGAGATTGAGACGAAGTCCCTTACCTCGGGTCCGACTTGACTTGATTGTTCTTTAACATCCTGAATAAAAAAATTGATTTAATTTATACTTTCTTGAGAACATTTCTCAAGTTCAATATTCCTTTTATATACCTTATTACCATGTTCTTAACACTATGTAATTATTTAAGTTAATAATGGTTGTTTTGTCGATCATTGGTACTTGAGTCAAAAATAAACTATTTATAATTAAAAGTTGTTCATGTGGTAAAATATCCATTATATCCAAGATTATAGTCATGATTAAGATATCATATATATCATATATATCTAGTATATACATGCATTTATAATATTACATAACATTTAGAGGTAAGAAATTAAATGCACCGTTCATGGAGACGGTAAGCCGTACGTACGCATGAACGCAACTTTCATTTCTATATCCTATTTAATGGAATTGAATCATAATGATATAAAGGTATATTATAATTCCAGTATAATATCATATATAATACCATTAACTCCATCATTTATATTTCCCACATATGGCATTAACGAATCAAATCACTTTGAGGGGGTAGTAGTCCGCACTTCCTAAAATGAAGATATCACGTTTACCCATAATGGAAGCCATAGAGGTATTCCATAAAGGAAAAATACAGAATATTAAGGAAAAAATAAAAATATTATATATCATATATAAATATAGTGACAACTTAATGGCCACCTTTGATGGTGTTATAAGAACATTGAACAATCATCGTTTCGTGAGGCAGAAATTTTCCATCCACGGAAACAATATGTTATTTAACCATTAGATGTAGGTGTGTGTAAGTGTAGCTAGAATAATTCTTATAACAACATCCTAGTATATTGAAGAAACTGGTGTTGTTACAAAATAAAGTAATAAAACGATCTTAGGGGGTTGGAGAAGAAAAATAAAACAAAAGAACACAAGCGAAAACATTACCTTTAAATCAGGTAACTCCCCTTTGTTGAAACCAAATGGGTTTCTTGAAGAGCTTCCCTCCTAAGTTAAGGATTCTAGGATGAGGAGAGGGATGTGGAAAGATAAAATGATCAGAGATTGGCCAAGACAAAGGCTTGAGAAGTGTGGTTAAAGAGGTAGAGGTGGGAGCCTTTTATAAGAGGAGAGGAGGGGCACTCTTGGAATGTTATAAAATGTTACTTTATATTGAAATGTGTTTCGGATTTAAAAGCTCCCACATTGATGTATTTCAAGGATAAGGTGATACGGGTTCGAAATATACTCAACCAATCAATTTTTGACAAGTGTAAGTCTTGGATTTCACATTATATTTTCATTTTATTTAAATTGTTCATTAATGAGGTAATTGTTGCATCATCATGATGTCATAAATAATTTAATTTATTTAATGTCTAAAAATTATTAAAAAAAAGTATGATGTATGAAATCTTTTTATCTTTCCAATTACTATTTATAGTCCAATAGATCATTTATTTAGATAGAATTAAAAATGTTTTACTCAGGTGATACATTCTTTGTTATATTTAACTTTCTTTAAAAATAAAAAGATAAAAAGTTATTATCACACAAAAGTGATTCCATGGGGTCCCCAAGTTTGGAATAGGGCATCCCATGGTCCGAAATGACATAAATAGTATCATTAGAACACATGTTGGGGTCATTTCTTATTATTATAATATTATTTTATTATCCTTAACTACCCGATTACTAATTAATCAAGATAATTAAAGATAATTATCGTCGTTACTATTCATAATGTCCAAAAACAAAAGAGTCTTGATTACATAATTTGGACCTTCAGATTCCAAATATTTAATCCATTTTACCAAATTCCTAACACAGAAATTGGAATAATTATTTTAAAAATAATTCTCGTTGTCAAAACAAATAGCGGGTTTTTTAGAAACAATATCTATGAAAAATTTGGCACTTGTTTATGCCCAATTCCAAAGTGAATTTAATCCCAATGACCACCATTAGATTACATGGTAACAATATATTCTATTTACACTTTAAAACCAATTAAAAAGATAATCTAACCATTTAATTAAATTATATGAAAATGCAATTTTGATGTAAAATGTAGTATTTTTCACTATTCGTTAAAAATGAACATTGTTAGAAAAATACCAAAAATTTATCCAAAGTAAATTTCAATGTCTCAATCAAAAAGAATACGTTTATTTTGAAAAATAGATCTTATAAAATTGTCAAAAGTTTGATTTAAAAAATGGTTTTCCATCAAAAGGCAGTAAAACATTCTTTTAAAAATATTAGTGTATTTCATGCTTATGATTAGATTTATTCTAGTTTTAAGCCTCTAAAACACTATATAATTCATAAATAGACATAGATAAAAATATCTATTATTCATTACTTACTTGGGATGTTACATCCTTCCCCCTTTAGAAAATTGTGTTCCCGTAATTTATTTACTTATCGAATTAGTGGGGGTATTTATCCCTAGTTGAATTTTCAGATTCTCATGTTGCCTCTTCACTCATGTGGTTTTTTCACAAAACCATTACATGATTAATCACCTTATTCCACAACACTTTCTCCTTGTGGTCAAGAATCTGGACCGGTTGTTCCTCATAATATAGATTCTCTTCCAGCCGAACTACCTCTGGACTCAAAACATGAGATGGATCTGGCATGTACTTCCTTAAAATTGAAACATGAAAAACATTGTGTACCTAAGATAAACTTGGAGGTAAAGCCCCTCAGTATGAAACTGATCCAAATCTCTCTATAATTTCATATGGTTCAATGAACCTTGGACTCAGCTTTCCTTTCTTACCAAATCGCATCACACTTTTCCATGGTGAAACTTTGATAAAAACATGATCACCTACCTCAAAAGAGAGATCCTTCCTCCTACTATCCGCATAAATCTTCTTCCTGCTCTGATCAGTTCTCATGTGTTTCTGTATCAGCTGAACTTTTTCTGCCAACTCTTCTACCAATTCTAGTCCCATCAACTTCCTTTCACCCACTTCATCCCAGAAAGCTGGAGTTCGACACTGCTTCCCATATAATGCCTCAAATGGTGCCATTTGAATACTGGAATAAAAACCAGAAAACTCAACCAAAGAAAGATGTTGGTCCCAACTTCCCTGATAATCCATCGGACAATCATGTAGCATATCCTCCAAAGTCTGAATTGTTCATTCTGACTACCCATCTGATTAAGGATGAAAAGTTGTACTAAAATTTAATTCAGTACCCAACGACTTCTGAAGCCTTTCCAAAAGTTAGAAGTGAAACTGGGATCACGGTCAGATACAAAGGAGAGAGGAACTCCATGTAACCTGACTATCTATTTAAGATACAAACGGGAAAGTTGATCTAGGGAAAATGTATCTCGTATAGCAAGGAAATGAGCAGATTTAGTCAAGCGATCTACAATAACCCAGATTTCATTATTACCTCGAGGTGTCTTCAGAAATCCCACAACGAAGTCCATGGATATATCCTCCCATTTCCAATTTGGCACTGGTAAAGGTTGAAGCATCCCTTTGGTAACTTCCGCTTTTCTTTTACCTGTTGACAATTCAAACACTTCACAATAAAATCAGCAATATCCCTTTTCATTCTATCCCACCAGTAATACTCCTGAAGATCTCTATACATCTTAGTACTGCCTGGATGAACTGAAAACGGAGAACTATGAGCTTCACATAACAACTCTCTCTTCAACTAGGAATCAAAAGGCACACACAATCTCTTCCCAAATCTCAAAACCCAATCATTATCAATGTTGAATTCATGCAACTTACCCTTCTGAACCAGCTCTACCTTTTTCTGCAACTCGCTGTCTTGCTTCTGTGCTTGCTTAATTCTGTCTGATAGAGAAGATTTCACTAATACCTGAAACAAAATAGAAGTACATACTACACCAACAACTTCTATGCCAGAGTTCATCAAATCCTTAACCAAAGGATCACGTTCGAAATGATACATTGTTAATGAAGCATTACTTTTTTGACTCAAAGCATCAGCCACTTTATTTGGTTTTCCTAGATGGTAATGAGTTGTACAATCATAATCCTTGATTAATTCTAGCCATCCCCTATATCTCATGTTCAATTATTTCTGAGTTAATATATACTTTAAACTTTTGTGATCGGTATATATTTCACACTTTACTCCATACAAATGATGCCTCCAAATTTTTAAAGTGAAAACAACAGCAGCTAATTCTAAATCATGAGTAGGGTAATTTACCTCATGTGTTTTCAACTGACGTGAAGCATAAGAAATTACCAGATCATTCTATATTATGACACAACCAATTATTTTCAATGAATCATCACTGTAGATAACAAACTCCACATTCCAGGAAGGTAGTTCCAAAACTGGAGCATTCACCAATCTTCTTTTCAATTCCTGAAAACAATCATCACATTATTTTGTCCAGATAAACTTAACACCATTCTGAGTTAGCTTAGTCATTGGACTAGATAACCATAAAAAATTTCTAAAAATAATTCGGTAATAGCCTACCCAACCAAGAAAACTACGAATCTCAGTTACATTTGTGGGACTTGGCCATTCTTCCACAACCTTTGTTTTTGCAGGATCAACAGTTATCCCATCTTTAGAAACAATGCGACCAAGGAAAGAAATTTGTCGCAACCAAAACTCACACTTTCTGAATTTCCCATTCAATTTATTTTCTTTTAAGGTTTGAAAAATAACCCTTAAATGTCTTTCATGATCCTCTTTACTTTTAGAAAACACCAAAATATCATCAATTAAAACAACCACAAACTTCTCCAAGAACTCATTGAAAATTCTATTCACAAGGTCCATGAATACAACAGGTGAATTGGTTAGCCCAAAAGGCATAACTACAAATTCATAATGGCCATATCTTGTACGAAATGCGGTCTTCAGAATATCTTCTTCTTTTACCTTCAACTGATGGTACCCCGATCTCAGGTCAATCTTTGAAAAATACTTAGCTCCCTGGAGCTGATCAAACAAATCATTGATATGAGGCAACAGATATTTGTTCTTAACAGTGATGTTATTCAAGGCTCTATAATCAATGCAAAGTCTCATTGAACCATCTTTATTTTTAACAAATAAAATAGGAGAACCCCATGGTGATGTGCTAGGTCGAATGAAACCTTTCTCTAATAAATCTTGCAATTTCTCCTTCAAATCTAAAAGTTCAATTTCAGCCATTCGATAAGGGGGTTTTGAAATTGTCTTAGCATCAGGAACTAAGTCAACAGTAAACTCAACTTCCCGGTCTAGTATTATTCCAGGAAACTCATCAGGAAAAACATCAGGATACTCATTTACCACTGGAACATCATTAATCTGAACATTTCCCTTGTTTTCAAAAATATGTGAAGGGTAACATTCATTTCCATCTTTTACAAGTTTCTCAGCCTCTTGATATGTTATCAACAGTAAGGGTTCATTATTGTACACAAAGTGAGAGTATTTCGGGAAAGAAACTTCTTTACCTCTACAGTCAATCTTAGCATGGTAAATAGAGAGCCAATCCATACCCAGGATAACATCAAAATCTACTAGAGGTAAAATAATAAGGTTTTCAAGTAGGTTCTTTCCATGGATAAGGATAAGAAGATTCTTATAAATTCTTTTTCCCTCAACATTTCCCCCATGTGTTTTTACCAGAAGTTCCGAAGTCATTACTTCAGATTGTATTTTTATTAGAAAAGTTTTCATAGATAAAAGAATGTGTAGACCCTGAATCAAAAAACACACTGGCATAATCTGAAAAAAAAACGAAGTACCTCATACCACTTCATTTGACGGCCCAACATCTGCTGAAGTAGTTGCAAAGGATTTCACCACCCCTTTCTGCTTGTAGGATAACTGCTTCCCATCACTCGAGCCCTTTTTCAGACACTCGTTTTCATAGTGACCCATCTCATTGCACTTGAAAATTTTCACTAATTGTAAATCAAATTTGGTATTACCATCACCTTGATCTTTTTCAGTGCAATCATGAGCCTTATGTCCCATCTTACCACAACGGTAGCACTTTCCAGAATTTAGAAGATATTCCCCAGCATTCCTTTTACCACATTTATCACAAACTGGAAGCTTATTTTTCTTACCATCAGACCTTTTTGAAGAATTCTTCCCTTTCTCCTGCCACATCAACCTCTTCTTCTATTGGTTGTTATAGAACACTTGATCTTCGAAAAACATCATTTCCACCTTCTAAGCACATCGAACAAGCTTTTTATAACTATTAAACTCACGAGAAGCTAAAGCCCTTCGATATTTTGGCTTTAATCATGAGTAAAAACGATTGATTTTACAATCAAGGTCTCGAATAAAATTTGGAGCATACATTTCCAATCGAGTGAACCTTTCTTCATAAGCAGCCACTAAGTCATCCTCTTGGCTCAATTCCAAGAATGGTTTTTCCATCCTAAGTCTAACAGACTTAGGAAAATACTTCTCATGAAGCATACCTTTGAATTCATCCCAATCGAGAGCATCAATCTCATCAGCGTCCCTGATATTTTTAACCATTGACCACTGCTGATCAGTTTCACCCTCCAAACGGTAAATTGCAAGACTAACCTTTTGGTTGTCTGAACACCCCATGACATCGAAAATCTTCTCTAGTGATTTAATCCACCCTTTAGCTAGCACATGGTTAGATGATCTTCTAAATGATGGGGGGTGTTACCTCATGAAATGTTCCACCACTGACATGTTATTCTGCGGTTTATCTGGATGATCTCATTCATGGATACCAAAACCATTTATCGCTTGAGTCAACTGTGCCATTACTGCAACAAACTGTCTAGTTCCAATTTCGACCATCTCAGGATGCTTATTCAGAAGGTCATTTCTTTTTGTATGCCTTCCTAGCACTTCTTCCCTATTTCCTCTGGGGAAAACCATTCTGAACAAACATGTCTTAGATGAAGCAACATGGTAATCTTCAAATGCTATATAATTTCAATTTGACCATAAAAAACTATTTTTGCATAATCATTTGATAGAATTATAAATCCTAAAGTTATCTAAACCTCCCTTTGATACCAACTATAAGGCCCCAGTCTTAAACATTACTTAATATTGAGTTACTTCAAGAATACACGTTGAGGGTCTTTTAAGGTTTAGAGTTTTAGAGAATTACATCATAAATAATGCATTACATTCCAGATTTAAAAAAAGTGGTTACATAAAAGATATTACTCATTTTTCCCATCAAAGGAAACATATTTAAAATAAAACATGCATTCTTTCTTAACACTTCCTTGACACTATCATCACATCATGTACCTTTCCCTTGACCTGTGAAAAACATTTGAAAAACTTGGGATGAGCATAAAAAGCTTAGTAAGGGATATAAAAGTACGAAATGAAAACATTAGTCCATGTATGACATCATACTTTACTCATAAAACATAAGCATTTTAACATACCTCATCAAATCATGAATAAATCGTAGAAATAATAAGACATAACAGTTATTTGAGGCATTCATAACATTATTGTGTAGGGAGTAACCCTCATGGTTACGTTTGGAATACCCATCACAGTATATTCCCTAAATCTCTTCGGAGAAACCTTAAAGTTTAAGCCCTTCACATTACCCAATGCATTAGAGAGCTATATCGGGCTCACCCTCCCTTAGTTCCTCACAGAACCACCTGTCTTCATAACAATACCCAAGAACCATAACATAATCGTATCACATAAAACATGTATAAAGGAAACATAACATTTCCACTTTTAAATCATAAGATATCAATACAACACATTGATATAAAAACAATATGAAAACCATCCTCAATACCAAAATAAATGAAAAGTAAAACATGGTATTTATGTTTCATTTTTTTAAAAAAGTTATGACTTGTAGAGGAAGCCAAAGCTCAAATAATGGTCACGGCGGCGGAGAAGTCGTTGTCACCGCATACGTACGACAAAAAAACATTCCATTTTGTCATTTAGTAAATGATTCGTATAAAAAAGATTCATTTTGAATAAACGTAAAAGTAATAGGGTTTTATACACCGTATAAAAGAAAGTTGTGTATAAAACAAAATATTCCTCAATGAAAGGAGATTGAGACGAAGTCCCTTACCTCAGGTCCGACTTGACTCGATCGTTCTTTAACATCCTGAATAATACACTTGAGTTAATTTATACTTTCTTAAGAACCTTTTTAAAGTTCATTATTTATTTTATATCACTTATTACCATGTTGTGAACACTGTGTAATTATTTAAGTTAATAATGGTCGTTTTTCGATCATTGGTACTTGAGTCAAAAATAAACTCTTTATAATTACAATTTGTTCATGTGGTAAAATATCCATTATATACAAAATTATATTCATGATGTAGATATCATATATATCTAGTATATACATGAATTTATAATATTACATAATATTTAGAGGTATGAAATGAAATTCATTGTTCATGGAGATGGTAAGTCGTACGTACGCAAGAACGCTATTTTCATTTCTATTTCGTATTTAATGGAATTGAATCATAATGATATAAAGGTGTATTATAATTATAGTATAATATCATATATAATATCATTAACTTCATCCTTTACATGTCCCACATATGACATTAACAAATCAAATCACTTTGAGGGGGCGGTAGTCCGCACATCCTAAAATGAAGATATCGCGTTTACCCATAATGGAAACCATAAAGGTATTCCATAAATGAAAAATACAGAAGCTTAAGGAAACCATAAACATATTATATATCATATATAAATATAGTGACATCTTAATGGACACCTTTTAAGGTGTTATAAGAATATTGAAAAATCATCATTTCGTGAGGCAGAAATTCGCCATCCATGGAAACAGTATGTTCCTTAACCATTAAATGTAGGTGTGTGTAAGTGTAGCTCGAATAATTCTTATAAAAACATCCTATTATATTGAAGATACTTGTGTTGTTACAAAATAAAGTAATAAAAAGAGTTTAGGGGGTTAGAGAAGCAAAATAAAACAAAATAACACAAGTGAAGACATTACCTTTAAATCGGGTAACTCCCTTTGGTTGGAACCAAAAGAGTCTCTTGAAGATCTTCCTACCAAATGTAAGGCTTCTAGGATGAGTATAGGTATGTGGAGAGATAAAATGAGTAGAGCTTGGCTGAGCCAAAGTCTTGAGAAGTGTGGGTGATGAGGTAGAGGTGGGGCCTTTTATAAGAGGAGAGGAGGGACACTCTTGGAATCTTATAAAATGTTACATTATATTGAAATGTGTTTCAGATTTAAAAGGTCCCACATTGATATATTTCAGGGATAAGGTGATAAGGGTTCAAAATATACTCATCCAATAGGTATTTGACAAGTGTAAGTCTTATATTTTACATTATCTTTTCATTTTATTTAAATCTTTCATTAATGAGGTAATCGCTGCATCATCATGATGTCATAAATAATTTAATTTATTTAATGACTAAAAATTATAAAAAAAATACTATGATGTAGGAAATATTTTTATTTTTCTAATGAATATTTATAGTCCAATAGATCATTTATTTATACGATAGTAAAAAAAATTACTTTGGTGATACATTCTTTGTTATATTTAACATTCTTTAAAAATAAAAAGATAAAAAGTCATTATCACACAGAAGTGATTCCATGGGGTCCCCAAGTTTGGAACAAGGCATCCAATTGTTGGTAATGACACAACCAGTAGAATTAGGACACATGTTGGGGTCATGTTTTATTTTTATTATATTATTTTATTATCCTTAACTACCTGATTACTAATTAATCAAAATAATTAAAGATAATTACCGTCATTACTATTCATAATGTCCAAAAACAAAAGAGTCTTGATTACATAATTTGGAACTTCTGATTAAAAATATGTAATACATTTTACAAAATTCCAAACACAGAAATTGGAATAATTAATTTAAAAATAATTCCCGTTGTCAAAACAAATAGCAGGTTTTTTAGAAATAATATCTATGAAAAGTTTGGCACTTGTTTATGCCAAATTCCAAAGTGAAATTAATCCCAATGAACAAAATTGTATTAAATGGTAAACAAAATATTCTATTTACACTTTAAAACCAATTAAAAAGATAATATAACAATATAATTAAATTAGATGAAAATGCAGTTTTGATGTAAAATGCAGTATTTTTCACCATTCATTAAAAAAGGAACATTGTCAGAAAAATACCAAACATTTATCCAAAGTAAATTTCAATGCCCCAATCATAAATAATAAGTTTATTTTGAAAAATAGATCTTATAAAATTGTCAAAGGTTTTATTTAAAAAATGGTTTTCCATCAAAAGACAGTAAAACAATCTTTTAAAAATATTAGTGTATTCCATGATTAAGATTGGATTTATTGTTGTTTAATGCCTCTAAAACGCTATATAATTCATAAATAGACATATATAAGAATATATATTATTAATTACTTACTTGGTATGTTACATTCTGTTACCTGCACCATTAATATTAGCCTTTATCCAAGAACCAATCCAAGGAATCTACCTCACATATTTGAGAATGAGGGGCTACCATATCCTTCATGTAACACCTAGTATGTTTAAGGTATTTATATCACTCACGATGTTGTGTTTTTCTACCACTTACACCATTGCAACAACATGTAATTCTTTTTTTAGGGACACATTTCCATCATGAATAGATGGTACATGATCATCAAAAAATATTTCAAAAATTTCTCTTAAAATATCCTTATTCTTGATAAACTCTCATCACATAAAATTGTAAAATGGGTGTCAATGAATTTGAACGTATGATCAATCTTAAACTCATACGCCCATTATCATATCCATAACTATTAATTTAATCATAACATGAGACCATAAATTCTTCCAAAAGATAATTCACCCTTTATTCCTCAAATAATATCTTATATTATATAAATCATTTATATTGGAAGGTTGGGTTCAAACTTGTATTAATGAAATAATAAATGTGATTTATTTATTCCATAATTCATTTACAGGGATATAATCACATGAAATTTCACAAAAGGGTGAACAATATTATTTTCAAAGAGATAATTCATATAAAATCAAACATGAAATGTCCCAAATAATAATTGGAGGATTAGTGTGCCCTAATTTTCATGATTCAATTCAATATTCATGATTTCATAATCATTCCCTTTTCCTTTTATCATAAGAGGTTATTGGAATTGATCATCATTATTAACCCTTATATTTGGTCACTTATTTTCATAATGGCCAAACTTATTTCAGTTGAAACACTAAAGTTTGGGAGGTTTATTCCGTGGAGATTTTTCCTTATTCTCGCTATTACTTAAATTAGTCCCATCACATCATCATTCAATCACTCGATTAATATCCATTCTACACTTAAAATACATGGTAGTCCCATTAATACAATATCCTTCATGCTTCATTACACACATTAATAATAAAGGAAATATTATCTTATTCTCTCCATGGTTCATATATTTTCCCTTGAATTCCATTTTTCTCTTCATATAAAAATAGTGATATTGATATATAACTCCAATCACCATTTCCACCTTGATAGCACATTGAACAATCTATTCATATATACTGAATTATCTTATGGATAAATCCCTTCATAGACTTGGTTTTAAGTCAATAAATAAACAATAAACCATACTTTCAAGTTTGATGATAATACCAGAAGCATACCTTAGAAGTCTTGTAAAAGTTTACTCACATTTAAAATTATATTCAACAATCCTTTGATTTTCTTCAAGGAACTCTTTCTACATATTGGTATGAATAATATGAGGAAAGTACATCTTGAAAAATATGTTGTTGAACTCGTCCTAATAATTGGATTCAACTTCATTATGTTGTGTCATATTCTTGATAAGAGTCCACCATTGATATTTTACATATACCAAATAGTAGACAACCAAAATTAATTTCACATGTTATACACCCAAGAGGGTAGAAAATATATTTTTAATGATGATGATCCATTTCTTAGAAACTAGTAGATCAAAATACCCACTAAAATAAGGTGTAAATTTCATCCAAATGACTCAATATATTATTATTCCCATATTTTCTTGTTTGGAAGTCCAGTATGATTCATAGATTGAGAAATTTGTTTAAGTAAAGTAACATGATTTTAAATTCTATCACCCAAAAGATTTGATTTCTCATTAGGTAAATAATTTCATTATCCATCACACATAGTATTAAGATGGTTAATCAAGTTTCATCCATTGACTAAAATAAAAAAACATAGTGTGAAAAACACTAATCATAGTGGAAAACCATATAATCATCAAAAAAACACTTATATAATGTCTAAATCAAGACACCTTGTCTTTAATATAAGACACCTTAGGTTCATACTAGGTTATTCATAATCATCACGTATTTAAATACTCCATGATGGTTCATAATGAGTTTATGAATTTCTAAATCATATCCCTTGGTAGTTTCAAACTAGGGGTCAAGAAAGGAATGCTGCCATGCACCAGGTGACAATCAAGTCTATATAAATACATTATTTCTAAAGTTATTACCCCTTGGTACCTATGTTCTAGATCCAAAATCACTTGTAGTATCCAAATAGGGATGTAATTTTGTGAAAACCACCTACTCTATCATTTTCCAAAATTCCAAGCAGTTTTTATATACTTTAAATCATCCTTAGACTTGTCCTTAAAGACATACCTAGACATATCATTTGAAGTATACCTAGGGGTCTCACTACAGGTTCCTTATCCTAGTTTCCAAAGGTTAACTAATATTTTACTTTTTTACCAACTATAGTGACCCAGGATTTTCATAGATGGATATTATATCTTTTTAGATGAATATTCAATGAATTACACAAACACACACCTAAGGGAAACAATATTTTAGTGTCTTTGTATAATGAGAACAAAATATTCTAATTTGGGGAAATATCTTCAAAATATTCCATAAATAACTTCTCCTTTAGTACTCCTCAAAAATAATCCCTACTTAAAACCACTGTTCATAACCTGGGTAAATGAAATATAAGAAAAGGTGAAATCTGATTCTTAGTAATGGTAAAAAAGAGAGATAAATAATCATAACATGAACATAAGGGTATTAAAACACTATTATAACATAAAAAACCATAATTTTCATATCAAATATTATAATCTTGATTCGTGGAATAAATATTGGTTTTTCATAAGACATGAATCATAAGTAAATCAAAGAACATGATCCATGAGAGAATATAATTAGGATTAAAACATAGATTTGTGGAATACACATAATAATAGAAAATACTATGTCAGGGATACGTACCAATACATTAATAACATGTTAGTATTTGGATATAACAACTATGTACCTACTTTTGGCATGGGATGACCTCCCATGTACCCACTTTCTAGATTGGTCTAACCACATATGTAACCTATATGCTCATAGAACATTTATCATTACCCAATGCATTGGGGGAGATATAGGTCTCACCAATAACCTTATTAAAATCATATACATGTGTGCCATAAAATCATAAATAATTAATCATATCACAACCAATAAAAAGAAATGGGTTCTATTAAAATTTCATCATATCATAACATTTGGAGAAGGAATAGGTTTCATAATCAGCATAGCAAACCCATGAAAAAATAAGTGGGTTTCATAAGAATATTATCATGGTATAACCCATGGAAGAGAATTCTGTTTCATAAAAATAATTTCATCATAAACATAAACCATTCAGAGAAAGAAGAAGAATGGTATCCTGGGATCATATCCCCAGTAAAGAATAGATAACATCAATGGATGTGATCATATATAGAAAAGTATTTTGCTAAATCAATTAAATCATTTTTTGAGGAAAATAACTTTTATTTAAAAATAATTTTTAAAACTTAAATTCTTTCTGAAAATACATTTATTTTTAAATAACCTTAAAATATTACAAAGGAGGATTTTAAAAGCCATATAAATTATTTCTTTTGTAAAATTTACTTTCTTCTTTGAAAAAAAAACTTTTTAAAACATAAAAAATTTTGAAAATATTTTTCTTTGAAAATAACCTTGAAATTTTATAAAGGAATATTCAAATAAAATAATGGTCCTGACAATGGTAATTTTTTTATGTCGTACATGTTAAAAGAATGATTCCTTTAACATTTTCTGTAAAATCCAAACATACATAGTTTGGAAAATGATATGAAGATTCCTTTCAAAAAAATTAAAAAAAATTAAAAATTGGTTAAAAATTTACATTAAATATCATAGGATAATAATAAAATAGTTTTAAAACATTATTAGAAAATATTGTTTTTGAAAAAAATGGATTTTTGACAGAAGAGATAAATAAAGTTGAATTTTTGTAAAAAGAATTAATCAATTATTGTAAGTAACAAAAAGCATAAAAATTGTAATATTACTTTAAAATTTCATGAATAACCATATTAGAATAAAATTATGTTTCTTGAGAGATAGATGATAATATTTTATCATTCGAATGATAATCATAAACAACCCCAGTAAATGATGAGATTGAAACATAAAATCATTACCACTTTGGTATATTTGAATCTTAAGACCTAGAAATAAATAACATAAAATGGAACTAAAAATATAATGAGGATAAATAAATTCATGATATTATATGCCAAAGGGGTTTTATATATGTCTAATGAAATAATATAGGTCTATAATATTACATACATCTCAAAGAAGTAAAATTGAGACAAAAACCTCTTACTGCTTTAGTAATATTTTGAATCATAATATCTGATAAATCACAACATATATTGAAACATTAAATATCACTAAATTAAGTTTATTCATGATAAAACATGTAAAAGTGTCAGTATATTCACTATATAAAATAAATGATTATTGAATTTTCATTTTTCCCCAAGAAATAAAAGAGAGACAAGAAATCCCTTACTGTAAGTCTTATCTTCCTCCGTACTTGTTCAAACCTCCAATATAATAAATATAAGTTTATCATAAATCCATTATAGAATAATTTAAATATATATATATATATAATCCCATATATTATTTACATATGACATTGTACTATCAATTTATTAATAATTACATGGTAAAGTTACGTTCCGGGTAATAACTACTTTGTTTTTTTATATGTTTTGATTTATTATTTTTGTTCTTACTAATTTTATCATGAATTAATCATCTCAAAAAAGGTAAAAACGATATAAATATCATGTATAGTCTGTATATATGTATTTATATTTATCTATAAAAGATAGAGATAGAAAACGAAATACATCGTTCATGAAGACGGTAGGTCGTACGTACACATGAACCTTGTTTCCATTTTCTAAAAGTATTGAAATAAAGAAAAATAAATGATATATTATAATTAAAAAATAATTTTTATTTCATTTATATCACATTTTTTATTAAAACTATCCTTATTACATTCTATGAAAACAGTGAACGAATCATGTTTCTTCGTGAGGTGGTAGTCTATCGTACAACCGAGTGATATTATTATACTCCCATAAAATAGAAAGAATTAATTATGCGTGAAATAATAATTATATAATAATAATATTATAATAAATAAAATAAATAAACAATAAATCCATCATTATATCCAACTGTAATATGTGGTAATGGAAAAAATAATGACATCGATTCGTGAGGAGGTAGTCCACCGTACACACAAATAATGATTTTTTAAACCCATTTGATGGAAGTGGAGGGGGTTTTAGGTTATTAACTTAACATAAAAACATAAAATTATATGTAAGATACTTATTTTATAATATACAAATTTTATAATAGTAATTTAATTATGTGGTGCAATAAATAAAATAAAATAATGCACTTTGATTAATATTACCACTTCTTCAGGTATCATCCTTAGGTTTGCATCAAAAGCATTACCATGTTGGATTTATGTACAAAATAATGCTTATACGATGATATTAGGTAATTTTTTAAGTGATTTTAGAAGCAATTTTGTAATCAAAAATGGTTTGAAGGTGTTAATGGGAGAGGATATGGGGCTGCTTTTCATAAATGAGGTGAGTGGCACACTTGAAATTCTTTGAAAGACAAAATTCCATCCAAGTTTATGTCATGTAAAAAGGATAAAATAATATATATTTATTAACCCTAGAAGTTATATGATTTAAATGTTGATATAAAATTAGTTTTGTACAAGTTTTGGTTCATTTTTAACCTTATAATTTTAGTTTAGCCCATAGAAAAATAATTTTTACCTCAACCGCGGTAAATAATTTTTACTATTTTTACAATTCATTTTGGTCAAAAATTAAGTTGAAATTATTAGATAATATAAATTATTATGATTCATAATATTAAATCACATTTTAAAAAATCCCTTCACATAAGTGTAAAGTTTTAATTTTATAATTAATCTGACGACGCGACGAGAAACTATGTTTTTAATAAAAAAATGTTCAAAAGTTTACAATGTTTTCATATAGAAATTTAATATGAAATTGATTAAAATGACTTAAATTTGACTAATATATGTATATTTGAACTAATTTTACTTTAAATATAATTTGAGATATAATTTTAATGTATAAATATTATAGACAAAATGGTTGTTTTCAATTAAAATTTTGTATTTTTCACTATTTTTCAAAAAAGAAACTTTTTCAGAAAGTTTTTTGGAATTTCACCCTAAGGTAATTTTGATATTCTGAATTCAAAAAAATTATTATATAAAATTTATTTTCCAAATTTTTTAAAAATTAAATTAATTATTGTTCCCAAAAAGTCATAAAACATATTTTTTAAAAAATAGTATTTTTGAAACATAGAAAGAAAATACCAAAAATTATGAATTTTATTATAAATATATTTTATTTATATAAAACCATTATAAATATTATTTAAAAATTATTAATTTCTATTTATAGAAATAATTTCAATGGATTGGTTATAATGGTCTCAATTAAATAACTATATTAATAATATATAGTGGTTTTGCTAAAAAATAATGTCATGTGAAACACAAGCAAACCCATTGTTGTGTATAGTGAAATATTAACTTAGTCTTGAGTATAATGAAATATAAATTTTTATTTCATTATGTGAAATCTTAACTTGGTGTTTCATGTAACTCTACATATAAAATAAATTTAATTTATTCGAAAAAAATAATTCATAAAAACTCAGGGTGTTGCATTTCAAATTCATTGCATTCTCTATGTCCGTACTCCCTACAAGATAGAATTATCAAGAATTCACTTTGTGGATATGATACCAATTTTATAATACAATTCAAAAACAAAACCAAATATAAAATTAAATTATAGTTTCAATTTTCTTTTTCATTTCAAACATATATTATTTTTATGTTTTCAAGAACATGTTGAACCTCTCAATATCAATCACACATCTACAACATCCAAATAAGTAATGTAAATGGAATGATATAAATATTTTAATTTACTCACCACTAAGGCATGCTCCAAATATAATACACTAATAATGTATGGATTTTATTGATAAATAACTACACATTATTGTGACTAAAAATGATTAAGAAATTATCACTAACAATCCATGGGTCACTCTCTCAACTAGTCTCTCTAGGAAAAGATTCAATACAAGGAATGAAAAAATTATCTAAATGTACGCTTGTCATAATGAATATCTATATAATATTTAAACACTAATTATTGATGGTTTTTTCTTTTTGATTAATCATCCTTTATTATCTCTAAAACATTATTTTTCCACTATAATTCCACTCAAAGAATTCTAGATGCATTTATACTCTCTACATATCTAAGAATTGCATCTCAAAATGTTTAAAATATACCTATTTAATTATCAAAAATCTAGAAAAACAAATTAATTATCCTTTTAATTTACCATTTAAACCTCTAATTTGATCTTAAATTCATTTATTAAATATGAATTAATGTTCCAAATAAAATCCATGTATCATCCATAATTAATAACATACTAAAACTTATTTTTTTCAAAAACTTTATCCCATATAGTTGTTGAGTCAATAAGGTTTCGTTATGAATTTTCCATTCCTTCTAGTTTTGGAAATCTCAAACACTCTATCTTAAGGAAAATTTCTTTTCCCCTATGTTTTATCTTCATAAGGAAAATTTTCCTTCCACAAGAAAATTTATCCTTACCATGTTTTTCATTGTTCATATCTTAATCTAGTTCTTTTTTTTCTAAGTAAAAAATGCAGTTTCGTATCTAAAACCACAGAATCTTATAATTAAATGGATTTAGAGCATTTTGTTTTTAGGATATGAATTCTGGCTCCGAATTTTCTGAATTCAGACTCTGAATTTTCTGAGTTGAGGTTCCAAATTTTATGAATTCAAACTCCGAACTATCTGAGTTTAGGTTCTGAATTCTTCTGAATTGAGACTCCGAACTTTCTGAGATCAGACTCTGAATTCTTCTTAATCCAGACTATGAATTTCCTTGAAATTCAGAATCCTAAATTCTATAGAATTCCGGATCCAAATTCTTTTGAAGACAGAATCCTAATATCCATGTATTATAGACACATAATGTTATTTTCGTTAGACTCTGAACTTTATTTTTACTTACATTCTAAAAAATGGATTTGGTTAAGAAACCATATTTTTGCTTACTCTTGTTTGAGTTATAAAATTATTTCGTGCTTTTTTTCTAACCAATCGTTGTTTGAGTGACACATGTACAGGTCCTTCTGATATTCAAGGAAAAATATGACTGTTGTAGGAGGGAGTCGACCACTTAAGATGTGCCTTTAAATAGGATCTCATTCGAACAAGCTCAGAATAGTTTATCAATCTAGAGATTATATGCTGCTGAAGTGATTTCTAGATAGAGATACTTTATTTATTTGTGCGTACTGAACATCTTTTTCATAATTTCTTCGTGAGACTCTAAATATTTCTAAGTACATTCGAGGGTTCCTGGGGATAGGAAGACAGAGGTGCCGACTAACTTGAAGTTCGAGGGCCTGCGGGGAAAGAAAGATAGACTCTGATATTCGTATAGAGGGATTACACTGGTGTGGGTAAGACATAATTTCTTTAAAGTATAAATCAAGGGATCTTTATCCAAGGTTTTTGGATACCCTTATCTTTGGGTTAAAGGATGTACTACTTTTTAATTGTATTGTTTCATGTTTTCCGCTACATTTTGGTTGTAGAGAAAATTATAACCTTATTATAATTTCATATACTTTTACATTGATTTTTATGATTCTATATGCTTTAAGGTAGAATCCTTATCTTTGTAAACTTTTCTTATGATTCATTTCCGGATCCACATTTCTGGAATCAAGCATGTTTGTAGAACTAAGAGGTTTTGTGAATATACCTTGTTTAACTTTGTTAAACACTACCATCATTAAAAGTTCCTAAGGAATTTTTTAAAGTATACAATTCACCCCCCCCCCCTTTATAATGAGAATCTACATCATTATTTCGATACTACAATGGGTATCAGAGTAGTTTCTCTGAAATACTTATATTCACATATAAGTTTTCCTGCTTAAGTTTTTCATTGTTCAATATTTTCCTTGCTTAGGATATTTTTTTATCCTTGTTTACAAACATTTATTATTGACAATTTTGTGTGGAAATATTTTCTTTAAGATGGAAGGAATTAATTTTGGTTAAATTGAGAATCTTAATCCTACTACACCACCTATTTTTTACGGGAATGATTATAAATATTGGATAGATAGAATGAAGACTTTTTTTATTAACACTGGAGTGGACAAATTTTTTTTTCTTACTGAAGATTACAAGATTCCTGATAAGGAAGTAAAAAATTTTACTAATCAAGAGAAGTCAGAATATCAACTAAACTACAAGGTACGCAATACATTATTTTGTTCCCTGACTAGGAATATATCTAGGTATATTTCTTCTTGTGAAGCTAAAAATTGTATTCAGAAGAAGCTTGAAGTTAGACATTTTGGAACATTCAAAGTTATTGAATCTAGAAGAGATATTCTTAGAGCTGAGTACCATGGTTTTTTCTATCCTTATAGAGAACCTATATGTGAGGAACAACATATATTTATGACTATTGTCAATTTCTTACAATCCAGGGGTGAAAAAGGTTTGGATGATGAGGCACTTGTAGAGAAGATTATAGACATCATTCCTAATGAGTTGGAATCTAAGAGGATATCTATAGATGAGAATAGGAAAGTCTTACAAATTACTCTTGATGAACTTTTTGGAACTCTTATTTAATATGAGACTAGAATGAAGTGAGATGCTGACAATTTTAAGAAGAATAATGGGAATGGAAGCGTTGCTTTTACAACTACTTCTAATTATATGAAAACCAATACTCTTGAGAGAGTTACAAGATCTAAATCTAAAAATATCAATGTCTTATCTGAATCAAGTGAAAGTGGACATTCTGAGAATGGACTAGCTAATCTTTCTCAAAAGATGAACAGGATAGTTGTGAAGAAAGACTTTTAGAATAGATACAAAAAGAAAGAGAGAGGACAATAAAGACTCTGAAGTTACTTGTTATGAATGCAAAAGAGCAGGACATGTAAGGCCTGATTGTCCTATTCTTAAAAGAAAAGATAGAATGTAAAAGTATTAAAAGTGAAATAGAAATAAGTACTACAAAGTTAAAGATAAGAATGTTTTTAAATCTAATTACACTTGGAGTTCCAGTGGGGGAGATTCTTCTCATGAATCCTCAGATTACAAATCTTCTGGATAGAAGAATCTTGGTCTAATAGCCAGACTACCTATTGAAAATCATTTCTTAATGGCTAAGGTACACAATGATGAATAAATAACCAATGTATCCTTAAATTCTAATTATAGTGAGATTAAATATTATGAATCCTCATATTAAGAGTCTTCTTCTGATGAAGGTAATACTTTACCTACCTACGAATATGTTTCTAGGTTTGCTAAGCTTTTTGAGAATTAAAATTATAAAGTCAAGAAAAAGATTGATAAGGAAAATTCTAGGATTTATATTCTTACTAAGGAAATATCAGATATTTCTAAATATCTTAATAAGAAAACCCTTGATTTTGAATGTATATCAACAATCCTTGAGGAAGTTAATTCTGAGATGGATAAACTTTCTAAGGATCCAGAAAAAGTAATTTATAAGAAAAATGCTTTAGATCCTAACTCTCATACTAAAACTATTGTTTTTGAAGCCAAGAAATTTGTTATTAGACTAAAGTCAGAAATATTTTCCTTGAGGAAGTGTTTTTTAAACTTTACCTTAGGTAAGAAAAACATTGATAAGATGTATTCCCAAATTCGACCTTTAAGGAATAATTATTTTTTTGGTTATACTAGTTCAAAAACGATTTTTAGTAACAATTATTTTGTTCCTCAAAGTGATTAATTCTGCACAAAGTGTCAGTGTGGTGGGAATTGGGGAAAATTGTTCCTTAAATAAAACTTTGTCTTTCGGTTTTCATAAAGCTTATTTTTCAAAGAAAATGTGGATTCCTAAAATATTTCTTTCTGAAATTTCCGGATCCAAGAAAGTTTGGGTTCCAAAAGTCTAACTCTTTTATTTTCAGGAAAAAAAAGAGAGTATCAACATAAATACATGGTACATGGATAGTGGAATATGACTAGTAATAAAAACTTCTTTTAAAATATTATCAAGACGAAAGTAGGAAAAGTAACATTCAGAGATAATGCTAAGGGAGAAATTGTTGGTATAGGTAACACTGTTTTTCTTGGAAAAACTTTGATTTCAAATGTTTTATTTGATAAGGGTATTAAGCACAACCTCATTAGTATGATTCAATTATGGGATGAAAATTACCTTGTTAATTTTAGGAATGACAAGTGCTTAGTACAAAATTAAAAAAAAGAGTTTATTCTTTCGGCCCACAAGCATGAGAATATTTACACATTAAACATAGAAGACCTTAGAGTCCAATACCTACCTTGACTTAGTGCAATGGAAGATCATTCTTAGTTGTGGCATAGAATGTTAGGACACTGTAACCTTAGGAACCTATGCAAAATCTTCAAAAAATCCTAGTTAAGGATCTACTAGAGCTTAGATTTGATTCTTTAAAAGTTTGTGATCCTTGTCAATATGTAAAGAAACATAAATCAATTTTTAAATCAGTTGGTGAAGTATCAACCACTGATGCATTTTGGTTAGTGCATATGGATCTTTTTGGTCCAACACAAACTAAAAGCATAGGAGGAAAATATTATGTATTTGTTTTAGTTGATGATTACGCTAGATTTACATGGGTCTATTTTCTAGAAATGAAATCTGAAGCTTTTTCTTATTTCAAAATTTTTAGATCCCATGATAAAAATGAGAAAAACCTTCCTTTTATATCTATTCATATTGATCATGGAGGAGAATTTCAAAATTCTGATTTTGAAACTTTTTGTAGTAGAAAAGGCATTACTCGTAACTTCTCAGCACCCAGAACACCTCAAAAAAATGGTGTTCCTGAAAGAAGAAATGTAATTATTCAAGAGATAACAAGAACCTTGTTTAGTGAATATTCATTAGCAAAAATTTTTGGGTTGAAGCTATCAGTACTGATTGTTATACTATAAATCATCTTTTGATTAGATATTTTCTTCACAAAACTTCTTATGAATTATGGAATGGTAGAAAACCTAGACTTTCCTACATCAAGGTTTTTGGTTTCAAGGTATTCATTCTGAATACTAATGATAATCTACACAAATTTTCACCAAAATATAATGAAGGAATTTTCTTAGGTTATTCCACAACTCTTAAGGCTTATAGAGTTTTCAATAAAAACACTTGTACTATTGAAGAAACAGTACATGTAAAATTTGATTAATCTGATCCTTTTGTTTTTAAACAACCCCAACCTACATCTTCAGATGGGTTTTCAAAAACTGATTATCAACCTTCGTTATAAGATCTTTTTGATAAGTAAAATGTTCAAGAAAATATTTCTTAAGAATTTACTCTCGAATACTTTCTACCCTATATTGATTAATATTTTTTACAAAACCCAAATTTTTTGCTTATTAAGAATCATCCCAGTGATAAGATCATTGGTGATGTAAATCAACCTATGAGGACTATAATTTATTTAAGGAATGAAGTAGAACATCTAGAATTCCTTTCCCAATAATAAAATAGTTTTAAAACATTATTAGAAAATATTGTTTTTGAAAAAAATGGATTTTTGACATAAGAGATAAATAAAGTTGAATTTTCGTAGGAACATTTAATCAATTATTGTAAGTAAAAAAAAGTATGAAAATGGTAATATTACTTGAAAATTTCATGAATAACAATATTAGAATAAAATTAATGTATTTCTTGAGAGATAGATGAGAATATTTTATCATTCGAATGATAATCATAAACAACCCCAGTAAATGATGAGATTGAAACATAAAATCATTACCACATTGGTATATTAGAATCTTAAGACCTAGAAATAAATAAAATAAAATGGAACTTAAAATATAATGAGGATAAATAAATTCATGATATTATATGCCAAAGGGGTTGTATATATGTCTAATGAAATAATATAGGTTTATAATATTACATACATCTCAAAGAAGTAAAATTGCGACAAGAACCCCTTACTGCTTTAGTAATATTTTGAATCATAATATCCGATAAATCACAACATATAATGAAACATTAAATATCATTAAATTAAGTTTATTCATGATAAAACATGTAAAAGGTTTAGTATATTCACCATATAAAATAAATGTGTATTGAATTTTCATATTTCCCTAAGAAATAAAAGAGAGACAAGAAATCCCTTACCGTAAGTCTTAACTTCCTTCGTACATGTTCAAACCTCCAATATAATAAATATAAGTTTATTCTAAATCCATTATAGAATAATATAAATATATATATATATATATATAATCCCATATATTATTTACATATGACATTGTACTATCAATTTATTAATAATTACATGGTAAAGTTACGTTCTGGGTAATAACTGCTTTGTTTTTTTATATGTTTTGATTTATTATTTTTGTTCTTACTAATTTTATAATGAATTAATCATCTCAAAAAAGTTAAAAACGATATAAATACCATGTATAGTCTGTATATATGTATTTATATTTATCTATAAAAAATAGAGATAGAAAATTAAATACATCGTTCATGAAGACGGTAGGTCGTACGTACGCATGAACTTTCTATCCATTTTCTAAAAGTATTGAATGAAAGAAAAATAAATGATATATTATAATTAAAAAATAATTTTTATTTCATTTATATCACATTTTTTTATTAAAACTATCCTTATTACATTCTATGAAAACCATGAACGAATCATGTTTCTTCGTGAGGCAGTAGTATGTCATACAACCGAGTGATATTATTATACTCCCATAAAATAGAAAGAATTAATAATGCATGAAATAATAATTATATAATAATAATACTATAATAAATAAAATATATAAAAAATAAATCCATCATTATTTCCAACTGTAATATGTGGTAATGGAGAAAATAATGACTTCGATACGCGAGGAGGTAGTCTGACGTACACACAAATAATGATTTTTTAACCAATTTGATGGAAGTGGAGTTGGTTTTAGGTTATTAACTTAACATAAAAACATAAAATTATATTTAAGATACTTATTTTATTATATAAAAGTTTTATAATAGTAATTTAATTGTGTGGTGAAATAAATAAAATAAAATAATGCACTTTGATTAATATTACCACTTCTTTAGGTATCATCCTTAGGTTTGCATCAAAAGCATTACTACGTTGGATTTATGTACAAAATAATTCTTATAAGATGATATTAGGTAATTTTTTAAGTGATTTTAGAAGAAATTTTATAATCAAAAATGGTTTGAAGGTGTTAATGGGAGAGGATAAGGGGTTGCGTTTCATAAATGAGGTGAGTGGCACACTTGTAATTTTTTGAAAGACGGAATTCCATACATGTTTATTTCATGTCGAAAGCATACAATATTATATATTTATTAACCATAGATGTTATATTATTTAAATATGGATATAAAATTAGTTTTGTACAAGTTATGGTTCATTTTTAAACTTATAATTTTAGTTTATCCCCTAGAAAAACAATTTTTACCTTAACCGCGGTAAATAATTTTTACTATTTTTACAATTCATTTTGGTCAAAAATTAAGTTGAAATTATCAGATAATATAAATTATTATGATTCATAATATTAAATCACTTTTTCAAAAATCCCATCACATTAGTGGAAAGTTTTAATTTTAGAATTAATCTCGCGACGCGACGAGAAAAAAGGTTTTTAATAAAAAAATGTTCAAAAGTTTACAATGTTTGCATATAGAAATTTAATATGAAATTGATTAAAATGGCCTAAATTTGACTATTATATGTATACTTGAACTAATTTTACTTTAAATCTAATTTGATATATAATTTTAATGTATAAATAATTTAAACAAAATGGTAGTTTTCAATTAAAATTCTGTATTTTTCACTATTTTTCAAAAAAGAAACCTTTTTAGAAATTTTTTTAGAATTTCACCCTAAGGTAATTTTGATATTCTAAATTCAAAAAATTATTATATAAAATTTATTTTCCAAAATTTTTAAAACTTAATTTAATTATTTTTCCCAAAAAGTCATAAAAACGTATTTTTTAGAAAATTGTATTTTTGAAACATAGAAAGAAAATACCAAGAATTATGTATTTTATTATAAATATATTTTATTTATATAAAACCATTATAAATAATATTAAAAAATTATTAATTTCTATTTATATAACTAATTTCAATGGATTGGTTACAGTGGTCTCAATTAAATAACTATATTAATAATATATAGTGGTTTTGCTAAAACATAATGTCATGTGAAACACAAGCTAACCCATTGTTGTGTATAGTGAAAGATTAACTTAGTCTTGAGTATAATAAAATATAAATTTTTATTTCATTCTGTGAAATATTACCTTGGTGTTTCATGTAACTCTACATATCAAATAAATTTAATTTATTCGAAAAAAATAATTCATAAAAACTCGGGGTGTTGCATTTAAAATTCATTGCATTCTCCATGTCCATACTCCCTACAAGACAGAATTATCAAGAATTCACTTTGTGGATATGATACCAATTTTATAATACAATTCAAAAACAAAACCAAATATAAAATTAAATTATATTTCCAATTTTCTTTTTCATTTCAAACATATATTATTTTTATGTTTTCAAGAACATGATGAACCTCTCAATCTCAATCACACATATACAACATCCAAATAAGTAATGTAAATGGAATGATATAAATATTTTAATTCACTCACCACTAAGGCATGCTCCAAATATAATACACTAATAATGTATAGATTTTATTGATAAATAACTACACATTGTTGTGATTAAAAATGATTAAGAAATTATCACTAACAATCCATGGGTCACTCTCTCAACATGTCTCTCTACGCAAAGCTTCAATACAAGGAATGAAAATATTATCTAAATGTATTCTTGTCATAATAAAAATCTAAAAAAATTTAAACACTAATTATTGATGGTTTTTTATTTTTTATTAATCATCCCTGATTAACTCTAAATCATTATTTTTTCCACTACAATTCCACTAAAATAATTCTAGATGAAGTTATACTCTCTACATATCTAAGAATTTCCTCTCAAAATGTTTAAAATATCCCTATTTAATTATCAAAAATCCAGAAAACCAAATTAATTATCCTTTTAATTTAACATTTAAACCTCTAATTTGGTCTTAAATTCATTTATTAAATATGAATTAATGTTCCAAATAAAATCCATTTATCATCCACAATTAATAACATAATGAAACTTATTTTTTTTAAAAACATCATCCACTATAGTTGTTGAGTCAATAAGGTTTCTTTATGAATTTTCCATTCCTTCTAGTTTTGGAAATCTCAAACACTCTATCTTAAGGAAAATTTCTCTTCCCCTATGTTTTATCTTCATAAGGAAAATTTTCCTTCCCCAAGGAAATTTATCCTTACCATGTTTTTCATTGTTCATATCTTATTCGAGTTCTTTTTTTCTAAGTATAAAATTCAGTTTCGTATCTAAAACCTTGAAATCATATAAATACATGGATTTAGAGCATTTTGTTTTCAGGATCTGAATTCAGGCTCCAAATTTTCTGAATCCAGACTCCGAATTTTCTAAGTTCAGGTTCCAAATTTTCAGAATTCAGACTCCGAACTATCTGAGTTCATGTTCTGAATTCTTCTAAATTGAGACTCTAGACTTTTTGAGTTCAGACTCTGAATTCTTCTTAATTCAGACTCTGAATTTCCTTGAAATTCAGACTCCGGAATTCTATAGAATTCAGGATCCAAATTCTTTTGAAGATAGAATCCTAATATCCATTTATTATAGACATATAATGTGATTTTGGTTAGACTCTGATCTTTATTTTTACTTACATTCTAAAAAATGGATTTGGTTAAGCAACCATATTTTTTCTTACTCTTGTTTGAGTTATAAAATGATTTCATGCTTTTTTTTCTAGCCAATCATTGTTTGAGTGACACGTGTACCGGTACTTCTGATATTCAAGGAAAAATATGATTGTTGTTGGAGGGAGCCGACCGCTGAAGATGTGTCGTTAAATAGGAGCTCATTCGAACAAGCTCAGAATAGTTTATCAATCTAGAGATTACATGTTGCTGAAGTGATTTCTAGATAGAGAGACATTATTTCTTTGTGCGTACTGAACATATTTTTCATAATTTCTTCGTACGACTCTGAATATTGCTAAGTACATTCGAGGGTTTCTAGGGATATGAAGACATAGGTGCTGACTACCTTGAAGTTCGAGGGCTTGCGGGGATAGCAAGATAGACTTTGATATTTGTATGGAGGGATTTCCCTGGTGTGGGTAAGATATAATTTCTTGAAAGTATAAATCAAGTGACCTTTATCCAAGGTTTTTGGATACCCTACTCTTTGGGTTAAAATATTTACTACTTTTAAATTGTATTGTTTCAAGTTTTCTGTAGAATTTTGGTTTTTGACAAAATTATAACCTTATTACAATTTCATATACTTTTACACTGATTTTTATGATTCTATACGCTTTAAGGTATAATCATTATCTTTGTAAACTTTTCTTACGTTTCATTTCTGGAACCACATTTTTGGAATCAAGCATGTTTGTATAACTAAGAGGTTTTGTGAATATACCTTGTTTAACTTTGTTAAACACTACCATCATTAAAAGTTCTTAAGGAATTTTTTAAAGTATACAATTCACCCCCCCCCCCTTTATACTGAGAATCTACATCATTATTTCGATACTACAGTGGGTATCATAGTAGTTTCTCTGAAATACATATATTCACATATAAGTTTTCATGCTTAAGTTTTTCATTGTTCTATATTTTCCTTAGGATATTTTTTTATCCTTGTTTACAAACATTTATTACTGAAAATTTTGTGTGGAAATATTTTCTTTAAGATGTAAGGAATGAATTTTGGTTCAGTTGAGAATCTTAATCCTACTACACCACCTATTTTTTATGGGAATGATTATAAATATTGGATAGATCGTATGGAGACTTTTTTTATTAACACTGGAGTGGACAACTTTTTTTTTCTTACTAGAGATTACAAGATTCATGATAAGGAAGTCAAAAATTTTACTAATCAGGAGAAGTCAGAATATCAACTAAACTACAAGGTATGCAATAAATTATTGTGTTCCCTGACTAGGAATATATATAGCTATATTTCTTCTTGTGAAGCTAAAAATTGTATTCGGAAGAAGCTTGAAGTTAGAAATTTTGGAACTTTCAAAGTTATTGAATCTAGAAGAGATATTCTTAGAGCTGAGTACCATGGTTTTTTCTATCCTTATAGAGAACCTATATGTGAGGTACAACATAGATTTATGACTATTCTCAATTGCTTACAATCTAGGGGTGAAAAAGGATTGGATGATGAGGCACTTGTAGAGAAGATTATAGACATCATGCCTAATGAGTGGGAATCTAAGAGGACATCTATAGATGAGAATAGTAAAGTCTCACAAATTACTCTTGATGAACTTTTTGGAACTCTTATTTATTATGAGACTAGAATGAAGAGAGATGCTGACAATTTTAAGAAGAAGAATGGGAATGGAAGGGTTGCTTTTACAACTACTTCTAATAATATGAAAACCAAGACTCCTGAGAGAGTTACAACATCTAAATCTAAAAATATCACTATCTTATCTGAATCGAGTGAAAGTGAACATTCTAATAATGAACTAGCTAATATTTCTCAAAATATGAACAAGATAGTTGTGAAGAAATACTTTCAGAATAGATACAATAAGAAAGAGAGAGGATAATAAAGACTCTGACGTTACTTGTTATGAATGCAAAAGAGTAGGGCATGTAATGCCTGATTGTCCAATTCTTAAGAGAAAATATAGAAAGGAAAAGTATTCTAAGAGAGAAATAAATAAGTACTACAAAGTTAAAGATAAGAATATTTCGAAATCGAATTACACTTGAAGTGCCAGTGGTGGAGATTCTTCTCATGAATCCTCAGATTACAAATCTTCTGGACAGAAGAATCTTGGTCTAATAGCCAGACTACCTATTGAAAATCATTTCTTAATGGCTAAGGTACACAATAATGAACCAATAACCAATGTATCCTTAAATGCTAATTATAGTGAGATTAAATATTATGAATCCTCATATGAATAGTCTTCTTCTGATGAAGATAATCCTTTACCTACCTACGAATAAGTTTCTAGGTTTGCTAAGCTTTTTGAGAATGAAAATTCTAAAGTCAAGAAAAATATTGATAAGGAACATTCTAGGATTTCTATTCTTACTAATGAAATATCAGCTCTTTCTAAATATATTGATAAGAAAACCCTTTATTTTGAAAGTATATCAAAAATCCTTGAGGAAGTTAATTCTGAGATGGATAAACTTTCTAAGGATCTAGAAAAAGTAATTTATAAGAAAAATTCTTTCAATCCTAACTCTCATACTAAAACTATTGCTTTTAAAGACAAGAACTTAGTTATTAGATTAAATTCAGAAATATTTTCCTTGAAGAAGTGTTTTTTAAA
Organism: Viscum album; assembly: GCA_963277665.1. Lineage (NCBI taxonomy): Eukaryota > Viridiplantae > Streptophyta > Magnoliopsida > Santalales > Viscaceae > Viscum > Viscum album. The sequence continues at coordinate 512,316,366 of OY728130.1, forward strand.
CTTTACCTTAGGTAAGAAAAACATTGATAAGATGTATTCCCAAATTCGACCTCTAAGGAATAAATATTTTTTTGGTTATACTAGTTCAAAACCAATTTTTAGTAAAAATTATTTTGTTCCTCAAAGTGATCAATTCTACACTAAGTGTTAGTGTGGTGGGCATTGGTAAAAAATTGTTCCTTAAACAAAACTCAGTCTTTTGGTTTTCATAAAGCTTATTTTTCAAAGAAAATGTGGATTCCTAAAATGTTGCTTTCTGAAATTTACGGATCCAAGAATGTTTGGGTTACAAAAGTTTAACTCTTTTATTTTCAAGAAAAAAAATATAGTATCAACATCAATACATGGTACATGGATAGTGGATGTTCGTGGAATATGACTAGTAATAAAATCTTCTTTGAAAATATTATTAAGATGAAAGGAGGAAAATTTACATTCAGAGATAATGATAAGGGATAAATTATTGTTATAGGTAACATTGTTATTCTTGGAAAAACTTTGATTTCAAATGTTTTATTTGTTAAGGGTATTAAGAACAACCTCATCAGCATGATTAAATTATGTGATGACAATTACCTTGTGAATTTTAGGAATGAAAAGTGCTTAGTACACAATTAAAAAAAAGAGCTTATTCTTTCAGCCCACAGGAAAGAGAATATTTACACATTAAACATAGAAGACCATAGAATCCAATACCTACCTTGCCTTAGTGCAATGGAAGATCATCCTTGGTTGTTCTATTGAAGGTTAGGACACTGTAACCTTAGGAACCTATGCAAACTCTTTAAGAAAAGACTAGTTAAAGATCTACTAGAGATTAGATTTGATTCTTTAAAAGGTTGTGATCCTTGTCAATATGTAAATAAACATAAATCAATTTTTAAATCAGTTGGTGAAGTCTCAACCACTGATGCATTTTTGTTAGTGCATATGGATATTTTTGGTCCAACGCAAACTGGAAGCATAGGAGGAAAATATTATGTATTTGTTTTATTTGATGATTACAGTAGATTTACATGGGTCTATTTTCTAGAAAAGAAATATGAAGCTTTTTCTTATTTCAAAATTTTTAGATGCCAAGCTAAAAATGAGAAAAACCTTCCTTTTATAACTCTTCATAGTGATCATGGAGGAGAATTTCAAAATTATGATTTTGAAACTTTTTGTAGTAGAAAAGGAATTTCTCATAACTTCTCAGCACCCAGAACACCTCAAAAAAATGGTGTTCCTAAAAGAAGAAATATAATTCTTGAAGAGATAACAAGAACTATGTTGATTGAATATTCGGTAGCCAAAAATTTTTGGGTTGATGTTGTATGTACTGATTGTTATACTATAAATCGTGTTTTGATTATATCTTTTCTTAATAAAACTTCTTATGAGTTATGGAATGGTAGAAAACCAAGAATTTCCTACATCAAGGTTTTTGGTTGCAAGGTATTCATTCTGAATATTAAATATAATCTACCCAAATTTTCCCCAAAATATGATGAAGGAATTTTCTTAGGCTATTCCATAACTTCTAAGGCTTATAGTGTTTTCTATAAAAACACTTTTACTATTGAAGAAACAGTACATGTAAAATTTGATGAAACTGATCCTTTTGTTTTTAAACAACCCCAACCTACATCTTCAGATGTATTTTCGAAAACTGATTATCAACCTTTGTTAGAAGATATTTTTGATAAGGAAAATGTTCAAGAAAATATTTCTGAAGAATTTACCCTAGAAGACTTCCAACCCTACATTGATTAATAGTTTTTTCAAAACCCAACTTTTTTGATTCTTAAGAATCATCCCAGAGATAGTATAATTGGTGATGTAAATCAACCTATGAGGACTAGAAGTTCTTTAAGGAATGAAGTAGAACATCTATCATTCCTTTCCCAATTAGAACTAAAAGGAAATGATGAAACTTTCAGTTATGAAGATTGGATAAAAGTTATGCAAATGAGCTAAATGAATTTGAAAGGAATAAAGTTTGGACCTTGGTTGAAAGACCTAAGGAAAATTATGTTATTGGAGTAAATGGGTCTTCAGAAATAAGTTTGATGAAAATGGAATCATAGTAAGAAATAAAACTATATTGGTTTCTAAAGGCTATAATCAACAAGAAGGAATAGACTGTGAATAAACCTATTCTCTTGTATCTAGACTTGAATCTATTTGTATTCTACTTTCCTTTGCAGCATTATTCAATTTCAAACTTTTAAAAATGGATGTTAAATGTTCTTTCCTTAATGTTTTTCTTCAAGAGGAAGTTTTTGTAGAACAACCTGTTAGTTTTGAAGATTCCAAACATCTTAAACATGTTTATAAACTTACTAAATATTTCTATGGACTTAAGAAAGCCCCTCTATGTTCATATGATAGACTTATAGGATTTTTTCTTCCAACTAATTATGTTAAGGGAAATACTGATCCAACACTTTTTATAAATAAGGACAAGAAAAATAAAATAGAAGGGGAGCCTAAGTTTGGCTTGGACCCTGCTGAGGAAAAATCAAAGAAAGAAAAGGCATTAGAAGAGCTTGGCAAGAAAGAGAAAGAGAAGAAGCAGAAGAAGAAGTTGTTTGAGGCTGAAATAGTCTAATCCCTTCTGAAGGCTTCTGAGAAAGATTCCGAGAATATTCATGTACCAGAATCCTTCATGATAGAACCTCTACCGGAGACTCCGGGAAAGAAATTTGTAATTCTGGAAAAACATCAAGAAAAAGAAGTAGAAGAAAAATAAGTAGAAGAAGAAGGCAGTGGTGATACCAAATATCTGATAGAGCAAGTTGAGGATTTTCATGAGAAGGGAATCCCTTCTAAGAAATTATTATTCCTAACCTCTCAAGTGAAATCATCAAAGCCTGCTACTCCTAGGAAGGATGAAGATAAGGCTGAAGACAAAGTAGACAAACCATCTGAAGAATAAAGCATCAATAAATATTTCATTCACCCAGAGGATACTGAGGCAAGAGAAGAAGATGAAGAATTTGATGAAGACAAATTTTTTTGGATATCTTATAGTGAACATGAATCTCTTAATGAGGAAGTCATTCTAAAGGTTAATAAGGAAAAACATGTAGTATTTGATATACCTACCAAGGTTTTCATAAATAAGAAAGATGTTGGTGGTTATTCAAAGAGGAAATCTGTTGATTTAAAAAAGATACCTCACCAAGAAAAATATCTGATTCGGAATCGTCCTCCCTTGGACATGATTTTATAGTCCAGTCTTTGAAAAATATTGTTGGAACTATCCCTATATTTCCCAGTATAGACTCGATATTCCAGATGCTTCAACACACCTTAAACCAGAAATTAGATTCAGTATCCATGGTGATGGATAAGTGTGTCAATCTTGAGGCTAATTTCAAAACCTTTTTCATAAACTATGATGCCCACAAAAGATCTGGCAAGAAAACGACCAGCTGGTCAAATAAAACTATATAATAGATGAGAATCATTGATTAATTCCATAAAAGTTTCAAGGATTCATTTGACACTGAAGATGTGAAGATCAAGGATCTCACAAATATTTTTGAGGAAAAACTAACTCTAGAAAAGAATTCTCAGATGAAAGAAGTGAATGTTCTGATTGGGAAGTTGTATTTAGTTTCTCATATTTGGAAGAGGTATATAGATCTTAGAATTTAACTTGAGGAAAAATTTTTAAAGCAAGAAAAAGTTATAAAGGGACTGGTAGAATCTATTAAGGCTCAGGAAGAAAAAATAAAAGCCTTGGAAAAGAGGACAGAAGATTAGGATCATCTTCTCAAACGTGTAGAGGAGGATCACAAGGATCTCAAGAAGCTCAAAACCATAGTGAAGAAGTAGATTCTGAAGGACAATTAAGGATAATCTTTTTTAATTCTGATCTGTTGTTGTATCTCTTCCTTGTACAAAATTTTCTAATCCTAATGAAATTTTTTGGTTGCTCATCTTTTGGTTGTTTAGTACTAATATTTCAGGTACCATATTTTCTTTTAAATTCCCTTTAATCCTTTTTGAAAATCACAAAGGGTGAGAAAGGAATGTTAAAAAAGAATACAAAGTAAAAGGAGAAGTTTCCCTAAGGGGGGATCAACTAAGGGGGAGTTCTTATCCAATAAGATTTTTGTATGCAATAAAATGCTAAGTCTTAATCTAGAAATCAAGAATACAATCCTTAGTGTTTCCAAAGCCTAGGGGGGGTAAGTCATATTCATAATTTCCCATGTGTTAAGGGAGATAAGTTTTATTTTTAAAATACAAAAAAATATTTTCTAAGTCCTTCTATTATTTTTTTATAAGGATGTTTTTGATTTCCAAAAAGGAAGAGATTTTTGAGTCAATAAGGTTTCCTTATAACTTTTCCATTCCTTCTTGTTTATAAAATCACAAACACTCTATCTTAAGGAAAATTTCTTTTCCCTTATGATTTATCTTCATAAGGAAATTTTTTCTTCCCCAAGGAAATTTATCCTTACCATGTTTTTCATTTTTCATATCTTAATCTAGTTATTTTTATTTATATGTATAAAATTTAGTTTCATATCTAAAACCACAAAATCATATAAATACTTAGATATAGAGAATTCTGTTTTCAGGATCCGAATTCAAGATCTGAATTTTCTGAATTCAGACACCGAACTTTCTGAGTTCAAGTTCTGAATTTTCTAAATCCGAACTCTGAACATTCTGAGTTTAGGTTCTGAATTATTCTAAATTCTAACTCTGAACTTTCTGATTTCAGACTCCAAATTCTTCTAAATTCAGACTCTGAAATTTCTAAGTTCAAACTCTGAATTCAGACTCTGCACTTTTGGAGTTCAGACTCCGAATTCTATGAATTTAGAATTTTAATTCTTACGAATCTAGAATCCGAATTCTTATGAATTTAGACTCCAAATTTCCTTGAAATTTGGACTATGTAATTCTATAGAATTCAGGTTTCGAATTCTTTTGAAGACAGAATATGAATATCCATGTATTATAGAAACTGAATGTGATTTTGGTTAGACTCTGAACATTATTTTTCCTTTCATTCCAAAAAATGTATTTTGTTAAGAAACCATGTTTTTTCTTACTCTTGTTTGAGTTATAAAACAATTTCGTTCTTTTTGTTTCTAACCAACCATTGTTTGAGTGTCACATGTACAGCTCCCTCCAATATTCAAGGAATAATATGACCATTGGAGGAGGGAGATGACCGTTGAAGATGTGCCTATAAATAAGAGCTCATTTGAACAAGATCATAACAGTTGATCAATCTAGAGATTACATGCTAATAAATTGATTTCTAGAGAGAGACGTTATTTATTTGTGTGTACTTAACAACTTTTTAAGAATTTCTTTTTGTGACTCCGAATGTTACTGAGTACATTCGATGGATTCCAGGGATAGGAAGATTGAGGTGCTGACTACCTTGAAGTTTGATGTCTTGCAGGGATAGAAAGAGAGACTCTAATATTCATATCGAGGGCTTACTTTGGTGTGGGTAAGAAATACTTTCTTGAAAGTATAAATCAAGGGACCTTTATCCAAGGTTGTTGGATACCCTTCTCTTTGGGTTAAAAGAATTACTACTTGTTACTTGTATTATTTCAAGTTTTCCAATGCATTTTGGTTGTTAAGGAAGTGTAACTTTCTTATACTTTCATATAATGATACCCTGATTTGTAAGATTCTATATGCTTTAAGGTATAATCTTTATCTTTGTAAACTTTTCTTAAGTTTCATTTCCAGAACCACATTTCCGGAATCAACAATTTTGTAGAACTTAGATGTTTTGTGAATTTACCTTGTTTAACTTTGTTAAACATTACCATATTTAAAATTTCCTAAGGATTTTTTTAAATTATACAATTCAACCCCCCCCCCCCCCCCCTTGTGTATATTTAGCATCTACATCTTTATTTTGATCCTAAAATAGCATGGTCTTACTCCAACCTATATATCAATAGCGAAAACCATGGGATTCAAATTCAAAACAAACAAATATTTGTTCATTTTCAACTTCAAATTTCCCTTTATCTTGACACACTACATTATGGTTCTCTTAAGACCACAATGTAGTTTTTCTCTCTATCCATATCTAGAAAAAAATCCATTAAAAATTATAAAATCCTTTGTAACTTACAAATTTTCTTTATACCATGATAAAAACCATACCCATATTAGGTATCCTTATTAATTAGATAGATTGTTGAAAATTTAGATGTAAACCATGACATGATTCATGGTTTGGTAACCTTTAAATCCAAATTTTCAAATCCTAAAGAAGGACCATGATGAAAACTAAACTAGGAACCAAAATCAAAAACTACGAGTTATTCCTTATTTTCCATCCATTCATGGCTTCCACCATGGAATAATATAACATAGAATAGAAAAAAAATATATTTTTATAAATAAAATATCTTCTACCAATGTCATAGTCTCCATCATTAATTATATTTATCATAACAATTGGGTGGTTAACATCATTAAGGTATGGACCATTCATCTTTCAACTAAAACTACATCAACAATTTTCAAGCATCCCCTATTTTTACATAATATTCATAATATAAATACAAAATATTTTACCATTGATTAAAAACAAAAAAAAATATTTAATAACTAAGATAAAGAAATAAACTCTACAAATAAAAATTCTCTACTTCCAATAAATTTGGTTCCAACACTATCCTTGATAAATAAAATTGGTTCTAACCCTGTGAGAATTATAAAATGGTCATTGGAATAAAAACATGGCTATTAGAATAATAATATAAAAACATAATGGTAACCTAGATATTAAAAAAATAAAATGAATGATATATAAATATTATAATACTATAAAATTGTTTCTCAAATAATACAACATAAAGTAAGTATAATTGTAAAATTTCAATAAGGTTTGGTTTATCGTATCTAGTAAAATGTTAATCTTTATGTAATTTTTTTCGAAATAACATAATTACAAAGTTTATTTAAATAAAATTAATTACATGACCCAACCCATAGGGACCCACCTCTATCAGTGTATGGCTGAGTGTGCCCCCTCAATCCCGCCAACAATAGGTTAAGGGATAGTAACCAACACCAAGTAGGAATATCATAGAATATGGGAGATCTTATCCTAATCAACCTTCAAATAATTCATATATATGTACCAAATATAATATCATGATATAAATGCATAAACTAACTAGAATACATATTATATATGTGACACACAATAAACATCCATTTATAAAACAAATGAAAATCCATATAGTCAAGGGGTAAACAAGAGCTAAATATCCAAAATGTAAATCATCCCAGAAGAAATGGAAATGATGGAGGCTTATTGATGCACAACTCCTCATATGAACACTTCCCTATGTTAATCACCTCCAAGAACATTAAATCTCCTACTCCACTAACATTATATTCCTTGATATTTAAAACGAACTATATATCATTTGTATAAGACTAGGAATTGTAGGTGAATGCCTTTGTCGGTCCTAAAGGATTACCAACCCCATTACGAAAATCAAAAGGACTCAATCCCTGAGTATGTGGTGGAGTAATAGACTATTATGTATACATGGTACTTTTACCATATCACTAAAATATAGATAATGGAGTACTAAAACCCCTTGGATGCTCTTTTCATCACACAAGGAGATCAATATCAACCATACAGAGCTAAAGTATAAATCTAACCAAATAACCTCAAAAATATCCTCAAATTGACAAATAAATTGCACTATTATTTTTGAGATAAAAAATTACCAGGATATATTATTCAATCACTTAAATATAACACATTGACAAAATATTTGAGAATTCCCAGAATGCTCTCATATCATTCTATGACCTCCTAGGTATTTGAACAAATTATATTACAATGCATGTTACCACATAAAAATTCTTAACCAATCAATATCATGACATAAAGGTCTTATTATTATATAGTTAATCACACCATGGTTGTCTCCTTCATGTCACAACCCAAAGGCACATAATGTTCACTAATCCCTATGGTCATAGAATAATTGTCCCTTCGTGGTGTGATTCTCTAAACTAATCATATATATCATTTTTATGGGTTAATCATGGTTTTGTTATGGAAGCTTCAGTACATCCAATGAAAATTTATTTTTAAAATGAAGAAAAAAAGGGAGGGAAAAAAGGAACATCACAAGACATTGAGATTTATGTATTTTAGGGATAATCCATATGTCCATGGAGAGACAAAATAATTGACTAAATTTAGGAAAATATTCAATGTTATAGTCTCCTTGTTTTATAAAACTTATCTAGAAATGAGATCATAATGAAGTGTGGTGTTATAATAGCTTAAATTATTGTAGTGTTAATCAACATAGTAAGTCCATTGTGCTATAGAATTGGTGGAAGGATATCTATGGAACTACATGACTATTGTCACCAAATTCTTGGTTCATATAGTACCATGTCAAAAAAGTATATGATTCTATAGTACCGCAATTGGTGTCATTAGTCAACTCTTCTACAGTGGTAAACATTCCTATAGTGCCTCTAAAACCCCAACTAATGTCACTACAGAGGTCAAACCATGAGAGTTTAAGATTGGTTTATAGTATAGGCTACTAGAAGTTGTCTTAATTTCATCAAATGGATCAGGATAAACCATTCAAAAATGTGAAACCCAATGTTTTGTGGTATGATTATCCCTGTTTAAAATTAGAAAATTATTGGGGTAATGAATTATAGTCATACATTCCCTAACATGGCACAACATGACTCTAAGAAACACAACTTCATTGTAATCTTCATCTATCCATAATTTTCATTACCATGTATCAATTATATTATAAAACAATATTACCTTTATTCACTATCATGAGGGTTGGATGCTTTTTTTATATTAAACCATGAGAAGAAAGGGAAAATAAAAAAGGAATACATGACAACAATTTTCATTACACAACATGGTAGTATATCATATGGGCTATTTTATAAGAAGTGGAGTATCATAGAAATATATTGAATTTTATAGTGATGAATATGTAAGGGAAAAAATAATTCTATAGTTAATTAGATGTTGGAAAATATCATAAAAAACATGTAAAGTGAATAAAAAGATAAATAATGTTTCCTAAGTTAGGAACGACATGTCAGTTATATACAAATCTACACTCAGAATTTGGTAAGAGATCTCAATACAATCATTGATTGTTGAAGAATAGTTTGGTTCATACAATAGTCTATATATGATAAAACCACCATGATTTTGTTGGTTGAGTAATGGAATCTAAAATCCAAGAGATTACAGGTTTTGGAAATATTTATAATGAAAATTTAGGCCAACACAACCATGAAAAAATGAAAAATATTGAGATGCACTAGCCTAAATATTGGATAAAACTATAGAGAAACAAGTATTATCACTTAAAAATGACCCTTTATAACTAGAGATATTAAAACCATAGCATATTAAAACCCTTTATAACTCCCCATTAAATTTTTTAAACTCCCATTAACTTCACACAGATCAAACCCATTGTAGTGTAACATAAGGCGTCATATCCTAATCTTTGAACCTTAGATTATCATTGTGAAACCCTCATGCTTCCCTAATAAACCATATAATAATAGCATAGATAATCACCTTTTCAACACCTCCTAAATAATATTCACACACAAGAACCATGACTCTAAATTCTACAACATATAAAACCCCAACACAATGATAACCATCATGGAATAAATTCATATATTACACCCAAAAAAGATTCTTAAATAAAATAAATAAACAATTCAAATAGAAAATTCAATATAGTTAAATATTCCTCACTTATATGGATTTTCATTGTCAAAAATAATGACTTGTGAATAAATGTTGGGGAAATGAGCTTGAACCTAGCTCTCAAATTCCTATGAGCTCTTCTGATGGATTTCATGCTATCTTTGAACATGAACCTATGGTATCACACAACCTTAAGGGGTCCTCTACTACAAATCCTTGATCACCACTATATAATCTAAGAAAGTAGTACAATCCTATACATATATATCACCCAATTCAATGACATTTTATGGGTCATTCATTTGTCTCTTCATTTGTGACATGTGGAAAAGTTTGTAAACACGAACCAACTACAGCGGTAGAGATAGGTGATAAGGAACATTATCTAACCCTGTGAAGGATCTAGAATGGCCCGATGAACATTAAGGATATCTATTTTTCCCAACCAAACATTCACAAACTAGATCATAGATTTAACTTTAGAGACATTTTATATCCCTTATAAAACTCTAAAAGGCTCCAACATTGGTTCATATAGAAAATATGATATATCTGAAATGTCCTCATCAATTTCTAGATCACTGAAACCTTTTATGTGATCAACTACACCAACTCAATCCCCATAAGATATGACACCCCAATATCCATCCACTATAAGGGAGATCCATAGGATATAACTTAAATGACTTTAAAATGTTTCATGAGAATAGTATAGTGGTAATGTTTCTTATATTACAACTCTAATAAAGGTTATTGATCCTCCTATCTCCAATCAAAATCAAGTACACAATCCCTCGATATGTCCCTGAGATCTTGAATGGTCTACTCAATATTTCTATCCTTTTGAGGGTAGAACATCATACTTAACCACAATTGAGTCTTAAATTCATCATATAATATTTTCCACAATATAGATGTGAAAGGATAAACTCGATCAAAAAATATCATTAAAAGTATCCCATAATACTTGACGATATTATCCATATACAAGTGTCCCAATCTCTCAACTAAACTTTGTTCCCCAAAAGGAAAGAAGGGGGTTAACTTGTTCATTTAGTCAATGATAACCAATATAGTATCATTAAAATTTGTTAAAAATTTAATTATTATCATGAATTAAATTGATACATAATCTCATATATATTGTGGAACCTTAAGGTGTTATGCCAAATCTATTGGGACCCAGTTCTTTGTACTCACTCGTAGACACACAAGACACTATGATATGAACTCAACATCACTCTACTTCATATTGATCCACCAAAATTGATTCTTCATTTAATAGTACATCATGTTAATCCTTATTTATACTAATAATGTTTAGTGTAGAATTACTTCACCACCTCCTCACACATCACAACTAAGACCACTATTTTCCTCTGGAGGAGAATAACATTATCCCTACCTTTGAAAAATCTTCCAGGTTTATTTTTTGTGGATATATAATCATAAAGGACCTCACAATTGATGTCTTACAACTTAGACTCCCCCACATGCTAAAAACATAAAGGTTCCAACAACACTGATCAAATATAAGAAACACCTCTTTAATCCACCAAGGACAACTGCATCACTAAAAGCTATTCAAAAACCTCATACATTAACGGATCATGGGATTTAATATTAAGGAAATAAACCACCATGTTTCCATTCCTTGATGTATAGAACAACTTAATGTCATTGTATTATATAAATTTAAACCATCACCCTTACCTTGTGTTAGTCCCCCACTCTGATAAGATATACGAAAGACTCTTGTGCTCTATATAGACCACGGTCCACTCACTTAAAAGGTAATGTCTCCAAATTTTTAGGGATAACATTTTTTCTTTATGATCTAAATATTGGGTTAAATAATTATGCTCATATAGTCTTAGATTTCTAAAATCATTAGTAATCACTATCAATCACTTCATCACCACACAACCAAGACCACCTCTGGATGCATTAAAAAACACCATGTGCTTGATTCCTTCCATTCGTAACCTCATAACTAGAGTATTTTGCAGCCTCTAATTTAGATCCTCAAAATAACTTTGGTATTTATAATGTCCATATAAAGGATTTCCCTTTTTAGGTAATGTAATTCAAGGGAGAAAAAATTCTAGAGAAGGTTTCCATGAATCTTATGTAGTAACCCACCAACCCAAGGAAGTCATGCACCTCAAACCCAATCTTTTGTGGCTCCCATGAAAGAACTTCCCAGATCATCACAGGGTCTGAAAATATTTTCCTTATAAGATGACATTACCAAATAAGTGTAACTACTATATTTAGAACCGAAAATTTAATATTTTACTATAGAGATTATTTTCATGAAGTAAGTCTAGGAAAATCCTTATATTTATTTTGTGATCATCCTTTTATTTTTAAGATATGATGATTTAATTAAAGAATACTTCTATGAAATGATCTAGAAAAGGATGTAATATATGTTTCATGAGTCCCGAAAACACAATTCATTACATCATAATGAATTACTATAAACTCAAAATTCTTATACTGATTAGGGGTGCTTAATGAGCCTCTCACTGGCCTACATTTTTTGGGTGGGCTTGACTATAAAAAGATATCCCACAATTTAAGTTGGCTTAAATGGACTAGAGAAAAAAAGGCAAGCGAACCGACAAAAACAATTACAGGATATCCCATAGACTATAAATAATTTTTTTTCTTTTATTTTAGTGTTATTTATATTTAATATAAAAATATTATGATAAAATTTATATATTTATAGTATTTTATGAATATGGTTGTGTGTGTGTGTGCATATATAGATTAAAATTTATGTGATAGTTATTATGTGTTTAATATTTAGTATTCCTTAGTATTAAGTGTGTTTTATTTTTTAAAAAATTATTTTTTATTTTGACTACAAATGTCGGATAGTCCACGGGCTTGTCCACATAAAATTTGGACTAGAAGAAACTCAGTTTTTAAGATCCCATATTATATGTGGTCTTAAATAGGCGGAGTGTTTTTAGTACAATTTCAGGTAATCTTGGCTCCTACAACCCTAATCCATCCTTTTAAGCACCTCTAGTAGTGATATCTAAAATAATTCTTCAATATATCCTCTTTGTGAACCAAAATATAGTTTTACTATGACGTGAGATTGATTTTCAAGTACCATCTCACTTCCTTTAGTTATTTGGGGCGGTTTTAGATCCATGTTAGAGGGTATTTATTCATGATTGTAACTCGATTTAGGTGGGGTGGTCAATATAAAGCCTCAATCTCTTTTCTACCTTCTTAGTGAACAACATTGGAGATTCCTAAGACTACATGTAATTTATAATTAAACTTGTCTCCATAAATTAATCTTGTTCTACCTTTAGGACCTTGACATTAGTCAAGGACATTTTATGAGTTTTAGAAGATCTCACTGTGATCTCGGGGTATAGAACGATGCATAAGCTAATATCTCAATTATAGGGAAATCTTGGGACATTATATAGAAAGAAATACATATAATCCTTCATGAATATAGGATTTTTATAATCTATTGTTTCTATCATAAAAATCCAATCTTTCTAATTAATATATGGAAGGCCACAACTTCCCGTGATCATGCCTCAATCATCACATATGAAGTACCCATTCACCCATAAAGAAAAATCAGGATCCATCTTCTTGGAATCATCCCATCTTAGATGGTAGAATTATATATGGGCATAAATTAAGGATGACCATTTTTTACAAGTATGGTATCATATGGATTCATCCCGGCCACTACAAGGTCACATGATATTCTATCACCATTAAGCACAAGGTATCATATTATAATGATTTTTGTGATCATGTTATCACTTCACATGGGAGTTTCTAGACATATAGGTTGGGTTAGGGGCTCCAATAGGAATTATATATCTTATACAAGGGTTTTTTAAAAAAGAATAGATCAGGTTGATATAGATGAGTATGGGTTATAAAATAGAGAATATGTAGATCATAATATGAACTATATTAGGCATAGCCTCATCATAAAAATCTATTTCCTACATCTAACCACATCCCTAGTCACCAAATCCTAGATCTTGGAATGGGAAACCTATGAGTGTTTTTGGTATAAGTATATCATAGTGTCATATACCTCAAAATCCTCCTCTTGGTGTATTGCCTTCTCCTTTGGTAAATCTACCTCCAAGGGGACTTCCTTTACAACTATAAGGATGTCTCTGATCTTGTTTATTTATCTTTTGATGAGGTCTATCTACCAATTCTCCTAGTCTGCCCTCAATTTCATGTCGGGTTAAGTAGTGATGGAATATATGACCTCAGCCTTTATAATAATAAAAAATCCTATATCCCAACCAATTGGATCCTTTTTGCGACTCTCTCTCTAATAATTGTCCTAACTAGAATCGTGCATGTTTATTACTTTGATATCACAACCCCAAAACCTTCCATTGGTTGACCATAGTTGATGACTCTACTCTTGGAAAATAAGAATGATCTTCCACTACTAAGTATCACTCCACAAAAAATATCTCAATCAAAAGATACATCTACAAGACTCCATCATAGGTAGGGATACTGAGGGGAATAACGTAGGTTTTAATCTATATATGTAGGCCTCACTTGAAATTTCATGCATCAAGAAGTCCATTATAAATCATATCTATAAAGTACATCATGACGTTGCTGAAACTTTATGTATAATCTACAACCAATATGCTCCCCTATTGTAGGTCTAATATCATTTGGATTCACACTATCTTCAATACAATTATGTAATACCCCTTATGAAAGAGACACTCAAACTCTTACAATATAAGTATCACTTCGTAATGGTTTTGGATGATCAAATTCTACTAAGGACTCACTACACCATGGAGAAGGTTGTATACTAACACCATAATCTAATTGGTGAATGTTTGGACAAAAAGTAACACCCAAGTAACTACCTTATCCATTCCTCTATTACCTACTGTTTGGGATCACTATAGAACCTTGGTGGTCTCTACTTATAAAAATCATGATGTTCAATTAGCCTATGGAAATATTTATCTTCCCCCACTGGAATCATATGTTTCTTTTTAGGTGGAGGTACCATCACCTACAATTAATGTGAAGGATACACTCACCATACCAAAGGTATAATATTTACTCTAACTTTCCCAATGGGAATATATCAGGAAATTATCCTATGATAAATGCCTCATCAATTATTTGATCAATGATGGGAGGATCTAATAAATAAATGGGAATGTGATGACCCTTCCATATGATCCTAGCTAGTTATTTGTGTGGTGTAATCCTATATATTTGAAGATGTACCCTTGGGTATTAAATAATTACTGGGGTGTTGAACCAAGAAGGAAATAAAAAACAATGACCAAATCCTACATGATAAACATTACATCCTATCTTTTCCCCATAACCATTGTATCATCATCCATTATTGAAAAAAGGTTATCAAATTCCTTATGAATGGATATATCATCCACCATTGAAATACTGGGTTACATATCCAGAATATTGAACACAATACTCTTTGACTATATTTCCTTTAAATTAGATGATATTCCCTAAATCATAGTATTAAGGATACATATCTTCTAATATATCCTTAAGTAGAAGTATAAGAATATGTTATTACCAACATATTTTTAAGATAAGTCTTAATATTACGTTATCGCCAATATATTATGATGTGCATGAGATACATATCTTGATAATACGTTGTGTTAATGTATTATGGGATAATAATTTTTAGTAGATGTTTTTTTATCTTTGATCGTTACTAGTTGATGATAATTTTTTTTATTCATGTATTTATTCCATATTGGTTATCATTTAAAGTACCATTATATAACATGTAACATAAACAGATATTAATTCATGAATATGATGCATGGGTTTTCTGAGGCATTTACTCATGCACTATAAGACATGATTAAATGAGACAACTATTTAGGAGAATCCTTTATGGATTTATAAATCCCACTTATATGTGATGGAAGTTTTGTGTGTGTGTGTGAATGCTTCATTCTTTGATGAAAATCAAATTAAACTAAATCTCTCTTATTCTACCACATGTATACCCAAAAAACTAACATATTTTTATTTTTGGAAAGTACCCTCTCTTGAGAAAAGAGATTCAAGTGTAACCCATGGATACCCTGGGGGTGGGATGTCTTTGTCTCCCACTATAGTCATATCCATTAACCACATATAGTGTAGATGGAAATTCTGGTTACTCATTGGTGTAACATACATATTCTATTCATAATGAACTTTATTAACAATTTCAAACATGATGTATGTAATATTACATAGAGATATTGGATTGAGTATATTAATAACTTTTAATTCATCTAATAACTATTATTATACTCCTATGAGATCTAGTAGTTCTTTCAGAGCATTCCATGTTTCTAGATTCATGAAATCTTACTTTTAAATAAAGAATATATATCTTGAGACAATGTTATGGGATAACATACTGTGAGCCTATTTGACTTGATAATACAATAATTGTTAACATAATATCAATAGATACCCAAGAGTTATTATTATTAAATAATTTATAATTAATTGGAATACCTTGACCAAACATTATGTGATAATGCGTTCTCAATGAAGTCTCTCATATTGTGCTAATTTGATAGTATAATTTGTGATGGATATCGATGTTATGTTATACTAATAATGAAATATAGATTTTAGGGTGTTTCAAACAATATATGATAATGTAACATGGATCATATATTGAAAAGTAGAGTATCACCTAACTCCTTCATAACATGATGTTGTGAGACAATTTAATGTGAGATCCACTACTTGATACTATGTTGTGAGAAACAATAATGTGAGATACTCTAATAACATTACATTGTGAAACAAAAAAATGTAATCTATGTTACTCATATTAACACAATGTTTTAAGAAAACATAGTGTGGGGTTACAAATTTATTGTACATTAAGTGTTAACATATCTTCAAGTGTAAACTCAAAACAAAAATTAATTAAATTAAATTAAATATTCTATGTATCATGATTTATAAATTTCTAGTAAATTATAAGTTATTATTTATAAATAATAACAGAAGGTATTTTTGGGAGTTTATTAATTAATGATATCTTATAAATTATTAATTATAAAGTTTTTATAATTAATTAATTAATTAATTTGAAATATTTATTAATGAATATTCCAAATATTTTGATTTTAAACACCATTTTGATGTTATATGGCATAACTTTTATTTTTTATATAAATTTTTTATATAGAAAAAATAATAAAAATTCATGTTTTTAATGGTTTTACAAAATATAAAATAAGGCTAAAATATAAAGTGTTTATATTTAAATTATGAATTATTTATAATACTTAATTTGAATTATTAAAATTAAAGTCTTCAGTTGGTATATTATTTAGATCATATCAAAATAATTTTGATGATTTATTTGATCATGGTTTAAATAATTTCAAGTACATGATATATTAATTATATAAATAGTTCACATATTAGATATTAGATTATAAATTGTTTATAATTCATCAAATATCTTATACTTAAAGTAAAATTTCATATAATGAATAATATAAAGAAGTTAATATTATTAAATGAATATACATAATTTATATTAAAAATTATATGGTATCTATGATGAATAATATAAATTTATTAAAAAAATAATTTAGCTTTCATTTATGAATTGTTCATGTTATACCTCACTACAACCAAAGTGAGGGTTCTTGGGTCATGTTCTTTCAAAATTCAAAATCAGGCGTTGTATTGGGTTTCATGATTTCACCGTTAAATATAATGTATCTTTACTTATTCTTGTGTATATTGGATATCGCTCAAGTTAAGGTTTTTAATCTAAAAATTTCTCAAGAAATTGAGTGGAGGAGAGTTGGATACTCATACTGAGTTATTGTTGAACTCCTTTATCAAATTGTGCTTCCATTTAATTTCCACCTCACTTACTTTTATTATTATATATATCACTCATAATTTAATATTATAATATAATTTCATGATATAACTTGTTTAATTTTTAAAGGTAAATTCACCGCCACCCTCTTTCCATTTTACACATACCAGTAATTGTTATCAAGAGGAGGTTTTCTTCAAAAAAAATTAAAAATATTAATCAGTTTCAAGGAACGATCAATAAAATATGTGTTCTACCTCTAACACTGAAGCTTATATTGAAGGATATTCAATGGGTCAATATAAATTCTTTTATTGACTATATTATAGTTATTGGAAAACTCACATGTCTACTTTTCTTATAAGTATTGGTTATCCCATCTGGAAAATTGCCATGCATGGTTACACACCCACTAAAGAATCGTAAGATAAAGAGAATCCCAATGATATTGACACATTTGATCTTGATGGAAAGTCCATGAATGATCATAAGTATGGTATATATCATAATTAATTTAATCATATTTCCACATGTAGACTACTCATGAAATTTGAAAATTTCTTGAATTAACTCATGAAGTCCCTAATAATGTCAATGGTACTAGACTTGATATATATCATCAAGGTTTTGAAAGCTTTATTATGAATTATAACGAATAAATTATTGAAATTTTTACTCACATTACTAAACTTTTCAATATAAGAAAATATCTCAGTGATAATCATTCCATTTAAACTCATATTAAGAAGATACTTTTGTGTGTTTTTCAATAATGGACACATCAAACTAGATTTCCCCACTTTCAAAAAGAAAATGAAAGAAAATCATAAAAACACGAAAGCCTTTAATGTTTCTATATGGAGTGATTGTGATGACTCCCTCTTCTCAACTGAATGAAGTGGTGATGGTGAAAAATGTTTCATGGTTGTGGAAAATGATGAGGTAAATTCTTACACTTCCTCTTATTATTCAATTAAGTTAAAATATTATGATCTTAAATATAATATAGATTAACTTGATGATGATTTTAATAAACTCTCCATAAAATTAAATTACCTTGAAAATAATTATAAACAAGGAATTTCTGAAAATTATCAACTCAGCGAAGAAAAATCTAAACTATCATTGAAATTAAGAGATAAACCTAATATAAAAAATAATAATCCATAATTATGTATCTTAAAAATTCTCTTATTAGGTAAACCTGAGGTGGTTATAATTTAAATTAAATATTGGGTTCCTAATATCAAGTAAAAAATCATTTACTTATTGTATTTTAAAATAAATAAAGCACCTCTAAAAATATCACTTTGTAAGAGGTTGCATTCAAGATAAATTGTTTAATTATTTTGAAAAAAATCAAAGTATTATTTATGAATGTGATTTTAAAATTTCTCATTATGGTAGAGCCAAAAGTGTTCATCTCTCTTCTATTACTATGTCTTAAAAATATTATTCAAACAAATATGGGTTCCAAAATCTTTTTAGGGAACATATGTGGACTGAAAAATAATATACCAAATTTTTAGTTTCTTAATAATTTTGTAATAAAAATGTCTGAAGATAAAATCCCAAGGAGCCACATGGTATAGGGATAACGAGTTATCATGAAACGTGTGTGATGAATACTCCAATTTCAACCAATTTAAAAGCTCTTTGGATTCTAGATAACTTTTAATGATAACTCATGAATTAATATCCTCAACATAGGTACTATTAGTTTTTAAATTTTCACTATTATAAAATATGTTTAATTTGTGCATGGTTTCTTATTCCAAAGGAAATATTTTACTTTTAGTTTCTTCTTTTCAAAAAAATTATGTTGTAGATTTAAAATATATTTCAGGTAATAATTTTAAATGTTTGAGTGGAAAAGTTAGTGATTAATAGCTTTCATATATGCACCTTGGTCACTATAGCACACACACACTTTTCAAACTCAACTAAAATAAATATAAACATAAATTATAATTCAAAAATTAAATTTTGTGTGACTCTTTCTAACTATATAAGAAGAAATAAATCATATAAATATAAAAACGAATTGTCCACATTTAAGGCCCTTGACATTATTCACCATGATATTTTTAGACCAACCCAAGTTGCAAGTATAGTCGGAAAATCTTTTACTTTTATAATTTTCAAATATTATACCAGAATTACATGGTTTTATTTCTTAGCTTATAAAAATGAGGATTGTAAATTATTTATTAAATATACTGAGAAGTTCAAAAATTCAAAAGGTTATGAGATCAAATCCATTCATAGTGGTCATTGCAGAGTGTTCAAAAATAAAAACATTGATAAATATGAAATTCACAAGGTTATAATAATTTTTTTCTACTAAAAGGTATCTATAAAAAAACAGTTTTTTAAATATAGAATCAAAATTGAAAATATATTCTATGAAGTATATTAAAAGAATTTAAAATCTAATAATATTTTTGGATTGAGGTAGTCAATACTACTTTTTATACATTTAATTGTGTTCCTGTAATAACGTTCCTTAAGAATACCCCACATAAACCTTGGATAGGAAAAATATATAAATTTTTATTTTTTATGATATTTTGATGTAAATTGCATATTCTTAACAACAAATTAAACTTAGGAATGATTGATCCCAAATCCATTTAAGGTGTTTTTCTTGGTTACTCAAACTCATGTAAAGCATATCGAGTCTTTAATAAATATACCATGACCATGTAAGAATAAATTACCATGAAATTAAATGATAATTTTCCAAAATTGTATCCCCAAATTGATGACATTGAGGTTCACCTAGAATATTTTACCTTAAATAATACACCTCCTTCTAAAGAAATTTATGTTGTGGAAGAACTGTCATCTTTCCCTTTAACCATGTTATAGGTGAAATATAAATACCATGACATAAAAACTTTTATCAGTGATTTGTAAGATGATAATCACACTAAAAGGTATATTTTAAATGAGTTAGAACATAATGATTTTATTTCCCGGGTAAAACCCCTAAATATATATGATTCCATTAATGATGAAAATTGGGTACTAGAAATGTAAGAATAAATGAAACGATTCAAAATTAATAATGTTTGGACTCTTTTTGAAAGAAAAAATGATCATCCCATTATTTTTACCAAATGATTTTTTAGAAATAAGTGACATGTGAAAGTTAACATCACTCATAACAAATCTAGACTCATTGAAAAAGACTACAATCAAGAAGGATTTGATTATAGTGAGACCTTTTCACATGTCTCATGACATGAAACCATTTTAATGTTATTTTAATTTAACACCCATTTAAAATTTAATATTTTTCACATTGATTTTAAAAGTTATTTTTTTAGGGGTGTTATTTATGAAAAAAAATTGGATAAAAAACCATTCGTTTTTTAATATTTGAAATTTATAAATCATATTTTTAAGTTAACCATGGATTGTTAGGGTTTAAAACAAGCCCCCTGATCTTGGTATGAGTGGTTAAATAAATTTATTTTAGAAAATGATTTTAAAATAAGAAAATATGATTTCATTTTTTTATTAAAATATTTTTCAAAATATTTATTAATTATTCAAATATATATAAGTTTTATTTATTAATTATACAAAAGAATATGTTTGTAATGATCTTTTAGATTTAATGAGAGAAAAAAATTGAATTGAGTTTTATGGGTGAATTAATGTTTTTTTTTTGTTTTCAAATTTTAAAAAAGTAAGGATGTTTTTTATAAACCAAATTGAGTACACAAATAAAATTTTAATGAGTTTTGGCATGGATCAAGTAAAGGAGATAAGTATAGGTATGAGTACAACATATAATATAACATTGGATAATGTTGGTAAACCGGTTGACAATATATTTTATAGAGGTATGATTGGGCACCTTCTTTAACTTATTGTGACATATACATTCATCATGTTTAGTGTTTTTATTTTTTCTCATTTTCAATCCAATCCTAAATAATCACATTTTAAATATATTAAAATAATTCTAAAAAAATTAAATGTTCTAAAAATCATGGTTTATTATATCCAAAAGATACTTAATTTTAATATAAAAGTTTTTTCGATGTTGATTTTTGTTGATTCCAATTAGATAGGAAAAGTAAAAGTGATAATTTTAATATACATGGAAAATACTTAGTCTCTCAAAGTAGTAAAAAGAAAAACTTTATTGCTCTTTATACAAAAAATTATAATATATAGTTAAAAGGAGTTGTTGCACCGAAATTAATCTAATAAAAAACACTCTCAGATTATGGGTATTCTTATGATCTTGTCCCTATAATACTATCACCATTATGGTTTCATTAAATACCCTTCAACACTATCACACATAGAAAATTAATCATTAGAACCACTTATTAAGAGACCAATTTAAAAAATGTGATATATTTTTAGATTTTATTAGAAAATATCTTAAGTAGATTATATTTTCATGATACCCCTTATTCTATTTAATTTTAATTTTATTAAGGGGGGTTAAGAATGGTTTACTTGTGGCACTTATATGAATCTCAGGTAATCTTGAGGATTTTATTTATGTTTTTTTCTAAATCTCTTTATTTAAAATTGTTTTAATTATGCTTCTACTTTGTGTTTAAATTTTTTAAATTGTTGATATTTCTAAATAGAGTGTTACCTGATATATTTTAAATGAATGTTTATAATTTTTTTATAATAAAAAAGGGGATAAATATATCATCCTATGGTTAATTAATGTGAGTGTAAATTTATATAAAAGTTATCTTTGTTTAGATGCAAACAAGTGGATGTGATTTTGGATAAAATGCACCTAGGGATGTGAACTTTGAAAGGGGTCAGTTTGGTATTAACCTTATCTTTACACTAGGAATTAGTAGTTGTATTTTACTATACATAAGGTTTAAAACTCTTAGGGAGAATCCTTGAGATAATTTACGTTCACTTTATAAGTAATTATGAAGGATAATAATATATGGGTTAAAATTATATTTGTTGAAAAATATATTAAATTTTCATTTTTTAATTTAATTATGAAATATTTAAATTCGTATCAAAAATATTTGGAAATAATTTTTATTAAAAAATTCATATGCCTCAATATCTTTAAATTATTTTATCTAAGTGTTTATGATCATCAAAAGGGGGGATTTATGTACCTCTTATAGATACTTTTAATGATCACAAACACATATTATTGATCTAACCATTTCATTTTAGAAAATTTTATTGTTTATGTTTGGGAATGAATTTATTTTTTTGATATATCAAATCAAGGAATTGAAATAAGTTTGGAGGGATGAATTAAATACCCCACCTACTAGTGGCACCAGACAGTAGGTAGGACACCATCAACTAGCCAATAGAGAAAGGGAGAATAACTTTATTTTACCAAGATCACTAGAAAACTAGTGATCCCTTGTCTGGGATCCAGTAGACTTGGTAGAAGAACATGCCCCACCATCCATCTAGTGGAAACCCAATAGCTAGATGATGATCCAAGTCAAATTATCCATTTAAATTGGACACCTCCATTTTAACAGTCAGTTTAAAGCTCTGTTGTACTCTTTAATTCTTCTGAATGACCAAGGGAATTTTGGGGGGAATAAATAGAACCCCATGGAGGTATGGAAATCAAAATATATGAACCAAAACTAAATCATAGGTGAATAAAATCCTTTTGTGCCTTCTCTTGATAATAATCTTATGCTTCTTTGTTGTACTCAACTTCAATATCATCTCTTATTCACTCTTTATATGATTATTATTCTTCGAATATTATCAAGAGAATGTATAATGTTTTGTAAAGGGATATCTACTATAAAAACCTTATAATCCACTTATTATTCTATTATAAATACAACTAATGTTATAGTTCTTAGGTTTAATGCTTTCTCTACTCAAAATAAAGTGTTGTATTAGGTTTCTTGCTTTTCCTACTAAAAATTAAGTTTATTTATTTCTTACAAGGTGTCTTGGATACTATTAAAATTAAGGGTTTTGATCTAAAACCTCTCAATTAATTTTGGGAAGGATAAATAGGGACTCATATTGAATTATTGTCATTCTACTTTATAAAATTATGTTTCCTTTTAATTTATTCCTCGCGTATTTTGATTATTTTATATATATCACTCATTATTTCATGTTATAACTTAATTTAATAATTTAAATTGTTTAATTTTAAGTAAAATACCACCCTCACAAACACACATTTCTTTTTATATAACTTAGACCAATAGTTCATAAATGATTATCTCAGGTTTAAATATTATTAATTTTCATTTATTAAAAGGCCATTCCATATTTATTCATAGTTATAAATTTTTTATATTATAAAAAAATTTATATTATATTTTATATTTTTTAAACTAATTATTATAAATTTTTAATCCATATATTACTTTCTTGGTATGTTAGCATAAGATTTATTTTTTATCAACCTTGACCTTGGTTTTAAAAAAAAATTAATATAGTTTATGAATATTAGGTTTTATAGTAAAAATGGATTAACTTTTATCATATGTAAAGTCTTTCCCAGGAGTATGTGTTGGGGTGAGAATTACCATTGGAATAAATTCTATACCATGTTCTAAAAGGTGGGGGTTGGTTTTATATTGCTTTGGGATTACTCGTATGTATATTTCCAATCAAATATAATTTTAAACATGTGTATGAATAGTTAACATACTTCATTCATGATAATAATTTGAATGTGTGTACCTATGTTTAGATTCTATTTTTGATTTTATAACACAAATTTTGGGTTTTTTAAATAGTTATATATTAATATGGTTTGAACATATTAATTTGGTGGATGGAATAGGATTCCAAAACTAAATCATTAGAAGCATTCATGAATAAAGGTAATAACATGAGATAAGACAATGAGATTAATCCCCATAAAAATACTAAGTGTGATATTTCTTCCAAATAAACACCTATCAAGTCCTAGATAACTTATTCAATAAGATTAATACCAAATTAGGGTTCCCCTTAATTATATTATATAAGGAAAGCAAGTAATGTGTGAACATGGAATATTCAATGTGTCATTCCTTCCAGTCATGGTGCCCCTGGATTAACTTGTGTTGGCCTATTCTTGATATTTTACTTTGGTTATACTTAGCTAGAAAAGCTTAAGAGTTTGGATATCATAGGAATAAAGTTGGTTTTATCCAAATGATGGATTGGTAAAGAGTTTCCTGCTCAGCTATCTAATAATCGTATATTATATGATTTGGATGATTTCTAAACATAATAGATAAGTCTGAGAGAAACGCAAAATCAGACTCATTACTTGGTGAAATATGAATCTTAGAATACTAATGGATATGATGTATTCGAAAGGGGTCATCAATTTAGTGGTATCTTATTTAAAAAAATCCTTCATTATATGGTAATAAAACATGATATTCATCTGATAATATTTTATGTTGTATATAAATAACATCATTATCATCCAACATGGTTTTAAGATTAATACATGTGAAGGATAAGATTAATGTAAGAAATATTGGAAACTTAAGAATATTTATAAAGTAATTGAAATTTTATGTATTATAGAAACATCTTCCAAAGTAACTAAATATTGAAGTAGTTCATCAGGCCAAACTTAATGATTATAAGAAGAATAGGATGCTTCTCTTAAGGTTTCAAGAGAATTTGGATATTAAATTTCTAATGAAATTCTAGTATCCACTCATATAATCAATATGATTTAGTATGCTAAAGACGCGGTGAGAATACTGGTTTCCTTTAAGGCTTGTTCTGGTTATAGAATTCATTTTATTATCATCTTTGAAAATGCTTCAACAGTATGAATGAGCTGATAAACTTTTACTAGATAGTTGCAAAAGTTTATAATTGATAAACTAGGAATATGATGTCTAGGTTTTGGTGTTGTGTAGATAGTACAAGTAGTTAAAATTTTATGCTGGAAGAAGATAAGATTGTTGGAGAGTACAAATATGTTTCTTCAAATATCCAATCAAGGTCATTGAAATATGAAGGTTTTATCAAGAATGGGAATGTTATTTTCATTGGATATAATTGTTCAAAATACCTAAATGGATTTTTGAAACTCCATGAAATGTACTAGTCAATTATCAGTGATATTGAAATTTATTCTTCATTTTTAAATGTTATTCAATACCAAATTTATACATTTCAAATTTTGTAAATATACTATGATTCTAAATCAAGGGAACAATTAAAATAGATCATATTTCTCATTCAAGTGATAAATCAATAGTTACTACATTAAAGATTAGAATTAAACTGAATTTATCAAGCTTAATTGAATCTAATAAAATGATGTGTATCTTTATCCCATTTCTATTATATAATAAGAAAATTTGATCATTAATAAAGATTTGATATGAATAAATTGAGATGATTAATTTTATACACCTAGTTTTTAATTCATAGAATTATATAACTTTTGGAGAGAAGAAGATAAATATAAAAAAATTAATAAAGATAAAGTGTTTATAAAAATGTTTGTTAAAGTTTAAAAGATGATTTCCTACCACCCTTTTGTGGAATGTTTTTATAAATAGTCTTATTTTCATATAAAGGTACTCCAAACACATATAATACCATATATGATATGGAAGTTAGGTTTGTGTTTTAAAAATTCATGTTAAAAGAAAATGATATTTATTTCATTACACAAATATGTTTGTGTATATTAATATAATATTATAATTTGAATTATTTCTAAAGGGTTAATGGGTGTATTTTTGAACTTATATAATTTCAAAAATAATAATTAAAAGATTATACCAATCTAAAAAAATGATTCTCACTCAATATTCTAAGGGTTTTAGGATATGTGATGGTAAAGGAAAATGTAAAAGTTACATTATGTTATACTAAAATTGAATATCATTATTTCATAAAGGATTATTACAATAAATAATGTGAATATAACTTTATAAAAAAGGATATTATCATGTGATACTGAATAATGTTATAAATTGTTTCATTATTATCTAAGTAAAATAGTTTGATGGAATGGGTATGGTGTTGTTAGTCTTACACAGAGTTCTAAGTGGGCAAGAAAAGTTATCATTATAAAATATATAGAAAATGGTTATACCATTAAAATAAAATCATTTCATTGAAGTAAATATATTAATTTAATCATGTTGATATGGTTATAAAATATTTATTGGTGGTAGAAAAATAAATACACTTAAAAAGGATTTGGTGAAGATGATTATATCTTCTTTGAGAAACCTATTTTGGATCTCTTCATACGGATTCTTGATCAAGAATTTTAAGTATAAAAAACTATATAATATAGATAGGTAATTTAAGAAGAGATATTTGTGGATTTGGGTCAATCTGAGGGGCTTAATAATCGTGAATAAGAGAGGAGAGTAGGGTCCATTTTATAAGTTATGGGAGTTGTACACTTATAATTATTACAAACTTAAAAACTATAAATAATAATTTTCAAGGAAAAGTCAATCAAAATTGGATAAATTTAGAATATGGGATGATATATGGTGAAAATAAACTCAAATAATAGGATTTAAAAAAATTAAGTAATTTTAACCCATATCTATTTAGTTTAACCCATTCTTAACCCATTTAACTTTTATCATAGTAAATAATTTTTAACTCAACTGATATTCATTATGAACAGAAATTAAATTGAGATATTTAACAATTTTTTTGGGAAAATTAAAAAAAAATTAAACCATTTTATAAAATTTAGTTCCTATAAGTGGCGGCAATTAATTTAAAAATAAACCCATAAAATGCGAAAAAGACAATTTTTTGAAAATTGATTTTTTCAAGCATAAAATAAAATTACCTTAATTATTTTCTTGGTAATAATCATTCTATTAATATCAATTTATTTAATTGAATAAATATCATACACATTTCATTAAATTCATTTAGAAATAGTGGTTGATTTAATTTATTAAGATAAAAACACATTACATGCATAAAAGTAATTTTTAATAAAAACTTCTCTTTTTACCTTAAAATGATTTTGTTATCATTTCTACCCAATTAATCACCAATATATTTATTTTATATATGTGTAGAAAATATATTTATATATTTTTAATATTTTAAATTAATCTTTAAATAAAACATATATGAAAAAAATAATGTAAATGAACAAAACATTCTAAAATAGTTCTTTACGGTCAATAATATTTCCTAAGTGAAATAGAAATTTTTTTGATAATTATATTTTATTAAAATACCATATAATATGCTTAATTTTATAATTTATTAACATTATTAAAGTAATTTAAGTTTTTCAAGATTCTAAATCTATCAAACATAATTAATATATTAAAGGAAAACATATTCTAAAATATCTAGGTGTTACATTTATCCCCCTTATAATAATTTTTCCTCAAAATTACATCACTCAGATAAAAATAAATAAGAATACTTCTACCACATCGCATCCTTGTGTTCCCATTTGTCTTTTCTAAATTTATATTTTCACCAAAAAAACTCTGACCAAGTGTGTGGTGTTATTCTATAGCACCTTCCCTATTTGATCCATAATATCCAATGGTTGTTCATCATAAGCAAGATCATGCTTCAGAGGTACAACATCTAATATCAGTATATTTGAAGGATTAGTTATGTACTTCCACAAAATATATGGATAGAACACATCTTGAACTTTGGATTTGTTTTATATAATATCCATGAAATAAGATAATGCAACGATGCGGTCAAGAATGTCAAAGGGATTGATTTATCTAGGGATCGACTTTCCTTTTTTACAAATATCATAATATTCTTCCATGGACATATTTTAAATAATTCCTTGTAACCAACTTCAAACTCTAGATATCACCAAATATTGTCAGCGTGACTCTTATTTCGACTATGACCTTCCATGATGTGTTTCTAAATTGATCAAGAAATATCTAGAATTTACTTAGTTAGCTCGGTTCCCAATCGATATCTTTCTCTAAATTCATCTTATAATGTTGTACATCCGCATTAATTACTATATAGTACATCAAAATGATCCATTTAAATACTTGAGTGAAATATATTATTGTATGAAATTTATATTATATGAATTTATTTATCTCAACCACCATTCAAATTCATAGAACAATATCTAATATTTTATTAAATGTTTTTAATGGTCTTCTCAAACTGACCATCATATTAAGGATGATATGAAAGCTTAAACTTCAACTCTATATTAATACCTTTATGAATAATTCTTCTAAACATTGAGGTAATCCTAGGATTCCAATTAGATATAATATAATGTCTCACTTCATTAAACCTTGTCATTTTATTAATGTATATCCTAGAAAGCTGGTAAAGGGAGAAAACTTCTCTAATTTTCATAAAATGTGTTGATTTCATAAAGAAATTAACTATAACTCAAATAAATTATGGTCTTCATATGTTTTGGGGATTCCAATGATGAAATACATGGTAATATTTTACTATTTACATTATGGTATGGGTAATGGTTATAAGGTTATTTTAGGGTTACAACGTTCAATGTTGCTATTTTTATATACCAAGCATCAAGATACATACTTTGCAATATCAATTTTTATGTTTTACCATCAAAAATGCTCTGTGATATCCCTATACATCATCATAATTCTAGGATGAATAAATAATTATGTACTATGATCTTTATAAAATAACTTCTTATTAAAGTTTGGTAATGGTGGGACACATTCTCATTTCCTGAACCTGATCATTCCATCGAAATCATGACTGAACTTAGGAACATTCCTCACCTTATTCTATAGTTCTACATCCACCTTTTATTCCTCTTTAATCCTCAAATGAATTTATAGTTTAATATTCATCATATAGAGATAAGATATGTCCCTTTTTCTCATGCTTTCAAGATCTAACTTCTAAAAATCCATATGTATTGGATCCATTTGCATCCTCATAATGGATATACTATCATGGTCCTTCTAACTTAAAGAATCATCCACCATATTCTCATTCAAGAGGTGGTATTGTATTAATAATGGATAATCTATAATCAATGCCAATCATATCTTTCTGCACATATTCAACTCTTTTGAATATACACGTTAATATTTTATAATATATATATATATATATCACACCTTTCTCTATATAGATAATGAATTTATATTTTCACTGCCAAAAATACCACCATCATCTCCTAATCATTGGTTGGGTAATTTTTCTCATGAACCATTAACTTTTAAGAGGCACATGCTACTACCATGTCATTTTGTATAAGGATTCTTCTTATCCCTTCTATGATGCATCACTATAGATGAAAAATCCTTCTCTATTGAAAAGTACTATAAGAATGGGTTAACTAACTAACCTTATTTTTAGCACCATTAAATTTTCCTCACATTCATATGTCCAAATAATATTCTGTCCCCTTATTTTAAAAAATTTCATTGGATTATATATCTTTGAAAAATTTTATCACAAATCATTGATAGTATCTAGACCATCAAAGAAAACTATAGATCTCAATCATCATGGATGGTCTAATTCATTTCTCAATTACTTCTATCCTTGAAGGGTCCATTAATATACCCTCTATTAATATTTATATGACCAAATAATGAAACTTTCTATATTCAAAATTTACACTTGGTAAATTTTGAATACATTTTCTCATTCATCAAGGTCTTAAAACAGTCTTGAAATGAAATTTTTTCACTTATATACTCATTGTATATATCCAAGAGACCTAGGATCAAACCCCGGCAGGGACTAAATTTCAGGACTGTAGCAGCACTGTAGACAGGGAATTGTAGCAGTACTGTAGGAGTGGTAGAACTATAGTGGCGGTGATACTGTAGTGGCGGAGGAACTGTTTCAGTCACTATAGTGGCGGCAGTACTGTAGCAGGTACTGTAGCAGATCGGGTACTGTAGCAGTACTTTTCACCGAGGGGCCCTTTGGGCCAAAAAATGGGCTTTCATGCCTAGTATTCAGTCCAGTTGGCCTTAGGCCTTCGGGATATGTAATGGGTCTCCCTCTACCTAGTCTAAAGTTATCTATGCTTTAAATAATAAAATGAGGCTTCGGACCCCAACTTAAAAAAACTACTACAAATTGTTCAAGGAAATCTATAAGGAATCAATTGATTATATACATGAAGATAGTGTATGAATTGGTAAGTTAAAATGGTATCATTATAAATTCAAAATGATCAGACCTCATGTAGAAGGATATATTGGGTATATCATCTTGTTTTACCCTTAGTTAATGATACCCAAAATGAAGGATAATCTTGTAAATGTATTGATCTCCATAAAATTGATCAAAAAATTCATTAATACAGGGTATAGGATAGTTTTCCTTGATTTTTATCATGTTAAGTTCTATATAATCAATAAAAATATGATTTTATCCTTATTTATTCTCAAAAAAATGAAGAGGTGAACCCCATGGTGATTCACTCAGTCATATGAATCTATTTTCTAAATTTTTAGATAGTTTCTTCTTTAATTCCTATAACTTATTAGGGGCCATTCTATATGGATTTATTGAAATAATTGTAGAACCATTTATGAAATATTTGGAAAACATAACTTCATAGTTCATAAGAAAACATATAAAATATTCATGAAATACAATAATTTATTCTTTAAAAATAGGAATATCTTCAATGTTGAGTTTCTCCCCATACATTTGAGATAAACAACCCTCAGGAATAGGTTGTATGACCCACAAAATATAAATAATCTCTATTATAAGTTTATATTCATCCTTTCATTGATGTATGATTATAGGTTTTTTCAGAATATGAAATGTGACTTACCTTCCTTGGAAATTGATGTGGGGTATATATAAGTAAATCGAATCCATTCCCAAAACAATATCAAATTAAAATTGAGGGATGATAACAATATTTTTAGGATTCATATTCCTATAAACTTTTAAATGATAGGAGTTATAAACTTTATATGTGATCCACACACCATTTTGAGTTTTTACTACTAACTCAACATCTAATCATTGAGGATATGAATTAACATTCTAAGAGACATTTCATGATATAAAGGAATTCATATGACTAGACTCAAAAAATATATTTCAATATCTAAGTATACCTATCATCACCTCAACATGATAATTCTATCTCCAATCCATTATTAAAATAAAAACATTGTGAGAATCAAGAATCATTACGTAGAGTAAGCAATAATATAATCATAAAACAATATTTCAAAAACATGCTAAATTATGAAACAATCTTATCAACCTATAACACATTATTTTCATCATATTTAAATTTCAATTAATAATAGGTTATTATATATTTTATTCTCATAATATTTATAATGGTTCATAAAGAGAATGTAAATTTACCAAAGCATATCCCCCAAGAGTGGAAAACCAAGTGTGTAGTTATGTTATTTTTTGTGCACTAGGTGAAGATAGAGTTAAAACTCAACTGGCTTATTCAAGGTTATTACCCCTATGTTCATATATTCTATAACTATCATCCACTTATTTATATTTAGATATATATGTCATTTATATGAAACTACAAAATATCTACCTTACCAAAACATTAGGATATTATCCTATACTTAGAATTATATCCTGGGTTTTCATCAAATTTTTCTAGTTTTCATCAAAAATAAATAAATAAAACCTACTCTGATACCAACTACGGTGACCTAATAATAACATACATAAATATTACATCATTTTAAATCAATATTTAATACATCTTATAATAATAGACACCCTATATCTGTAAAGGTTTTGTGTCTTTAGATACTAGGTTTATAATCAACTTAGTTCATGAAATATCTTCAACATCTCCCAAAAAATTATTCTCACATAGTACCCTTCTTAGAAATATCCTATTTAAAACATTTATTCATAACATAGGGAAATATAAACAAAAAACGGTAATATTAGATACTGAGTAAGGGTAAATATAGCATATATCAATCAATTATTATAAGTGAGAATAAGATAAAAATGAGTGTATGATGGCATGATCACAACTTATGGAAGACATACCCAATCAATAAAATATCATCAATCATGAGTCATTGAATAAGTATTTTTGATAAAAAAAATAAAAAATTCATAAGAGTATGGAAATATCAATAATCAATCATGATCCATGAGAACATATCATAATCGTAATAAATGTGTTTTTGGTATATAAATAAGCATATTAAATCATTTACTTAGTCAAGGATAACTGTTAGCACTATCATAGTAGGAATATTCCCACATTATATTGGGTTTACTCTCTATTTCATCATTTCATTAGACGAGGGTCACTTCTAAGACTATCTTAGTAGAGAGAGTTCCTTACTGAACTGGGACCACTCTTCATTCCAATTCATATTATCTCATGAGATATAAATATTTACCTAATTAATTAGATGAATGTATAATTTTTGGACTACCTATAACATAATTAAAAATATACATAATTTTTTTACAAGACTAAAAATAATTCATCATAGTATGGAAAAGAAATGGGTTCCATAAATATTTCATCATAACTTAATTAACTCATAGGAAATTAATGGTTTCATGAAATCACCCTTAAAAATCATCTTAAAAGTTCATACAAAGAAATAAATAATAAGGTATCGTAAGATCATATCCCATGTTAATCATAATAATTCTTAAAACATTTTGAAATAAATGAAAATTTCCTCAAAATAGTATTTAAACATTTCTTCAAAAATAGGAAAAATATCTATTTCTTTCATTATCTTTAAAAATAAGAAATAATAGAATATAGAGAAAAATATTTCTTATAAAATAACCATGTAAATTTTAAATAAATTTTCAAATCCAATAATGACATTGATTTTAGGAAAAATAATTCATTCGGTAAATGTTAAAATAATGATTCCATCTTAACTTTTTTTTTGAAAAAGTAAAATATAGAATGTTTGGAAAACATTAGAAAAATTATTTTTTAAAACCCATTGAATAAACATCCAAATATAGTTGAATATAACTTTACAAAATCATTTGATAATATTAAAAATCATTATTTGAAAACATGTTAAAGAACATGGACATGGAAGAAAAACTTCACTGACCAAAGAGGATAAATAAGGTCATCTATTCTTAAAAACACTTTCTTGATTGTTTTAACTACCAGAGAGAGGATAATGATGTTAAAACATATAAAACTCATAAATAAATATATTATAATAAAATATATATTTTTTAAAATATAAGAACCATGTAATTTCCCATAATGTAAATATAACATAGACAGTCCTAAAAACAAATGAGATTGTAGCATAAACCCTTATCTCAAGTCCCATCTTGATTTATATGTATTAAAACCTAATGTATAATATATATATATATATATATATATATATATATGTATATATTATCTATTAAAAACAATATTATTACATATATTACTATATATAATTCCTATATAATTCCCAATTACCTTTTTATTAGCAATACTTTATTAAAATCTTTATTCAGGTGAAAACTAGTTTGTTTTCCATGCATGTTTCAATTTGAATGTTTTGTTCCTTGAACTTTTTTAATAGTTTAATCATATCCAAAATATTAATAATTTTATAAATATAAGTCTTATTCATTATATACACTTTTATAAACATCAATATAGGGTAGAATAATGAAAACCTAATTGCATCAATTCATGGAGACAGTACTCTATGCATATACATGAGTGATGTTTCCACTTTTAGATGAATGGGACAAAAAAACATTAAATAATTATTAATATTTATAAATAATAAATATATTCTATATATTCTTCAAATATATCCTTATTACTATCCATGTAAAATGGAAATGGAAAATGAATCACATCACTTCGTGGAGGTGGTAGTCCACACATACATAATAGTGATGTTATCATTTTTCAACTGACAGAAGGGTAAGAAGGTATATAACATATTATATTAAAAGAATCATAATTATGTTATATAAATAATATATATCCATTATATTCTTCAATATAACCATCCAAGATATATTGTTATGAAAAATAAATGCATCGCCTCATGGATATGGTAGTCAGTACTTAAGCATAACCAATGTTACTAATTTCCATTAGATATAAATGAGATAGAAAATGGTTGTAATATTAAAAAAAAATTATATTATATTATATTAAAGTTATTTTTTTAATCATATTAATATGTTTATATAGGATTATAAATGAGGTATATGATGAAACAAACTAAAAAGGATTCGGTGAATATGATTACCACTTCCTTGAGAAACCACCCTTGGATCTATTCTTGCGGACCTTTAGGATGGTATTTTATGAAGTAAAGAACTTTTAAAACATATATAGGAATGTTTATAATATATTTAGGTATATTTATTTGAGATAAGTGTCTCGATTACGTGTGAAAAATACTGGAGAGTAGGTTCCCAATTATAAGTGAGCAGAGTGACGTATTTGTAATTATTCTAAACTTTAAAATAATAAAAGGTCACTTTCATAGAAAATATGATCAAAATTGGATAAGTTTAGATGATTTTATAGGTTATGGTCAATATTAATTCAACCAATTTAATTTATATATGTTTTTATGTTATTTTAACCCTTATATCTTTTGTTTAGTCCCTCGTTAACCCTTTTCGTTTTTACCACAATAATGGATTTTTACCTCAGTTACTGTAAATTATGAACAAAAATGAAATTAAAATATTTAAAAATGTATGATTTAATATATGGAATAAATATTATCAAATTATATTTCAATAAGTATGATATGTTAATTTTAAAATAAACCCATAAAACACGGCGAAAACATTTTTTAGAAAAAATTATTTTCCAAGTATAAAATTATCATACTATAATTCATAACTAGTAGTCATAATTGGATAAAAGTAAATTTATTTAATTGAATATATATCCTCTAAATTTCATTAAAATAATTTATGAATAGTGGGTAATTTAATTTATTAATATATAAAAACATTTCATGCATAAAATTAGTTTTTTATACAAACAATTGTTTTTACCTTCAAGTGATTTTAATTTCATTTTTAATGAATTTATAAGAAATAAATTAATTTTATAAATTTATAAGAAATTAATTTATATAATATCAATACTCTAAATAATTTTAAAATGAAAAAATTTATGACCAAAACAATTCTCATAAATCAAAAATTTCCAAAACATTTCTTTAGGGTCGATAGTATTTTCTAAGTGAACTAGAAATTTTTTTGGATAATTATTTGTTGTTGAAATAATATATAATGAACATAATTTTATAATTTATAATCATTATTCTCTTAAAATAAATTTTTTTTCTTCATAAGCTATCAAACACATCTAATTTATTAAAAGAAACTATATTCTAAAATCACAAGGTGTTACACACTTCCACTTTTCAGCTTCCTGGTTCTATTGTTTATGTCTCCAATCAATTTAGGATAACATCATATAGAAACAAAACCTTTTGGAAGATATAATTTATTTGAAAAAAAACTTCTCACTATGACCTAATAATCTCCAACTTAGGAATTATTTTCTCAGTTTCACTACTAATTCCTAGGATCACTTAGGCATATTGTCATAGATTTTTCATAAGACAACAACAAAAAGTCAGACTCCACTCTTATCCTGTGCGTCAACCAATACATAATAAGGTATATAATTTCCTGAAACATTCTCATAATATGGCCTTCATTAATATATTATCTGGATTAAAACATTATTTTATCTTTTTTATCACCAAAATTTCTTCCTCCATAAACTTCCTAATAAAGTTATATTTTAGTTTAATGTATTTTATCATTGATCGATACATTAAATTCTCTTAAATGTGAATTTAACTCTAAATATCATAGTATAACACTCCAGTTCCATTACTTATTCTTGACTTCTCTAATAAATCCTTCAAATATATTATCTCCTTCTCAACTTTCATAGTAAAAAAATACTCTTCATTCATGGTTTATATTGAGACTATTGATTGGAGTCTTGGTATCCAACTACGGAAGTTCCTAAATTAGTAAACACTTGAGACCATGGTACATCTATCTATTCTTACATAACCTTTAAATTTTGCATCAAAATTACCTTGAAATGGATCATTCATTCCAAAACATAAGGTTATTTTTTTATCCTTGAAGATAATGGGGAATTCACTTCATTGTCTCAAATTGATCCTTTCCTAAAATTTTCAGGAATATAATTCCTACTTCAACTACTTGAATAATATAAATCCAAGTCTAAAGAATCATATACATCAAACTTACAACCACTAATTAATAAGGTTTATTTTTCTTGTACCTAGACACTTCTTCCATTTGTGGTGCCTTCTCATTAGATGGTTTGAAATTTTTTAATAATAGAGTATAGATAATTTTGGATCTGGCCTTTCTGAACCCCTCCACTATCTTCAATATATACACTTATTTTGACAATATCAAAAAAATCTTTTTTCCCTCGAAATTCTCACCCTGAACATTCATTTATCTTCCCTAAGATCCTTTATCTAGAAACTTATAGATAAATAAACCTTAAAAAATAATATGTGTAATATCTAGACTTTCCAAGAGAATTTAATCTCTATATAAGGTAAATATGATGAATATACCATCATCAAACACCTTATAATGGTATTAGTGGTCTATATTTCACGATATGAACTTATGTTATACTATGAAGGAATCAAAATTTGGTTTTCATTACCTAGGTTCATGATTTATCTTGTAAATACAATATTTAAGTATGAAAACAATTTTACTTCTAGATTCGTTGAATATTTTTGGTTTCTCCATGTATATTTATTCATCTAAGTCCCCATGTATAAAGGTTGTTTTCACATCTAATTGTTAAAGATGAAAGACTTACTTCACAATTATTCCAACAATCATCTGAATCTTTGGTTTTTTAATAACTAGAGATAAAATTTCACTAACATATACTCATTTGTTTTATTTAAACCCATTAAAAATAACCTTTCATTATATATCTTAATTCTATTTTCTTATTCATTTAACTAGTAGACACACTTTTTCTATAATATCTTCTTTCCCAATAGATGTTATAAAAGCTTCTATGTTTTAGAATGTTGGATGCAGTCCTCATCCATCATCGCTAACTCCCACTATTTTTTATCACTAATATATTTTTTACCTACTTTGGGATTTTGGCCTCCTAAATATCCATTAGAAGCGGGTAATATAATCCAGATCCATACAATTTCATAGGTATTCTGAACCTGATAGACCATCTAAAATATTAATTTTCACTACTGGAAAACTAACATATACCAATGGTTTGGAACCGTTGGTATAGCCTATACCAACGGTTTGGAGAACCGTAGCCAAGTAAGCCGTTGCGATAGGTCTATATCAACGGTTTTGCGAAAACCGTTGGTATAGACCTATGCCAACAGTTTTGGAAATCGTTGGTATAAGTAATTTGAAAATATAGACCAACGGTTTTGGAACCGTTGGTATATGTATTTCAAAAAAAACATTCACTGAGATTTGATCCTAGGACCCCTAGTTTATCATTGAACGACTTAACCACTAACCTAACATGACTTTTGTGAACATAATTACATAAATATATATATTTATTGTCATAATTATTTTAAATTTTTATTTATATAATGTTCTCGGTAGGAAGATATGATAAAAATTCTCAGGACCTATACCAACGGTTGTCAAAACCGTTGGTATAGACCTATACCAATGGTTTTGACAACCGTTGGTATAGTTCTTGATTCTGAATTCTATGTTGGGCCTAAGGTTGATTACCAGGGGACCTTTTCCAATAGTTTTGGCAAACCATTGGGATAGGTATACCCTTTCCCAACTCTTTGGACAAACTGTTGGGAAAGGTGTCCACAAAGTGGACTTTTCCCAACGGTTTGGCCAAACCGTTGGGAAAGGTGGCCACAAAGTGGACTTTTCCCAACGGTTTGGCCAAACCATTGGGATAGGTATACCCTTTCCCAACGGTTTTGGCAAACTATTGGGAAAAGTGGCCACAAAGTGGGATTCCCTAACGGTTTGGCCAAACCATTGGGAAAAAGGACCTATACCAACGATTTTTACAGACCGTTGGTATAAAAGCGTTGGGAAAAGGCAAGTTTCCAGTAGTGTTAATTCTCCTTATGATACTTCTTCTTTTGAAACACTTCCTTGATATTATATATTACTTGATATTTATGATATATATAGCCTGGGTTAAACCATTAGAATCTTATCTCTATCAAAAATATCTCATTCTAGACTTCCAGGTTCTTCTAAACCATGAATTCTTCCTAAACTAACAAAAACTTTCAGACATTGATTCAAATGAACCTCAACAT
Source organism: Viscum album (assembly GCA_963277665.1). Lineage (NCBI taxonomy): Eukaryota > Viridiplantae > Streptophyta > Magnoliopsida > Santalales > Viscaceae > Viscum > Viscum album. The sequence goes on from OY728130.1 coordinate 512,355,247, forward strand.
TTGATGATTATTTATTCTCATATAAATATTCCCCTCAGATCTAATCCTTCCAAATGATACCTTCATTAAATTGAATATTTTTACTTTTATTGACCTTCCAGAGGTCATTATCCCAAAGTATAAAATCATATTATTCATTTCTATAACCTATAAATAAAGAATCCTAATGCATTAATTATAATTTTTCCCTATTCTTGGCATCAACATGAACATAGGAAATACACCTATATACTTTTAGGTGGGATACATCATCCTTTGTTCCAATCCAAAACCCTTCCTATAGTTATTTCTCTATCAGTTTGGAAGCACTTATATTTAAAATACTAGATGCATAATTCATCATTTCTTCCAAAAATTATTTTGGAAATCTAAAATGGATCTTTATTCTTATTTCCCTATCACATAACTAATGGATCATCCACTATTATACTAAATTTTGTTCTAGTTTTTTAATAATTGTATTATTAAAAAATTCCCTTATTCATAAAAACACATTGAAACTCTGTGATTCTGTATTCCCCATAATTATTCAACCTTAAACACTTAATATTTAAAGTAGAATCTCTTTACACCATGGATATCCATCGAATTATGGTTTTGAAAACCTCCAAAATTATATTCAAAAATAATAACCACACCCAATTTTTCATATCATTGATGAAGGTAAGATAATATAATGACCCTATATTTTGAACCAATGTTGGCCATGATGCATCCATATACAGATTCTCTAACTTCTGATTCTTAGGCACTCTTACTTATATATTAAAATATATATTTTGATTCTTCCTACGATAAACTATTTTCATGTTCTTTAATCCACATGGTCAACATTCAATATTCCCTTTATAGTCAAGAACTTCATCCCTTTCTCACCTAAGTTTCCTAGATGATCAGGCCACAACTTCAGTATTCCGAAAGTCATTGTTCTATCTAGTTTTATATCCTTTAAACTTCTAGTAAGATACAATATTATATATTTTACTCTTTTTTTCACCACCATGGAACCGTGTGATATATTATATGATCCTTTCAAAAAATTAATACAAAAACTCACATCATCCAACTAACTAAATGATATTAAATTCTTCCTTAACTTTATAATGTATCAAACCTATTGTAATTCCAATAAGAATTTTCTCTATTTTTAAAATTTTACATCACCTTTTCCAATAAACTGAAGATTTTAATCATTCAAAAGATTCACCTTTTTAAACCTTTTGGAAATATAATTATGAAAGCTCCCTCTCTTGGTAATTGAGTGAAATGATTACTTGGAATAAATGATTCACAAATCTAATAGACTTCTGACACCTAGAAATAAATTATTCCTATCCTTGACCATTGTATTTAAATAATAAATTCTAGAATAAAACATTCTAGAATTTGAACTCTTGTATATAGAATCATTATTTAGGTGCCCCTTCTTCCAAAAATTCCATCATGTGGGTTTGAGCCTAGTATACTTTCCATATAGCTCCTCTTTCTTCTATTTCCCCTTCTTTTGATTTTGGTTTTCCTTATAAATATATTATACCCTACTTTCCACAATATAATTAATTCATGTATTATTATAGAGTTATTTATTCCATGTCTCTACATTCAGAACAAAATCTATGATCTCATAAAAAACCAATTCAATGTTTTCACGGGAGTTACTAATGGTAGTATCCATCACATCCCAAGATTCAAAAATTAGTTATAGAAATGTCAAGGCCCATGTACCTTTAATTAACTCCACCTTCACCGATTCGAGAAAGATCTGAATTGTGATGAATTCATTAAAATCATAAACCATCAAACTTCATTATAATATCCTTGTGTTGAATAGTCATTATAACATGAACACTTAGTTCATTACATAAGGCATTTCATACACGTTCTAAATCATCACCATGTGTTCTAAAATTATCTTCCCCTATCGTATGGTAAAGGCCACATTCTAGATCAACATCATCTAAACAACCTCAATTGATTTTTGTTCTAGCCCATATCATACTAATTTTTATATTTCTTTCGGTTTGACTCCATTTAACATAATCTTGATCTCCAAATGATATATATATATAATATTCAATTTTCATTCCCTATAATCCAAATTCTAAAATATCAAAATTATCACTCTGTACCATTCTGTCTTCCAATGTCATTCTCTTTAAATATGTATGCTCTCATTTAAAAAAAATATGCAAAGAGCCTATAGAAGGATAAAACCAAGCTTTGATACCATTTACTTTTCTAATTACAAAAATTCTAGAAATCTATCCACAACCAAACTTATGAAATGAATTTTAGTGACCCCAGTTTTGATAGATTATCTTTTTAATATTTCTATATATATATCTGGATTTATTGTCATAGTCGGTGTGATATTTGGGTGTATCAAGACCCCAAAAATAATATATTAAAAATATTAATATATTTTAAAGTGTACACAAATTATTTCAATGGAAATATATTTTCCCATTTTTGGTACCTTAGATGGAAAACCCAGGACCATAATTGATTCCAAAATATGGGTTTAACCCTAGTCACAACAAATGTTTGGTCTGTGTCAGATTTCTATTTGAGGAAACCATTAGCAGGTGAATTTAATTAAAATAAATAATTAAATTTTCTATTTTATTTTAAATGACCTAAATTAAAACATCTATAAATATATTGTTATGAAATTTCACTAGGGTTAGACACATAACCCTAGGAGAATTTGAGAGGACACAAACGAGTGTTCTTCATTGGCTTATTGTGATTGAATGAAAAATGGTGATCATATTGAGAATGTAACGTATCATCCTCATCCTTGGTGAATGTATTATTCACCAAGTATCAATCCAAATTGAGGTATGCCTTTTCATTTTTGGTTTCCACCCTTTTGATTAAAAGATTGAGCGTGGATTGTCATATCCTTTTCTTGATCTATGATTTATTTATTCTTTTCATGTTCCCTATAATTTATCATTTATTTTTAATTTTATAAATCCTTTTTCCCTTTCTTATACTCATTGATATCTGATATATGTGATTATTTTTCAATACTTCTTGGAAAATGAAGCATTTATCTAATTTATGGGAATTTCTCTCCACCATTCTTTGTGTTATTCACTATTTGGCCATGGTGTCACGATTTGAAATTGTTGGGTTGGTTTTGAGAATTATTGGACCTATTAATTCATGGTGGTTGAGAAAATTATGATTGATATGGTGATTTTATGATGGATCGGGATGATTTATTGGTAATTATTCATAGATCCAGAATCTATAGTGGAAACAAAAATAGGAGCAGTATGGTGAAATTTTAAGGTGATCTGTGAGGGATTATGTGTCGAGAATCTGGTCACCAGTGAAAGATTAGGTTCAGAATACCGTATATCTTCACTCCCCAGTGTGTTTTGAGATGAAACTGGTAGCAGATTAGGTATGATGAAGTGTCTGAAAACGTCCCTAGGATTATTTGAAAAACCCAACTACATTGTGTATAGTCAAAGAAAACACATTGTGTAGTCCCCCCAGCTATAACATCTATGGTTTTGGGGAAGATAAGGATAAAATGCCATGTTTTTGGGACCACATGTCATGTGACCCTCTCTAGGAATCCAGGTTGTGTGCCATATGAACATGGTCAGAATCCCATTTGGGAAGAAATACATGAGAATTACCAGAGGTACATAGGCACAGACCAGTATCTAGGCATGGTCAGGTATATAATAATGGCCTGAAGTACACATTCATGGCTAGGAGCACACCGATAGACCCTGGGTGGCCAAGACATGTTGTTTCATACCCTTAAACTTCATGTAGCGCTATATGGATATCCAAATCATTTGTTGTCAAGGACACATCCAGGAGGCCAGGTGAGGTCACTCACCATGTGACCCATGGTATACACCATTTACTTTTTTTAGGGATTTCCACCCTACATATCTTCTTTTTATGGACTCATATTTTGTCCTTAAAGTAGCCTATCCTACTGATTTTTTCATATAGAACATGATGGTAGACTTCAAAATGGATTTAAAGATACGGCATGAGCTGCTGAAGGTGTGAAACATATTCAAATTATGTTTCACCCATAGTAATGACTTATAAGTATCCTCAAAGTGAGACCATGGTTGACCCCCCCCCCCCATCTCACCAAGGTATGGGTCCCCCATACGCATTACACTTATTGAGTGGCACCCTCTATGGAACTAGGTAATGGGTCCTATACTGTTTGATTGGACCCCCCCCCCCCCCATGGCACTGGGGTGTTGTGTCCTCTACCCCTTGAGTGGAACCTCCCTATAGTACTTGAGCATGGGTCTTATACCCTATGAGTAGCACCCCTTATCATGTATGCTCATGATTATCCCATGATTTGAGTGGAACCCCAAATGCAACTCGGGAAAAAGTCTTATATCTATCTACTGAGTGTCATCCCCCTATCGTATTAGGGAATTGGTCCTCTATTGAAGCTTTTTTCCCCTAGGATGTGGAGAGGTAGTGAGGTATGAGTCCTCAAAATGGATTTATCAAATAGACACATGAGATATTGGGCATCGGTTATAAACCTTTGGCATTTCAGAAAGAATCATCTTGTAATACATAATTACATAAAAGGAAACCAAATAAAATTAACCCAAGAACCTATCTATAGAAACCTAGGTTGAAATCTTATCATCTCCTCCCCATAGTCATTGATCCTTCTATTAATGGTAGTTTTCCCATGAAATACTTTTTAGGATCTTTTCAAATATACCACTTTAAAAACCACTTATCTATTATTAATATATATGAAAATTTTCAATTTAAATCATTCCATAATTATACATGTCATAGTATGAGTGTATAGGCCATAGTGTGTAAAATATTGGCTTTGTATGGTGGTGATGAATCTCTATGAATGAACATTGCGAGTCTTCTTCATTATCAATTGAAAAAATCCAAACCAGTCATAAAATATGACTTTATAGATCCCTTCCATGATGTGTACCTTAATATTTTCATTTTATATACCCTTCTTCATCGTCACATTCACAATAATATAAGTTGTTTCCTGATAATTTGATACAACTCCAACAATCCCATGAAAACAAAAACTATGAAATGTGAATGAATCAGTCATGATGTGAGATCATATTATTTAAAACATCATAAATAATAATAGATTACACACTGCCTATCTTAGTGAAATTACAATTATGAAATATCATCTCACCCCTTGGTACCCTTTAAAATAATATCAATGTATGATACCTTTGGTAATGCCATAAATCACTCCAACACATCATGTTCCACTTAATTAACATGAATAAAATCATATGGGTGGTCCTGGAATCAGTCTTATTCATGCACAACTCATGGTAAAACTCCCTTGAATGTTTTATGTGAATATCTAATGTATCCTCAAATATAGGGATTCATAATGTGAACTCATTCGGCATTGTATGTTTTACACTTGAATTAAAAATTTACTAATCCTATCCTATATACTATGGTCACTTTTAATCTTTATACAAGTATGTTTATCAATCATTTTTTCCCCACCCCCATGGTTTCTAAGGAATTAACCTTATTAATATATCTTCCAAAAGTGATCATAGAATCTTGTATGATCCATGTTCTTAATTTGGGTATGAAATATATTTTTTTGGTAAATCTTATTTATTTTACCCTTTTATCATGTTTCATGGAGTTTGAGGAAAATAGGGATCATGCCAAAGGGTTTAGGGATGGAACTAGGACAATATAAATCTATTACAGTTCTCACTACGTTGCCAATGGGCACCCAATATTTGACTGATGGAAAGAAGGGTTGTTTTTTTAAAAGATCCATTTTATTCTTTTCACCCCTATGTACCCTATTTTAACCCTTAAAATCCTTATTTATCACATTTTCACTCTCTAAGTAGTATGGAAGAGTATTCCCTTCCTCCTCTCTTTTTGTGAGTTCTCCCTCAAATCTTCGATGTTTGGTATTCTATTAGAAGTGTAGAAAAGATTAAGGTAATTCTATCACTCATATTCCTTCATTCTTGTGATTTATTCATTCTCATTTGTGTTACTTACATTCTAGATAATATTCTATATTTTTATGTCTTTTTTATAGTTCTATATTTTCTCTCATTATTACTCAAATTTGAGGTTTATACCATACATGAAGTCTTACATGGGCCCTAGGTAGGTGGTCTAAACTCTTTTCCCTAAATTTATTTCCATTTATAAAATGTTTATTTGTGATATACACTAGTATTTTCAATAATTGTCCCTAAAATTTATATTATTTATTTTTTAGCCTAAATCCCATCCTAGACATGATATAGGGCTCCCAAAGACCATTGGTGGTTGACACCCTCAACCCAAACCACCCATTAGGGTGTGTGTAATATGTAATTTAAAATAGGTAACTCTTAATTTGGGCCTTTGGGTATGTATTGGGTAACTTAAGAATATTTAAGCTAATTATGGTGTCTTTGATAAATTATAGAGCTAAAAAAATATAATTTTTATGAAATTCTAAGGGGAATGGACTAATTAAATTGTGAAATGATGTGGGTATCTCATGGATAGCCTTCGAATATGTCTACATGGTTGTGATTTAATTTTGATAAAATCATTAACATGAATACTTTACTTGTAACTTATGACTTCTTACCAGGGAATCCTTGGTTACTAATTATGAAACTTTCTCACACCATCAAAGGTGTCACATTACTTGAGAAAGCCATGGATTCCCTATTGGGAATGCCTTGATAGGACTCATAGGATTCCACCTAATTCATTTATGTTAATTCCAAGTGGTAAATCCACCTTTGATCTGGTTTGTGTATTAATCTTATGAATGAAATGTCTAGTCATCACAGATTCATATGGAACTCTAAAAAAACTATGATTCTCAATATGATCTTCCAAGTTTGGCCTGATGTCCTTAGACAAGAAATGCCTTTATTCATCCCCTTGGATTACAATCGAGACCTACCTAATAATGTAAGGATAGATTTTCTTGGTTCGATTAGTACTCTTAAGATTAGAATTCTAAGGGATCATCCCTTGGATTCCACTCAAAATACAATATCTAAACAACATGAATTATTCACCGTAAGTTGGATCAATAACCAAAAGTAAATAATGTTATGGGTCTTACATAGATTTGAAATGGGTGAGATATATATAAATTCCTAGACCAAATTCATGGATTCCTCTTCATTATTTATTATCTTATTCATTTTCCACTTCCCTTAAGTATCCTATCCAATTATAAAGTTCACATAATTAGAGAAATATGGCTTAGGATGAAGCAGGTAGTTATAACTAGGTATCCCATAAGGATATCGGGATAAATAATGTTTTTCTTAATTTACTAATTTAAATTATTATATATGAACACCATTACATTCTATATTCACGTATTGGATTTTCATTATATGTCATTGATGGTGTCCTACTAAGTTATCCTCACACCATTTTTAGGCCACAACTTGGTACTAGAGATTATTTCTTGGATACAATAAAGTTAAAAAAGGAAAGTTACCTATTGTGATTCTTGATTTCAATATTATGTTAGGATAATGGGAGTAGAGTACTAAGATATAAATTAGGATTCTCATAGAGATCAGTAGTTTTTAGTATTTTGATTTACTTTTTCTTAGCCTATTACTACATGTATGACTTCTTCCATGACATATTTGATATATATTTTTCACCACCATGACACCATCCATATATAGTGCTACTTTACTTCCTAGTTTATGTTTTACTTTTTATATGAATGGTTATTTTGTCTTTATTTCTATTGTTTTTTACTCTAATATAGAGGTTATAATCTCCACACCATACCATCATACTCCCTCACTACTATTTAGCAGCCTCTAGAATATGGGGAGTCATTCATGAGGCCTTATAGACCACTTGACTAGTTATTTGTTAGTGAACTAGGACTGGGATGTCACAAAGTTGTATCATTAATGTTTTTTTCTTATATTCTATTTTGGCTTGGTATATAGGAGACTAAGAATTGTTGGAACTTTGTAATAAGATTGTTCCTAGGAGTTTCTTTCACACGCATGGGGGGATGGGTAAGTTTCTAGGGAATGGACTTGTTGTTCTAGAATTTTCATATTACAGGTTTACTATTTTCACCTTTGGATGATGTACATGTTATATGATGTCATGTTTTATGGGATTTCTACCATTGGTTATGTATAACAAAGGATAATTAGTTCATGCATCATTATAGGAATGTAGGTATTTGTATTTCATCCATACTCCATGACTTATATATTTTATTTCATATACTACTTATTGTATACTTTATTTTCATTAGTTTATATTCTTGAAATTTATGACATTAAATGGAAAAAATGGATACTTAAGGTGTCTACATACACCTAAATAGTGTTTTATCACATAGATTTATGATGTAATTTTATTTAACTAATATTAATATATTCAAATCCTTAAAACCTTGGATATCTAAGCTAAGAATTTAAATAATGTTTTCGTTAAATGGAGTGTCAGATGAAACTTATAGGGTGTATACCTATATAACGTGGGAATGAGAACCCATATAACTAAACTATTATAGGTATAATTACTACATTAAAACTCTTGAATTTGAAAAAAAATGGTTTTAGTTAAATGGGATTACAATTAAAACATAAAAAGAATTTACCTCTATAAATATGGACTAAACCCCTATATAATTGAACCATTATAAGAAAGACTTTATACATTACCATATAACATGACCCTGTTAATAGGAGGCTGGGTTTATTTTAATCACCCAAATTAAATATTTTTATGATTTTAAGGTATCTCATGTGGTGAAGCCTTGATCCTATTAATTGTTTCCCTATCTATAACAATGTCATGTCCTGTATTACTATGTTCCATGGAATTTTCTTGGAATTGTAGATACATGCCTCAAAAATGGCCTCTGGTCAAGCACCAAGAATAGGTAATTATCATACTATTAAAGTGGTAGGACCTAGACCACCAATGGTTCCACCTATAGTGACACCTTTGGAACCTCCCATTACAACACCATTGTGCGTAGAATGGGAAATTTTTATCATTTTAGATAGGATTTTTTTTACTTTGTACAGTAAATGAAGTGAGATCCTGGGCTATACCAACCATGTTGGATTTGAATAAGGAATTACAATAGCTGAAACCACCTATTTTCTTGAGGGAATTCGGTCCCCTGGATGAAGATTCTTGGTTAGAGGATATGAATACCGTATTGAGGAATTTGTAAATTCCTAAAAGTAATAAGGTTAGGGTTACATTTTATATGCTTCGTAGATATATCATGTAATTTTGGGAAATTATTATATAGGTTGATCAACATATGGGAATGGTTTGGAGGTACTTCCAAAATATCTTCTTCTATTACATTTTCCAAGAGACTCTATGGTTTGATTGATCTAGGGAATTCATGAATCCAAAGTAAGGTAATATTTCCTTCATGAATTACTCATCTTGATTCACTGAGATATAATGATTTTCACCCACTCCTGTGAGTGGTGATCTGTCCAGGGAAAGTTGTTTTGTTAGTAGACTTAGTCATGCTATTTGATCTCATGTGAACATCTTTAAAATAATTATTATCTCTGAGATGGTGAACCAAGACCTTATCTCCAAAAGAAATATGAGTGAAATAGAAGGTACATGTTATGGATGTTCAATAGATAGTCTGGTAAGTGGATCATCTAGTGGTAGGAAGGTTTTTCGTGAGACTTATCACCAGGGAAGTGGTAGCTAGCTTTTGTGCACTGGAAGTTCCATGGTATGGCATCGGTGTGGTAGGAAGGGTCGCATGAATCAAAAATGTGACAAGGACCCAATGGGGTGTCGAGATTGTAAAAAGATGAGTTCTTTCCAAATATTTTTTCGGACCATTCATTTAGTTCCCAATGAGAGGGGATGTCTACTATTTCATATTTTAGGTGTAGGATCTACGACACCATTCTAGGTAGGAAGCTGGAGTACTATTGATTATTCAAGATAAATAGGTGGTCAAGTTAGAGGAATAAAAATAGTGTATATACAATTCAAGTGGAGCGAGGATTCTCAAGGAGGTCAAGTATTAGCATGGGTCCATGGATCTATCCAGCTATAGGTGGTGTAGCCTAAACAAGTTGATCAAAGTATCAGACTATCTATAATGAGAGGTCTGATCTTGGTGGTGTATACTTCAGTTTCTACTTTGTTAAACATAGTCACTTCACATTCATTCATATCTACTGATTTGATGTGATGCCTTGTTTTAGAGGATGAATACCTTGTCGGGTGTGGTCCCTAAACCTGATCTGAGTTAATTATTCATTTCAAGGAGTGTATCCTCTATATACATGGATACCAATTTCTATGGGGCCTTTTCGTCCTTGAGATGGTAGTATTTGAATTAATTCTTGATATTGACTGGTTGGTCCCCCTTCAATCTCATATTGAATATTATCACCAATGAGTTCCCTTCTTATCACCCGTGTGAGAAAACTATGTTCACAAGCGAGGATGGGATGTTTAGTATGGTCATGATCGAACAAAGAATCATGGTTTTGGTGGAGCTTAAATTGATATTTTAAATCTCTTACTGGATGATCAGTAATTAAAAAAAGTTATCATTCCTATAGTTTTGGACCATTTGAAGGATGTCTTCCCCGATTAATTTTCTAGACTAACTTATAAGAGGGAGGTTTAATTTACTATTGATCTCATTCTAGGACCAGAACCAATATCCATTCATCCATATTGGATGGCTCATGTTTAGCTCTAGAAACTCAAGAGGTGATTGGAGGATCTATAAGCCAATGGGTTTATTTGACCTAGTACATCTCAATGGGGTTTACCAATACTTTTTAACATCAAAGAAAATGGTAATTTGTTATTATGTGTATATTACCAATGGTTTAATTAGATTATAAATAAAAATAGGTACCCACTTCCTCGTGTATATTATCTATTAAACCATATCTATGGAGTGAGGGACTTCTTGACGATTTATTTGATATAGAGTACTTATCATGTGAGAGTTAGGCCCTCAGACATACCATGTACAATGTTACAAAGAATGTGTGGATTATATGTGTATTTTTTATTGTATTTTGGCCTAAAAATTTTACCTAGTATCATTATGACCTTAATGAATCATGTCTTCCAGCCATCTATGGATGCCTTCATGGTTGTTTTTGTTGATGATGTTTTGGTGTACTCCCAGTCATTGGAGGAGAATGCACAACATCTAGTGGCCATTTTTTCTACACTTCTGGAGAATTATATTTTTGAAAAACTATTAAATTATAGCTTTTAGATAGATAGATATCACTTCCTAGTCACATCATATCATAAAAAGGGTATCAATGGATCTAGATATAGTGAGGGAATTTTTTTCTTAGGTGAAAACCAAGAATGTTTTTGATATTCAAGGCTTCTTGGGAGTATAAAGTTACTACTGGTGTTCATTTATAACTTTTCTCACCATTAAGTGCCACTTACAAGCTTGAACAAGAATGTTGTAAGGTTTATATGGACTAAATCTTATGAAATGGATTTTTAGGAGTTTAATGGAAGATTCACCTCATCACTGATCCTGATTTATCCTAATCCTGGAAGAGGGTACACAGTTCATTGTGACATATCAAGCATCATGCTAGGATTTTTATGAATTTAATAGGAGAAATTAATGTTGTACGGGTCCTGGTAGTAGAGGAATCATGACTGGGACTACCTAATGCAATACTTTGAGTTATCAGTTTTTGTTTGTGTTCTGCATTACTGGATACATTACCTCCTAGAGTAATGGTTTGTGGTATATATAGACTATAATAGTATCAAATATATATATTCTCAGAGGTACCTAAATATTTGGTTTTGGATGTGGGATGAAAATCTTCAGTCTTTCTACATTAAATCACATATACACCATATAAAGGTAATGTTATTATTGATTCATTATCTAAAATCATTGGGGTAAATTGGTTCAGAAAGCTAGTAATGAATGGTATTTTATGGATCTATTTTCCAAAAAGTTTCTTTATGTTAATGAGTGTTAGGGAAAACCTATACTCATGGATTTAGTAGTGGTTCTATCACTTTTTAATCAAATGAAGATGTGGTATCTTTCTGATCATAAAGGTTTTGTCCCGAGAGATTTTATTTATGGTGATTACCCACCACCTAGATAGGTTATTTATGGGGATGACATTTTTCAGTTCCATGAGAATTTATGGGTCCCCAAAAGAATTAGATAGGAACTAATGCAAGAATATAATGATTTTAAGTGGGAAGTGAATCCCATACTGAAAAATATTTATTGTGATTTGTTCTGCAGGTACTGGTACTTAGGGATAAAGAAGAAAATAATGGGTTTTTTCACATAGTGTTCCACCTATCAGCAGGTGAAAGAGAAACACCATAATTATACTATCCCGTTACATCCATTACCCATCCTGAAATGTAAGTCAGATTATTTCATAATCGACTTCATGATAGGGCTATCGAAGTCACCCAGAGGTAGTGATGTTGTATGAGTGATTGTGGAAAGGCTGGTGAAGGATTCCTAATTATTTACTATCTAGAATACCTTATCAATGGGCAATATTGGGAGGAAATTTGTTATAGAGTTCATATATCTTCATTTTATTCCGTGTACTATTATATAAAATATAGATTATCTATTCACATCACAGTTTTGGTAGGGATTTCAAAATTATCTCTAATTATAGGTACTCTTGAGTAGAACATATCACCCTCAAACTGAAATCTAGTTCGATTGAAATATTTATTTAGTGGAGGAAATGATTCGTGAATGCATCCTATATTTTTAAGAATCATGGAAGAAATGAATTCCTCTTGCTAAGTTCATCTGTAATAATAGATTCCTTGTGAAAATTTTAGATGGATCCTTATGATGATATATACAGTAGGTTGTTTCATTCAGTGTTATGCTGGTTATAAGTAGGGGAGGCAATACTTATGGGACCAAGTAATTTTTAAGAGACGTCATAACTGGTTCAACTAATTAGGAAGCATTAGGAATGGCTCCGTTTAGGCAGAATTCATATGTCAATCGGTGTAACTAGCATCTAGAGTTTGAGGTGGGGAATCAGGAATTATTAAATGTTTTACCTAGACTAGATCATTGAAGGATTCAAAGGTAAGGAAAGATGGAACATAAATATGTTAGTCCAATTGTGATTTTAGGGGTTGGGTTGGTAGCTTATCAATTATCCTTTCCTCAATGGTATAGTTCTATGCACAATATCTTCCATATATCTCAACTCTGTCATTATTATCCCATTACATCTATTGTTTTTTATCCTAAGGAAGTAAAAATGGAGTTTGATAAATCATTTTAGGATCATCCAATTTATAACATTAATCATATAACAAAGAATCTATGCGGTAGGATGGTTCCTCGGGTTTGGGTATTATGGAAGCATAGTTGTATCCAGGGGAGACATGTGAATGAGAGTCTGATATGCATGCTCAATGGAATGAATTATTCTCTAATATAGCTCAACAAATCTCAGAGGTATAACTCAGGGATGAGTTGTCTTAAGGAGGGTAGGATGAAATATCCCAGTTCTCCCTCGAGTAGGGAATCTTTTTTTTTTGGTAAACCACATTTATTTTATCCCTTTAAGAATGTTTTCAGGTGTTGGATGAATGGTAAGAGAGTACTGTAAGGATCGTAGCTAAAATCATGATGGTAGTAAGCTACTATAGTCCCAAAAAATAACCAGTGGGCACCCAATGGTTTCTCAGTTTACTTTTGGGTGGTTTTTTAAAGGTCCATTTTGGTCATTCCACCCCTTCATTCCCCTATTTTAAACCTCAAACTTCTTATTTCTCACATTTTTCTCTCGTCATAGTATGGTGGGTTTCCCCCTTCCTACTACATTATTATTGTTAGTTCTACCTCAAATATTTAGTTTTTGGTATTCTTGTTTGATCATATTAAATCGTGAGGTAAATTTATCGCTCCTCTTCTATTTTTCACCTAATTTCTTTGATTTTATTAGTGTTACCATTATGGGAGTTAATATGCACTATTTTTATTTATTTTTTCTTGTTCTTCTTTTCCTCTCATTTTATCTCAAATATAAAAGCTAATAATAGATTAGGATTCATTCACAAGCCCTAGGTGCATGGTCTACATGATATTCCATAATATTCTTAATGTTTATAAAATCTTTCATTGTGCTATGTGTCAGTATTTTTAGGTGTTGTATCTATAATTTATATTATTTAATTTTTTTCCTAAACACTGACCTAGACAGATTAAAGACCTCCAAAAACAATAATGGTGTTTGAAAAATTCAACCCAAACCACCCCTTATGTTGTTTTTGGATTAACACCCATGAAAAAAAAAATATTATAAATTTAACCAAGGTGTGATGACATGTCACATGAAATAGTTAATTCATAAGATGGGATATTAGGTATGCGTTGTTTATGTTAAACATATTTAACCTAGTTCTACTATATTGGATAAATTATAGAGCTCTAACACTATAATTTTTAGGTAACTATAAGAGTAATTAACAAATTAAATTGTCAAATGATGTGGGTATCTCACGGACAACCTTAGAAGACACATCCAAGATTGTGATTCAATTTTGATAAAAGTGTTGACATGAAAATTTTACTTGGAACTTAAACCATATTATAATGTATTCCTTGGTTACTAATTATAGAACTTGTTCACACCATCAAAGGTGTGTCATACTATGAGAAATCCTTGGATTCCCTCTTGGGAATGTTATATCAAATACCTATTATATCGGGTGATTTTCATCATGATCTTATGGAAGTCATCATAAAACCCTAATCTAAATCACACCAGACCATGGAGAGAGTGTAAGGGGAAGACAATAAGTAATAATAGAGGGGAATATCACCTCAAAGATCTATAAAAAAACACAAAGAATCTCACCCTAATTGAAATGGGTGGAAGGGGAAGTAGAAAGGATGCCATCTTTTTATGTAAAAAAGAGGGGGAGAAGGAGGGTAGAAAGGATTAAAAGACCAAGAGGGACATGGTATTTCATCCCATTTTAATGAAAATCAGTTATCTTCATTATTTGGTCACATGGTTTTCCAAACTATTCCCCAATTATGTGGTTGGAAGTGCCTAGAAAACACACCCCCGTAATGTTTGGCTACATGATTTACCAAACCATTCACCAACCATTTATTATATTCTTTCTATGTCCAAAAACCCTACAAATTTTCTCAAAATAGTTTTAAAAACTATGTTATAACCTTTCAAGCCCCCTCTATAACAAAATTTAAAATTTCCCATGGTTTTTCTACAACCATGTAAAAAATGAGAATTCATCCTCAAACCAAACTCAAACCACACCATTTATCCTTGAATTAACATCATTGACACTAAACTATGTTCCAACACTGAAAAAAAAACCATGAATTAACAAAATGAAATTCAAACATCCTTTTTTTGGGGTTACTACAAGGTTTCTCCTAAACCATGAACACAAAACTGTGTACTAGTGAAAATCCTTCTAAAACATATGAACTTTTACATGAAGCTCCTAATACATAACTAATAAACTTAAGAACCTCTCAAGTCTAATTATATATAAAAAAACTTCACCTCTGGATTCTACAACTCTCAGATTTTAAGCCAAAATCCTGAATTTCTAAATGAACCCCTCTTCAAATTCAAAAAATCAAAATTCCTCTAAAATTTAAAACCCATAAAAGAGCAAGGTTTTACAAACTACACACCATATAAATTCTCATACCCAATAATATGCAATAATATTTAGTCCATTAGTCCCAACCTATCTAGGTTTTCAACTCATGCTTGATTCATCATGTTCTAAAATGGGATGTCAAATGAGATTTTCTATACAACTCGAAACCCGGGGTTCCTTATTCATCAATAACTGAACCGCCAATCATAACCATAATCGAAACACTAATATGGAGATTACCGAAATAAAATTATTCTATGAATTTAAGTTTTAATAAATTAATCCATCCATGATGTAATGGTGATCCCCAATATAAGACTCATCTCACAAGATCTTATTCCAAGAAATAGTGATCCCCTCCATTGGAATCACCTATTGAAACACATTTAAAATGGTCTGTTGACCTTCTTGATATGATTTCCATCTCACTACACCCAATTACGCATGAAAACATTGGTCATACATATTATGTCCAACCTTTATTGAAAACAATCATTATCACCTGTTGATGTGTTGTAATAACACTTAACTGTAATTCCTTAACTCTTAAATGAATCCTTATATAGTCTAAGAACCAAACTGAAGTCTGAACCTGAATTCTAGTGTAATTAAATGATTTGATTACCAATAATATACAACAACCACCATACTCTCACCTTAAGCACCAGTGCACCACCGATCTGACTCACCCTCAGATCACCTCAAACCCATTCTAATCTCACTGTCAACACACATACTCTTCCCCAAAGTGTATTTAAGCCTAAATTTTTTTATTTACCATAGAAAAAAGATAAGAATATATTTAACTACTCCCTGGTATAAAAAATATACCTCGGCCATCCAATGACTAATCCCACACATCCATGACCCTACCAATACGAGTTCATACCTCTGCGGCTCATTTCCCATCCACTACCACATGTACATTCTAAACACAACCATCTCTCTCATACCCGAGCTCCAACATAAAACATAAAAACACTCATTCCCAACTTTCCAGGAATTCCATCCTTGACATCAGTCAAAATTTTATCTCAAACAAGGTTTGAAACCTCAAACAGACTATAGTTCACTCCCCACTATATAGCTTCCCTTATAAGACTGCCTTGGTTGGTTTCACCATCACACCTCCCATATAATCTATGATAATTCATACACTTGGTTCGATTGTGACATGGTAACCTAGTCCATTTATGTTGTCACCTATTATCAAAAGGACATATAAATCCTCATCAATTCTCAAGGAAACCAAATCTATGAGAATTTTATTAAAACCATCAATTCTTGGCTCACACATGACCGCTCACCAATCCAAAACTCAATATGTATGCATGTAACCATCATGAAATATCATGATCTCATCCAACTGTAATAGGTATACACTCCCATACTACCCAATCACAAAATCCGACTCAGTATCCCATGATCCATGCATCATTGAACCTGGGCTCATGCGCCTAAACCAATGACTATAAATCACCACATTTCAGTCTCATATAATAAGAATCACTTTGGTTCTTGTTTTCAAACAATAATGACATGCCACTCATGCTAAGTTCAATTTCATGATCAATCACCAAGTAGAATATTAAGTAAAACAAAATCATATAGTTTCAATTTTCTTATCCAAGATCTTTTCAACCAATACCATGATCCACTTAATCATCCAGAATCATGCCTAAAATCAACATGGTCAAGAATCTAATTAATAATTCCCATCGAAGCCATGCTTGGTACCCAATAATTTCAAGTTATTTCCATCACAAAGATAAAGTCACATTCATTCCTATAACACTTGACCAGTATTACCCCATACACACAAAATTCATAACCATAATAATTTAACCATGATTATCACCTCTAAGGCACTCAGAAACCTAGCCTCATCCCTTTATCAGGTTACCCATGTATACCATTTCTCATCTCATCCATAATACCTAGTTCACCAATACCATGAGTGGAATCTCTAAATAATTATTATTTTCAACATGTACCATAAATCTTATCCCAAAATGTTCACAACTCATGGGGAATATCCCTACTCCCATATCAAGTATCACTAAGCAACTCATGCACCAACACACCCATCTCTAGGGCTCTCACGGACATGTATCAAACATCACATGCCAAAATCACTCTCCCACTATAGTTAATTGATCCTCACTAGGAATTTACATATGTTATTACCCCTTATAGGACCATGATCACATACACACATATAATGGAACTCTCCTATGATAATCCTTATTTAGTATACCATAGTATTATTGTTCGTTTATGTATATTTCCACTAAGAAGCTATATTGGAAACATAAAATATATTTTTATTGAAACATTACATAATTAAACACTTTTTTTGAAAACTATATAATAATTAAACACTAGGGTTAAATCATCATAAATGAATCCAATTCTTATACCGACCTACTTAGGGTTGTTATACATACCTTACATAAAAGGATTATATATTCATAATCAAATAGCTACCCTTTGTAGAATCCACATGCCCTGTGATTGGAAGAAATATACTATAGTTCAAGTAAGTAAATGGAAACCACAATTTTATATGGGAAAATTCAATATAAGTAGTTATTTAACTTTCAATAGCTAAACACTCATCTTTAGTGATATCAATCACACACAAGTATGTGCATTCCATGTGAGTCGTATGTGTTGAATATGATGCATGTAAACTGTGATCCTTGCAATGAGACAAGAAACAAAAACCACATAAATAGTAAATGAAAAACTCATGTTTGTCACACTATGTGAGATTATACAACTGTAAAAGAAAAAATAATTAAAAATATCATATCTCTGGTAACCTAGAATTCTTATCACAAATAGTATTAATTATGCACCACTCTGTGGTCCATCATAATATTTGACACATTCCTATTCATCATCAACCCTCCCACCTAATAGTAAGACAAAAAAATCAATGATACTACTTTATAATGCTCCATATTTGAACCATTGATCAGTGTCATATCCAGAAAGATACTGGGACCCCAAGCATACTCCCCGCACACCAGATGTAGCCAACTAGAATTAGGTGTTTAAAGTAAGTAATATAGGGATACTATACCCCCATATCAGAATATAAATAGGAGTGAAAAATAAAAAATATCATCCATGATAAATAAATATCCATCACAATATGTATAAGTAAAAAATACAACATTATATTACAAATTAATGTGAAATAATATAATTATATAGACTAACAGTCATGCTGGAATACAAAAAATTATCAACCACTAGGCCAATCGCATAGAAAAATTAATCAAAGGAAAAATAATACACATGAGTTTTTATTGAATCCCTAAGTCATAACTCATCCATATCCTAAATCTGTTCAACTTATCCAGATGAATGATCTAAACTAGGGCCTTTTCCCCACCTGAACCTATAATCAATGAAGATCTTCTTAAGTACCCAAGTATCGTGGATACCAAGTAAGGTGTCAGTAAAACTTAGTATGGAACCACAAAAATGGTCCCATAAAAAACCATTGAATTATTTTAGGCACATGTGACACAATTAGAATAAATAAAACAAAAAATAACACATATAAAATACACATTTTTATCCTTATTTTCTTACATGACACTTGATATCGACTATACCTACTTCAGACAATGTTAGAGTGTCTCTTATCACATCACATGACCATGATAACCAATACTATGAAAATTGAACATATAATAGTTTGTGAAATAATTTATTCCTAGGATAATTTCCTAGGAAATCCAGTAGTATAAGGCCTACATCAAATTCCCTAGGATCACTATTGGATTTGATTCCCTAAAACCAACTTCTATGCACTTTATGACAAAAATACCATCGTTTGGAGTTGGTTCCCTAGAAATAACTTCAAAGTACTTTATGATAAAGATATATTAATTTTTTTGAATATTAATAAACTACTTATCATATCATGATTGTTCTTTTGTGTGAAATAGTATTTGATAATGTCCTAAGACTAGTTGTCGCACTAAAAGGTCATAGCAGTTCTTTGCTATGATGAGAACCTGAAATCTCTATGGCACTATTCATGAATATATGTTCTATATACATATGATATCATTTTAGGGACCCAAATGATATAGTCTATCAAGGGTGGAGAGTCATGGGACTTTGAGGCACCTTCTTATGGTGTATTCCATGGGTAATGTCTAGTAGGATATTATGAGAATGGGGCCCGCAAGTAGAAAATCCACATTTATATGTGTCATTGGATGTTCCTCTATAAAGACATTTGTATTGATCCTTATAATTTAATATTATTATTAATAAATATTATGAGTCACATAATTTGATGTATTGATGAAAACGGTGATGACAGATGTTCGCGGTGAGGTATGATGCATTGGGTGCGTCATGCTTAATATTTCATTATTGAATAATGAGAGAACGGATTTATCCATTCAGTTATTTAATAGAAGTTAATATCTTATTACCTTTGATGGAAATTATACAACCTATATAAATCCATGTACATGGTGTTCTATAGACAAGTTCTATCTTCAGAAAGTCAAATAAAAAGGCATCGAGCATATAGGTTGATGGAACCGGCCTGCAACCCGCTTGGTTTTAGATATCGTGATAAAGGGATTATATTACATAGTAAGAGTCCGTATGAGTTAAATGTTGTAATTTCATTAACTTATTTCTCTATGGGTGCCTTGGCATGTTGTTAGACACTAACATTGGACTTTAGGGTTCTTTTCCTAATGCCGCTGAGAAAGAGGCCTAGAGAGTCACATGCTAAGTATATCCAGAATCCCAGTTAAATAATATATTATAATTTATTATTTAACAGGATGAATAAATATCATCCCTGTATGTGATTTAATAATTAGTCATGTATCCCTGGTCTCATATAAATAATTAATTGTCATTTTAGAAAATATAATATGTGTTTATTTATTGTTGAATAATGCAGTGATATTTATTTAATAAATAAATAGACATTATTCAAGGTTTTATAAATATTTTTTAGGAATGAAGGACCAAGATTTTAGGTCCGCTGAGAAATGATAAATTTTAAATATTATTTGATTAAATAATATTTAATTATAATTCACAAGTTAAGCGCATGTTGAGAAATAATGATATTATTATTTTTATTTGAAATGGGGTTTCCCTAGGATTAAATAAATAATTAAGGGTACTTTTGAAAATATTTTATTTTAACTCTAGCCATATATAAACCCATATATGATATTTTCTCAAAATAAAATTCATTTTTTTGGATTGTGGACAACAAAACTAGATAATTATTTCAAGCTTATAGAGATCCCTTCTCCAAGAACACTCCCAAAAATGAAGAGCAATCCTCCTCCACCAGATCAATGATAATTCTTTGGAAGTGGTTCTCAAAGTAATAAATGGTTGGTAATGAAATCTCAACGATATTCCATTCTAGCACCCAGATATTTCTTCGATGACATTTGGATATTCTTGTAACAAGTTTGGATCACCACTAGAGGAAATATTCACTTGATTCCCTCAAAGAAATGAAACAGCAATACAAATATACTGCCTTCTTCATTAATAAATAAATAATCCAAAAAAAGTTAATTCTTTATTTAATTAATTTAATTATAAATAATATAGGACGATCCTCCCTATGGTTCCAGAATAATTTTTGTTGTCTGGTTCTTTGATTTAATTCTGCTGATCATGACATTCAGAGTTATTTTATATCTCATATTAATCATTGATCATGGTAAAAATATAGTTGGTCACCATCCATCACATGGTTCCACTGCTCCTAAAACCTATAAACGATATCATAGGGGTCACATAATTATTTATAATTATTTAAGATCATTTTTGATTTACACATTTTAATTTAGTTTCTTCAATTCATGTTTAATCATTCTTTTCATCTGAATTGAGAGATATATTTCTTCCTCCATTGTTTCTTAATGATCTAATCAAGATGTTTAATTTTATGATTAAAATAAAATTGAGGAACTAATCTGGAGGTGACAAGGTTTCTATCCAGACAACACCATACTACACATCGTGTAACTATAGTTACACATCGTGTAGTCATTTTCGATGCATAAAAATTGATTCAGAAATCAATTCAAGATTGTGAATTGATTATTTCATTAATTACACACATAACGCAATGAATGTTAACCAGAATTTAATGGTGCACAGTTAGCCGGACAACATGTCGTGTAGACAACGTACATAGTTTATTGTCCCTTTGAGTCATAAACAGGATGGGTATTCTATACACAGCCTACCTGATCAGTGATCGTGGAACTTGGGTTTCACGTGGCATTTGGCCCATTGTAAATGTCGTGTACTCCAAATATTTTGAGGCACAAACTTCAGGTTGAGTCCCTACACGTTTTTCTCAGATAGAATATGATATATGAACATGTCATGTAGATTTCATCTACACACCGTTTACTTTTACCAAGTTACAAAGATTTAAAATTTATTTATTTTACTATGTAAACCTTGAGAAATTTAATTTTGTGTAGTCATAAATATATAACTCACCATGTTATAGGTTTTAACATACATAAATATTTAAATTTTTAATGAAAATATGTTTAATTATATGATCTATAGATCATTCATGATTTATATTACAAGTTCTTACTCTATATTCATTTATGCATAACATGTGGCCACAAAATCATGTAATTTTTGTAATCATCCATGAATTACATGTCATGAAAGTGAGTGATAATTAATGTATCTTATATGTCTCAAAGAATAAATAAGTATATGAGTATAATAAATTTTGGGTAGATTAGGATAGGTATTCATTGTATTGCCTCTAAAATACATGTATGTACACAGTTATTTTTAAATGAATTTATTTAGTTTGGTTAAAGTTATGATGGATGAGAATATCAATTAAATTAGGATGAGAATTAAGATAAAAGAATTTATTAATTAAATATGATAATTAATTGATTCGAGCACGATTTAACTTAAATACCAATGATTCAGAAATGAATTCTAGTTTTATTAAATATGTAATTCATTTCACGCATGTGGATGATCATGAGCTAGACTATAACTTTTGTATGTGATTCATTTAATTTAATTTATTATTAAATTAAATTGTTGGCATGTGTTCCTTCTTTCCTTTCATATGTAGGGCCTACGTTCCCATGGTTTCTTTAATGTAAGCCCCTTTCCCCCTAATCTGTATGTGATTAAAAGGAATATATAACAGATAGAGATATCAAGCAAGTGTAGCTGCTTCAGGTTTGGAGTCAAGGAAAAACCAATCCAAGGAGATACATAGATAGACAAATTGAAAGATGCAACATGAACCTTAATTGGTTCATGGTGTTTTACCCTAGGTCAATGGTTATTTTATTAACTTCTATATAAACTAACCACTAGTAAGAGATCATGATCATACTGCTTTATTATTTTATTTATGTCAGTTGCATGGGTATTTCATTATGGGTGTATTTTTGTGGTCACATAATTAATGAATTAATGATCATGAAAGATAGAACTAAAATAAACCATCATATATATAAATATTATCTAAGAAATGGTTAATCAATTAAGTAATCCCACATAATATTAAAATTCATGCAATAAAGATAATAAATTGAAATTTTTTCATAAAATGATAAAATCCCTCAATAAAATATTAAGTCTTCATAGACTTCCATTACATCGGATAAAATTGACCATATTTCAAAGTGCTTGACCAACCAAAGTTGGGGTGCTTTCAATTATCATGGAATTATAACATGAGTTTTTGGGTTGACTTAACTTGGTTCACATCAATGGTTGACTACCAAAGAAGGACTTGGTGTAATTGAGAGGCAAAGGTTGCGAAAATACAAATGATTTCATGATTGTTGAGTCCACTCAATGGATCAAGGAATTATGAGTTAATGCAGTTGGCATTTGTAATTCCACCTAAAAACATTCATGTTGCTTGAACAATCAAAGTTGGGGTATTGAGAAGGGAAATATGGAACATTTCCACTAGGATGTCCAATAAATAGGATATTCTGAAGCTAATGGTGAGGGATATTGTGTTTCGATAAAAAATTGGGCGACTAATAAATATAATATTTATTTTTTTCAAATTTGTATCATATAATGTACTAAAATTATGATTATCTTAATTTTTATAAATAGTATTAAAATGACTTAAAACAGATCAATGTGATCCGTACTTGATAAGGACAACCTTATCACTGGCGCAAATTTCCAATAATGGAACAGGCACCTACATTTCATCCTTCGCCATGAAAGGAAATTGAATATGTTGGAAGAACCTTTACTAGTTTCTCGTAGAAATGAGTCAAGTGATAAAGATAAATCTCTTTATGATAAACATCTGAATGATTCTATAGATGTTTGGTTATTAATGTTATCATCTATGTCCAATGATATTTTTAAGCAAAATGAGGATATGGATGCCTATAGCATGATGTCTCACCTTCGAGATCTTTATCAAGACAAAGTAATACAAGAGAAGTGTGAGCTCTCGAATGATTTTTTCAAAACTATTCTTGGAGATTCAATGCCATATGGTCCTCATATAGTCAAGATTTTTAGCTAAATTGAATAGCTTGACATCTTAGGGAATAAATCCCCGAATGAATTGCATAGAGATCACAGCCTTTCACCACTTCCTAAGACCTTATCTATTTTTGTTATCAATTATAATATGAGCAATAATGAGAAGAGTATTTTGGAACTTCTTACTTTAATTCACTAATTGGATAAGTACATGGGGTTTGATAAACTCATGTTCACTATAGTGGATAATAAAATAAAGGACAAGGAAAAAGGGGCCCAAGACTTATATAGTCTACAGATCTCAAGCATCGTCTTATCAAGTAGAAGAAGATATAGAGAAAGGGAAAGGAAAAGGATGCATTATGTTTTTATTGTGGAAATTCAAGACACTTGAAGAGTAAATACACTCAACCTCAAAAAGAAGCTAAAAGTATGTTCACTATCAAGTGAAATATTTCCATTTCTAGACAGTGGGTATTAGATACAGCTTCTATTTTTTACATCTATATCCAAATGAAGAAACCAAGTAGATTTTGGATAATGTATTGAGGAGATGTGGATCAGAGAGCTTCCAATGGTGCGAGGATTTCTTCTTTGTCCATTGATGACTACCACCTTTCATTTCCAAAGGTAATGATTTTGATTTTAATATATTGTTATTATGTACCTACAGAGACCAAGAACATAATTTATATTTCATGTTTAGATATATGTGGGTTTATTTTAAAAAATTAAAATAAATGTTTTTTCTTGTATAATGAAAACATTTTTATGGTATTTAATATTTAAATAATTGTATTTATGTATTAAATTATGAAAACCAAGTGTTGGAAATTGATAATGAATCATATTCACATGACTCATATAACACCTAGTTTTGGCATCACTATCTTGGTCGTGTAAATGAGAATCATTTGACATAGCTTTGTCAAGATGGTTATTTAGACTCTTATAAGATAAAAACACTTGATAGATTTCATTCATGAATATAATGGAAAATGAAAAAATCACCATTTTGTTGATAGGTTGAAAGGGCTATAGAACTCCTAGGTTTGGTACACACTTATGTGTGTGGTCCATTTATTGTAAAATCTAGAGGTAGATATTATTACTTCTTAACTTTTACTAATGAATTGAGTTTATATTTCAATATCAACTTGATGAGGTATTAATCTAGGTCCTTTTTGAAATTCAAGGAATTCAAGAATTAAGTAGAGAATCAGCTTGATAGGAAGATAAAGAAGCTTTTATCGGATTGAGGTGGTGAATTTCTTAACCTATAGTTCATTGAATTTCTATGGGATTTTGAGATTCTAACTCAAATCACTCCACCTTATACAAAATAGTGGAATGGTTTTAGTAAAAAGGGGAATCAAACCTTGTTGGACAAGGTAAGTTTGATGATGAGTCATGTAGATATTATATTATCATTTTGGGGATATTCGTTATAAACTATAGCATACACATTAAACCAAGTACCAACTGAAGCAGAAAATGGAATTCTCTTCGAGTTATGGATTTTAAAGAAACTAATTTTTTCTCATATATGTGTATGGTTTTGTGAGGCATTTTTTAAGGCCTTATTAAGAATAATAATATCATCATGGGTCATGAAGCGTATCTTTATAGGGAGTACCAAGGAATCAAAGAGATACTACTTATGCAACCCCTCTAATAAGAAAGTGATTGTTGCTAGATAAGCTATCTTTATTGAGAGGGAGCACATCCTCAAAAAGGTATAGTGGTATAAAGATTCAATTCAATGAAGTTGATGTTCATGATACACAAGAGTTTGTACAGTAATAGATTCCATAGGTCCCCGTAGAAGAAGTGGTTCCTAAAACAAAATTATTGTGTATGAGGGTAAGATAGGTAAGAGAACTAGACAGATATGGTTTTATAGACACTGAAGATGGAGATTAATTATTGGTTGAAAATGATGAACCTCTCTCCAATAAAGAGGTAGTAGAGAGCTTAAATGCAATAATATGGCATGAATCCATGAATTCTGAAATGGATATCATGTATTAGAACCAAGTTTTGGTTCTGGTCGATGTTCCAGATGATGTAAAGCCTATTGGATAAAAATGGTTTTTCGAGAGGAAACTAGACACGGAATGTAAATTAAATACCTATAAAGAAATGATATTAATGGGTTTAAATGAAGTAATGGAATTGAAAATGATGAGACCTTTACACCAGTTTCTATGTTTAAATCCATTAGAATTGTACTTGTTATAGAAGCTTACCATGGGTATGAGATTTGGCAGATGGATTTCTAAACTGCATTCCTTAATGAGAACCTTTAGGAAGATGTATATATGACACATCCAGAAGTGTTTGTGACTCTTGGTTATGCCAAAAATATTTTCATGTTGCAAAGATCCATTTATTGATTAAATAAATCATCCATGGAACATTTAATTTTATGAATCAATAAAATAATTCAGTTTCAATAAGAATAAATGTGAGCCATGTGTTTACAAGAGGTTTAGTGGTAATGTAGTCATTATCCTATAAGTATAAGTTTATTAAATATTACTTATTTGAAATGATATACCATTATTACAATCGGATAAGTACCGATTAAATAAGTGTTTCTCCATGATGGAAATAGATGAAACTACTTACATTCTAGGGATCAAAATCATTCATGATAGATCTAATATGATGTTTATACCAAGTCAAAGTATATATATTGACTAGATACTAAAGAGATTTAGTATGGAACAATCCAATAGGGGATTGGTTCCATTGTCACATGGTTTACATCTTTCTAAGAAAATGTGTTCCTAGATACAACAAGAGGAAGAGAGAATGAGTAAGATATGATATGCCTCAGTATAGGATCAATCATGTATTCCATGTTATGTAATATACTTGGTGTTTCTTATGAATTGAGCATGGTATGAAAATATCAAGTAGATCCTATAGAACAACATTTGAATTCTTTTAAGGATATCCTTATGTATCTAAGAAGAACTAAGGATATGTTTCTGCTGTATGGAGGAGATGAGGAGCTGATCATCATAGGTTAGACTAATGCTAGTTTTCAGACACATCATAATGATATGAAGTTGTAATCAAGATATGTTTTCTATCTCAATAGATGATTTTTGAGTTGGAAGAGTTCAAAGTAGCTAGTTTTCGCTGATTCTATAGTGGAATCTTAGTATATAGAGGCTTCTAATGCATCCAAGGAAGCCGTTTGTATTCGAAACTTATTTCAGGAGCTTGATTTGATACATAGCATTAAATACCCTATCACATTGTATTATGATAAAATTATAGTAGTGGATCTTGAAAATAATTCAAGGTCACACTAATGGAAAAAATCAAATATATCAGAAGTATCACCTCTTGAGGGATTCATATCATATGGGTGATGTTTCAGTGAGAAAAGTACCGAGGGAAGATAATGGGGTGGACCCCTTTACTAAAGGCTTATCTCAGTAGAAGCATGAGTGTAATTTGAGAGCTAGAAGACTAAGGTTGTTAGTAGTTGGATCTAGTGCAAGTGGGAGTCTTTTGGAGTTGGTTCCCTAGAACTAGCTTCTATGTACTTTATGATAAACTTATCATCTATTGGATTTGGTTATCTAGAACCAACTTCTATGTATTTTATGATAAAAATTTATTCACTATTTTTGGATATTAATAAACTACATGTCACATCAGGATTTTTATTCTCTGTGACATTGTATGAGATAATGTTCTAAGAGTAGCTATCACACTAGAAGATCATAGCAGTTCCTCACTATAATGATAACCTGTAAGTGTTATGACACTATTCTTGAATATATTTTCTATAGCCAGATGATATAATTTTAGGGACACAAATGATACATGCAATTAGGGGTGGAGACTCATAAGACTTTGAGCCACATTCTCATGGTGTATGATCTTGCTAATATCTTGTAGGATATTATATGAATAGGTCCTTCTAGTAATAAATCCACATTTATATGTGTCATTGAATGTTCTTATCTATGGATGTGTATATTGGTCCATAGAAAATAATATTTTTATTAATAAATATTATGAGTTTAGTACTTTTATGTATTGATGAAAATCATGATGACGTATGTTCACGATGGAGTAGGATGTGTTGGGTGTGTCGTGAGTAATAATGCATTAATGAATAATGCCAAAAAGTATTTACCCCTTCAGTTATTTAATGAAAGTTAACATCTCACACCCTTTAATGGAAATGATATAACCTAAATAAATCCATGTCCATGGTGCCCTATAGGCACATTCTATTTTCATAAAGTCAAAGAAAGATACATTAAGAACATAGGTTGATTGCACCATCATGCAACCTGATTGATTTGAGATATCATGATAAAGGGATTATATTACAAATAATTGTTTGTATGACATAACATGTTGTTGTGGTATTAATTTATTTCCCTATGGGTGCCTTGGCATATTTTTAAACTCTAACCTTAGACTTTAGGATACTTCGCCTAATGCCACTGAGAATGAGGCCTATAAGGTCACAAACTAAGTTTATCTAGAATCTCAGTTAAATAATATATTATTACTTATTATTTAATAGGTTTAATAAATATCATTCTCATACGTGGTTTAATAATTATTCTTGTATTCTTGGTCACATATAAATATTTATCTTCTATTTTAGTAAATATAATATTTATTTATTTTTTGGATAATAATGTTGTTCTATTTATTTAATAAATAAATAAACATTATTCAAGGTCAAATAAATATTATGGAAGAATAGTGGACCAAGAGTTCAGGTCCGGTGAGAAATAATAAATATTGAAAATTATTTGATTAAATAATAGTTAATTATAATTCATAAGTTATGTTCATGTTGAGAAATAATGATATTACTATTGTTATTTGACATGGGGTTTCTCTAGTATTAAATAAACAATTAATGGAACTTGTAAAATTGTTTTATTTTAACCCTAGCGATATATAAACCCAGTTATGTTATTTTCTCAATAGAAAAATCATATTTTTTTTTGGTTGTGTACAATGAAATTGGAGGATTATCTTAAGATTAGAGTGCTTCCATTTCCAAGAACACTCCCAAGAATGGAGAGAAATCTCCCTCCACTATGTCGGCGAGAATGATTTGGAAGCGGTTCTTGAAGTAATCAAAGGTGGATGACACAAGCACATGGATCTTCCATGATAGCACCCAGAGATTCATTCATTGAGGTCTATAGATTCTTGAAGCACATGCAAATCATCACTAAAGGGAATCTACACCTGATACCTACAAAAAAACAATACAAAAATGCAGATATGTTTCCTGATTCATCAGTGAAGAAGTAATTCCAACAAAGCTTATTCTTTAATTTCTTAAATTAATTATAAATAATATATTATGATCCTACCTATGGTTCTGGTGTAATTTCTACTGTATTATTATTTAATTTAATTTCAATGATCATGAAGTTCAACATTTTATTAAATCTCAGATTAATCATCGATCATGGAAAAATCAGAGTTGGTCATTACCCATCGCACGCTTCCACTATGCCTAGAACCTACAAACACATCCAAGGAAATCCAATAATATTGGTCATACAGTTGATTCCAAGGGGTGAAATTAGGTAATCCTAAGTATTATATGGTTTAATCCTAGTATTCTAGTCATTCCATATATACCTGAAGGTCGAATATAAGTTAATTTCTAAAGGCATTCATATAAACTCATAGGAAAACCCCAAGGGGATTTCCTAAGTCATTTATTAGTATTAAACTCAATATCCAGATCCAAATAGCAACGTATAATCATCTAAATAGTCATCATGAATAAAGATGATTTCTATGATGTAGTTCTAAGGAAATAATATAGACTCAAAGGTCAAATCCCTACAAACTATGAATTTCATATAAACCCTAAGATCCAATACTAGGTAATTTTTTAAGGAATTTTATATAAATAGGAATCACAACTGAATATTAGGAAACCATCTAGGGATTCCATATGAAATGGGAAATTTCCAATTCCTATGTGACCTTATAAGTAATACACATAAGCTTTTAGGTCGATATGTGAGTAACTTACCAATTAATCCATATATATATATAAACTCATTAGGTAGTGCATCACACCCATAATATCTCACGTCATAGTCACTACAGCCTCATCAGGCTCACATCAGCGGTTCATATTATCATGTGAAACCTGAAATCAACACCATCCACCTACTAAAAATACCCCTCTATTGGTTCAATTTCATACATGGGGGGCCATCTAGGTCACCTAGGTCACACCACAACACAAACATTGAATCTGGGTTCACTTATTTCATTTATATCTTAGGGGTAAACACCCATCACTTAGAGGTAATTGCATCCCATGAAATCATCAAAATCATATCACAGACTCATTATCATATTAACTCAAGGGATATGGCCTCAACCCCACCCCCTTTATAAATCACCCTTGGTCGGTCCTCACACCCAACCAATATATTAATCTTCATAGGATCTTCCCACTGAAGTAATTATATCTCAATGGGGGGACACTTGACCCATTCTCAAATCGACTAGTTCGAATGATTTAAGGAATATCATAGCTCCATCATGGCCTACAAGGGCCAACAATCCTAGTATAATAATTTTTTATATCAAGATTTATTTAAAGCTCTTATACTAGGGACACTATTATTTTGTATTCTTAGACTTTCCACAGTGGCCAATAATTGGGATGTGATGATGTGATTTTTTCCTTTGTGTATCTCTTGAAGTGGTTTCCTTCCATAGACTGGATGCTCCTCCTCTAGGTTGGCCAGTTGGTTGTCTCATATTCTCACTTTCTAAAGGTGGGAGGCCTCTATAACCATGATTTGTGGTGTTTTTTCCTTGATCCAAATGAGATGATGAGATTTTTGTTTCTCCTTCCATGGATTCCTCCTTGAAGATAATTTCCTAGTATGTGTCTCCCTCATTGATTTGATTCATGTTCATAAAGAACATTCCCAACATCATCTCAAGGGGGATTTTGGTTAATTATAGTACTTCCATCGTAACAGGGCATCTACTTATGGTTAGAGATTATGGTGATATTGGGAAAATATAGACATATGTAGATTTTGGGTATGTTGGGAACCTATAAATTCTTCCTCTTTCAAATTCAAGGGAATCTCATATATAAGGCATATTAGGTGTCAAACCCAAGGCATATCATATCCATTATAGAGTAATTTTCTCCTGGGGCCTAATATTTCTGGGGATTTTTTTCTCAAGCATCCCATGATTGTTAAATGAGGTAGAGAGTCCAATTCATCTAGTGGGGTCATAGATTTATGGACTTTTAGGGACACAGTGGCCACATGTTTAACATCATGTGGGGATAGGTTAGTCACATGTTTAATGTCATGTGGGGATAGGTTTTTCATAATTTAAACATCATATGGGGTTAGTTTGGTCATAGGTTCATCATTTTTTATGGATAGTTTAGTCATAGGTTTAATGTCTTATAGAGATAGGTTAGAAAAAGGTTAAACATCTGTTTCGGTGCGGATGTGCGTCGGGATTCTGTTCCGACGCTGTTCCTCCAGGACGTGTTCGCGCGTGCGCCCGTCGACCCGAGGGGATGGGAGCGCGGCTTGTGGCCCCGCAGTCCCGCTTTCCAAAGGCGGGCGGCATCCGTCCCTTATTCAGGGACGTCTGCTCCTTGATCGAAAGCGGGATGATGGGATGTCGGCTCCTCCTTCCGTGGACGTCTCCTCGGAACTCGTCGCCTAATCCGGGTCTCCCTCATATATTTAAGAATGTTCGTGAATCTCGTTCCCAGCGCCATATCTTCATGGACACCAGTTAATTACGCTGCTTCCGCCCAGATGCTCCAAGGAGTCTGGTCGGGGCAGCAACCCGCGGTGAGCACACCGGGTAGCTCTGGGTGTTAGGGGCGTGTCTTAACACTGCAGCTCTGCATGTCTGCCTTCTGTCCCTAATAGGGCTTCTCGAAGGCGTGATGGCCTGAGGAATCCCGCGCTGGGTGCGGGGAACTGCGTTACCTGAGGTTTTCCTCAGCTTCCCATGTTTAACACGGGGTATGCCGCGAGTTTAACGTCCAGCGGGGACGGCATCGGACCGATCAACACGAGGAGTGGATCAGATGACAGAACCCCTTGCGGGGAACCTCCAACGCTGGGGCCAGCACATGGGCGTCTTCCTGAGTGAAGTGGAGTGGAATGAAATGGCATGACCTCACCGGGATGTGGCCGCCCGGGTAAGGATCAGGATGGATGATGGAGTGAAGAGCTTGGACCCCGTATAGGCTTCCTACGTACAGCGCGTTAGCACGGATCAAAGTCAGCGTAGTTTGGATATACAGTTTAACGTCATGCTGGACGATGGCAAGCCGACTCACGATGAGGTCTAGGCTACTGGCACGCATGAAGTGGGTGGATCACAGTTTAACGTCTTGTTGGACGATGGTGTTTGGGGCTTACACTCTAAGTAGGCCCATATGCGGCAAAGCCCAGTTGAAGAGGGACTTGGGCCGAAGGTGGAAGACACCTCGATCCCTGTCACGCCCCCTACTGGCTTCGGCAGCGGGGAAGCACAATGGATACACACACATGCAGTCCCCCACAAGGGCGGATTCAGAGGTGAATCGACGCGAATGTGAACCCGGGAGGGGTCCACTGATGGACGAACTGACGTGAATACGACCGGGACGGCCAGGTGGTGGGCTTGAACCTCAGGGAGGCTTCCTACGTACCCTGTTTAGGAGACAGGGAGAAAAGTCCACGTAGTTCATTCTGTCAGGACTTACGCACTGAGGCAACCTGAGTGCGCAAAGCTCAGTTGAAGAGGGACTTGGGCCGAAGGTGAGAGACACCTCGATCCCTGTCATGCCCACTACTGGCTTCGGCAGTGGGGAAGCACAACGGAGATACACATGTGCAGTCCCCCACAAGAAACTAGGGGTTTGTAATACCCTACCCCCGTGGGGGAAGGCCACTCCAATACATCGTCCCTAAAGAGGGGCAATCCCGACATCCCTGTAGAGACGAGCGGGTGGGGGCCACATCCAAACCGGGGGGACCCTGCGTGCGAGGCACGGGATCGGGTGATTCGGATGGTTTAACGTATTTTCGGACGAAGTACAGTTTAACGTCGTGTGTTGAGGACGAAACGGACGGTTTAACGTCTTGCCGGATGAAGTACAGTTTAACGTCATGTTGGACGATGGGGTTTGGGGCTTACACCTTGAGGAGGCCCATATGATAGGCAGTTTAACGTCATGCAGCTTGGACGAGGTGCAGTTTAGCGTCCTGCAGGACGATGGATGCTTGGCAGTTTAACGTCCTGCAGCGCGGACGAGGTGGTGCCGCCAATGGGTATGTGTCACTTCACGCGAGCCTGGAGGGCCGCATGGGAAGACAACGTACGGTGTGGCCACCCGGGATGAAGATCATCGGGGGCCACGCAGGCGGGTACCCTCAGGGGGTCAAAGGGGGAGACCCTTGGCGGTTTGCGCGCAAAAGAGGAGCTTGGTGCGCAATACCGCGGGTCGGCGCGCAATTGGGCGGGCTGGCGCGCAATTGGGCCAGCGCTTTGCGCGCGGAAGATGGAGATTGCGCGCACCGGGCCCCTGATAGCGCGCTGGGAATAGAGATTGCGCGCACCGGGCCACTGATAGCGCGTGGGGGCAACGACCCATTCTTTAACGAATGGCCACTTAGTAAGGGGGGTGCGCGCGGGCCTCCGATATTTCGCGCAAGGCCTTTGGGCCTTCCGAAACATGCTTCTGACTCCAAATATGACCTCGCTTTCCTCATCCGGAACTTCTTTTGAGGAGTAACGGACTTTTCCGGCATCTACAAAAGCCCCCCCCCCTCGGAATCTGATCGGCGAGAGGTAGCAACAATCAGGTTCTGAGGGAGACGCCGGAATGCCGAAGTCCTGGGCGGCGTGGGACTTTGGCGTGCAAAAAGGGCGTCGGGCGCGAAATTCGCTTCCATGGTCGCGCAAAGCGCTTTCCGCGTGGTGCGGACACCCGGACTCGCCTATAAATAGGGGCCCTGGGTCCCACGTGCCGTACACAGGCTTTCCGCGTGATAAGCTTCCAAGCTCTCGTGCGCGAAATTGCCATTGACGGCGCGAAATTCGCCCGTTCGGCGCGCAAACCCATCCAAATTTCGTCTTGCCTTGCGCGAACACCCGGGGTTTTACGCGACGGACTTCCCAATTGCGCGTCGTCCACTAGGATTGCGCGCAAACTCCCAAATTTCTCTACCAGCCTCCTCTGATTCTGCACGCCTCATCCCTTAACCCACACTACTCCCGGAGCTTCTGAGATGGCCGCGAATCAAGTGAATGAGGGGGATGCCGCCATTCGCAGAGCTGAGATGGCGGTGAACGAGGAGGTCTACGGAGCCAAGGAGATTGTTTCCAACACTCAATCCTTGTCCGATTTGCTGACACCGGCCCAGATGACGTATCCGCTGTCGGACAACCTTCCACTCTGGAACTACGGCATCCTGGATGAGGTTCCGGTGCCGGGGTTCGAGGTTGATGCGCCACGGACCTGGGTGACCCGGGAGGACGAGCTTCCCCGCTACAACATCACCAACAACGGGCATCCTGCCATGGAGACCGGGCACTTAAATGTCTATGTCCTGAACCCGAGGACGCGAACCATTACCGGGAGTCAGCCTACTGCGGAGAACTCTCCAGCCCTCTACTCGAGCACATATCGCCAGAGTGTCACCGACGACACCAGGGGCTGGCTGAAGGACTGGGACTTACGGTCTGGGGGAAATTTCACCAGTGAGTGGGCCTGGGCGTTATGGGTACGCCACACCCATGATCACTTCGCGGAGGAACTGCGGTACATCGGCCTGTTTGAGGCGGTGTGGACGTCGCAGTTCCACTTCTACCAGCAGCCCGAGCTCGGGCCGGAGCTGTTCACCCGCTGGTCCCCAGATACCAACACCTTCCATCTTCATCATGGGGAGGTCAGCATCGGTCTCTGGGACATCCACTGCATTGGAGGTATCCCGCTGGAGGGTTACCAATACGATGAGTTCCTGGCTCCGAGGAACACCTGGGGCGACATGTCACGGACTCCCATCCTGACATGGCATCTACTGGACCTGGCTACGGAGTGGCTTGGGGTCAAGGACTTCCGAAAGGACATAGCCTACAAGGAGTGGTTCGGCCAGTTCTTGGAGCATGACCCAGCGGTCAAGATGCCAGGCAGGGGGAAGCGGTGCCCGACCGCGGCTCAGAGGAGCAGGAACGGGTCGTACTGGCGGGTCCTGGAGACGGGAGACTACTGCTCATGGGGGTACCGCGTCATCGAGGCTCGGGACCCAAATGTCCAGTACGCGGCATTCCTGGCCACCTTTCTGAGTGGGTGGCTCCTTGATAGAGTGCTGTCATGGGCGCCCTCAAATGATTAGTGTAATTTGGGTTACTTAGGTGCAGCAGAGTGGATGACCAAGGTCGTCTCTCAAAGGAGGAAGTGAATTTAACTACTTATTAGAGGTATTCTAAAAATAAAATAAAAGAGAATAAAATAACTACTTGAAATTATGGGGGTGGTTTTTTATATAGTTTATGAACCTAGAAGAAGTTTGCTGGAAGAAGATTGCATTTTTTTTTGTTTTTAATTTTGAAATGAAGTTTCTATTAGAATGACACAACAAGAAGATGTTTGTTTAGACAATATTTAAAAGACGTAATCGATCTAACTCTAACTCTTCAATCATTTATTAATCATTATCATTTAAATTAACATTCACTTAATTATTATCCCTTAATTTGTTAAATCCCGAACCCTACGAGAATTAACTTTACCACGAAGATTGAAATGAATTTTAACCTTAGGCTAACTTCGGAACATGCAATCGCAACACCCTGCTTTGATTGATGTTCTAAAATTAGCTTATGGTCAGTGGTAAATTAAGGCACATAACCACTCTGGAAATGAGGATTAATTGAGTTTAGGGATTATATTTGAACTCTACAAATTGATCCCATGTAGTTTTGAATTACCGGTTAAGGTTGCGCTCTCATAGTTCACACAATTCCCGACCTCGCATGTTTTGTGTTAACTATTAAATTGCTTGCTTAGTTTCATTTAAATTTAAAACTCAATAAATAGATCATAATATGTGAATTACAGTAGCTCATTGATTCAAAATAAATGAATGAAGAAGGATAGAGGTCGATCGATTACTAAAAAGAACTACTCTTCCATGGGTGGTGTAGTCATCGTGGAGACGTTTTGCATAAGCAACGGATTGAAAGGGTAGAACCCAATCTTTTCTCCACTATTGATTCCAACCCAATTAAGAAGATTAATACAAGAAGAAGAGGGATGAACACAGAATATTATTTAAAGAAAAATTCAAGAAACAAACATGAAAGAAAAGAAATACAAAGAAGAGGTGAGAGAGGAGAGCCTTTTTGGAAGAGAGGTTTGCACAAAGGCTTACTTCTTCCAAGAGTTGTGAGGGGCTCCCAAGAGACACCCTTTCTGCCACACCTTCCCAAAGCCTCGACCAGTCCTTTCAAAGAGTTAAAACCTCCTTTAAATAGAGTTTGTGAGGGCTAGGGATACATAACTTTTTAAGTGTGAAATGAAAAACTCGGCCAAATATTTTATTCCAACTTGCACCGCCCATTTGACCTCCAAAACGCGTGAATTGACCGGACTTCCAGAAGGATGATTTGTTCCATATCATGTCCCCGAGCGTTCCTCATAATTTGGGCTCCATCGAAGCCCGTATGTAGAATATATGGCCCAAATACAGAACCCATGTCCATTTTCCCGAGTCCAGCCCACCATTGGATTAATGGCTCATTTACTCCATCCAAATGCACTCTTTAGCATTAGTGTCCTGAATAAAAGTTGTAGA
This sequence comes from Viscum album, assembly GCA_963277665.1. NCBI lineage: Eukaryota > Viridiplantae > Streptophyta > Magnoliopsida > Santalales > Viscaceae > Viscum > Viscum album. Next base: position 512,392,347 of record OY728130.1, read on the forward strand.
TAATTATGTTAGGAACACTATTAAAAAATGTAAAATTCAAATAATAAATATAAAAATATATATCTTCGAAATACTACAGTGAACTATAAAGGGTAAAACTGGAATTTTCATCAAATATTCAAATGAATGATCTAATCCCAAATAATTTCTAATTAAACATATTTAACACAATGTGAGGAAATTATATCATTTATTACCAATAAAATATTCAACAAAATAGTGTTTTATCAACTCCCCCACACTTACCCTTTTGCACTCCTGAGCAAAATCTCATTTCAATTAAACATCAATATAAAATCAAAACCAATTTTGAAACACATATCTTTGAGATCAAACAATTACACACCAAGAAAAAAAAGATATCATGCCTCATAAAAAACCATTATTTCAATTTCTCCATTTATATCATTCAATATATTTCCACTTCATTTATCCTACCATGCACAGAACACTTACCTCGCTTGAATTTTCTCTCATCACTCAAATATCAATTTTTTTTGCAATGTCTTTCTCCTCCAAACTCATACAAGGGTCACCATAGGCTTGATAGATTCCTAAATCGCTACCCGATGTGAGTCAAGGACATATGTTTATCATGAGGACTTTTCAGGGTTGTTCTGTGGCTTTCGGTTGGTAGGATTATGATGTGAAAAACTCTGAGGCTGAATGAGGAGGGCTTGACTCTTTTGAAGCAAAATTGCATTAATCTAATTTTCACTTAAATATGGTCTTCTCTTCAATCCCCATAGTATCAATTCAGCTCCATCATCATGAAAAGTCATGAAAGGTTTACACCATTCATCATTTCAGCATAAAAAATGTCAATCTTCTCAAACATGATTTTCTTGAAAGCTCCAGATGGGCACAACTTTCCTCCTCAATTAGAAGCTCCAGAAAAGGCACAGCTTCACTTGTCATGAAAGCTCCAGAAAAGGCACAGCTTTCAATATAATGACTTTCTTCAGAAGCAAACACATCTCTTCATAATTTAATTTTCCACCCAAAGTATCACAGAGTGTGGTAGCACAACACAAGATAGATTCCCCCACACTTAAGCTCAACTAGATTATGCAATTTCACTTCAAGAGTTAGTTGGATGGGGAAAATTAGTTGTAATGTGGCTAACCTAACAGGCTGTGCATGGCTTCTAAGGGCTACAAGGATTAAATATTCAAGGTAGGCCATTATATAAAAAAATGATTCTTTGAAATAGGGGCTTTAATACCAAACAAATGCCTCAATCATTTAAATATAAGTACCTCAAACCCTCAAGTTTTGACAGGAATAGATCAAATTCTGGTTAAATCAAGTATGGTTTGGTTCTCTCAAGAAGTGAGGTGAATGTAAAGAATATGAAAATAATGGTTTTGAAGCCTCACAGGAAAGTGATTTCAAATATAAAGACAGTAATATTGGCATGGGATTCAAAATTCGGTGTACTTTCCATGAAATTACTAAATATTTGAACTTGAAACAAAGGCATTTCAGCATTCATTTAAGCTTAGTTTCAAGGGGTAAATTGTTTCACTTATTGATATGGATTTAAAAATGGTGATGAGAATCATTTCAGCCCAAAAGTTTCAAAAATACACAGAAAATTGACAAATTTTGAAAAACACACAATTTTTTTTTGGTTTTTTTAACAGGAAAGCAATTGAAATTACTAAACTAAAAGGTTCCCTCCCCCACACTTAAAATATTGCATTGTCCTCAATGTGAACCTATGAGATGATATATGCACATGAAATGTAGAATATTTGAATAGGACAAATAATATAAAAGGGAAAGGGTTAGGAACAGCCTGATGTGATCAAGTGATGATGGGGTCATGCAGTGTGATAAAATCCACTGCATCAGTAGGATGCCCCTCAATGTATCTCTTCAAACGTTGCCCATTGACTGTAAAGCTCCTTCCAGTGTCCTCTTGTGTGATCTCCATTGCACCATAAGGAAAAACATTAGACACAATATAAGGACCTAACCATCTGGAACGCAACTTACCAGGCATCAACTTCAGTCGTGAACTATAGAGAAGGACTTTCTCTCCAACATGAAACTCCCATTGTTGGATCATTTTGTCATGAGCTGCTTTTGATCTTTCCTTGTAGAGCCTTGAGTTCTCATATGATGACAGTCGAATCTCCTCAAGCTCTTGAATTTGCAACTTCCTTTGAATTCCAGCTTGGGCCAAATCCATGTTACATTTCTTTATAGCCCAATATGCCCGAAGCTCGACTTCCACTGGGAGATGACATGCTTTCCCAAAAACAATCCGAAATGGGGACATAACAATGGGGGTATTGTATGCTGTTCTATAAGCCCACAATGCATCATCCAAGCACTTGCTCCAATCCTTCCTATTTGGCTGCACGGTTTTCTCCAAGATTTGTTTCAACTCACGATTTGAAACCTCAGCCTGGCCATTTGTTTGGGGGTGGTATGGTGTTGATGTTTTGTGTGTCACCCCATACTTTCGAAGGAGGGAAGCAAAATTCCTATTGCAAAAGTGTGTCCCTTGGTCACTGATGATGGCCTTTGGTACTCCAAACCTGCAAAAAATTTGAGCCTTGAAAAAATCCACTACAACATGAGAATCATCAGTCCTGGTGGCCTTGGCCTCCACCCATTTACTCACATAATCAACAGCAAACAAAATATACAAAAATCCAAATGAACTAGGAAAAGGACCCATAATGTTGATGCCCCATACATCAAAAATCTCACAAAAAAGTATGGGTTGTTGGGGCATCTCATGTCTCCTAGAAATGTTCCCAGTGTGTTGGCAACGAGAGCATGACTTACAAAACAAATGGGCATCATGGAACAAGCTAGGCCAATATAATCCAGAGTACAAAACCTTCATAGCTGTCCGTTGGGGTCCAAAGTGTCCACCGCAAGCAAGTGTATGACAAAAATGAAAAACAGACTCAAACTCATGATCGAGAACACACCTCCTAATGACTTGGTCACTACACATGCGCCAGAGGTAAGGATCATCCCACACATAAAACCTAGACTCACTTTTTAATTTTTGGACTTGATGTTTCTTTAAATTTGTAGGGATTTCAGAAGCAACAAGGTAGTTAACTAAATCAGCATACCAAGGATGCGTACCTGAGATGGTATAGAGATGCTCATCAGGGAAAGTGTCCCGGAGTGGTACCTGGTCCAAGGTGTCACCCTCTAGTGTGTGAGTAAGCCTACTCATGTGGTCCACCACCAAATTCTCTGACCCCTTCTTGTCCTTTATCTCATGGTCAAACTCTTGAAGAAGGAGCATCCAACGGATAAGTCGTGGATTTGCATCTGGCTTCTTCAGGAGGTACCTCAAAGCTGCATGGTCAGAAAAAACAACTACTTTAGAGCCCAATAAATATGAATGGAATTTATCTAAAGCAAATATGACAGCAAGAAACTCCTTTTCTGTGGTGGTGTAGTTTGATTGGGCTGAATCCAGTGTCCTCGATGCATAAGCAATCACATGTGAATGTCCCTCCACCCTCTGAGATAACACAGCTCCAACCGCGAAGTTGGAGGCATCACACATAAGCTCAAATGGAAGGTCCCACCGTGGGGGCTGTATGATTGGTGGAGTGGTCAGACACTTCTTCAGCTCATCAAATGATACCCTGCATGAATCATCAAAATTGAAGTCAATATCTTTTTGAAGCAATCGAGATAAGGGTAGAGCGATCTTACTAAAATCTCTGATGAAGCGTCGATAAAATCCAGCATGCCCAAGGAATGATCGAACATCACGCACACATGTAGGATATGGGAGGGATGAAATAATGTCTACCTTAGATTTATCAACTTCAATTCCATGTTGTGAGACTATATGACCTAAGACAATTCCCTTTTCGACCATGAAATGACATTTTTCAAAATTTAAGACCAGATTCTTCTCAATACAACGATGCAACACATCACCCAAACTAGAGATACATTCATCAAATGAGGACCCATAAACTGTAAAATCATCCATAAATACCTCCATGCAGGTCTCAATGAAATCTGAGAAAATACTCACCATGCATCTATGGAAGGTACCTGGGGAATTGCAAAGTCCAAATGGCATCCTTCGGTAAGCAAAGGTACCGAATGGGAAGGTGAATGTTGTCTTCTCCTGGTCCTCTGCTGCAATGGGAACCTGAAAATAGCCAGAAAATCCATCCAAGAAACAATAGTGTGTCTTCCCAGCTAGTCTCTCAAGCATCTAGTCAATGAATGGAAGTGGGAAATGGTCCTTACGAGTGGATTGATTTAGTTTCCTATAATCGATACACACTCGCCAACTGTTTTGTACTCTCACAGGAACTAACTCATCATTTTCATTTTTTATAACAGTGAAACCAGTTTTCTTTGGTACAACCTGAATAGGGCTAACCCATTGTGAGTCAGAAATAGGGTAAATGATACCTGCCTCCAGTAATTTTTCAACTTCTTTCTTAACAACTTCTAGGAGGGTGGGATTAAGTCTCCTTTGTGGCTGTCTCACCGGTTTAGCCCCATCCTCCAAGAGAATCCTATTCATGCAAATGGAGGGGCTAATACCTGATATGTCTGCCAATGTCCAACCAATTGCCCTAATGTTATCTCTCAAAAGATTCAAAAGTATTTCTTCATGTTCAAAAGAGAGATTGTTAGAAATTATGACAGGTAATCTATCACCACTGAGCAAGTATGCATATTTGAGATTTGGGGGCAATGGCTTGAGTTCCAATGTAGGTTGGTGATGTATGGATGGATAAATTGATGCAACAGACATATCTGCACAATGAACATCAGTATCAGAATAAAAATCATCACAATCAGATAATAAAGCACCAAATCCATCAGCATACTCAATAGCCATGTCATAATCAGAGTTCACATGATCAAAATCATAATATTATTCCATTTCAAAATCAAATATTAGAGAGTCTTGTTCCTTAAAAATGGTTGTAGAAGTATTCTTAGACATCAAACTAGAACCAATACTCATAATCTCCCTAAGCATAGGACAATCCAATTCCATGATGTTTTTACTTGGTGGTTCAAAATGGGAGATAACAAAAGCAGAATGGTCCTCTGAGGGGTACTTCATGGAATCCATAACATTAAATATCACAACTTCATCTCCAAACTCCATGGAAAGTGTACCCTCATTGACATTTATGATAGTTTTTGCAGTTTTGAGGAAGGGTCTACCTAAGATAATGGGGGCATGAGAACTTACCTGATCATCCTCCATGTTAAGCACATAGAAGTCTGCTGGAAAGATCATGTCTCTTACCCGAACAAGTACATCCTCAAGAACTCCCGCTGGATATGCCGAAGCTCTATTCGCCAACTGCACCACTACTCTTGTCGGCTTCAACTCACCAACCTGCAAGGAAGAGAATACAGAGTGAGGCATCACATTTATGGAAGCTCCTAAATCACAAAGAGCATCAGAGAAGTGCAACTCCCCTATGGTACATGGGATGGTGAATGTCCCGGGATCCTTGCACTTTGTTGGCATTGCTAGAGTTGGTGTAATGAGTGCCGAGACATTCCTTCCAAGGTTGATCCTCTCATTTCCCTTGAGCCCTCTTCGATTGGTACAAAGTTCTTTTAAGAATTTCGCATACCTTGGAATTTGCTTAATGGCTTCAAGTAGAGGAATGTTGATCTCCACACGCTTGAATGTGTCCAAAACCTCCTTTTTCATTGCTTCTTCAGCCATCTTCTTGGTTTGAACAACCCTGTTTGGAAAAGGAAGGGGTTTAGGAGGAACATCATCAATCTTTTTCTTACCTTTATCTTTCTCCTTGGATTGCTCATCAGTTGGTATGGAATGCGGCTTCTCTGAAGTTGAGGTGAATCCTAGTGGAATGGTAGGTGCAGATGTATCGTTTATTTGCTTCCCACTTCTCAATGTGATGGCACTAACATTCCCCTTTGGATTTGGAGTGGGTTGGGAAGTTAGATTTCCAGAATTCTTACTCACAAGTTCAGGGAGGGCGGTGGTAATCTGGCTCATTTGAGTCTTTAACTCCCTCAGCTCTGAACTTTGACTCTTCAGCTCATTCTGTTGATTAAGAACAATTTGCTTCAAAAGATCATCAGTATTAGAATCTACCTTTGGTGGGGGATTCCCTTGTTGTTGGCTTGTTGATTCTTGGGCTTCAAATCTCCTTTGGGGTTGTTGGAAACCCTGCTGGTAAGGCGGAGGCTGCTAGAAGTTTTGTTGAAAAGGGGGCCTTTGTTGTTGCCCAGAGCCATACCTCATGTCTGGTTGATCTTTCCACCCTTGGTTGTATGTTGGATCAAACTTCTTTTGGGGATATGGTTGTTGTTGTTGCTGCTGAAATGGTCTCCCAGGGAACACTGCTGCACAATCTTCTGTTTCTTGGAGTTGTGGGCAACAGTCAGTTGGGTGGCTTGTCTCAGCGCAAATACCACAAGCCCTTGAAGGAGGGGGTAGAGATATCTTTTGTGCCAATGCAATCTGCCTCACCATAGTTGTCAATTCTTCCAACTTAGTATCAATCAAATGACTTTCAAGAGAAGAAGGACTTACCTGATGTACTCCCCTGACATGTGGTGTACCTCTATCACCAAATTGTTGGGAGTTTTGGCCCATCTTGTCGATCAACGCTCGTGCAGCTACTGGTGTCTTGTCCACCAATGCTCCTCCAGCTGCAGCATCCACCATGCTCCTCTCCATGGGTGTGAGTCCTTCGTAGAAGTATTGGATGAGGAGTTGCTCACTGATTTGGTGATGTGGGCAGCTTGCACACAACTTCTTGAATCGCTCCCAGTACTCATACATTGACTCCCCTTGTGCTTGCTTGATCCCTGATATCTCCTTTCAAATGGATGTGGTCCTTGATTCTAGAAAAAATCTTTGCAAGAAAAGACGTTTCAAATCGTTCTAACAAGTTACATCTTCAGGTTGTAAATAATACATCCAATCTTTCGCAGCTCCATCAAGTGAGAATGGGAATGCTCTTAGTTTGATTTGATCTTCAGAGACATTTCTAGGTTTTAGGGTTGAGCAAACCACATTAAATTCTTTCAAATGTTTATTGGGATCCTCACCAGAGAGGCCATGAAACTTTGGAAGTAAGTGAATTAATCCAGATTTCAATTCAAAGTTCGATTCGAGATTTGGGTATGCAATACAATTTGGTTGATAGTTAATATCAGGTGCAGCCAATTCTCGAATGGTTCTATTAAGTTCATTTCCATTGTTTCCAGCCATTGGTTCTTGTTTTGTGGTTGAATTTGAATTGCTTCCAATTTAAATGTTCTGATATTGGAGTAATTCTCTAACTGGTTGAATGTTGAAACTTCCCGTAGACTGAGAATGTCTGATTCGTGCCCTAAGGCTACGTTCAATCTCAGGGTCAAGATCTAAGAGATCTTCGGGATTAGTTCGTGTCATCAATCAATGAAAGATGAAAAGGAGGAATGTGGACCATAGTAAAATAAAAATTAGAAGTTTGAGTTGATGGTCCAAAAAGAAGTAGAAAGAGATAAAAGAAGAAAAAAAAATCAGATTGGGTAAAGACGGAAGAAAGAAGAGAGGAAGAGAATTAAAATGTAAAATAACATAAATACCTCTAATTGGTTGAAATAATTACTTGCCTCCTCGGCAACGGCGCCAATTTGATAGAGCGCTGTCGTGGGCGCCCTCAAATGATTAGTGTAATTTGGGGTACTTAGGTGCAGCAGAGTGGCTGACCAAGGTCGTCTCTCAAAGGAGGAAGTGAATTTAACTACTTATTAGAGGTATTCTAAAAATAAAATAAAATAGAATAAAATAACTACTTGAAAGGATGGGGTGGTTTTTTTATATAGTTTATGAACCTAGAAGAAGTTTGCTGGAAGAAGATTGCATTTTTTTTGTTTTTAATTTTGAAATGAAGTTTCGATTAGAATGACACAACAAGAAGATGTTTGTTTAGACAATATTTAAAAGACGTAATCGATCTAACTCTACCTCTTCAATCATTTATTAATCATTATCATTTAAATTAACATTCACTTAATTATGATCCCTTAATTTGTTAAATCCCAAACCCTACGAGAATTAACTTTACCACGAAGATTGAAATGAATTTTAACCTTAGGCTAACTTCGGAACATGCAATCGCAACACCCTGCTTTGATTGATGTTCTAAAATTAGCTTATGGTCAGTGGTAAATTAAGGCACATAACCACTCTGGAAATGAGGATTAATTGAGTTTAGGGATTATATTTGAACTCTACAAATTGATCCCATGTGGTTTTGAATTACCGGTTAAGGTTGCGCTCTCACAGTTCACACAATTCCCGACCTCGCGTGTTTTGTGTTAACTATTCAATTGCTTGCTTAGTTTCATTTAAATTTAAAACTCAATTAATAGATCATAATATGTGAATTAAAGTAGCTCATTGATTCAAAATAAATGAATGAATAATGATAGAGGTTGATCGATTACTAAAAAGAACTACTCTTCCATGGGTGGTGTAGTCATCGTGGAGACGTTTTGCATAAGCAACAGATTGAAAGGGTAGAACCCAATCTTGTCTCCACTCTTGATTCAAACCCAATTAAGAAAATTAAGACAAGAATAAGAGGGATGAACACAGAATATTATTTGAAGAAAAATTCAAGAAACAAATATGAAAGAAAATAAATACAAAGAAGAGGTGAGAGAGGAGAGCCTTTTTGGAAGAGAGGTTTGCACAAAGGCTTACTTCTTCCAAGAGTTGTGAGGGGCTCCCAAGAGACACCCTTTCTGCCACACCTTATCAAAGCCTCGACCAGACCTCTCAAAGAGTTAAAACCTCCTTTAAATAGAGTTTGTGAGGGCTAGGGATACATAACTTTTTAAGTGTGAAATGAAAAACTCGGCCAAATATTTTATTCCAACTTGCACCGCCCATTTGACCTCAAAAACGCGTGAATTGACCGGCCTTCCAGAAGGATGATTTGTGCCAAATCATGTCCCCGAGCGTTCCTCATAATGTGGGCTCCATCCAAGCCCGTAGGTAGAATATATGGCCCAAATACAGAACCCATGTCCATTTTGCCGAGTCCAGCCCACCATTGGATTAATGGCTCATTTACTCCATCCAAATGCACTCTTTAGCATTAGTGTCCTGAATAAAAGTTGTAGATAATTATGTTAGGAACACTGTTAAAAAATTTCAAATTCAAATAATAAATATAAAAATATATATCGTCGAAATACTACAGTGAACTATAAAGGGTAAAACTGTAATTTTCATCAAATATTCAAATGAATGATCTAATCCCAAATAATTTCTAATTAAACATATTTAACACAATGTGAGGAAATTATATCATTTATTACCAATAAAATATTCAACAAAATAGTGTTTTATCAACTCCCCCACACTTACCTTTTTGCACTCCTGAGCAAAATCTCATTTCAAGTAAACATCAATATAAAATCAAAACCAATTTTGAAACACATATCTTTGAGATCAAACAATTACACACCAAGAAACAAAAGATATCATGCCTCATAAAAAACCATTATTTCAAGTTCTCCATTTATATCATTCAATATATTTCCACTTCATTTATCCTCCCATGCACAGAACACTTACCTCACTTGAATTTTCTCTCATCACTCAAATATCAATTTTTTTTGCAGTGTCTTTCTCCTCCAAACTCATACAAGGGTCACCATAGGATTGATAGATTCCTAAATCGCTACCCGATGTGAGTCAAGGACATATGTTTATCATGAGGACTTTTCAGGGTTGTTCTGTGGCTTTCGGTTGGTAGGATTATGATGTGAAAAACTCTGAGGCTGAATGAGGAGGGCTTGACTCTTTTGAAGCAAAATTGCATTAATCTAATTTTCACTTAAATATGGTCTTCTCTTCAATCATCATAGTATCAATTCAGCTCCATCATCATGAAAAGTCATGAAAGGTTTACACCATTCATCATTTCAGCATAAAAAATGTCAATCTTCTCAAACATGATTTTCTTGAAAGCTCCAGATGGGCACAGCTTTCCTCCTCAATTAGAAGCTCCAGAAAAGGAACAGCTTCACTTGTCATGAAAGCTCTAGAAAAGGCACAACTTTCAATATAATGACTTTCTTCAGCAGAAAACACATCTCTTCATAATTTAATTTTCCACCCAAAGTATCACAGAATGTGGTAGCACAACACAAGATAGATTCCCCCACACTTAAGCTCAACTAGATTATGCAATTTCACTTCAAGAGTTGGTTGGATAGGGAAAATTGGCTTGTAATGTGGCTAACCTAACAGGCTGTGCATGGCTTCTAAGGGATACAAGGATTAAATATTCAAGGTAGTCCATTATATAAAAAAAGGATTCTTTGAAATAGGGGCTTTAATACCAAACAAATGCCTCAATCATTTAAACATAAGTGCCTCAAACCCTCAAGTTTTGGCAGGAATAGATCAAATTCTGGTTAAATCAAGTATGTTTTGGTTCTCTAAAGAAGTGAGGTGAATGTAAAGAATATGAAAATAATGGTTTAGAAGCCTCAAAGGAAAGTGATTTCAAATATAAAGATAGTAATATTGGCATGGGATTCAAAATTCGGTGTACTTTCCATGAAATTACTAAATATTTGAACTTGAAACAAAGTCATTTCAGCATTCATTTAAGCTTAGTTTCAAGGGGTAAATTGTTTAACTTATTGATATGGATTTAAAAATGGTGATGAGAATCATTTCAGCCCAAAAGTTTCAAAAATACACAGAAAATTGACAAATTTTGAAAAACAAACAATTTTTTTTTTTGGTTTTTTTTTTGAACAGGAAAGCAATTGAAATTACTAAACTAAAAGGTTCCCTCCCCCACACTTAAAATATTGCATTGTCCTCAATGTGAACCTATGAGATGATATATGCACATGAAATGTAGAATTTTTAAATAGGACAAATAATATAAAAGGGAAAGGGTTAGGAACAGCCTGATGTGATCAAGTGATGATGGGGTCATGCAGTGTGATAAAATCCACTGCATCAGTAGGATGTCCCTCAATGTATCTCTTCAAACATTGCCCATTGACTATAAATATCCTTCCAGTGTCCTCTTGTGTGATCTCCACTGCACCATAAGGAAAAACATTAGACACAATATAAGGACCTAACCATCTGGAACGCAACTTACCAGGCATCAACTTTAGTCGTGAACTATAGAGAAGGACTTTCTCTCCAACATGAAACTCCCTTTGTTGGATCATTTTGTCATGAGCTGCTTTTGATCTTTCCTTGTAGAGCCTTGAGTTATCATATGATGACAGTCGAATCTCCTCAAGCTCTTGAATTTGCAACTTCCTTTGAATTCCAGCTTGGGCCAAATCCATGTTACATTTCTTTATAGCCCAATATGCCTGATGCTCGACTTCCACTGGGAGATGACATGCTTTCCCAAAAACAATCCGAAATGGGGACATACCAATGGGGGTCTTGTATGCTATTCTATAAGCCCACAATGCATCATCCAAGCACTTGCTCCAATCCTTCCTATTTGGCTGCACGGTTTTCTCCAAGATTTGTTTCAACTCACGATTTGAAACCTCAGCCTGGCCATTTGTTTGGGGGTGGTATGGTGTTGATGTTTTGTGTGTCACCCCATACTTTCGAAGGAGGGAAGCAAAATTCCTATTGCAAAAGTGTGTCCCTTGGTCACTGATGATGGCCTTTGGTACTCCAAACCTGCAAAAAATTTGAGCCTTGACAAAATCCACTACAACATGAGAATCTTCAGTCCTGGTGGCCTTGGCCTCCACCCATTTACTCACATAATCAACAGCAAACAAAATATACAAAAATCCAAATGAACTAGGAAAAGCACCCATAAAGTCGATGCCCCATACATCAAAAATCTCACAAAAAAGTATGGGTTGTTGGGGCATCTCATGTCTCCTAGAAATGTTCCCAGTGTGTTGGCAACGAGAGCATGACTTACAAAACAAATGGGCATCATGGAACAAGCTAGGCCAATATAATCTAGAGTCCAAAACCTTCCTAGCTGTCCGTTGGGGTCCAAAGTGTCCACCGCAAGCAAGTGTATGACAGAAATGCAAAACAGACTCAAACTCATGATCGAGAACACACCTCCTAATGACTTGGTCACTACACATGCGCCAGAGGTAAGGATCATCCCACACATAAAACCTAGACTCACTTTTTAATTTTTGGACTTGATGTTTCTTTAAATTTGCAGGGATTTCAGAAGCAACAAGGTAGTTAACTAAATCAGCATACCAAGGATGCATACCTGAGATGGTATAGAGATGCTCATCAGGGAAAGTGTCCCAAAGTGGTACCTGGTCCAAGGTGTCACCCTCTAGTGTGTGAGTAAGCCTACTCATGTGGTCCGCCACCAAATTCTCTGACCCCTTCTTGTCCTTTATCTCAAGGTCAAACTCTTGAAGAAGGAGCATCCAACGGATAAGTCGTGGCTTTGCATCTGGATTCTTCAGGAGGTACCTCAAAGCTGCATGGTCAGAAAAAACAACTACTTTAGAGCCCAATAAATATGAACGGAATTTATCTAAAGAAAATATGACAGCAAGAAACTCCTTTTCTGTGGTGGTGTAGTTTGATTGGGCTGAATCCAGTGTCCTCGATGCATAAGCAATCACATGTGAACGTCCCTCCACCCACTGAGATAACACAGCTCCAACCGCGAAGTTGGAGGCATCACACATAAGCTCAAATGGAGGGTCCCACCGTGGGGGCTGTATGATTGGTGGAGTGGTCAGACACTTCTTCAGCTCATCAAATGATACCCTGCATGAATCATCAAAATTGAATTCAATATCTTTTTGAAGCAATCGAGATAAGGGTAGATCAATCTTACTAAAATCTCTGATGAAGCGTCGATAAAATCCAGCATGCCCAAGGAATGATCGAACATCACGCACACATGTAGGATATGGGAGGGATGAAATAATGTCTAACTTAGATTTATCAACTTCAATTCCATGTTGTGAGACTATATGACCTGAGACAATTCCCTTTTCGACCATGAAATGACATTTTTCAAAATTTAAGACCAGATTATTCTCAATACAACGATGCAACACATCACCCAAACTAGAGAGACATTCATCAAATGAGGACCCATAAACTGTAAAATCATCCATAAATACCTCCATGCAGGTCTCAATGAAATCTGAGAAAATACTAACCATGCATCTCTGGAAGGTACCTGGGGCATTGCAAAGTCCAAATGGCATCCTTCGGTAAGCAAAGGTACCGAATGGGCAGGTGAATGTTGTCTTCTCCTGGTCCTCTACTGCAATGGGAACCTGAAAATAGCCAGAAAATCCATCCAAGAAACAATAGTGTGTCTTCCCAGCTAGTCTCTCAAGCATCTGGTCAATGAATGGAAGTGGGAAATGGTCCTTATGAGTGGATTGATTTAGTTTCCTATAATCGATACACACTCGCCAACTGTTTTGTACTCTCACAGGAACTAACTCATCATTTTCATTTTTTATAACAGTGAAACCAGTTTTCTTTGGTACAACCTGAACAGGGCTAACCCATTGTGAGTCAGAAATAGGGTAAATGATACCCACCTCAAGTAATTTTTCAACTTCTTTCTTAACAACTTCTAGGAGGTTGGGATTAAGTCTCCTTTGTGGCTGTCTCACCGGTTTAGCCCCATCCTCCAAGAGAATCATATGCATGCAAATGGAGGGGCTAATACCTGATATGTCTGCCAATGTCCAACCAATTGCCCTAATGTTATCTCTCAAAATATTCAAAAGTTTTTATTCATGTTCAAAAGATAGATTGTTAGAAATTATGACAGGTAATCTATCACCACTGAGCAAGTATGCATATTTGAGATTTGGGGGCAATGGCTTGAGTTCCAATGTAGGTGGGTGATGTATGGATGGAGAAATTGATGCAACAGACATATCTGCACAATGAACATCAGTATCAGAATAAAAATCATCACAATCAGAGAATAAAGCACCAAATCCATCAGCATACTCAATAGCCATGTCATAATCAGAGTTCACATGATCAAAATCAGAATATGATTCCATTTCAAAATCAAATATTAGAGAGTCTTGTTCCTTAAAAATGGTTGTAGAAGTATTCTTAGACATCAAACTAGAACCAATACTCATAATCTCCCTAAGCATAGGACAATCCAATTCCATGATGTTTTTACTTGGTGGTTCAAAATGGGAGATAACAAAAGCAGAATGGTCCTCTGAGGGGTACTTCATGGAATCCATAACATTAAATATCACAACTTCATCTCCAAACTCCATGGAAAGTGTACCCTCATTGACATTTATGATAGTTTTTGCAGTTTTGAGGAAGGGTCTACCTAAGATAATGGGGGCATGAGAACTTACCTGATCATCCTCCATGTTAAGCACATAGAAGTCTGCTGGAAAGATCATGTCTCTTACCCGAACAAGTACATCCTCAAGAACTCCCGCTGGATATGCCGTAGCTCTATTCACCAACTGCACCACTACTCTTGTCGGCTTCAACTCACCAACCTGCAAGGAAGAGAATACAGAGTGAGTCATCACATTTATTGAAGCTCCTAAATCACAAAGAGCATCAGAGAAGTGCAACTCCCCTATGGTACATGGGATGGTGAATGTCCCGGGATCCTTTCACTTTGTTGGCATTGCTAGAGTTGGTGTAATGAGTGCCGAGACATTCCTTCCAAGGTTGATCCTCTCATTTCCCTTGAGCCCTCTTCGATTGGTACAAAGTTCTTTTAAGAATTTCGCATACCTTGGAATTTGCTTAATGGCTTCAAGTAGAGGAATGTTGATCTCCACACGCTTGAATGTGTCCAAAACATCCTTTTTCATTGCTTCTTCAGCCATCTTCTTTGTTTGAACAACCCTGTTTGGAAAAGGAATGGGTTTAGGAGGAACATCATCAATCTTTTTCTTACCTTTATCTTTCTCCTTGGATTGCTCATCAGTTGGTATGGAATGTGGCTTCTATGAAGTTGAGGTGAATCCTGGTGGAATGGTAGGTGCAGATGTATCGTTCATTTGCTTCCCACTTCTCAATGTGATGGCACTAACATTCCCCTTTGGATTTGTAGTGGGTTGGGAAGTTAGATTTCCAGAATTCTTACTCACAAGTTCAGGGAGGGCGGTGGCAATCTGGCTCATTTGAGTCTTTAACTCCCTCAGCTCTGAACTTTGACTCTTCAGCTCATTCTGTTGATTAAGAACAATTTGCTTCAAAAGATCATCAGTATTAGAATCTACCTTTGGTGGGGGATTCCCTTGTTGTTGGCTTGTTGATGCTTGGGCTTCAAATCTCCTTTGGGGTTGTTGGAAACCCTGCTGGTAAGGCAGAGGCTGCTAGAAGTTTTGTTGAAAAGGGGGCCTTTGTTGTTGTCCAGAGCCATACCTCATGTCTGGTTGATCTTTACACCCTTGGTTGTATGTTGGATCAAACTTCTTTTGGGGATATGGTTGTTGTTGTTGCTGCTGAAATGGTCTCCCAGGGAACACTGCTGCACAATCTTCTGTTTCTTGGAGTTGTTGGCAACAGTCAGTTGGGTGGCTTGTCTCAGCGCAAATACCACAAGCCCTTGAAGGAGGGGGTAGAGATATCTTTTTTGCCAATGCAATCTGCCTCACCATAGTTGTCAATTCTTCCAACTTAGTATCAATCAAATGACTTTCAAGAGAAGAAGGACTTACCTGATATACTCCCCTGACATGTGGTGTACCTCTATCACCAAATTGTTGGGAGTTTTGGGTCATCTTGTCGATCAACGCTCGTGCAGCTACTGGTGTCTTGTCCACCAATGTTACTCCAGCTGCAGCATCCACCATGCTCCTCTCCATGGGTGTGAGTCCTTCGTAGAAGTATTGGATGAGGAGTTGCTCACTGATTTGGTGATGTGGGCAGCTTGCACACAACTTCTTGAATCGCTCCCAGTACTCGTACATTGACTCCCCTTGTGCTTGCTTGATCCCTGATATCTCCTTTCGAATGGATATGGTCCTTGATGCTGGAAAAAATCTTTGCAAGAAAAGACGTTTCAAATCGTTCCAACAAGTTACATCTTCGGGTTGTAAATAATACATCCAATCTTTCGCAGCTCCATCAAGTGAGAATGAGAATGCTCTTAGTTTGATTTGATCTTCAGAGACATTTCTAGGTTTTAGGGTTGAGCAAACCACATTAAATTCTTTCAAATGTTTATTAGGATCCTCACCAGAGAGGCCATAAAACTTTGGAAGTAAGTGAATTAATCCAGATTTCAATTCAAAGTCCGATTCGAGATTTGGGTATGCAATACAATTTGGTTGATAGTTAATATCAGGTGCAGCCAATTCTCGAATGGTTCTATTAAGTTCATTTCCTTTGTTTCTAGCCATTGTTTCTTGTTTTATGGTTGAATTTGAACTGCTTCCAATTTCAATGTTCTGATATTGGAGTAATTCTCCAACTGGTTGAATGTTGAAACTTCCCGTAGACTGAGAATGTCTGATTCGTGCCCTAAGGCTACGTTCAATCTCAGGGTCAAGATCTAAGAGATCTTCGGGATTAGTTCATGTCATCAATCAATGAAATATGAAAAGAAGGAATGTGGACCATAGTAAAATAAAAATTAGAAGTTTGAGTTTATGGTCCAAAAAGAAGTAGAAAGAGATAAAAGAAGAAGAAGAAAAATCAGATTGGGTAAAGACGGAAGAAAGAAGAGAGGAAGAGAATTAAAATGTAAAATAAAATAAATACCTCTAATTGGTTAAAATAATTACTTGCCTCCCCGGAAACAGCGCCAATTTGTTAGAGCGCTGTCGTGGGTGCCCTCAAATGATTAGTGTAATTTGGGGTACTTAGGTGCAGCAGAGTGGCTGACCAAGGTCATCTCTCAAAGGAGGAAGTGAATTTAACTACTTATTAGAGGTATTCTAAAAACAAAATAAAAGAGAATAAAATAACTACTTGAAAGTATGGGGGTGGTTTTTTTATATAGTTTATGAACCTAGAAGAAGTTTGCTGGAAGAAGATTGCATTTTTTTTTTAATTTTGAAATGAAGTTTCGATTAGAATGACACAACAAGAAGATGTTTGTTTAGACAATATTTAAAAGACGTAATCAATCTAACTCTACCTATTCAATCATTTATTAATCATTATCATTTAAATTAACATTCACTTAATTATTATCCCTTAATTTGTTAAATCCCGAACCCTACGAGAATTAACTTTACCACGAAGATTGAAATGAATTTTAACCTTAGGCTAACTTCGGAACATGCAATCGCAACACCCTGCTTTGATTGATGTTCTAAAATTAGCTTATGGTCAGTGGTAAATTAAGGAACATAACCACTCTGTAAATGAGGATTAATTGAGTTTAGGGATTATATTTTAACTCCACAAATTGATCCCATGTGGTTTTGAATTATCGGTTAAGGTTGCGCTCTCACAGTTCACACAATTCCCGACCTCGCGTGTTTTGTGTTAACTATTAAATTGCTTGCTTAGTTTCATTTAAATTTAAAACTCAATTAATAGATCATAATATGTGAATTACAGTAGCTCATTGATTCAAAATAAATGAATGATGAAGGATAGAGGTCGATCGATTACTAAAAAGAACTACTCTTCCATGGGTGGTGTAGTCATCGTGGAGACGTTTTGCATAAGCAACGGATTGAAAGGGTAGAACCCAATATTGTCTCCACTCTTGATTCCAACCCAATTAAGAATATTAAGACAAGAATAATAGGGATGAACACAGAATATTATTTGAAGAAAAATTCAAGAAACAAACATGAAAGAAAAGAAATACAAAGAAGATGTGAGAGAGGAGAGCCTTTTTGGAAGAGAGGTTTTCACAAAGGCTTACTTCTTCCAAGAGTTGTGAGGGGCTCCCAAGAGACAACCTTTCTGACACATCTTCCCAAAGCCTCGACCATCCCTCTCAAAGAGTTAAAACCTCCTTTAAATAGAGTTTGTGAGGGCTAGGGATACATAACTTTTTAAGTGTGAAATGAAAAACTCGGCCAAATATTTTATTCCAAATTGCACCGCCCATTTGACCTCCAAAACGCGTGAATTGACCGGCATTACAGAATGATGATTTGTGCCAAATCATGTCCCCGAGATTTCCTCATAATTTGGGCTCCATCCAAGCCCGTATGTAGAATATATGGCCCAAATACAGAACCCATGTCCATTTTTCCGAGTCCAGCCCACCATTGGATTAATGGCTCATTTTCTCTATCCAAATGCACTCTTTAGCATTAGTGTCCTGAATAAAAGTTGTAGATAAGTATGTTAGGAACGCTGCTAAAAACTTTCAAATTCAAATAATAAATATAAAAATATATATCTTTGAAATACTACAGTGAACTATAAAGGGTAAAACTGTAATTTTCATCAAATATTTAAATGAATGATCTAATCCCAAATAATTTCTAATTAAACATATTTAACACAATGTGAGGAAATTATATCATTTATTACCAATAAAATATTCAACAAAATAGTGTTTTATCACTCTTACCAGTGCAGGACGCGAGGATGGGTGTCCGCCCGGCGACACTGGTGATGGCGAGCGCCATGGCCGCCAACAAAAGATTCAACCTCGGGGTCCCAGTGCTGGCTAAGTTGTACGCCATCCTGGGACGTATCTCGCGAGGGGGGTTTCCATGAAGGGTCTGTGGGACCTTTCAATTCTTCCACGGCTGGGTGGCTGCTCACCTCGGTGGGTACATGTTTCCAAACACAGTCATTCCTCCGGGCAACGGCCAGCGACCCTCCCTGCTGAACATCGCGGGGGTCGCTCCGATGACCCTAAATGAGGAGGGCGTGAGGATTCGGATTGTCAATCACGCCAATTTCAACTTCAGCCCGTTCCCCACTCCCATTGGCCAGATGATCGACAATGGGCAGGGTCTGCTGAAGCAGCACGAATACTTCCTGAGCATGCGGGGCGGGGTGCTCGTGGCTCGGGTCGACGGGAAGGTGATCTGCGAGCCCTACGTGCCAACCCGGTTCGCCAGGCAGTTCGGGTGCCTTCAACGGATGCCGAAGAGGGTATTCGCTGCTGTTCGGGAGGAGACGAACCCTTGCATCCTTCGCCAGATGTGGTTAATGTTCGCCGCTTTCGGCTCTGGCGATGTCATCGCTCTCCCTCCTACCGGGGTCGACGCAGGCTTGGCAACCGAGTACGCCGATCACTGAGCCATCGCATACCCCGAGGGGCTTCTACGGAAACCAGTTCGGCGGCTCGAGGTCACCCGTGCGAAGACCGGGCGTCAAGGAAGGAGGCGAGGCGCCGTTACGCGGGGGAGAACGGAGGCTCGCCAAGCAGCGGAGCCGGCGCGGGCAGGGACTTCGGCGGCGGGAACATCGCAGACTGCCGCCACGGCCTTAGCGCCCAGAGAGGGGGCACATGCGGTGGTCGGGGAGTGGCCCGGGAAGCAGATAAGGCGTCTGCTCGAACCCTCCCACGATGCATTCTTCTCAGCGCTGTGGTCGGCCTGGATGACCCTGCGGCAGTCGCTGGGGACCGAAACCATCTAGCAGAAGATAATCAGAGAAGGAATCCATCTGCAAGAGGTCGGGCGCCTTCAGGTCGCCGACAGGGTGAACTTCCACCGGTGGTATGCATATCTGACGGCCATGGATGAGTACGCGCGCCAACGTGGTCAGCGTGTCGAGCCGTCCCTTCTGGTGAAGGTGATGCTTGGTCTAGAGCCTGCTCCAGAACAGATGTCGCCGGAGGTAGGTGATAGTAACGATGACTCCGAGGAAGAGGAGGAGACGGGGGAGGATGAAGGATCTGAGGTAAGGTCCCATCCGGGGAGCCCGCGGGAGAGCGGAGAGGTGGCCGGCTCTGACAATATAGATATCACTGAGCTCCTCGAGGTCCGCTTCTATCCCTACTCAACCTGCTTCATCCATTCTCTTATGCAGCTTCTAACCCATTTCTTCATCTTCCTCAGGAGTGCACGGATGCTGGTCAGGCATCCTCAGCAGGAGTGGGAGAGGCACCTGCAGGAAAGGGCGGGGGCCAGACACCCATCATTGAATTGACAAGCGCTGAGGGGTCCCCTGCTGCAATTGCTCCTGCAGCGGCCGGGACAGCGGAAGATGATGCTCTGGACTCCCGTAAGTCTTCTTACTTTACTGTTGGTGCTTGCCGTTGAAGATCCGTGACTAACCACGGCATGCCTTGCGCAGTGATCTCAATACTGGAGGCTCGTCGGGCTGTCGAACCCAGGCCATCCACGAGTGGACCAGTGGCAGACATGCCGCCTTCTCCGGAACAGACTTCTCACACCGAGCTGGCCCCACCAACTGCTGATCAGGGGGCAACGGACGCCGGCGGTGCTGCCATCGGAGAGAGGTCGGGGGATGACGAGGGTGTCAACGCCACTGGGGCGAGAGAAGAAGGTCGCCCAGATGTTGGGGAACCTATTCCCTGTGAGGACATCCCAGGGGCGAACCCTGCAGCAGACCTGCTGGCTGCCTTCCCTGCCTACCGGCCTACCGACCCCGAGGAGATGGACGAATCGGACTCGGAGGCGGTCAAGAAGAGCTGGATAACGCGCCGCAGGGGTGGAAGTGCATCCAGCGCTTCCTCAAGCGACCCCCATCGGAGTGGCTGGGGCGCATGGGATCGCTTCAAACCTGGCTGTGCTTCCTGTGTGCCGGGGGAGCTGATGCTCGACGCCTCCATCTGACGGTCCGTGATTTCATGGACGAAAAGATGCGCGAGAGCCGCCGGCGTGCCAACGTCGCACAATGTCGGGACATGTCGGAGAACACGCGGGCGCTCCTCGTGGTGGAGCAGGAAGTCCGGTTCCTTGAAGGGCAGGCGGCAGAGAATGAGGCCTTCGTCGCAGCATGCACTGAGCTTGTGGAGCAATTGACGGCCCAGTTGGATGACGCCCAGGCACAGCTGACGGAGGTGGGCCACCAGATGGTCACACTTCAAGTCGAGCGGGGGCGTGCACAGGCCAGGATCGGCGAGCTGCGCGCTGCGACCGCCGACGAAGAGAGGGCATGCAGAGAGCGAGAAGCAGCTCTGGAGGCCGCCAGCCAAAGGGTAGTGGCGTTGGAAAGATCCATTTAGCACGCTAATCCATAGGGGCTTTGTTTTTTCCATTCCCAGAACCTTTTGCTTCCGCTACTCAATACTTCGATCCATTTGTATGAGTCAACATATTTATCTGCATCTTTTGGCTTAACGTGCTCAACCACAATTCATTGTCTTGCGGGAGCGTTAACCAAGCTTCAGGCATCCACAATTGGGCCTGGATTTCTAAGGAAAAGAGGGAGGTCATTCCTAGGAAAGGAGACCTCAGACCTAATCAATGTACCATCCC
The DNA here is from genome assembly GCA_963277665.1 of Viscum album. NCBI lineage: Eukaryota > Viridiplantae > Streptophyta > Magnoliopsida > Santalales > Viscaceae > Viscum > Viscum album. The sequence continues at coordinate 512,413,686 of OY728130.1, forward strand.
CCCAACTTGTTCCGACACACGAGCGGGACAACGCTAGGGGCGTTGAGATTTTATCCGAACATAGGGAGATGAAAAAGGGTGAATCGCGTGTCCCGAATTCAGAAATCCACGACGGTCAGTCTTCCAGAAAATGCCCAAGACGGCAAGCGGACAATGGATCAATCGACCATACTACTGCAATAGACGGACCGAAGGTCATCATTCATATTTTAGGAGGCGGATCACATGTCATCATCAATACCTCTTTGGGGGTTCCTTCAGACACAAGGGTGGAAATCCGGATCAAAAGAGCATGCGAAGCGTGGGGCGAAGTGATGATTTGTTCGGACAGAATCTAACACTCCCAAAATTGCGCCACCGTGGGGAAAGCGTATTAGGCGGATGCACCAATCTGGCCGTGAATCACCCCAATTCTCAGACAGAACCTCTTTGACGAGGAAACTGTCGCTTCCCATCATCGCAATGGGGCATCCTGAGCTGACTCAGGGAGAATATCACAACCGTACCACTCCACCAGAAGCCAGGCCAGACGGCCGGCGACGAGGGGGGGCGGAACATAGCGACCCCTGAGGCTGGACCCGAGTTGAGATGCCCGGGCGTTCCTACGTACTCCATCAGGCTGGAGATCAAGCCACACGTAGTTCTGAGAGTGCAGTTTTAACGTCATGCGGGACGTAGAACCCCGATTAGGGAGATCTTAGTTTAAGGTCGTAGAGCTCGGACCATAGGGGCAGATCTTAGTTTAAGGTCTTAGAGCTCGGACCATAAGAACCTCAAAGTACGCCACATCATGGTCCTATCCCCTGGATATGCGAAGATGCACTGAGGGATAGTGTCAAGAGTGCCTAGATTTTTCCTAGTCAGAATGGGGGGTGGAAAACGTAATGTGAATCATGCGGCCATTCACTCAAGGACTGGGGGCACCGACGTAACGATATGGGAGTACTGCCGACCGTGGCAGAAAAGCAGCATCAATATCGCACTGACCGTTGATGGAATGAGGCAGAAAACGAGCATCAACCGCTTAAGCGCAGGATTCATATCGATTTGCTGCCCAAGTCCCTTGGGGGCACTAGCCCGGATCGGTGGGAGAGCACTGAGGCATTGTATCCAGACCGCTCACGGGGGTTCCACCCAGGGCGTAGGTGATGGGTCCGAATGAAGGAGAACATGAAGCCTGAAAAATGGAAGGAACCTGACCAAGCTGAACCTGACCCTCCTGGAAATAGACCAGAGTGCTCTTGACACCAGTGGACCACTGCAAGGGGTCAAGGGACACGCCTTGAGGGTGACCCAAAGGCGGCGGATTCCCAAGAGAAGGGGGAATCTTTTAATAGGTGGGGGCTGGACCCGAAGTTTCAAACATCCGGGCGTTCCTACATATCCCATAAGGATGGGAATCAAGCCACACGTAGTTCTTGAAGCGCGACGCAACACAATCAGGCACCAGCATGGGGAGGGGTGCGGGTCTGGCCCCCGCACCCAAAAGAAGCGGTATTTGATATTTCTTGTTTGTCCTTAAAGGTGGATGGTTTTTCTTTGTGCATCAACATGCCTGTGATTAAGAAATCTCTGGCGTCGCCACAATAATCAATCCATGAAAGGCATTGATAAATGGCATGGTTATTAACCAGCGCCCAACGTGAGTGTCCTCTGAGGAGAACATCACGATGCAGTGTCGTTTCTCGTCGGGCGGCCAAGACGATCACAGTTTACGGTCGTGTGGTAAGACCAGGCAACATAGTTTAAGGTCGTGTGGCTCGGACCATGGAGGAATCCGCTTATTGCGATACGGCGGACCCAGCGGAGGTGGGGACACATCCCAGCCCTGCGGTCACACACAATTCCAGGAGAAGGATCCTGGGATAGGGGCCTGCATATGTCTATCAACCGAGGGGCAGAGATGCTAGCCTCCAGTTATGCTGGGCCCAGAACGCGATTTTTCGGGCGACTCCTTCCTCCTCATGGGGACGAGGGTCTAGCTACACATGGACCTTAGGGAGGACATTAGCATATATCATTGGTGCTCATATCGTGGGAGCCTCGAATGGCACCATTACCCTGGTTGGCCTGCCTAACGTGTAGAGGTGTACTGAGGGTCAGTATGAAGAGAGAGTGTCGAGTTTCCACTACAACGCACTGAGGCGGAGTGTGATAAGGACTGCGTAACCAATGTTCAGAGCCTGAAAGAGTTGACATGGCGATCAAGGATGTTGCTGACCATATTCGCAACACAACATCTGATCGCGTCAGCCTAGGATGAGGCAAACAAACGAGCATCAACCGCTCAAGCGCAGGATTCATATCGATTTGCTGCCCAGGACCCGCCGGTAAATCGACCGGGAGCGGTAGGAGAGCACTAAGGCATCGCATCCGAACCGCTAATGAGGATCCCTTTGAGTGAAGGCCCGAACAAGAGGAAGCGCGAGGCCTGACAAGTAACACCGGACTTGTCGGGATTGAATCTGACACTACAGGTCGTAGACCGGAGTACCCCAAAACATGCTAACAGATCACCGGAAAGGGTAGGAGGACTCACCTTGAGAGCAACCAAAGGATGGCAGATCCCCATGATCAACCAAGAGACGGGGCTGGACCTGGAACGCAAACGTCCAGGCGGTCCTACGTATCCCATAAGGATGGGAATCAAGCCGTACGTAGTTCTTGAGAGGCAGATTAACGTCTTGCGGGACGAAGTGCAGTTTAACGTCATGCGGGACGAAGTGCAGTTTAACGTCATGCGGGACGAAGTGCAGTTTAACGTCATGCGGGATGAAGTGCAGTTTAACGTCATGCGGGACGAAGTGTAGTTTAACGTCATGCGGGACGAAGTGCACTCAAGAAAAGTACTACTTGAGGAACCTAGAGTTGGTGGGAGGAGTGATGCGCTCACCATCCATAGTCGCTAGGGAGTACGCGCCATTGGGATAGTCCTTGTGGACGACAAAAGGTCTCTCCCAATTGGGCTCCAACTTGGGCGGCTTCCTGCCGGGGATCATTGGTGCTCTTAGGGCCAGTACTAGGTCACCCTGCACGAAGGAGAGGAGGCGAACCTTATTATTGAAAGCTCAAGCCATTCTACTTTGATGCCTCTCCAAGTTGTGCCAAGCGCGAATCCTATTCTCATCCAGTGCTTCCAACTCGACTAGACAGGCATCAGCAGCTCTACCCAGCGCTTGCTGGTCGTAGAACGCAGTGCGCAAGGACGGAAACTGGATCTCGATGGGCAGGACGCCCTCATCTCCATACACCAGGGAATAAGGGGTCATCTGGGTGGAATTGCGAGTCGTCGTTCGATAAGCCCAGAGGGCGTTGGGGAGCTTGTCTGGCCAACTCTTCTTGTTCTGACAAACCAATTTTTGCAGAATGTTAGAGAGGGTTTTGTTAAATTCCTCAATCTATCCATTCGCATGCGCATGATAGCGAGATGTATGGTTCGAGCGAATGTTGTACTTGGCGTACAACTTCTTCAACTCGGCTGCTCGGAAATTGGCTCCGTTATCCGTGAGGATAGCGTGAGGCACTCCAAATCGATAAATGATGTTGGAGGACACGAAGTCAGCGATAGATCAGGATTTGACCTCTCTGAGCGGAATCGCCTCTGCCCATTTGGAGAAGAAGTCCGTGGCGGTCAGAATGAACCGGCACTGGCGAGCCGTCGCCGGCAGGTAAGGTCCCACAACGTCCAGCCCCCAGACTGCAAAGGGCCAAGAATACCTGGTGGTATGGAGAGGCTCTGGCGGCCGATGCAAAAAGTTCGCATGAACCTGGCATGCATGGCACTTCCTAGCATACTCGATGCAGTCATGGATCATGGAGGGCCAGAAGTATCCCAACCTCCGAATCTGCTCGGACAGCTTCGGCCCAGTCTGGTGGGCACCACATGAACCAGCATGAACCTCTTGCATGACTCGTGTGATCTCAACTCCCTGAAGGAAACGGAGGAGAACACCATCAAATCTGCGTCTATAGAAGATCTGCTCCAGGTCGGGACTGTTCTGGAGGACAAACTGCGATGCGCGGCGTCGAACTCGCTCGCGCTCGGCCTGATCCGATGGGAGAATACCATGTTGGAGGTACTCAACCAAAGGCGTCCTCCAATCAGGGGCTGGTTAGACTGCCATATTTGTGCTACTCGGGGCTCCAAGAAAAGGGGCAACCGTGGTGAGATTACTTTCCGATGGGTCGTGATCTCCCTCCGAGATAACGGGAGCGATGAGCCTGCGGTGTGTCACGCGGATGATCAGGTTGTCCTGTTCAGGCTCTGCGAGTGACGCAGCAAGGTTGGCCAAAGCATCTACTCGACCGTTCTGTGACCGGGGAATATGGAGAATTTCTGGCCGAGAAGGGAACTGGGCCATCAGGAGGAGGGTGCACTCCAGCAATGGCACATGTTCCGGCTTCCTGACAACATAGTCATCATTGATCTACTTAACGACCAGCTTGGAGTCCCCTTTCACACACAGATGAGGCACGTCGATCTCGAGAGCTAACTTGAGGCCAGTGATGAGGGCATGGTATTCCGCCTCATTGTTGGTACAGCCCTCTGACAACAGGAAAGAGTATGGCAGCATGGCTTGCTCCGGGGTAATGAAGACGATACCCAAGCCCACTCTTTTGAGCTTAGGATTATCGAGTCTTCTACCGGTGGGGCTCCGGGAGGCACCATCAAAGTGCATCGTCCAGCATGGATCGGCACGATCGACCGAGAGAATGGCCTCATCAGGAAAGCCTAGATCCAACGGCTGATCCGCGGAGGTCGGGTGAGCAGCCAGAAAGTCCGCCAATGCTTTCCCTTTGATGGCCTTCTGAGACACATACCTGATGTCGAACTACTGGAGAATCACATCCCACCGCGCTAGATGACCAGTCAACATAGGGCGGCTCAGGATATATTTCAACGGGTCTACCTATAACAACCCATACTTTACATACATTGTTAATACTTTAAAATTGAAGCACACTTATTACAACATATGACAAAACCACAAAGGACCGTATAGGTATAGTGTCTTTAGAAACTGGGAAACATAAACAACTGGTTCATAAATCTTCTACAGTGTCTCCCATTTATTTCATCATATCTAGGGTCCCTTTTAGAATATTCTACTTAATATCCATCTTCCTGACCTGGGGAAAAGAAAACATAAAAGGGTGAGCTCAAATGCTCAGCAAGGGCAAATAAAGGAAATAAAAATCATATCATATCTTTTTGAAAATCAAAACCTGCAAAAGAGATCATAATATCTTAACATGGAATAAATCATAGAAGTGAAAATGAGATCCCCATAATCATAACATAAAACTTGAAACTTTGTGGCATGCACACATAATCATGGAAAATCATTTCTTGTTAGTCATGACTCATTGCCAAGACTATCTTAGTGGACAAAGTCCCTTTCTGAACCGAGTTCACTCCTCGTTTCAGTCCTGTATCACTGAACCGAAATAACCTTCCGTTCCATCCATGTCTATCTCATGAGATATAAAATCTTTACCCAATTCATTACAGGGAGATATAGGTTCCACCCATCTTATAATGAATCCTTTCTTATGTGTGCCACATAATCATAAATCATACATCATCGCATAACACATGTAACAAAATGAGATTCTTGAAACATCATGACATCATAAAACAAACCATATAAGGTAAATGACTTCATAAAAACAATTCCCTCACAACATAATAAAATCACTGTAATAATAGGGATAAAAACAGAACGCTATATTATCTTAGATGGAAAATAATTTTGATAAAACATTTGAACTCCATTCTTGAGGAAAATATCCTTTCTACATCAAAAACACTTTTCCTTTCTTAAAATGTCATAAAATTCTAAACTAAAAGAAGTTGATTAAAAATAAACTTGAAAACTTGTAAAGGAAGCTTCTTGGAAATAATTTTTTAAAAATCCATTCATGCCGTATAAGTTAAAAAAAACATTCTTCGTACTTTTGTCGGAAAAGTCAAAAAGTACCTCGTACGAAAAACGACAAAAGATTCCTTTCATACATATTACTAAAAACTCACCGAAGGGTAAAAATGGATTTAAACAATTGTAGTTGGATGGAAATAATATTACATATTGATGAAACATGTATGTGGATGATAAAATACACCCCAGTAAATGCCAAAGTAAAAACAATCTCGGATAAAAATGAGATTGTGATATTTTCCCTTACCTTAGGTCCGATTTGCTTTGTACGTGTCCGAAGCTCCTGTATAATGGTTTAAATAATGTTATTGACTTATTCCAGAATCATACATATTGATATGATATCATATATGGTCATATTCTTAGCTTCTTGTTAGTAATATTTCATTGTTACTTGTTACTCGGGTCTTTATTACCTTTTGTTCTTATGCGTGTTTTGCCGAATACATTATTATTCTTCTTTTAAGGTTATAGATACCTTATATCCAGAATGGTATTAGTGTAACATATATCATATTTATTCATTCAATTCATTTATATAATTGCTATGTAATGATGATCATGTAGAACGAGTCGCATCACATCGTGGAGACGGTATTCCGTACGTACGCACGAGTGATGATATCGTTCCTATGATCGTGGAACTGTATTGGAGTATATATATATTATTTCAGTATCAATATTAATTTATAATAATCATAAATAGTTACTCATTACACCATTATACTCATCCTTGTAAAGTGATAGTGGAAAAATAGATTACACCACGGCGTGGAGACGGTATTCCGTACGTACGCACGCGCGGTGATTTCATTTTTCCGTAGGATGGATAGAAGGTGAATTAGGGTTGTTTCATATTTATAATAACATATCAGTATGTAAGTAATACTGATGTTATTACTTTATCATGAAACAACTAAATAAGAAGAAGTTGAAGAAGAAAGAAATTGAAAAGATCGGTAATGGATATTACCTCTTCTTTGAAACGCCTCTTTGAATCCTCCACTTAGGGAACTAAGATTGGTCTTTGAAGAAGACCAGGACCTCTAGGATTATTCTAGGGAAGTGGATAGGAGAAAATTTCAGGGGTTGGACGAGCTTGAGTGCTCAAATTGGTGTGAGGAGGAGGGGGAGGAGGTGCCCTTTTATAAGAGAGGAGAGGGGCACCTTAGGAATATCTCAAAATATTATTTTATATTAAAGTCAAAATCGGTTTATAATGGTTCCAAAGGGTCTTATTTAGAAGCTAAAGTGGGTATGGGTCGAAATCCTATCAACCAATAGGATTTAGACAAGTTTAGGGTATTATTTTAACCTTATCAATTAGATTTAACTCTAAGTTAAAGAATTTAACTTTTACCATGTCTTTTTGTTTTCTTTCACTATATGGTTAATACACTTACTATAACATGCCAAAAGAACCCCAAATTGTTTATTATTAATATATATATCCTTATCTAAGTCATTTGGTCGAACCTTAGATTTTTAGGAATAAAATAACAATTAATAATATAATATTTGATTTAAAAACTATTTTGTGTCAATTTTGACACTATTTGATTTATGATTTTTGTGAAAGTCATAACAGAATTATATGTTCGAACCAAGTTGATTAAATCAATACTAATATATCATAGTAACCTAGAAAATTAGTGTAATTCATAAAAAGTCTTAAATTACATTTATTTTGGTATTTATATTATCAATTATGTCAATATTTCATTAATAAGATAATTACTGCATCATCTTTGTGTCATAAATAAATTAAATTATTTGATGTCTAAAAATTACAAATAAAATACCATCATGTAGGAAATCGTTTTAGCTTTATAATGAATATTTACAATCTAATTTATCTTATGTATAACCCCATATTAAAAATTATTTACTTATTAAACTTTGATTTTAACTATTTTAACCCTTCTTTAAATAAATTAATAATAAATGTCCTAATCTAATCCAAGTGGGCCTAAATGGTCATATTTTATTCCTAAGTTTGTTTTTGGTCGAATTACACTTGTCCAATAGAATTAGGACATGTTTTAGGGTAATATTAATATCATATTTACCCTTAGTTACCCTATTTACTATTAACCGCGGTAAAAATAGTAAAAAGTTACTATTCACCAAAAAATTATTTTTATCTCATTGAACCACATTTTACTTACTGATATCAACCGTTTCTGTCGGATTTTTGAAATTCCATTCACAGAAGCGGTAAAATTAAGTTTTATGCAAAATTCAGTTTTTAACCTACCACTTAGTGGTTTCACTATTCATCAAAAATTGAAAGTTTTCAGAAAAATACCAAAATTTCACCCTAGGCTAATTTCGATATTCTGAGTCCAAAAATGAAGTCCGTTTTGAAAACTAAAATTTATAAAATTTCAAAAAGTGGTTATTACTATTCATAACGGCTAGTTTTAATAGCATATTGTTGTTTAGTGAAACTCGGTATTGCGTACGACGCAAGCTATCGAGGAAGGTCGCGATTGCGTGTAAAGCAAGTCAGGCAAGTGTTGTGTAGAAAAAGATTCCTTTGATGATTTATATAACATAAAAGTCTCGGGTGTTACATTCTACTCCCCTTAAATAGAATTTCGCCCTCGAAATTCGTCACTTTGTAACAAACAGATGAGGATACTTCTCCCTCATCATATCCTCAAGCTCCCATGTAGCTTCTTCAAGTTGGTGGTTCCTCCATAAAACTTTCACCAATCGAGTGGTCTTGTTTCGTAGGACTTTTTTCTACGATCCAGAATCTCTATCGGCTGTTCTTCATAAGAAAGATCTTGCTCCAGCGGTACAACTTCTGAGCTGAGTACATGTGAAGGATCTGGTATGTACTTTCTTAGGAGAGATACATGGAACACATCGTGAACTTGAGAGAGATTCGGTGGAAGCGCCAATCGGTAAGCTACCTTCCCAACACGATCCAGTATTTCGAAAGGACCGATATATCTGGGGCTCAACTTCCCCTTCTTTCCAAATCTCATAACCCTCTTCCAGGGAGATATTCGTAAGAACACTTTATCACCCACTTCAAACTCTAGGTCTTTTCTTCGGTTGTCGGCATAACTTTTCTGTCAACTCTGAGCTGCGCTTATGTGTTGTTGAATAGATCTGACCTTTTCTGCCATTTCATCAACGAGATCAGGTCCTAATAGCTTTCTTTCCCCAACTTCAACCCAGCAAGTTGGAGTCCTGCATTTCTTTCCATAGAGAGCTTCATAAGGAGCCATCTGAATACTGGAGTGAAAGCTATTATTATAAGAAAATTCCACCAAAGGTAGGTGTTGATCCCAACCTCCTTTTAAATCCATAGAGCAAGCTCTCAACATATCTTCTAGGGTTTGAATTGTTCTCGCAGACTGACCGTCTGTCTGGGGATGATAAGCAGTGCTGAAACTCAACTCTGTATCCAGAGTATGCTGAAGACTTCGCCAGAACTTCGAGGTAAATATCGGATCCCGATCAGATATAATAGAAAGTGGTACTCCATGCAATCTTACCACTTCCTTTACATATATCCTGGCAAGCTGATCTAGAGAGAAATCCTCTCTAATAGGAATGAAGTGTGCAGACTTTGTAAGACGATCAACTATGACCCAGATAGCATTATTGCCTTTGGATGTTTTAGGAAGTCCTGTGACAAAGTCCATAGTGATGTTTTCCCATTTCCATTCGGGTATGGGTAATGGTTGTAACATCCCCTTAGACTTTTGTCTCTCAGCTTTAACTTGTTGACAAACCAAGCATCGAGAGACATATTTAGCAACATCTCTTTTCATGCCATCCCACCAGAAGTACTCTTTCAGGTCCCTATACATCTTCGTGCTTCCAGGATGAATAGAGAATGAAGAACTATGAGCCTCATCCAGCAGCTCCTTCTTTAATTCGGGGATGGAAGGAACACAAACCCGATTCCTGAACTTTATTATCCCATCACAATCAAGGTTGAATTCAGGAACATTTCTCACCTTCTTTTGTAACTCGACATCTTCTTTCTGTGCCTCTTTAATCTTCACATGTATAGATGGTTGAACATTCATTTGAGAAAGATAAGATTTTTCCCCTTCCATTATAATTCCAGGATCCATCCTTTGTAAATCCATAAATATTGGATCTTTTGTGATCCTCATCATGGATAAACTAGCATGGTCTTGTCGACTTAATGCATCTGCCACCTTGTTTGCTTTCCCAGGGTGGTAATGGATTGAGCAGTCATAATCCTTAATCACCTCCAACCATCTTCTTTGACGCATATTCAACTCCTTTTGTGTGAAAATATACTTTAAACTTTTATGATCAGTATAAATATCACACCTTTCACCATAAAGGTAATGCCTCCAAATCTTTAATGCAAAGATTACCGCAGCCAACTCCAAATAATGTGTTGGGTAATTTTGCTCATGGATTTTCAACTGTCGTGAGGCATAAGCTATCACCATATCATTTTGCATAAGAACACTCCCCAATCACTTCTTGGATGCATCACTGTAGATCACAAACCTTTCTCCACTACAAGGCAGTGTGAGCACAGGTGCACCGGATAACCTTCTTTTCAACTCCTTGAAATTCTCTTCACATTCCTCTGTCCAGACAAACTTAACTCCTTTCCGAGTCAACTTGGTGAGTGGATTAGATAATCGTGAAAAATCTTTTACAAAACGTCGATAATATCCAGCCAAACCAAGAAAACTTCGGATCTCAGTTACTGTTGTTGGTCTCGACCATCTTTCGATAACCTCTGTTTTTGCTGGATCCACAGATATCCCCTCTTTTGAGATTATGTGCCCCAAAAATGCAACTTTTTGAAGCCAAAATTCACACTTGGTAAATTTGGTATAAAGCTTCTCCTTTCTCAGGGGCTTCAATATAATTCTCAAGTGATCTTCATGCTCTTCCTTGCTCTTTGAATAGACAAGAATATCGTCTATAAAGACTACCACAAATTGATCAAGATAGTCTCTAAAGAATCTATTCATTAGATCCATGAAGATAGCAGGGGCATTAGTAAGACCAAATGGAATCACTATAAATTCATAGTGTCCATACCTTGTACGGAAAGCCGTATTTGGTATATCCTCCCTTTTGACCCTTAATTGATGATACCCTGAACGAAGATCAATCTTGGAAAAGTATTGAGCTCCACGTAGTTGGTCAAATAAGTCATCAATGCATGGGAGAGGATATTTGTTCTTGATAGTGATCTTGTTAAGTTCTCGATAATCAATGCAGAGTCTAATTGCTCCATCTTTCTTCTTAACAAATAGAACAGGTGCTCCCCAAGGTGACGCACTAGGGCGTATGAATCCCTTATCAAGATTCTCTTGGAGTTTCTTCTTCAATTCCTGCAACTCAATTGGGGCCATTCTATAAGGTGTCTTTGAAATAGGCAAAGCACCCGGTACGAGTTCTATTTAAAACTCAACTTCACGATTTGGTGGAAGACCCGGTAATTCCTCTGGAAAAACATCATCAAACTCCCGTACAATGGGAATATTCTTAATCGTGAGTTTCTCACCAACCATTTGAGATAAATAACCTTCATTTACTGGAATCAATACCCATAATATGGAAAAAATTTCCACTGGAAGATTATGTTCATCCTTGCATTGATATACGATCGTAGATTGATCTGGAATATGAAATGTGACTTCCCTTATTTGGAAATTGATATGAGCTCCATGTAGAGAAAGCCAATCCATGCTAAGAATCACATCAAATTACACTAAAGGAAGGATCACAAGATTTGCAGGAAGCACTTTCCCACAAACTTCGATCGGAGAAGAATTATAAACTTTTGATGCGACTGTTGTGCCATTAGGTGTTGTCACAGCTAACTCAACATCAAATTGTTGAGGCAATACGGTGATACCCTTAGAAAATTCTTTAGAAATAAAAGAGTGGGTGGATCCAGAATCAAATAAAACATTTTCTACTTTAGAGTGGATGGTAAGTGTACCTTTCACCACTTCGTTATCGTACTCCACATCGCTGATAGAAATTGCATGTGACTTTCCTTTGTCTTTAGCCTTAAGATTTTGTTGATGTCGACCATCATCATCAACCCTTGGATTTGGGAATTGATTGGCATAATTCCCCATCTCCTTGCACTTGAAACATTGAAGTGTAGTAGGTTCATTCTGTGTATCCCTTCCTTTGTTTGCGTCATTAGACATCTTCTTCCCATTATCACGGCATTCAAATGCCCGATGACCTTCCTTTCCACATTTAAAACATTTACTTGTCCCTTTAAGACAACTCCCTCCATGTTTCTTTCCACACTTTGAGCATAAGGAAAAGCTCATCTTCTTTTCCGTGTGCTCTTTAGATTTTTCTTTGAATTCCATCTTCCTCTTCTTATCAAACCCATGTGACTGATGGGTTATTCCAATCTCCATCTCGACTTTGAGAGCACATCGAACGATTTCCTCATAGCTATTGAAGTCCCTTATGGCTAATGCCATTCGAAGACTTGGTTTTAAGCCACTAAAGAATCGATCGATCTTACTCTCAGGTTGGATAATAATACCTGAAGCGTACCTTGCAAGTCTTGTAAAATTTGCTTCATAGGTACCAACAGACTCATCATCCCTTTGCTTCAGTTCAAGAAACTCTTTCTCCATCTTTGTTCGGAGAATACGAGGGAAGTACTTATTGAAAAATAAGTTCTTGAACTCGTCCCATTCCATAGACTCAATTTCATCCCTTTACCTCGTATTCTTAATAAGATTCCACCATTGATCAGCATCGCCTTCCAAACGATACACTGCTAGGATGACTTTATCATGTTCAGAACATTGAAGAACTGAAAATATCTTTTTAGTAGTACTAATCCATTGTTCAGCAACTAATGGATCTGTAGACCCACTAAAAGAAGGTGGACGCTGCCTCATGAAGGATTCAACAGAATGTTTCTCCTTCCTTTGCTCATTTGGAAGTCCTGCATGATTCACAGCTTGAGAAAGTTGTGTGAGCATGGCTACAAGATTTTGCATTCCAGCTCCCATATCGTTTGGTTGCTCAGGGGGACAATCATTTCATTGCCCATCGCATTCCGCATTAACACGATTCCTTCGGGTTCCAGCCATTGACTAAAACCAAGAAGAATAGTGTGAGCAACACTAATTATAATAGGAAAACCACATAATTCAAGAATAAAATTTTCATGCTTAAGGTCTTATCCTAGGTTATTCAAGTCCATTTCTAAAACACTAAGATTGTGTTCTATGCTTAGACTTATCCTTAGGGTTCTTACTAAGGCTTTCACATCCTAGTTTCCAAAGGTTGACTATAACTTTCCTCTGATACCAACTATAACGGTCTGGAATTAATTCCAGTGGACTATAGTTGATACCTATCAGGGCACTACATGGGCGGCTACACCCCCTGGGCGGGACACACCACCATCCCCAGTGGCAGCCATTTCCACATGAAGCCCTTGGGCGGAGAGCCATGCTTCATCCAACGCTCACATGTGAGAGTTCCCAAGGATCAGATACATTCCTACCTCCTTCGCCTCTGATACCAACTATAACAACCCATACTTTACATACATTGTTAATACTTCAAAATTGAAGCACACTTATTACAACATATGACAAAACCACAAAGGACCGTATAGGTATAGTGTCTTTAGAAACTGGGAAACATAAAAAACTGGTTCATAAATCTTCTACAGTGTATCCCATTTATTTCATCATATCTAGGGTCCCTTTTAGCATATTCTACTTAATATCCATCTTCCTGACCTGGGGAAAAGAAAACATAAAAGAGTGAGCTCAAATGCTCAGCAAGGGAAAATAAAGGAAATAAAAATCATATCATATCTTTTTGAAAATCAAAACCTGCAAAAGAGATCATAATATCTTAACATGGAATAAATCTTAGAAGTGAAAATGAGATCCCCATAATCATAACATAAAACTTGAAACTTTGTGGCATGCACACATAATCATGGAAAATCATTTCTTGTTAGTCATGACTCATTGCCAAGACTATCTTAGTGGACAAAGTCCCTTTCTGAACCGAGTTCACTCCTCGTTTCAGTCCTGTATCACTGAACCGAAATAACCTTCCGTTCCAGCCATGTCTATCTCATGAGATATAAAATCTTTACCCAATGCATTGGAGGGAGATATAGGTTCCACCCATCTTATAATGAATCCTTTCTTATGTGTTCCACATAATCATAAATCATACATCATCGCATAACACATGTAACAAAATGGGATTATTGAAACATCATGACATCATAAAACAAACCATATAAGGTAAATGACTTCATAAAAACAATTCCCTCACAACATAATCAAATCACTGTAATAATAGGGATAAAAACAGAACTCTATATTATCTTATATGGAAAATAATTTTGATAAAACATTTGAACTCCATTCTTGAGGAAAATATCCTTTCTACTTCAAAAACACTTTTCCTTTCTTAAAATGTCATAAAATTCTAAACTAAAAGAAGTTGATTAAAAATAAACTTGAAAACTTGTAAAGGAAGCTTCTTGGAAATAATGTTTTAAAAATCCATTCATGCCGTATAAGTTAAAAAAAACATTCTTCGTACTTTTGTCGGAAAAGTCAAAAAGTACCTCGTATGAAAAACGACAAAAGATTCCTTTCATACATAATACTAAAAACTCACCAAAAAGTAAAAATGGATTTAAACAATTGTAGTTGGATGGAAATAACATTACATATTGATGAAACATGTATGTGGATGATAAAATACACCCCAGTAAATGCCAAAGTAAAAACAATCTCAGATAAAAATGAGATTGTGATATTTTCCCTTACCTTAGGTCCGATTTGCTTTTCACGTGTCCGAAGCTCCTGTATAATGGTTTAAATAATGTTATTGACTTATTCCTGAATCATACATATTGATATGATATCATATATGGTCATATTCTTAGCTTCTTGTTAGTAATATTTCATTGTTACTTGTTACTCGGGTCTTTATTACCTTTTGTTCTTATGCGTGTTTTTCCGAATACATTATTATTCTTCATTTAAGGTTATAGATACCTTATATCCAGAATGGTATTAGTGTAACATATATCATATTTATTCATTCAATTCATTTATATAATTGCTATGTAATGATGATCATGTAGAACGAGTCGCATCACATCGTGGAGACGGTATTCCGTACGTACGCACGAGTGATGATATCGTTCCTATGATCGTGGAACTGTATTAGAGTATATATATATTATTTCAGTATCAATATTACTTTATAATAATCATAAATAGTTACTCATTACACCATTATACTCATCCTTGTAAAGTGATGGTGGAAAAATAGATTACACCACGGCGTGGAGACGGTATTCCATACGTACGCACGCGCGGTGATTTCATTTTTCCGTAGGATGGATAGAAGGTGAATTAGGGTTGTTTAATATTTATAATAACATATCAGTATGTAATTAATACTGATGTTATTAATTTATCATGAAACAACTAAAGAAGAAGATGTTGAAGAAGAAAGAAATTGAAAAGATCGGTAATGGATATTACCTCTTCTTTGAAACGCCTCTTTGAATCCTCCACTTAGGGAACTAAGATTGGTCTTTGAAGAAGACCAGGACCTCTAGGATTATTCTAGGGAAGTGGAGAGGAGAAAATGGCAGGGGTTGGCCGAGCTTGAGTGCTCAAATTGGTGTGAGGAGGAGGGGGAGGAGGTGCCCTTTTATAAGAGAGGAGAGGGGCACCTTAGGAATATCTCAAAATATTATTTTATATTAAAGTCAAAATCGGTTTATAATGGTTCCAAAGGGTCTTATTTCGAAGCTAAAGTGGGTATGGGTCTAAATCCTATCAACCAATAGGATTTAGACAAGTTTAGGGTATTATTATAACCTTATCAATTAGATTTAACTCTAAGTTAAATAATTTAACTTTTACCATGTCTTTTTGTTTTCTTTCACTATATGGTTAATACACTTACTATAACATGCCAAACGAACCCCAAATTGTATATTATTAATATATATATCCTTATCTAATTCATTTGGCCGAACCTTAGATTTTTAGGAATAAAATAACAATTAATAATATAATATTTGATTTAAAAACTATTTTGTGTCAATTTTGACACTATTTGATTTATGATTTTTGTGAAAGTCATAACAGAATTATATGTTCGAACCAAGTTGATTAAATCAATACTAATATATCATAGTAACCTAGAAAATTAGTGGAATTCATAAAAAGTCTTAAATTACATTTATTTTGGTATTTATATTATCAATTATGTCAATATTTCATTAATAAGATAATTACTGCATCATCTTTGTGTCATAAATAAATTAACTTATTTGATGTCTAAAAATTACAAATAAAATACCATCATGTAGGATATCTTTTTAGATTTATAATGAATATTTACAATAGAATTTATCTTATGTATAACCCCATATTAAAAATGATTTACTTATTAAACATTGATTTTAACTATTTTAACCCTTCTTTAAATAAATTAATAATAAATGTCCTAATCTAATCCAAGTGGGCCTAAATGGTCATATTTTATTCCTAAGTTTTTTTTGGTCGAATTACACTTGTCCAATAGAATTAGGACATGTGTTAGGGTAATATTAATATCATATTTACCCTTAGTTACCCTATTTACTATTAATCGCGGTAAAAATAGTAAAAAGTTACTATTCACCAAAAAATTATTTTTATCTCATTGAACCACATTTTACTTACTGATATCAACCGTGTCTATCGGATTTTTGAAATTCCATTCACAGAAGCGGTAAAATTAAGTTTTATGCAAAATTCAGTTTTTAACCTACCACTTAGTGGTTTCACTATTCATCAAAAATTGAAAGTTTTCAGAAAAATACCAAAATTTCACCCTAGGCTAATTTCGATATTCTGAGTCCAAAAATGAAGTCCATTTTGAAAAATAAAATTTATAAAATTTCAAAAAGTGGTTATTACTATTCATAACGGCTAGTTTTAATAGCATATTGTTGTTTAGTGAAACTCGGTATTGCGTACGACGCAAGCTATCGAGGAAGGTCGCGATTGCGTGTAAAGCAAGTCAAGCAAGTGTTGTGTAGAAAAAGATTCCTTTGATGATTTATATAACATAAAATTCTCGGGTGTTACACTACCCGAGAAACCAACTGTACCTCGTGGTGCTGCAAGTAGTGCCGTAATTTCTGTACGGCAAATACGAGCGCCAGGCAGCTCTTCTCGATGGGGGAATACCTAACTTCCGCATCGAGGAGCATGAGACTGAGGTAATAGAGGCTATTCTCTGTTCCCTCGTTGTTCTTCTAGGCGAGAAGGGCACCAAGGGACCATTCCAGGGCAGTCACATAAAGGACCAGCGGCTTCCCGGATACAGGCGGCATCAGAACCGGAGGTTGAAGCAGGTACTGCTTGATTTCCCCAAAAGCGGTCTGACACTCCTTATCCCATACATAGGTAGAACCTTTCTTCATGAGCCAAGAAAAGGGCTTACACTTGCCAGCCAGATTCGCGATGAATCGGCGTATATAGGCTAAGTGGCCTTGGAACCCTTGCAGTTCCCGAATGTTACCTGGGGGGAGGCATCTGGCTAATCGCCCTGATCTTCTCTGGGTCGATCTCAATACCCTGGTATCTTACCAGAAAGCCAAGAAACTTCCCGGAGGTGACCCCGAAGGCACACTTCAATGGGTTCATCTTCAGGCGGTGAGACCGGAGGAAGCCGAACACTTTCTCAAGATCTTTGAGTTGGTCCTGATTCCGGCGCGATTTGACCACCAAGTCGTCGACGTAGCATTCCACCAGTGTGCCGAGGATTGGCTTGAATATGCGGTGCATCGCCCGTTGATAGGTGGCACCTGCATTCTTCAGGCCGAAGGGCATGACCTGGTAACAAAAGATACCTTGGGGGCCCTGAAGGCACTGAACTCCTCATCCTCAGGGGCCATCCGTATTTGGTTGTATCCGGAGTATCCATCCATGAAGGAGAGGGCTTGGAACCCTGCCGTGGCGTCAATCAACAGCTCTATCACCGGAAGGGGAAAATCATCCTTCGGACAGTGGCGGTTGAGATCGCGGAAGTCGATACAGACTCTGATCTGCCCGTTCTTCTCCCTGACTGGCACAATGTTGGCCAGCCATCTGGGTTACTGAACTTCCCTCACGAAGTTGGATTTGATAAGCTTGTCAACTTCGGCCTCAACCATGACACCGTGGAATGGGTGCATCTTCCTGGGAGGCTTCTTGAACCCGCGATGGTTCGCCGGGAGACCAAGGCGGTGGACGGCTACCTGAGGATCTAGCCCCGGCATCTCGTCATAGCCCCAAGCAAACACATCACGATGCTATCTGAGGAATTCCACGTACTGCTGCCGCTCCTCAGAGGGCATGGCGGCACTGACCAATGTGGGTCTTGGATCTGCCTCGGTTCCAAGGTTCACCTGTACTAACTCATCGACCGTGGCGGAGACACCCTCCTCAAAGGTTGGGGGTGCATCTTCCACGTCCTCTCCAATCGGGGAGGGATCATCCACGGGAGAGACTGCGTTGGAAACTGCATTGGGGCTACCAGATCCTGCTGGGCCACTGGTGCTGGCGTGGGCGGTCGCGGTCATCTCATCAGGAGACTCACAGGCCGTCGAGACCATGGCTACGTCCAACCGATGGATCAGGAGGACGTAAGCGTCATCCAAACTTGCCCAGGGATCACTTGCAACAGCGACAGGCTCAACCTCACCTGTCAGGATCTGCTTATCCTTGCTCTTGTAATAGTCTGCGTCCAGATAGCGGGCTTCACATGAGGCAAAAGGAGAGGCATCTCCCTGAAGCACGCCTACTCGAACATTAAGGGAGTATTTAAGGCATTGGTGGTATGATGAGGGAACCGCCGCATGAAGGTGGAGCCCTGGCCTGCCCATCAACGTGTTATACGTAGTGTCCTGAGAGACTACCATGAATTCAGTGTTGGCAACCAGGTCACCGAACTGGGTCTTCAAACGTATCTTGCCAACCGGAGTTTGCTCGGTGCGGTCGTACCCCTGGATCCTAAGGTCGGAGGGAATAAAGTCATCCTCAGACAACCCCAATCTCCGGAGCATCCGAGTTGGAATCAGGTTAATCCCGGACCCCATGTCGACAAGACAGCGCCGGACTTCAAGGCCATTGAACTGGCCAGTAACATACAGCGGACGAATGTGCCCCTGTATAGGAGGGTCTTCATCCTCACCAGAGAACGAGATAACTGCCTGACATTCGGTGTTCTCAATCGCTTCGGCGTGAAAGGCCTCTGCAGCCACAACCTCCGTCTCAAACTGGAGGGGGATCTTCAGGGCTTCAGCGAGCGCCTCGCGCATCTCAGGTGACAGGCGCAGAGCCTCAAGGATGGAGAGCCTTGTTGGGATGTCGGCCAAGTGCTTCAGGACATCATACTTTCTTGCCAAGCGTGAGCCCCTGGTTGCAGGAGGTTGCTCTGCGGTTGGAGGCATGACGGGCCTTGCCGGTTGGACCGGCGGCCGACTGGTGCTTGGAGCATCTCGCTGTTCAATGGTTGAAGCCCGGGAAGTGGTCACCGTACTGGGGCCAGGAGGTCGGGATGGACTCATGGCAGGACGGAGCTGGTCGCGGCGCGGCTGAGGCAGTTCTGCCTGGTCCCACACCACAAACGATGGCGGAGGCGAATCCGTCATCCCCGGATGGGGGGGCTGCGTGCGCTGAGCTCGGTTTTGAGCCCGCTGCCTAGTCTCAGTGGCGTGCACGTCCTGGCTGGAGGTACCAACTGCCATGCCCCAGCGACTACTGTTGTTGCGGTTCCTCCGACGGTGGCGACGACCGGGGATACTAGGGAGGTCCACCTGGTGTTCTTCAATGTCGGGAACCGAAAAGGGATTTACCAGCTCGACGGTATTAACCGAAGCATACCCAACACTGTCATCGGACGAATCATTCATCACCGGGCGGATCCGGGGAGGGACCCCCATCTCCGGGGGCATGAAATCGCCGAGAGTGCGGGATAGCGGCGGAACTGGCGGGGTGCGCTCTTCCTTCTTGAGCTGCCGCCGTTTGTTCTTCTCGGAAGAGGCAGGCTGGGACGATGATGCCGAATCAGCACCCGCATATTCTGGGGGCTCAGGATGATTCAAGCGCGCACGGATGATTCCATGGGCACGAATGATCGTCTTGCGTGCCATCTAGTCATTATACTTCTGGGATCTGTGGTCGGAGACCAGCTGCCATTCGTCCTCGTCGCCACTATCGTCATCTGATCTCATGAACACACCCGCCACTTGTGCTGGAGCTGGGCCCAACTTGATTACATTGTTTTTAATCTAGTCTTAGAGCCAGTCCTTAAATACGTAGCACCGCCGGATGGTGTGCCCCAGGGCCCGATGGTAAGGGTAGTAGGGGGAGTTATCCGTGAGATGTGCCTCCTCTGGCCTCCAACACTCAGGCAGTCGCACAATCCTCTGCTCCAGGGCACTCCGGAAATAACCGGGGACCTGATCCTTGTGAAATGAGTAAGTCAGGTATCGCGGGGCCCTGGGAGCGTGGTCTTGACGAGGGGCTGGAGGGTCCTGCCGAGGAGGTGGACCCTGATTATCTCGCCTGGGTTGTGGCGGTACATTACGCGGAGGGGCCAGCCGGTTCTGGGGCTGCCGCTGCTGGGCCGGGACCTGAGCTTGTGGAGGCGGATTCCTGTGAGGCTGTGGAGCTGGCCTCATCGGCAGCAGCTCCAACTGCCTGGGGGCCTCTATCTGGGCAACAGCAGCGGGCTCAGCCCTGCTGACTCTCCTTGCAGGGATCATAGGAGGCAGCGGGTGTGCCTGACTGGCCTGTTGCAGGGCTTCCTCAAGACGTTGAGCTTTGTCTGAGAAGTCCCTGAACCCTCCAGGGTAATTCTGAGTGATCAAGGAAGGGACCAGCTCGGTCTTGACGTTCCCGATGCACATTGTCAGCAACTGCTCCTGAGTCATTGGCATGTCAAGGGAATACGTGATACCCTTCCATCAGGCGAGGAAATCCGCGACTCGCTCATCAGGACTTTTCTTGCACTTGAAGAGGTCTGTGATACTCGTCTTCCGGGTCGTGGAACTGAACTGGTATAGGAACTGTCTACGAAGGTCCTCCCAACTAGTTATCAACCCGACGGGGAGCTGACTGTACCAGACAAATGCTGGCCCTTCCAGTGTCTGGACAAAGCAGCGAAGCTTAGCGGCCTCCTGCTGTGCCGGAGTTCCCAACATAGGCCCGCACCTCGAGTTGAAATGGGACAAATTTTGTGGCGGATCTCCAGTCCCGTTGAAGGGGGCGAATGTGGGGTTCCCGAATCCCGGAGGTGCCGGCATGTCATCCACCCATGCTGGGTATGGCTTGCCGTCCGGTGGGATCGCCACTTGCCGAGTCTCCAAGGCTTCCAAGCGGTCAATGAGTGCCACCATCGGATCGTCCGGACATGGGTTCTAGTCCTGGAGAGGATATCTAACCACGAGCGCATTTCATGGCTCTTCAATCGGGTTGTCGACCGGGTCGTCGAACTCGGCAGCTCGTGGGATGGCGGGCGGAGCGGACCTTGGGGCAGCGGGAGGAATCCGAGCGGGGTCTCTCAGGTAGTCACGCCGTTCGGGAGGGTGTGGTAAAACATACCGCGCCCTCTTGCCATAGGCAATGGCCTCTGTCCTGTTGGCAAACACGGCATAATCACGGTTACCCGGGAGAGTCTCGTCAAGGAGTGGTTGTTCCTGTCCCTGCTGTCCTGGCCTAGGATCACCGTAGTCAGGCCGCCACTCTGCAGCGCACTCGACGAGGAGCCGGTCAACTAGCTTCTTCTGCTCGGCGATCTATTGACGTAGCGTGGCCTTCTCGGGATCCTCATCTGCCCTCTATATGGAGGCATATGGGTCGGCGGGCTTTATAGCCCCGCCGTGCTCTTTACCTTTGCTGACGTTTCGGCTCAACGTCAGTGCTTCAGTGGGTGTGGGGAGACCCAGGAGGTTCCTCTGGTGACGAGTAACTCTCACCGATGGATCCAACGACGGCTTGTCTTCGGGGGGAGAGCCCCCATCGAGAATTTCCAAGCCGTTCCCCTCTCCCGACAGGTCAGCCATATTGACTGTTTCTGTAACGCCCCAACCCCAGCTACCCAGAGTCGGTGCATTAGTTCGTAACATTGGCATGATCACAAAAGATCATGTCTCGAAAGACCTATTAGTTTAGTAGCCTTGGAAACACTAGATACATTCATAAATGTTACATTACATCACAAAGTGAAAAACTATAATAACATAGTCTCCATAGTCCAAACTTCTATCCTCTTCGGACTATCCCTGCAGGTCATTCATAAAATACTTCTTCACATCCTGGAAAATATTAAAACTTTGAAAGGGGTGAGCTCAGATGCTCAGTAAGGATAACAATATTGCAGAATATTTCATAAATAAACATAAAAATTTAAGGCAATGTATAACTAAAACAAAAACCTTTTAAACTTGGACATCAATATAATATGGCAAAAGTAAAATGAGATAATGCCATTCACTTCTTCACATGGATATTCTACTGGTCGAATAATCACATGCAATATCAATAACCACTTTCATAATGATGGAATGCATAGTGTCAGACTATCATAACCACATAGCCAAGGCCTCGTGCCAAGACTACAAATAAGATTTTGTCAAGGCCTTGTGCCAAGACACTAGTTTGTCTCATGAGACCTGCCGATGCATCGAGGAGCTATAGCGGGCTCCACCCATCACTTATTAAGTCAAATGCATTCCTCATATTAATAGGTTTAAACATATCATAAACCATAACATAATCGTATCACATAAAACATGCATAAAGGAAACATAACATTTCTACATTTCAATCACAAGATATCAATACAACACATTGATATAATAAAAATGCTTTCAAAACCATTTTCAAAACCAAAATAAAAGAAAGTTAAAACTTTGTATTTATTTTTCATTAAAAAAAAGTGATAGCTTGTAGAGGAAGCCGAAACTCAAATAATGGTCACGGCAGTGGAGAAGTCGTTGTCGCCGCATAAGTACGGAAATAAAAACATTCCCTTTTTTTCGTTTAGTAAAACTCTTCGTATAAAAAAGATTCCTTTTGAATAAACGTAAAAGTCAAAGGGGTTTATACACTGTATAAAAGAAATTTGTGTATAAAACAAAATATGCCTCAATGAATGGAGATTGAGACGAAGTCCCTTAAAAAGATCATTTTTAAATAAAATATATCTATTATGTGTATTTACTATATGTACACATAAAGAAAGTATAAATAAAATATACAACATAATAATATCATGACATAATTTGAAAGTAGGAGATTAACCCAAAGAATGGAAATTGGGTTAAGAAGTTCCCTTACCTTGCGTCTTGTCCTGACTCGACCGTTCTTTAACCTCCTGAATAATAAACTAGAGTTAATTTCTATTTACTTAAGAACCTTTTTCATGTTCATTATTCCTTTTATATCCCTTATTACCATGTTATGAATAGTATTTAATTATTTAAGTTAATAACGGTCGTTTTGTCGATCTTTGGTACTTGAGTCAAAAATAAACTTCTTATAATTACAAGTTGTTCATGTGGTGAAATATCCATTATATCCAGAATTATATTCATGATGTAGATATCATATATATCATATATACAGTATATACATTCATTCATAATTTCACGTAACATTTAGAGGTAAGAAATGTAATGCACCGTTCATGGAGACGGTAAGCCGTACGTACGCATGAACGCTACTTTCATTTCTATTTCGTATTTAATGGAATGAAATCATAATGATATAAATTTATAATATAATTACAGTATAATATAGTGTATAATACCATTTAATCCATCCTTTATACATCCCACATATGGCATTAACGATTCAAATCACTTTGAGGGGGCGGTAGTCCACACTTCCTAAAATGAAATTATCGCGTTTTACCCATAATGGAAATCATAAAGTATGCCATAAATGAGAAATACAGAAGCATAAGTAAAACATAAACATATTTTATATCATATATAAATATAGTGACATCTTAATGGCCACCTTTGAAGGTGTTATATGAGTGTTGAACAATCATCGTTTCGTGAGGCAGAAATTCGACATCCACAGAAACCGTATGTTCTTTAACCATTAGATGTAGGTGTGTGTAAGTGTAGCTCGAATCCTTATTATAACAACATCCTAGTATATTGAGGATACTGGTGTTGTTACAAAAGTAATGAATAAAAAGAGTTTATGGGGTTGGAGAAGAAAAATAAAACAAAACAACATTAGAGAAGACATTACCTCAAAATCGGGAAACTCTTTTTGATTTGAGCCAAAGGCTTCCTTGAGAAGATTTCTGCCCAAAGTGAGGCTTCTAGGAGTAATAGGGGGATGTTGGGAGAGTATTTGGGCAGAGTTTGGCCGAGACAAATGGCTTGAAGGTGTAAATAAGGTCGGAGAGGTGGGGGCCTTTTATAAGTGGAGAGGAGGGGCTCTTTTGGAAAGATTGAAATGTTACATTATTACACAATGATTTTCGGATTCTAAAGGTCCCACACTTATATAATTAGTGGCTAAGGTGATAAGGGTTATAAATATACCCATCCAATAGGATTTGGACAAGTGTAAGCCTTGTATCTTGCATTATCTTCTCATTTTATTTAAATTGTTAAATAATGAGGTCATCGCTGCATCATAATGATGTCATAAATAATTTAATTTATTTAATGTCTAAAAATTATAAAAAAAATACTATCATGTAGGAAATATTTTTATATTTCTAATGAATATTTATAGTCAAAATTTGGACTTGTGTAACCCCACTTAAAAACTGTTTTAGTAAAACAACTCATGTTTGTATCAATTTAATTTTAACATTAAATAAATATATATTATTGTCATTTTCCAACTAACGTGGCTCCATGGGGTCCCCAAGTTGACCCATGTGTTGTCGTTTTCGGCCATGACTCATCCAATAGGAGTAGGACAAGTTTCATGCTCATCTCATATTATTAAAACATCATTTGTACCTTAAACTACACTAATTACCTCTAATCGCGATTAAGAACTTAAAAGTTACTATTCACCAAAAAATTATTTTAATCTCATCGAACCACATTTTACTTCTTTATGACAACCATGTATGTCGGATTTTTGAAAATAAAATCATAGAAGTGGTAATATTTCATTTAACCGAAAAATCAGTTATTTAACTACCACTTAGTGGTTTCACTATTCATCAAAAATTGAAGTTTTTCAGAACCATGCCAAAATTTCACCCTAAGCTATAATTGATATTCCCATTTAAAAAATGATGTCTATTTTACAAAATTCCAAACATATAAGTTTCATTAATTAATTTTATAATTAATTCCCGCTGTTACGACAAATAGCGTGTTTTTAAGAAACAATTTATATCAAAAGATTGGCAATTGTTTATGTCCAATTTCAATGTTAAATTAATTCTAATGACCACCATTGGATAAAATGGTAAAAATATATTCTAATTATACCTTAAAACCACTAAATAGTATAATTTATCACAATAAATTATTTTGATTAAAAAGTTGTTTTAAGTATTTTTCACTATTCATAAAAAATTAAAAGTTCTCAGAAAAATACCAAAAATTCAACATAGGCTAATTTCGATATTCTGAATACAAAAATTAAGTCCATTTTGAAATATAAAATTTCTATAATTTTAAAAAGTGGTTATTACTATTCATAACGGCTACTTTGATTAGTCGCGGTGTTTTAGAACTCGAAGTTGCGTACAATGCAAGATATTGCATTATTGAATGAGAAGCGTATCGTGGAAGCTCGGGGTGTTACATTCTCCCCTCCTTCAATAAATTGCGTCCTCACTATTTGAAATTTTTCTTTGAAAATAAAAGGTTGAAAAGAGAAAATACCTTTGAGGAAAACCCACATCGGAAATAAGATTAATAAAATTTAGCCTTCATAAGAGGGAAAGGGAAATGAAAAAGTCCCCACTCAATTATGATCTCAATTAGGAGAACATTGGTGGCAATTAGAGACATATAATTGGAGGAAAAACGTAAATATTTGTAGGGAGTGATTGAGGTCATCAATCACAATAAACTGTCAAATTGAGGGCCTCAAAGCCTTCAATCTATGTTGATTTAAAATATCATCAGTTCAACAAGACATAATGTATTAGGATAACACATTTTTTTGTTTTAATATCCCTTTACTAAAGTTTAAGAATTAATTTATTCATTGAATAAGAGATAGGTATATATATATTTATGCTTGACAAGTAGAGTTTCAACCTTCAACTCATCTTTCACTCAAAAAGATAATAGAACTCAAAAATATTATACTTATCCTAATTGTATAAGGTTCAAAATTTTAACACATACCATTTAGATTAGTAAAATTATTTTTTAATAACCAGGGACTTCCTGTAGGCTAGTGGTAGGAAATAAAGGCTTTTCGCACTATGGTTGTGGGTTCGATTCCTGTAGCTTTGTCCGACACGATGGGTTATTCCCCACACTGCAGGTTGTCCTTTTCTTAAAACTATAGTATTATAATATTCCAAAAATAATCTTCATAAATTTTTTTAACCGTAAAAAAATACTATCCAAAGATCAACTTAATCCACTCCAACCATTATAGTTATCCAAAATACCTCTGTCCAGACTTTCTCTAAAAGGTCTCTTAATTCCAAAATCAATTTATCAGATTCCCCAAACAAAGTAAAGTTTCTCTTATTGTCACATACTAAAAATTTAATTACCTTCATCATATTAAAACCTTACTGAAATAAACAAGTACTACAGTACAATCCTTATATATATATCACATTATTCTAATAACCAAAATATAATCCATGAGTCCAAAAGCACCAATACATTAGTTATTCTGCTTGAACTGTAGTAACAGCATAAGATTGTCCTTGATCCCTTGGCCTTTTCTGAGGTAAGTTTCCCTGACGCTTAGGACATTCATTTGCATAATGACCCATTTCTTTACAATTGTAGCATTCAACTTTGACAGCCTCTTTTTTTCCCTTGCAATCACGAGCCTGGTGACCCTTTTCTCCACATTTATAACAAACTCCCATTCCTTTTAGGCACGTACCAGGGTGATTCTTCCCACAATTATCACATAATGGAAAATCCTTCTTTCCCTTTTTCCCTTTATATGTCTCTTGTTCCACCGTTCTCTTCTTCTCTTGCTTTACTTTGTTGTCATAAGACTTAGAGAATTCCTTTTCTGTCTTGATAGCACACGAGACAATATCTTCGTATGATGAGAAGGATTGTGATACTAAAGCTCGACGGAGAAATGGTTTTAACCCATCAAAGAAACGATCAATCTTACTCCTTGGGTTACGTATATAATCAGAAGCATGCCTCGCTAACCTTGTAAAGTTAGCCTCATACTTTGCGACATTTTCATCCTCCTTCTGCCTCAGACTCAGAAATTGCCTTTCCATATCTTCTCGATGGTCACGAGGAAAGTATTTTTATAAGAAAAGATTTTGAACTCCCTCCATTCCATATTCGATACGTCATCATCTTCCTTTGTGTTTTGAATCAGCGACCACCACTGATCGGCATCTCCAGTGAGGCGGTAAACTACCATGACAACCTTCTCCCTTTCACTACTCCCCAAGGCATGGAATATTTTCTCTAAGGAATTTATCCATTGCTCAGCTACTATAAGATTTGTACTCTCATTGATGGTTGGTGGTTGTTGCCTCATGAAACGGTCTATCATTGATCCTCCACGTTGCGGATCAGGGTGCTCCATACGAGTAAGGTTATTATTCATAACCTGCGTGAGTTGTCCCAGTACAGTGAGAAGCTGATCAGCACCAGTTGTATCACTAGCTCCACAATAATTATCTTGAGCAGGAGGTCAATCCCTACACGAAGTGCGTGCATTGATACGGTTTTCATTCCTTCCACTAGGAGACATTTCTAAACAATGGCATAAACTATATTAGTTTATAAATCAAAATACATAATTCCATACTTGTAAGATACTTAACATAAATTGAACTATTTGTGAATATAATCCATAAAAATGTTTTCTTTGAGGAAGTATATACTCATAACCCTTCATAGTGGTTTATAAAGAAAATGAGAATTATCCAAAGCATATCCCCCAGGAGTATCATAACCAAGAGTGCAGCAAGGCCCGTTGTCGTGCACCAGTTCCCGTTCGAGTCTAGCTCAAAGCGGTGTTTTCGGGTTTTACCCCTAGGTACATCTGTGCCAGATTCGCCTCTACTTGCTCGTATCCAGACAGGGATTTATTGCTCGGAAAACTCACAAAATCTCTACAATAACAAAATTTTAGGAAGTTCTTCTATACTAATCCTCAAAGTCTATCTTTGGGCTATGTGCTCTAATCAGAGTTTATCTAAATCTAGCTTTCAAGGTTAGTACTAAACTGCCTCTGATACCAACTGTAACGCCCCGACCCCAGCTACCTAGAGTCGGTGCATTAGTTCGTAACATTGGAATGATCACAAAAGATCAAGTCTCGAAAGACCGATTAATTTAGTATCCTTGGAAACACTAGATACATTCATAAATGTTACATTACATCACAAAGTGAAAAACTATAATAACATAGTCTCCATAGTCCACACTTCTATCCTCTTCGGACTATCCCTGCAGGTCATTCATAAAATACTTCTTCACATCCTGGAAAATATTAAAACATTGAAAGGGGGGAGCTCAGATGCTCAGTAAGGATAACAATATTGCAGAATATTTCATAAATAAACATAAAAATTTAAGGCAATGTATAACTAAAACAAAAGCCTTTTAAACTTGAACATCAACATAATATGGAAAAAGTAAAATGAGATAATGCCATTCACTTCTTCACATGGATATTCTACTTGTCGAATAATCACATGCAATATCAATAACCACTTTCATAATGATGGAATGCATAATGCCAGACTATCATAACCACATAGCCAAGGCCTTGTGCCAAGACTACAAATAAGATTTTTGTCAAGGCCTTGTGCCAAGACACTAGTTTGTCTCATGAGACCTGCCGATGCATCAAGGAGCTATAGCAGGCTCCACCTGTCACTTATTAAGTCCAATTCATTCCTCATATTAATAGGTTTAAACATATCATAAACCATAACATAATCGTATCACATAAAACATGCATAAAGGAAACATAACATTTCCACATTTCAATCACAAGATATCAATACAACACATTGATATAATAAAAACGCTTTCAAAACCATTTTCAAAACCAAAATAAAAGAAAGTTAAAACTTTGTATTTATTTTTCATTAAAAAAAAGTGATGGCTTGTAGAGGAAGCCGAAACTCAAATAATGGTCACGGCGGCGGAGAAGTCGTTGTCGCCGCATAAGTACTGAAATAAAAACATTCCCTTTTTGTCGTTTAGTAAAACGCTTCATATAAAAAAGATTCCTTTTGAATAAACGTAAAAGTCAAAGGGGTTTATACACTGTATAAAAGAAATTTGTGTATAAAACAAAATATGCCTCAATGAATGGAGATTGAGACGAAGTCCCTTAAAAAGATCATTTTTAAATAAAATATATCTATTATGTGTATTCACTATATTTACACATAGAGAAAGTATAAATACAATATACAACATAATAATATCATGACATAATTTGAAAGTATGAGATTAACCCAAAGAATGGAAATTGGGTTAAGAAGTTCCCTTACCTTGCGTCTTGTCCGGACTCGACCGTTCTTTAACCTCCTGAATAATAAACTAGAGTTAATTTCTATTTACTTAAGAACCTTTTTCATGTTCATTATTCCTTTTATATCCCTTATTACCATGTTATGAACATTATTTAATTATTTAAGTTTATAACGGTCGTTTTGTCGATCTTTGGTACTTGAGTCAAAAATAAACTTCTTATAATTACAAGTTGTTCATGTGGTGAAATATCCATTATGTCCAGAATTATATTCATGATGTAGATATCATATGTATCATATATACAGTATATAAATTCATTCATAATGTCACGTAACATTTAGAGGTAAGAAATGTAATGCACCGTTCATGGAGAAGGTAAGCCGTACGTACGCATGAACGCTACTTTCATTTCTATTTCGTTTTTAATGGAATGAAATCATAATGATATAAATTTATAATATAATTACAGTATAATATAATGTATAATACCATTTAATCCATCCTTTATACATCCCACATATGGCATTAACAATTCAAAACACTTTGAGGGGGCGGTAGTCCACACTTCCTAAAATGAAATTATCGCGTTTTACCCATAATGGAAATCATAAAGTATGCCATAAATGAGAAATACAGAAGCATAATTAAAACATAAACATATTTTATATCATATATAAATATAGTGACATCTTAATGGCCACCTTTGAAGGTGTTATATGAGTGTTGAACAATCATCGTTTCGTGAGGCAGAAATTCGCCATCCACAGAAACCGTATGTTCTTTAACCATTAGATGTAGGTGTGTGTAAGTGTAGCTCGAATCCTTACTATAAAAACATCCTAGTATATTGAGGATACTGTTTTTGTTACAAAAGTAATTAATAAAAAGAGTTTATGGGGTTGGAGAAGAAAAATAAAACAAAACAACATTAGAGAAGACATTACCTCAAAATCGGGTAACTCTTTTTGATTTGAGCCAAAGGATTCCTTGAGAAGATTTTTGCCCAAAGTGAGGCTTCTAGGAGTAATAGGGGGAAGTTGGGAGAGTATTTGGGCAGAGGTTGGCCGAGACAAATGGCTTGAATGTGTAAATAAGGTGGGAGAGGTGGGGGCCTTTTATAAGTGGAGAGGAGGGGCTCTTTTGGAAAGATTGAAATGTTACATTATTACACAATGCTTTTCAGATTCTAAAGGTCCCACACTTATATAATTAGTGGCTAAGGTGATAAGGGTTCTAAATCTACCCATACAATAGGATTTGGACAAGTGTAAGCCTTGTATCTTGCATTATCTTCTCATTTTATTTAAATTGTTAAATAATGAGGTCATCGCTGCATCATAATGATGTCATAAATAATTTAATTTATTTAATGTCTAAAAATTAAAAAAAATACTATCATGTAGGAAAGCTTTTTATCATTCTAATGAATAGTTATAGTCAAAATTTGGACTTGGGTAACCCCACTTAAAAACTGTTTTAGTAAAACAACTCATGTTTGTATCAATTTAATTTTAACATTAAATAAATATATATTAATGTCATTTTCCAACTAAAGTGGATCCATGGGGTCCCCAAGTTGACCCATGTGTTGTATTTGTCGGCCATGACTCATCCAATAGGAGTAGGACAAGTGTCATGCTCATCTCATATTATTAAAACATCATTTGTACCTTAAACTACACTAATTACCTCTAATCGCGATTAAGAACTTAAAAGTTACTATTCACCAAAAAATTATTTTAATCTCATAGAACCACATTTTACTTCTTTATGACAACCATATATGTCGGATTTTTGAAAATCAAATCACAGAAGTGGTAATATTTCATTTAACCGAAAAATCAGTTATTTAACTACCACTTAGTGGTTTCACTATTCATCAAAAATTGAAGTTTTTCAGAACCATGCCAAAATTTCACCCTAAGCTATAATTGATATTCCCATTTAAAAAATGATTTCTATTTTACAAAATTCCAAACATATAAGTTTCATTAATTAATTTTATAATTAATTCCCGTTGTTACGACAAATAGCGTGTTTTTAAGAAACAATTTATATCAAAAGATTGGCAATTGTTTATGTCCAATTTCAATGTTAAATTAATTCTAATGACCACCATTGGATAAAATGGTAAAAATATATTCTAATTATACCTTAAAACCACTAAATAGTATAATTTATCACAATAAATTATTTTGATTAAAAAGTTGTTTTAAGTATTTTTCACTATTCATAAAAAATTAAAAGTTCTCAGAAAAATACCAAAAATTCAACATAGGCTAATTTCGATATTCTGAATACAAAAATGAAGTCCATTTTGAAATATAAAATTTCTATAATTTTAAAAAGTGGTTATTACTATTCATAACGGCTACTTTGATTAGTCGCGGTGTTTTAGAACTCGAAGTTGCGTACAATGCAAGCTATTGCATTATTGAATGAGAAGTGTATCGTGGAAGCTCGGGGTGTTACATTCTCCCCTCCTTCAATAAATTGCGTCCTCACTATTTGAAATTTTTCTTTGAAAATAAAAGGTTGAAAAGAGAAAATACCTTTGAGGAAAACCCACATCGGAAATAAGATTAATAAAATTTAGACTTAATAAGATGGAAAGGGAAATGAAAAAGTCCCCACTCAATTATGATCTCGATTAGGAGAACATTGGTGGAAATTAGAGACATATAATTGGAGGAAAAACGTAAATATTTGTAGGGAGTGATTGAGGTCATCAATCACAATCAACTGTCAAATTGAGGGCCTCAAAGCCTTCAATCTATGTTGATTTAAAATATCATCAGTTCAACAAGACATAATATATTAGGATAACACATTTTTTTGTTTTAATATCCCTTTACTAAAGTTTAAGAATTAATTTATTCATTGAATAAGAGATAGGTATATATATATTTATGCTTGACAATTAGAGTTTCAACCTTCAACTCATCTTTCACTCAAAAAGATAATAGAACTCAAAAATATTATACTTATCCTAATTGTATAAGGTTCAAAATTTTACCACATACCATTTAGATTAGTAAAATTATTTTGTAATAACCAGGGACTTCCTGTAGGCTAGTGGTAGGAAATAAAGGCTTGTCGCACTATGGTTGTGGGTTCGATTCATGTAGCTTTGTCCGACACGACGGGTTATTCCCCACCCTTCAGGTTGTCCTTTTCCTAAAACTATAGTATTATAATATTCCAAAAATAATCTTCATAAATTTTTTTAACCGTAAACAATACTATCCAAAGATCAACTTAATCCACTCCAACCATTATAGTTATCCAAAATACCTATGTCCAGACTTTCTCTAAAAGGTCTCTTAATTCCAAAATCAATTTATCAGATTCCCCAAACAAAGTAAAGTTTCTCTTATTGTCACATACTAAAAATATAATTACCTTCATCATATTAAAACCTTACTGAAATAAACAAGTACTACAGTACAATCCTTATATATATATCACATTATTCTAATAACCAAAATATAATCCATGAGTCCAAAAGCACCAATACATTAGTTATTCTGCTTCAACTGTAGTAACATCATAAGATTGTCCTTGATCCCTTGGCCTTTTCTGAGGTAAGTTTCCCCGACGCTTAGGATATTCATTTACATAATGACCCATTTCTTTACAATTGTAGCATTCAACTTTGACAGCCTCTTTCTTTCCCTTGCAATCACGAGCCTGGTAACCCTTTTCTCCACATTTATAACAAACTCCCATTCCTTTTAGGCACGTACCAGGGTGATTCTTCCCACAATTATCACATAATGGAAAATCATTCTTTCCCTTTTTCCCTTTATCTGTCTCTTGTTCCACCATTCTCTTCTTCTCTTGCTTTACTTTGTTGTCATAAGACTTAGAGAATTCCTTTTCTGTCTTGATAGCACACGAGACAATATCTTCGTATGATGAGAAGGATTGTGATACTAAAGCTCGACGGAGAAATGGTTTTAACCCATCAATGAAACGATCAATCTTACTCCTTGGGTTACGTATATAATCGGAAGCATGCCTCGCTAACCTTGTAAAGTTAGCCTCATACTTTGCGACATTCTCATCCTCCTTCTGCCTCAGACTCAGAAATTGCCTTTCCATATCTGCTCGATGGTCACGAGGAAAGTATTTTTATAAGAAAAGATCTTTGAACTCCCTCCATTCCATATTCGATACGTCATCATCTTCCTTTGTGTTTTGAATCAGCGACCACCACTGATCGGCATCTCCAGTGAGGCGGTAAACTGCCATGACAACCTTCTCCCTTTCACTACTCCCCAAGGCATGGAATATTTTCTCTAAGGAATTTATCCATTGCTCAGCTACTATAGGATTTGTACTCCCATTGAAGTTTGGTGGTTGTTTCCTCATGAAACGGTCTAGCATTGATCCTCCACGTTGCGGATCAGGGTGCTCCATACGATTAAGGTTATTATTCACAACCTGTGTGAGTTGTCCCAGTACAGTGAGAAGCTGATCAGCACCAGTTGTATCACTAGCTCCACAATAATTATCTTGAGCAGGAGGTCAATCCCTACACGAAGTGCGTGAATTGATACAGTTTGCATTCCTTCCACTAGGCACCATTTCTAAACAATGGCATAAACTATATTAGTTTATAAATCAAAATACATAATTCCATACTTGTCAGATAATTAACATAAATTGAACTATTTATGAATATAATCCATAAAAATGTTTTCTTTGAGGAAGTATATACTCATAACCCTTCATAGTGGTTTATAAAGAAAATGAGAATTATCCAAAGCATATCCCCCAGGAGTATCGTAACCAAGAGTGCAGCAAGGCCCATTGTCATGCACCAGTTCTCGTTCGAGTCCAGCTCAAAGCGGTGTTTTCGGGTTTTACCCCTAGGTACATCTGTTCCAGATTCGCCTCTACTTGCTCGTATCCAGACAGGGATGTATTGCTCGGAAAACTCACAAAATCTCTACAATAACAAAATTCTAGGAAGTTCTTCTATACTAATCCTCAAAGTCTATCTTTGGGCTATGTGCTCTAATCAGAGTTTATCTAAATCTAGCTTTCAAGGTTAGTACTAAACTGCATCTGATACCAACTGTAACGCCCCGACCCCAGCTACCTAGAGTCGGTGCATTAGTTCGTAACATTGGCATGATCACAAAAGATCAAGTCTCGAAAGACCGATTAGTTTAGTAGCCTTGGAAACACTAGATACATTCATAAATGTTACATTAAATCACAAAGTGAAAAACTATAATAACATAGTCTCCATAGTCCACACTTCTATCCTCTTCGAACTATCCCTACAGGTCATTCATAAAATACTTCTTCACATCCTGGAAAATATTAAAACATTGAAAGGGGGGAGCTCAGATACTCAGTAAGGATAACAATATTTCAGAAGATTTCATATATAAACATAAAAATTTAAGGCAATGTATAACTAAAACAAAAGCCTTTTAAACTTGAACATCAACATAATATGGAAAAAGTAAAATGAGATAATGCCATTCACTTCTTCACATGGATATTCTACTGGTCTAATAATCACATGCAATATCAATAACCACTTTCATAATGATGGAATGCATAATGCCAGACTGTCATAACCACATAGCCAAGGCCTTGTGCCAAGACTACAAATAAGATTTTGTCAAGGCCTTGTGCCAAGACACAAGTTTGTCTCATGAGACCTGCCGATGCATCGAGGAGATATAGCGGGCTCCACCCGTCACTTATTAAGTCCAATTCATTCCTCATATTAATAGGTTTAAACATATCATAAACCATAACATAATCGTATCACATAAAACATGCATAAAGGAAACATAACATTTCCACATTTCAGTCACAAGATATCAATACAACACATTGATATAATAAAAACGCTTTCAAAACCATTTTCAAAACCAAAATAAAAGAAAGTTAAACCTTAGTATTTATTTTTCATTAAAAAAAAGTGATGGCTTGTAGAGGAAGCCGAAACTCAAATAATGGTCACGGCGGCGGAGAAGTCGTTGTCGCCGCATAAGTACGGAAATAAAAACATTCCCTTTTTGTCGTTTAGTAAAACGCTTCATATAAAAAAGATTCCTTTTGAATAAACGTAAAAGTCAAAGGGGTTTATACACTGTATAAAAGAAATTTGTGTATAAAACAAAATATGCCTCAATGAATGGAGATTGAGACGAAGTCCCTTAAAAAGATCATTTTTAAATAAAATATATCTATTATGTGTATTCACTATATGTACACATATAGAAAGTAAAAATACAATATACAACATAATAATATCATGACATAATTTGAAAGTAGGAGATTAACCCAAAGAATGAAAATTGGGTTAAGAAGTTCCCTTACCTTGCGTCTTGTCCGGACTCGGCCGTTCTTTAACCTCCTGAATAATAAACTAGTGTTAATTTCTATTTACTTAAGAAACTTTTTCATGTTCATTATTCCTTTTATATCCCTTATTACCATGTTATGAACATTATTTAATTATTTAAGTTAATAACGGTCGTTTTGTCGATCTTTGGTACTTGAGTCAAAAATAAACTTCTTATAATTACAAGTTGTTCATGTGGTGAAATATCCATTATATCCAGAATTATATTCATGATGTAGATATCATATATATCATATATACAGTATATACATTCATTCATAAT
The DNA here is from genome assembly GCA_963277665.1 of Viscum album. Lineage (NCBI taxonomy): Eukaryota > Viridiplantae > Streptophyta > Magnoliopsida > Santalales > Viscaceae > Viscum > Viscum album. The sequence continues at coordinate 512,449,979 of OY728130.1, forward strand.
TTCACGTAACATTTAGAGGTAAGAAATGTAATGCACCGTTCATGGAGACGGTAAGCCGTACGTACGCATGAACGCTACTTTCATTTCTATTTCGTATTTAATGGAATGAAATCATAATGATATAAATTTATAATATAATTAAAGTATAATATAGTGTATAATACCATTTAATCAATCCTTTATACATCCCACATATGGCATTAACAATTCAAATCACTTTGAGGGGGCGGTAGTCCACACTTCCTAAAATGAAATTATCGCGTTTTACCCATAATTGAAATCATAAAGTATGCCATAAATGAGAAATACAGAAGCATAAGTAAAACATAAACATATTTTATATCATATATAGATATAGTGACATCTTAATGGCCACCTTTGAAGGTGTTATATGAGTGTTGAACAATCATCGTTTCGTGAGGCAGAAATTTGCCATCCACAGAAACCGTATGTTCTTTAACCATTAGATGTAGGTGTGTGTAAGTGTAGCAAGAATCCTTATTATAACAACATCCTAGTATATTGAGGATACTGGTGTTGTTACAAAAGTAATGAATAAAAAGAGTTTATGGGGTTGGAGAAGAAAAATAAAACAAAACAACATTAGAGAAGACATTACCTCAAAATCGGGTAACTCTTTTTGATTTGAGCCAAATGCTTCCTTGAGAAGATTTCTACCCAAAGTGAGGCTTCTAGGAGTAATAGGGGGAAGTTGGGAGAGTATTTGGGCAGAGTTTGGCCGAGGCAAATGGCTTGAATGTGTAAATAAGGTGGGAGAGGTGGGGGCCTTTTATAAGTGGAGAGGAGGGCTCTTTTGGAAAGATTGAAATGTTACATTATTACACAATGCTTTTCAGATTCTAAAGGTCCCACACTTATATAATTAGTGGCTAAGGTGATAAGGGTTCTAAATCTACCCATCCAATAGGATTTGGATAAGTGTAAGCCTTGTATCTTGCATTATCTTCTCATTTTATTTAAATTGTTAAATAATGAGGTCATCGCTGCATCATAATGATGTCATAAATAATTTAATTTATTTAATGTCTGAAAATTATAAAAAAAATACTATCATGTAGGAAAGCTTTTTATCTTTATAATGAATATTTATAGTCAAAATTTGGACTTGTGTAACCCCACTTAAAAACTGTTTTAGTAAAACAACTCATGTTTATATCAATTTAATTTTAACATTAAATAAATATATATTAATGTCATTTCCCAACTAAAGTGGCTCCATGGGGTCCCCAAGATGACCCATGTGTTGTCTTTGTCGTCCATGACTCATCCAATAGGAGTAGGACAAGTTTCATGCTCATCTCATATTATTAAAACATCATTTGTACCTTAAACTACACTAATTACCTCTAATCGCGATTAAGAACTTAAAAGTTACTATTCACCAAAAAATTATTTTAATCTCATCGAACCACATTTTACTTCTTTATGACAACCATGTATGTCGGATTTTTGAAAATCAAATCATAGAAGTGGTAATATTTCATTTAACTGAAAAATCAGTTATTTAACTACCACTTAGTGGTTTCACTATTCATCAAAAATTGAAGTTTTTCAGAACCATGCCAAAATTTCACCCTAAGCTATAATTGATATTCCCATTTAAAAAATGATGTCTATTTTACAAAATTCCAAAAATATAAGTTTCATTAATTAATTTTATAATTAATTCCTGCTGTTACGACAAATAGCATGTTTTTAAGAAACAATTTATATCAAAAGATTGGCAATTGTTTATGTCCAATTTCAATGTTAAATTAATTCGAATGACCACCATTGGATAAAATGGTAAAAATATATTCTAATTATACCTTAAAACCACTAAATAGTATAATTTATCACAATAAATTATTTTGATTAAAAAGTTGTTTTATGTATTTTTCACTATTCATAAAAAATTAAAAGTTCTCAGAAAAATACCAAAAATTCAACATAGGCTAATTTCGATATTCTGAATACAAAAATGAAGTCCATTTTGAAATATAAAATTTCTATAATTTTAAAAAGTGGTTATTACTATTCATAACGGCTACTTTGATTAGTCGCGGTGTTTTAGAACTCGAAGTTTCGTACAATGCAAGTTATTGCATTATTGAATGAGAAGCGTATCGTGGAAGCTCGGGGTGTTACATTCTCCCCTCCTTCAATAAATTGCATCCTCACTATTTGAAATTTTTCTTTGAAAATAAAATGTTGAAAAGAGAAAATACCTTTGAGGAAAACCCACATCGGAAATAAGATTAATAAAATTTATCCTTAATAAGAGGGAAAGGGAAATGAAAAAGTCCCCACTCAATTATGATCTCGATTATGAGAACATTGGTGGAAATTAGAGACATATAATTGGAGGAAAAACGTAAATATTTGTAGGGAGTGATTGAGGTCATCAATCACAATCAACTGTCAAATTGAGGGCCTCAAAGCCTTCAATCTATGTTGATTTAAAATATCATCAGTTCGACAAGACATAATGTAATAGGATAACACATTTTTTTGTTTTAATATCCCTTTACTAAAGTTTAAGAATTAATTTATTCATTGAATAAGAGATAGGTATATATATATTTATGCTTGACAATTAGAGTTTCAACCTTCAACTCATCTTTCACTCAAAAAGATAATAGAACTCAAAAATATTATACTTATCCTAATTGTATAAGGTTCAAAATTTTAACACATACCATTTAGATTAGTAAAATTATTTTGTAATAACCAGGGACTTCCTGTAGGCTAGTGGTAGGAAATAAAGGCTTGTCTCACTATGGTTGTGGGTTCGATTCCTGTAGCTTTGTCCGACACGACGGGTTATTCCCCACCCTGCAGGTTGTCCTTTTCCTAAAACTATAGTATTATAATATTCCAAAAATAATCTTCATAAATTTTTTTAACCGTAAACAATACTATCCAAAGATCAAATTAATCCACTCCAACCATTATAGTTATCCAAAATACCTCTGTCCAGACTTTCTCTAAAAGGTCTCTTAATTCCAAAATCAATTTATCAGATTCCCCAAACAAAGTAAAGTTTCTCTTATTGTCACATACTAAAAATATAATTACCTTCATCATATTAAAACCTTACTGAAATAAACAAGTACTACAGTACAATCCTTATATATATATATATATCACATTATTCTAATAACCAAAATATAATCCATGAGTCCAAAAGCACCAATACATTAGTTATTCTGTTTCAACTGTAGTAACAACATAAGATTGTCCTTGATCCCTTGGCCTTTTCTGAGGTAAGTTTCCCTGACGCTTAGGACATTCATTTGCATAATGACCCATTTCTTTACAATTGTAGCATTCAACTTTGACAGCCTCTTTCTTTCCCTTGCAATCACGAGCCTGGTGACCCTTTTCTCCACATTTATAACAAACTCCCATTCCTTTTAGGCACGTACCAAGGTGATTCTTCCCACAATTATCACATAATGGAAAATCCTTCTTTCCCTTTTTCCCTTTATCTGTCTCTTGTTCCACCGTTCTCTTCTTCTCTTGCTTTACTTTGTTGTCATAAGACTTAGAGAATTCCTTTTCTGTCTTGATAGCACACGAGAAAATATCTTCGTATGATGAGAAGGATTGTGATACAAAGCTCGATGGAGAAATGGTTTTAACCCATCAAAGAAACGATCAATCTTACTCCTTGGGTTACGTATATAATCAGAAGCATGCCTCACTAACCTTGTAAAGTTAGCCTCATACTTTGCGACATTCTCATCCTCCTTCTGCCTCAGACTCAGAAATTGCCTTTCCATATCTGCTCGATGGTCACGAAGAAAGTATTTTTATAAGAAAAGATCTTTGAACTCCCTCCATTCCATATTCGATACGTCATCATCTTCCTTTGTGTTTTGAATCAGCGACCACCACTGATCGGCATCTCCAGTGAGGCGGTAAACTGACATGACAACCTTCTCCCTTTCACAACTCCCCAAGGCATGGAATATTTTCTCTAAGGAATTTATCCATTGCTCAGCTACTATAGGATTTGTACTCCTATTGAAGGTTGGTGGTTGTTGCCTCATGAAACGGTCTAGCATTGATCCTCCATGTTGCGGATCAGGGTGCTCCATACGAGTAAGGTTATTATTCATAACCTGCGTGAGTTGTCCCAGTACAGTGAGAAGCTGATCAGCACCAGTTGTATCACTAGCTCCACAATAATTATCTTGAGCAGGAGGTCAATCCCTACACGAAGTGAGTGCATTGATATGGTTTCCATTCCTTCCACTAGGCGCCATTTCTAAACAATGGCATAAACTATATTAGTTTATAAATCAAAATACATAATTCCATACTTGTAAGATACTTAACATAAATTGAACTATTTATGAATATAATCCATAAAAATGTTTTCTTTGAGGAAGTATATACTCATAACCCTTCATAGTGGTTTATAAAGAAAATGAGAAATATCCAAAGCATATACCCCAGGAGTATCGTAACCAAGAGTGCAGCAAGGCCCGTTGTCGTGCACCAGTTCCCGTTCGAGTCTAGCTCAAAGCGGTGTTTTCGGGTTTTACCCCTAGGTACATCTGTTCCAGATTCACCTCTACATGCTCGTATCCAGACATGGATGTATTGCTCGGAAAACTCACAAAATCTCTACAATAACAAAATTCTAGGAAGTTCTTCTATACTAATCCTCAAAGTCTATCTTTGGGCTATGTGCTCTAATCAGAGTTTATCTAAATCTAGCTTTCAAGGTTAGTACTAAACTGCCTCTGATACCAACTGTAACGCCCCGACCCCAGCTACCTAGAGTCGGTGCATTAGTTCGTAACATTGGCATGATCACAAAATATCAAGTCTCGAAAGACCGATTAGTTTAGTAGCCTTGGAAACACTAGATACATTCATAAATGTTACATTACATCACAAAGTGAAAAACTAAAATAACATAGTCTTCATAGTCCACACTTCTATCCTCTTCGGACTATCCCTGCAGGTCATTCATAAAATACTTCTTCACATCCTGGAAAATATTAAAACATTGAAAGGGGGGAGCTCAGATGCTCAGTAAGGATAAAAATATTGCAGAAGATTTCATAAATAAACATAAAAATTTAAGGCAATGTATAACTAAAACAAAAGCCTTTTAAACTTGAACATCAACATAATATGGAAAAAGTAAAATGAGATAATGCCATTCACTTCTTCACATAGATATTCTACTGGTCGAATAATCACATGCAATATCAATAACCACTTTCATAATGATGGAATGCATAATGCCAGACTATCATAACCACATAGCCAAGGCCTTGTGCCAAGACTACAAATAAGATTTTGTCAAGGCCTTGTGCCAAGACACTAGTTTGTCTCATGAGACCTGCCGATGCATCGAGGAGCTATAGCGGGCTCCACCCGTCACTTATTAAGTCCAATGCATTCCTCATATTAATAGGTTTAAACATATCATAAACCATAACATAATCGTATCACATAAAACATGCATAAAGGAAACATAACATTTCCACATTTCAATCACAAGATATCAATACAACACATTGATATAATAAAAACGCTTTCAAAACCATTTTCAAAACCAAAATAAAAGAAAGTTAAAACTTTGTATTTATTTTTCATTAAAAAAAAGTGATGGCTTGTAGAGGAAGCCGAAACTCAAATAATGGTCACGGCGGCGGAGAAGTCGTTGTCGCCGCATAAGTACAGAAATAAAAACATTCCCTTTTTGTCGTTTAGTAAAACGCTTCATATAAAAAAGATTCCTTTTGAATAAACGTAAAAGTCAAAGGGGTTTATACACTGTATAAAAGAAATTTGTGTATAAAACAAAATATGCCTCAATGAATGGAGATTGAGACGAAGTCCCTTAAAAAGATCATTTTTAAATAAAATATATCTATTATGTGTATTCACTATATGTACACATAAAGAAAGTATAAATACAATATACAACATAATAATATCATGACATAATTTGAAAGTAGGATATTAACCCAAAGAATGGAAATTGGGTTAAGAAGTTCCCTTACCTTGCGTCTTGTCCGGACTCGACCGTTCTTTAAACTCCTGAATAATAAACTAGAGTTAATTTCTATTTACTTAAGAACCTTTTTCATGTTCATTATTCATTTTATATCCCATATTACCATGTTATGAACATTATTTAATTATTTAAGTTAATAACGGTCGTTTTGTCGATCTTTGGTACTTGAGTCAAAAATAAACTTCTTATAATTACAAGTTGTTCATGTGGTGAAATATCAATTATATCCAGAATTATATTCATGATGTAGATATAATATATTTCATATATACAGTATATACATTCATTCATAATGTCATGTAACATTTAGAGGTAAGAAATGTAATGCACCGTTCATGGAGACGGTAAGCCGTACGTACGCATGAACGCTACTTTCATTTCTATTTCGTATTTAATGGAATGAAATCATAATGATATAAATTTATAATATAATTACAGTATAATATAGTGTATAATACCATTTAATCCATCCTTTATACATCCCACATATGGCATTAACGATTCAAATCACTTTGAGGGGGCGGTAGTCCACACTTCCTAAAATGAAATTATCGCGTTTTACCCATAATGGAAATCATAAAGTATGCCATAAATAAGAAATACAGAAGCATAAGTAAAACATAAACATATTTTATATCATATATAAATATAGTGACATCTTAATTTCCACCTTTGAAGGTGTTATATGAGTGTTGAACAATCATCTTTTTGTGAGGCAGAAATTCCCCATCCACAGAAACCGTATGTTCTTTAACCATTAAATGTAGGTGTGTGTAAGTGTAGCTCGAATCCTTATTATAACAACATCCTAGTATATTGAGTATACTGGTGTTGTTACAAAAGTAATGAATAAAAAGATTTTAGGGGGTTGGAGAAGAAAAATAAAACAAAACAACATTAGAGAAGACATTACCTCAAAATCGGGTAACTCTTTTTGATTTGAGCCAAAGGCTTCCTTGAGAAGATTTCTTCCCAAAGTGAGGCTTCTAGGAGTAAGAGGGGTAAGTTGGTAGAGTATTTGGTCAGATTTAGGCCAAGACAAATGGCTTGAAGGTGTAAATAAGGTGGGAGAGGTGGGGGCCTTTTATAAGTGGAGAGGAGGGGCTCTTTTGGAAAGATTGAAATGTTACATTATTACACAATGATTTTCGGATTCTAAAGGTCCCACACTTATATAATTAGTGGCTAAGGTGATAAGGGTTCGAAAGCTACCCATCCAATAGGCTTTGGACAAGTGTAAGCCTTGGATCTTGCATTATCTTCTCATTTTATTTAAATTGTTAAATAATGAGCTCATCACTGCATCATAATGATGTCATAAATAATTTAATTTATTTAATGTCTAAAAATTATAAAACAAATACTATGATGTAGGAAATCATTTTATCTTTCTAATGAATATTTATAGTCAAAATTTGGACTTGTGTAACCCCACTTAAAAACTGTTTTAGTAAAACAACTCATGTTTGTATCAATTTAATTTTAACATTAAATAAATATATATTAATGTCATTTTCCAACTAAAGTGGCTCCATGGGGTCCCCAAGTTGACACATGGGTTGTCTTGGTCGGCCATGACTCATCCAATAGGAGTAGGACAAGTTTCATGCTCATCTCATATTATTAAAACATCATTTGTACCTTAAACTACACTAATTACCTCTAATCGCGATTAAGAACTTAAAAGTTACTATTCACCAAAAAATTATTTTAATCTCATCGAACAAAATTTTACTTCTTAATGACAAACATGTATGTCAGATTTTTGAAAATCAAATCATAGAAGTGGTAATATTTCATTTAACCGAAAAATCAGTTATTTAACTACCACTTAGTGGTTTCACTATTCATCAAAAATTGAAGTTTTTCAGAACCATGCCAAAATTTCACCCTAAGATATAATTGATATTCCCATTTAAAAAATGATGTCTATTTTACAAAATTCCAAACATATAAGTTTCATTAATTAATTTTATAATTAATTCCCGTTGTTACGACAAATAGCGTGTTTTTAAGAAACAATTTATATCAAAAGATTGGCAATTGTTTATGTCCAATTTCAATGTTAAATTAATTATAATGACCACCATTGGATAAAATGGTAAAAATATATTCTAATTATACCTTAAAACCACTAAATAGTATAATTTATCACAATAAATTATTTTTATTAAAAAGTTGTTTTAAGTATTTTTCACTATTCATAAAAAATTAGAAGTTCTCAGAAAAATACCAAAAATTCAACATAGGCTAATTTCGATATTCCGAATACAAAAATGAAGTCCATTTTGAAATATAAAATTTCTATAATTTTAAAAAGTGGTTATTACTATTCATAACAGCTACTTTGATTAGTCGCGGTGTTTTAGAACTCGAAGTTGCGTGCAATGCAGGCTATTGCATTATTGAATGAGAAGCGTATCGTGGAAGCTCAGGGTGTTACAGTTTACGTCCCTGGGGATGTACCCTCAGGGCCGCCCAACGAGTCGGGTTGTCGGTGAATCGCACTGAAGCGTAGGGCAGCGTACTGCCCCCATCCATGGATGTACACGTGGGGGGTGGCTTCCTCGATAACCTTGCGGAGTACTTGAAAACACTCAACGCATCGTTGTTGGAGGGCCTCGTGGTGCCCAAATGACTCGGGGTGCCGAACCGCGGGGAGCGTGGCCAGGTCAATCTGACGGCACTTCTCACCAATATCCTCCAGGTGTGCTTGACTCCCGGGATATGGCATTTGTAGGCGGTGAAGACGGGAGTGAGTCTCCCGGAGAGTTCGGAGGAAGCATTCGAACTCATCCGGGGTGAGCGATTCTGGTGCATCAAAGTCTGGTCCCGCGACTGGCCAAAACTTCTCAGGGAAGTGGCCCTCTGCAAGGACGGTCCAGAAGCTCCACGACTCAAACTCGGGACCCAGGTCTTCTTGGTCCACTTCAGCGACTGGGAATGGACGGGGAACCGGCAGTGGTGCCGAGGCGGGCCGCTGGGCCGGCAGGCTGGCCGGTGGTGAATACGGTGAGCAGGCCGATTGGCCTCCATATCCCGGGCCGCCCTCTGAGGGTTGCGGTGCCCCAAATACCACATCACGATAGGACGGGCCGGCGAGCGAACATCATGTCGTAGCGTCGGTGCTCGCCGAGGGTGCACTAGATCGTGGCTCGACCGTCGGTCCCCAGAAAAGGTCTCCGACTTCTCCGATCGAGGCAGAAGGCGCTTCCGGAGGGGCCTGTACCAACCGCAAGCTTGATCCTTGGGGGCCTACCAGGCCCTCGCTACTCCGGATATACCTTCGGAGAGAAGCGGGGATCACATCGATCTCGCTCTCAGGGAGTACGAGGCTGACGTGGCGCATTCCTACCCCTGCCCCTGACTGGCGGGATCGGGGGGAGGGCTCCATCGCCGAATCATACTCCGCCTCTATATCAGAGAAACGAACCGGTCGGATCTCTGTCCGGAATTCCCTACCATTCCTCCCTCGACGTCGACGCCTCGCCTTCCTGCCCCTGGGTGGTTCTTCGGGGCATGGCTGATCTCTGTCCTGGCGTCCTCTGGCCGCACCGGTGCTGGGGCCAAGAGGACTGGAAACCAAGGTGCGAGGAGCACCGGGACAGATATCAAAGGGGACGCGGGGAGAGATGATTCCGGGCAGGCCTCCGGGCCGGGATCGGAAGGTGGGATAACCCATGCCTCTTGGATCGGCCACACGAAGTAGACCCTGTTGGTGAATAGCGCTACTGTGAGGTGGTCCGCGGTGGCTATTGCCTGTACCAGCAACCGGGAGAGTCAACCCAACCTGCCTTTGGGGCGGTCGGGGCCTCGATCCAGGTCGGGCATAGAAGTGCCCCTGCTCAGGATGCGCAGGGGCCTGGTGACTGGAGCCAGCAGTGGCTTGGGCCAACGCGGCCGCTGTTTCTAGGGCCCCAAGGTGGGAATCCTCTTCCACTCGTTCCCGACATTGGCGTCGGGGCAGACGAGTCGGGATTAGCGGCGCAGGCAGGTGGAGAGCCCGTTCTTCGACTTGAGAAGCCTGGCGGCGGTGTCGACGTGGCCTGGCAGGAGCCCTTATCGCGGATTCCTGGAGAGAATCTCGGATAGGGTGGTCCCGGACATCCTCCACCTCATCCGCGTAGGGGAGGGAGCTTTAGGAGCGTTCCGGGGATAAACTCCCGAAGCGGTTGGACGTCGAGGTAGGCAGCGGTGCCTCCCTGCACGGCCCTCGGGGGTGACGTTGGTGGCGAGGTGCAGCTTCCTCGAGGTCTAGGCGACCCATGTCCCTGGTGGGGATGACTCCCTCTTCCTCATATCTCCGTACCAAGTTGTTGATCACCCTTCTCTGGATGACCTCCGAGGGGGAGAGAGGGCATGGTTGTCCCATAGTTGCGGCTGCTGGGACGGCTGTGGAACGGGCGGAACTGCGCGGAGTAGCCGCGTTGGTGTTTCCCCTACCCCTGCGCCAGTGGGCGGGCGGCGATCGGGCACTGGATTGGGTGACCTGATTTCTGAAAGCAGGGAGAAGAACCCATTAATACTGACAGGAAAAGGAATCGACAACCAATCATTAGTGCCACGACGCCTTCCGTGGGGGGAACCCAGGCCATCGACGTCGTGAGACGGAGTGCCCGATTTCCCTTCCTCATCCCTTGGCGGGTTCCGTTCCCCGGTGTTGAATGCTCGTCCGGGAAACATGCTAGTCTTCCAACACCTCTGAAAGCTATCGGTCTTCGTATTGAGGAGAAGAGATTCATGTCGGGTTCACCATTTTCTGTTTCGGTGCGGATGTGCGTCGTGTTTCTGTTCTGACGTTGTTCCGCCAGGACGCGTTCGCGCGTGCGCCCGTCTGCCCGAGGGGATGGGAGCGCGGCTTGTGGCCCCGCAGTCCCGCTTTCCAAAGGCGGGCAGCATCCGTCCCTTATTCAGGGACGTCTGCTCCTTGATCGAAACCGGGATGATGGGATGTCGGCTCGTCCTTCCTTGGATGTCTCCTCGGAACTCGTCGACTAATCCGGGTCTCCCTCATAGATTTAAGAATGTTTGTGAATCTCGTTCCCGGTGCCATATCTTCATGGACACCGGTTAATTACGCTGCTTCCGCCCAGACGCTCCAAAGAGTCTGGTCGGGGCAGCAACCCGCGGTGAGGAGACCGGGTAGCTCTGGGTGTTGGGGGCGTGTCTTAACACTGCGGCTCTGTATGTCTGCCTTCCATCCCTAATAGGGCTTCTCGAAGGCGTGATGGCCTGAGGCATCCCGCGCTGGGTGTGGGGAACTGCGTTACCTGAGGTTTTCCTCAGCTTCCCATGTTTAACACGGGGTATGCCGCGAGTTTAACGTCCAGCGGGGACGACATCGGACTGATCAAAACGAGGAGTGGATCAGATGACAGAACCCCTTGCGGGGAACCTCCGACGCTGGGGCCAGCACATGGGCGGCTTCCTGAGTGAAGTGGAGTGGAATGAAATGGCATGACCCCACCGGGATGTGGCGGCCCGGGTAAGGATCAGGATGGATGATGGAGTGAAGAGCTTGGGCCCCGTAGAGGCTTCCTACGTACCGCGCGTTAGCGCAGATCAAAGTCAGCGTAGTTCGGATATACAGTTTAACGTCATGATGGACGATGGAAAGCCGACTCACGAGGAGGTCTAGGCTGCTGGCACGCACGAAGTGGGTGGATCATAGTTTAACGTCTTGCTGGACGATGGTGTTTGGGGCTTACACTCTAAGGAGGCCCATATGCGGCAAAGCCCAGTTGAAGAGGGACTTGGGCCGAAGGTGGAAGACACCTCGATCCTTGTCATGCCCCCTACTGGCTTCGGCAGTGGAGAAGCACAATGGATACACACACGTGCAGTCCCCCACAAGGGCGGATTCAGAGGTGAATCGACGCGAATGTGAACCCGGGAGGGGTCCACTAATGGAAGAACCGACGTGAATACGACCGGGACGGCCAGGTGGTGGGCTTGAACCTCAGGGAGGCTTCCTACGTACCCTGTTTAGGAGACAGGGAGAAAAGTCCACGTAGTTCATTCTGTCAGGACTTACGCACTGAGGCAACCTGAGTGCGGCAAAGCTCAGTTGAAGAGGGACTTGGGCCGAAGGTGAGAGACACCTCGATCCCTGTCACGCCCCCTACTGGCTTCGGCAGTGGGGAAGCACAACGGAGATACACATGTGCAGTCCCCCACAAGAAACTAGGGGTTTGTAATACCCTACCCCCGTGGGCGAAGGCCACTCCAATAAATCATCCCTAAAGAGGGGCAATCCCGACATCCATGTAGAGACGAGCGGGTGGGGCCACATCCAAACCGGGGGGGACCCTGTGTGCGAGGCACGGGATCGGGTGAAGCGGACGGTTTAACTTCTTGCCAGACGAAGTACAGTTTAACGTCATGTTGGACGATGGGGTTTGGGGCTTACACCTTGAGGAGGCCCATATGCTAGGCATTTTAACGTCGTGCAGCTTGGACGAGGTGAATTTTAGCGTCCTGCAGGACGATGGATGCTTGGCAGTTTAACGTCCTGCAGCGCGGACGAGGTGGTGCTGCCAATGGGTCCGTGTCACTTCATGCGAGCCTGGAGGGCCACACGGGAAGACAACGTACGGTGCGGGCACCCGGGATGAAGATCATCGGGCGCCACGCTGGTGGGTACCCTCAGGGGGTCAAAGGGGGCGACCCTTGGCGGTTTGCGTTCAAAAGAGGAGTTTGGCACACAATACCGCAGGTTGGCGCGCAATTGGGCGGGCTGGCGCGCAATTGGGCCAGCGCTTTGCGCGCGGAAGATGGAGATTGCGCGCACCGGGCCTCTGATAGCGCGCTGGGAATAGAGATTGCGCGCACCGGGCCTCTGATAGCGTGCGGGGGCAACGGCCCATTCTTTAACGAATGGCCACTTAGTAAGGGGGGGGGTGCGCAATCGGGCTGGATTACACGCACCCGGGGGGCAATTGCGCGCAAGAGGCTTCTTTTGCGCGCAAAGTCCTTTGGGTGAGGAGTTGTTCAAAGGAAAGAAGCCAAAGGGGTTGCGCGCGAAGGCGAACCCTGGGGCTTTCTTGCACGAAATAAAGGAGGTTACCTGAAGATCGGCATTGCGCGCGGAGGGGGAGGGATTGCGCGCACGAGTGGCCCTTCAAATTATGGCAACCTTCAAAACGTCGGGGGTCGCCTTTTATTTATAGGCAACCCGGGCGTGCAATTCGGCTCAAGGTGCGCGCAATTCGGCTCGCGAGCACGCAACGCGGCGCGGGCGCGAAATAGGGGCCCAGCGCGCAATAGGGCCGCGCACGGGCGTCGGGCGCGGAACATTCCGCGCCGACTCGGCCCATTCCGCGAATCCCAAAAGGATTGCGTGCGCCTCACCAATTTTGCGCGCGAGCCTCCGATATTTCGCACAAGGCCTTCGGGCCTTCCGAAACATGCTTCTGACTCCAAATATGACCTCGCTTTCCTCATCCGGAACTTCTTTTGAGGAGCAACGGACTTTTCCGGCATCTACAACATCTTGAGGGGATAGGTTGGTGAGATTGAGTGTGTCCTATAGGTAGATGATCACACTTCGGAGTTACCACCTTTTAATGGGATGATATGAAGATTCATGGTGGTGTTGGGGATTAATATTGAACCTTAGGGAGGTATCCTAGGTGTTTCAGGATTGGGATTCATGGAGGAATCCTATGTACCATGTTAGGAGATATGGATCAAAATCCACATTTTTTAGTGCATATTTTATGGCCGTATGAATGGATTGGTCTATGAAGTTTAACATAATTTGATTTGGATTCCCAAAATGTGAAAGGAGTGAAAGAAATGGATAGTGTGGGGATTATTCATATAGTTTACCCATTATGGGGGGGGGGGTTCATCTTGTGTTCCTCATATATGGTCGGAGGTGAGGTGTTATCCCATAAGAGTCATAAACAAGACATAATTTCTTCATCACATAGGGTGGGAGGTGAGGTTTCATCCCATGATAGTCATACATGTATTATCATGTGTTCATCATATAGGGTAGGACTAAAGTTTAACATCATATTTTGAGGATGTTGTCATGTAGTTTAACATCATATGACTATGAAATTGGGCTATACAATTTGAAGTCTTACAGTTCAAAAGGTGGTGGGACCTATACCCAAGAAGACTATTTCTAGGTATGAGAGAAGGATACAAAACTAGACCTCGATTCCAAGAAAGTTAGGTGGTTTTCCAAGATTATTCCACATTTGGGGATTATGTGTCTATTGTGAATGTGTTTTTGGATGGAACAAGTCATTAACATTATCATGGTGAGGTGGAAAACCGGGGTCCCATAATTAGGGTGTCTACTATTAAGAATAAGAGGTGATACAACTATATAGGATGTTCTTGAAACAAAGAGTTCAGAAATTAGGGTTGATGATACTAGTCATATAGAATATTTTTGGAATGAATGAACTAGGTTTGAATGGGTATAGGGACACTAAGAAATCAACATTCATGAAGGTGGGTATATTGAAAGGATACATCATGTAGGTACCAATGTGAAGAGTTTCATAAAGGTAGGGGCATTCAATAATGTTAGGGGTTTTATAAAGGTTAGGGGTTTCATGAAGATAATAATTTTTCAAAACATAGTGTCCTTATATTAGGGTAAAGTCTTAGCTCATGTTTGGAAGGTTTCATGAAGGATAATTATCTAACAAAACCCTAAGAAGTGTGATGGATTTTCTCTATCATTAAGGTCAAGAACCTTCATGAAATTCATCTCTACTATGGTATTTTATTTTCAAGAACTCATAGGAAGTTTTTCATGAAATATGGCTACCTATAGGGATCTATCTCTTTCATGGCACATGAAGGTTGAAGTTTTGTGAATTCAGAGCTTCTAGAAGAATATAAAAGTCATTTCCTCTTAAATATCAAATTAAGGGAAATATTTATAGCTATTTTGGAGGAGAGAAGTCTTTCTTCATGAAAGTTACTATCTATGAGGTATTTTCATGAAATACAGCAACCTCCATAGGTAGACATACATTGTGTGAAGGTTACCATAATTCATGTAATTAATCTTTCTTGATTCCTGAGGACCTTCATGAATCACCTGTGATTCATGAAGATTTTAACATTTGTGAATCTAGTCCCTTTAAGGGATTTCAATCCTTTCCTAGATTGAATTATCATTGACACATCTGCACATTCCTTGACGTCTCCCAAAATAAGTGTTTTTTGGATTCAAAATCCCCCCCCCCAATGGGAGCCAATATGAGAGAATAGGGTCATATTTTGAAGTGATGTCACCAAAAAAATGACAATCTGGGAACCTTGTTCATTAAACTCAACTCCACCCCAGGGATATAAATAGTTTGAGAGGTCGTATGTGGGACCACAATATTTTCATATAAGATTGTTTGTGCCCTTATTTTCATGAAACATATGACATTCGTTTGATTTCAATGATTTTTATCCTTATATCTCATTCTACATTTTCAACTCTATAGACATTTATTCCATTAGAAAAAAAATTATTTTGAATACATTCATGAACCATACCTTCTGGAGCCTAAATTTTGTGAACTAGATTTTGGATATCTTCGAAGACTTAAAGATAGTCACTAGAATTGTTGAAGATTCTGCCATAAAACAATGGGATGTGGATGAGAACATTATGATTAGGGAGATATTTTAGGATACCTCTAATAAAAAAACTCTCTCTAAATTGTTGACAGAGGTTTAGTAGGACTATCTACTATGAAAGAGGTCATCATTGTATGGATTTGGACTTAGGAATGATTTTTTGATCCCCAATGGTGGTTAATAAATGCATTCCTACAAGTTCAGAAGTTTCTTAGGGATATATATATAGAATAGGGATATATACTATCTTTATGTGAAGGAACAAACCTAAATCAGAGTGAATTCTTAGTAGAACACTATAGAAACCAGAAAGGGTAATGTTCTTGCAAAAAAGGTACCCCCCCAACTGTGTGAGAGAATCCTCAAGGATGTTCTGGCAGACTACCTCCAAGGATAGATTGAAGAGTATAATTTAAACTATGTTGGAAACTTCATGGATGAATGGTCCAAGGAATACTGGTTCCTATGTTTAATTATAGGTATAGTTTAAGGTAGTGGGGTTGTATGAAGTGGTGTGGACCTCATTGTTCCATGTTTACCACAACTCAGATATCATGCCTAAATTATTTAGTAGGTGGTTACTAGGGACTAACACAGTCCACTTTCATTAGGGAGTGGTTGGAATTATCCTAGGGGATATCTAATAGATTTTTGGGATCCCTTTCTATGGGAAAATGTATGATGATATCCTCCCTATAGAGGACATATTGGAGGACTAGTAAAAAAATATAGGTAGTAGAGACAGTTTTCCTGAATCTCATGAAAGGGGAGAAGGAGTTAAAGATGAGGGTAGAGGCTATACCTTTAATTTTTTGGTTTAGAATTTTTTAAATGATCCCATGGACAATATTCTATGGATACGTTTCCAATGTCAAAAGAAGTTGTGATGAGGGAAGGATCACTCATACTGGGTAATCCTAGAGATGATCTAGTGGAATATATGGGGGTATAGTGTGAATATTATCTCTCATGTGGAAAGGTTGGTGGGATTCATCACATCACTTATCTATGTATGGATATTCCTTTTTATGACACACACATGGGGGTGTGGCCTGGAATTCTAATCATGGAAGTAGTGATGGAGATAGGAAATCACATTAATCTGGTGGTGTCGGTGCTGGAAATGTTATAGAATGCGTGATGGTGAATCATATAGATTAATTACCCTCTTCATGTTTTTAACCAATTCCATTTCTTGTATGGTTGGGTCACCATTCGCATGGGGGCATGAGTTCACAAATCCCATCAACTCTCCCAACATGAACTTCAATCCATCAATGATCAACATTGTCAAGATTCATCCTCTATTAATGAGGTAATTTTTATTTTCACAAGGATTAAGATATAAGATTACTTCATATTTAATCTATTCCCCCTCCCAATGGGGATGGTCACAGAATATTTCACATGGTCAATGGATCAGTGGTCATATCTTCTTGCCTTTTTAAGTAGAGTACTAGTGATAAGGGTTGATTGTAGTGTCATTTTCAAACCATATACCCCATACCAGTTCTCTCTCTAATTCCACTACATCTAAAGGCTGAACCCCAATGACTACACTAAAGATAGGTCATAACATCATGTTTTATTCCTTTTTAAAATATTTCATATGTTTTCTTTAGAGGAAGGTAGGGGAACGAATGAGTTTCCACTAGTTGATTCCCCCTATGATATTTTCCATGAGTATGTAAAGATCTTGGAGAGATTATACCTCAATGATTTGTTAAATTGACTAGTTGTTTTGGTAAAACCCAAATAGAGAATTGAGTATACATAGGGATAGGGAATGCTGTGACTATGGGAGAATATAGGGGAGGAAGAGTCAACCCAATTGAAGGAGCAATGGTTGCTGCTCCAAAGGGGGTGTTGTGGACATCCTGAGGCACCAAGAGAACCAACCTCGGGAGGGAGAACCATCTGGGGAAACCCAAAGGTGACATTCTGTAGACCTAGGGAAGCTTTTTTCCACATAGATAATCTTGATGATGTTATCTTCCCTGATTCCTAGAGGAGCAGTGGGATCTACAAAAAACTAAACTATATATACATGATGTGGTTGAATCATCAGGATGAGGGGGTTTTCTTTTTTGGGATGACCCATGTTAGTTCTAGTTTCTTGGATTATCATACTATGTTGGTTCTATACCTTCAGGATATAGTTTTCATGATCCACTTTCATGGTGTGTCACACCATATAATAGATTGGGTGAGGATATTTCCAAGTATGCATTCCCCTTCAATCTGTCCCGAGGGTCAATCAGCTGTAGGTGCGGCCAATCAAGGGGTCTTCCAAGGAGGAATCCTAGATAAGTGATGCATTATTGGGAACTGTGGTGGATAATATGAAACTTCTAATCATGTAAAATTATTACCTTACTTATAATTTTCATCAATTATTATTCTTTCATGCTCACCAACTTTTTTCTCCTTGAATTGTGCAAGGAAAAAATGGTATGGAGGAGGGAGATCTATGATGGATATTTTAGGATTAAAATAAATACAAAACCCTAAAAGGGGAAATTATGTTCCCTCCCCCTAGAACTATGTTCATAATAATCCATCCATCTATCATCGAGGCTCTACCCATGGTTGGAGTAGAGGCTCAACTTCACTAAGAACTTCCTAGAAATCATCAATCCTATCCTTTCTATATTTGGTTTGAATATTTTCATTTTAATTCTTGTTTTAACTTGTTTATTTTCTTTAAATAAAGTTAATGTTCCCAACTTCATATCAATATTTGAAGGGTGGGTAATTGGCTACCATAGAGGTTTCATCACTGACAAGGCTCCCAGTTAACATCACAGACATATTATCTAGACTTTATACATTTTTAATCTTTTTTCATCCTTGACTTTTCTTTTTCTTTACCTTACACAGGTTTAGTTTCACTAACTTTGTGTCTTAATGGAAGTGAAACTGATGTTATGGCTTCTTTCACTAGTGATGTTACTTTAACTAGTGAAGTCTACAGCCTAGGTGGTTATGGCCGACATTGTGGTATCAATGGTAGAAATCATGTTTTTTCTATTGATGGAGGTGATCGAGGAGGCTGTGGTCATTGAGAGTTCTACATAGGTTCCTAAGGAGGTTGTAAAATCCTCCACCATGAGAAAAGAGTCAGAAAAGGGAAACTCTCTAATAGATGATGAGATTATACCATCTCAGTATATTCCTACAGATGACCATATGGTAGATGTGCTAGTGGCCATACTTGAGAATGAGCCTACACCTCCTAGGGACTTTGAGGATTCTAGCTCCGGTGTAGCTAAGGAGAAATGATTTTTCCAAAACATGGCATGGAGGTGTTTATGGATGTTCATCACCCAAATCCTATGAGGTTGTTTGACAAGCCATATAGTTTCTCTTCATCACTAGATTTTTATCCTAGGTACTGGAAGTGTGGACTCTCATGGCCTTCGTTCTTTGTAGAAAAAAATTCACACTAAATGAGTTTGGATGGAGAAGAAATAGCTCCACACTGCCTAGTATGAATATATGTCTAATGGCACCAAGGCACTCCAAGTGATCTATGATGATCCTTATCAACTGGAGGGGAAAGTGAAGAAATATGTGTCCATCATTTATTCTAGGGGATATGATCAACCATTTTAGAGCACAACTGGTGGTAGTTAAGGAAAAATTAGTGGAGAAATCCTACCTGAAAGTAGATTATAGGGCTGAATTAATATGAGTTCATATCTAAGCTGGCAAGGATCACCCTACTACAAAAGAGGAAGTAGCATAGCTAGATGAGTAGAAATAGGCCCTTGAGGCCACCTGGTAGATGTTTGATAGACTGGAGTAGTCCCTAGACTAGGATGAGTTGTATCGGGCTTCCTTCTATTAAAATAAATGATAGGTTCCACCCTATGGGTGACCCTCCTAAACAAGAACTTTAAGGATATTTATTTTTATTCCTTACATGAATTTATCTTATTTTACATTATATCAATCATACTAGTAATATAATTAGCTATAAATCTATAATACTATGTGATTTATGATCCGTGTTAGAAATAAGAGATAATAACAAGACCACTAACTTATATGATATTTCCTAAAAGGGTGGGATCGGAAAGATCCATCATCCACTGGGGGTAACCTGACTAATAAATACATAGTTAGAGAGTGTAACTCCATAAAACTAACTTTCTTCCCTAATTTTTATAGGTATATGAGTGGGTAATTCCATGGGTGTTAGAATCTACACATACAAGGGGGTGATGAACATGAATTGAGATTTCCATGAGTCAGAATGCATGGGGAGTGATATGATTATAGATGATGAGTTTTGGCCATATTTTAAATGTACATTCCACTATCATAATTTTAATGGTGAGGACATAAAAATTATAGATGATTGTTTACCATGTTTGAAACATAGAACCTATCAAATTTTCATCAAAAGTCTTTTAATGTGTGTACCCATGATGGGAGGTGAGCCAGTTTAGCCAAGAACCATCATGGTTAGGGGTCCCATTTGGACATGGAAGATGGTGGGGTTATAAATCAAGGAAGATATGAATCATGGGGTGAACCCGAGAAAACATTCATATGGTTCTCAATTATCTTGGGATTATGACACCATTTTTTTGAGCACATTCATAGGGTGTATTGGTCTGAGAAAAATCCGACCCACCTCTAAGTGGAGAATAATCTTGGTTGCTAGGAAATTACCAAGGGGATCGGGTGGTGTAGTAGGTATCCAACACAAAAGAGGGAATAGGTCCTCTCCTATGAGGGCCTAAAATATTTTTCATTTTTACATCATGTAATTTGGATTAAAGGTGTATAGTTTGACATATTGTGGAAAGGATATTGAACACATACTTTAATTTCATACAGTAAGGAAATGTTATTACTATTGTTTAAGTTCACATAGCTTTGACCATGGTGTCATATAGTTTAGCATCATATGGTTAAGATGTATGTACCATAGTTTACCATCTTTTGACCAGGATGTGTGAACTAAAATGAATCAAAATCCAATCCCTCTAGATAGAAGGATGCATAAAAGGGGAACACAAGGTGTGGTACCTCACGAATCATGAGAAGTTAAGGTTTGGACCTAACATTTTCATCAACTAGTGGATCTTTTAGGCATGGCCAAGATTTTACTGGTGATCAATTATGAGTCGAACAATATTTTTACCTCTTTAATTCATCCTATCACTTTTTCCTAGGTCACATGGATGACTTGGAGGGAAAAGGTTAAACTTTTTCATAGATTTCCCCTATAGGTTTTCAACATGATAGACATTTTTTCCTCTTACCCTGGGAATTTTATGATCATACCAATCGAACTGAATAATCATAGATATTGGGGCACACATGTGGATGACCATGCATAGATTTTACTCGAGATCCTATTTTAAGGTCATAGTGTTTTGACCATTTGGATAGTCATATGTACTAGGGAAGAATTATAAACCCGCTATGAAGAGATGTTGAAGGAGACCCAATACCACACAAGTTTTAAAATTGTTTAATGTCATAATGTGTTGACCACCACCACCTAAGAATCATAATACCTCAGTATATGTTAGTAAATTAAGGCTCTCCATGGGGAAAGGAGCATAAAAACAGGGCATGGGCAGAGAAAATATTTACAGTTGGGATTGGGATAATAGATCTAGGAATCACTACATATCCCACTAAATGTGGAATCAATCCACATATAGTTATAGAACATGGAATAGTTGGATACCAATTCCGAAAGGGATTAGTCCTCCTGATTGAGGATGTTGTGAGAAAAAATGGGGGATTATTTTTATAAAACATTTGGGGTGATGCAATCTAAGTGAAACATAGAGGCCATAGGGGGTAAATATTTACATAGTTTAAGCTCATAATGCTTGGACCAAGGTTTCCACTAGTTTAAGGTCATGGATCTTGTACCAAATAGTGGTACTCCAAGAGGATTTTTGTGGAGATGGAGAGTATAAATACTGATGTGAAGAGGGACCAAGGAGGCCATGTTCCCAAAAATGGTCATGGGGCCAGTTTGACATGGTTTTAGGTCATTATTCTTATATAGAGGGTCCTTTCATTTTAAGGACATGTAGCTTTGACCATGGAGAGCTGGTGAGATGACCTTTCCATCCATTCACTGGAGAACCTATAGTAAATGGAGGTTTGGAGGGAAAATTGTAATGAACATGGCCTCACCCAATGAGGGTATTTATATTTTCACCAAAGATAGGTGGTAAAGGCATCACTATGTATCCCATGGTATTAGGAATCAATCCACACATAGTTATGGAAATGTGAAATGGTGGGAGAACTGTGATGGAAGGTGGTTCCATCCTCTATGTGTTTTATGTTCATGCAGTTGAGACCAATACATCCAATTTAGAGTCATGGATCATGGACTACAATATTGAAAATATTTTACGGTCATGATGATTAGACCATATAGTGGGTGAGTGTTCTGGGAGGAAATGTGTGGTGTTATAGAGTTCAAACCTGATGTGAGAGAAAGATGAAGGGGGTCTCATACCACACGAACACTTCTAGAACAAGATGCACACAGTTTGAGGTTATGGTTGTTTGACCAAATGGGGTATTTTTTATCAAGGATTTTGTGTGGCATGACATAGAACAAACCCTATAAAAAGAGATGGCCCAAGACACCTAGATCAACATAGATCTTCTCAAGGGAAATTTTCACATAGTTTAAGGTTTTGATGCTTGGACTAAAGTGATCTATGTCTTGGGGTGTTTGTGCAGCACCAAAGAGTATATTCTTGATGAAAAAAGAGGTATAAGGAGTCCTAGTGCTACGTGAAGCCTTTATTATAATATTTTTAGGTATTGTAAAGAATTCTTTCCTATCTTGATCATGCATTGGGAAAATTCCTTAACAGATCTTAAGATCACATGGTCCATGCCCAGTGTGAAAAATAAGGAACAATATGGTGTTCACCTTATTATAAGGGAGGGAATGATAATGGAAAAAATAAGATAACTTGGGAAAGTTCCAATGATTTTGACTTTAATGGCCATCTTTCTTGAACAGATGAGGGAATAACACTGAGTTTTTTGAAATTTTACCAAAAAACTGGTGGTGGAAAGGATTGTAGATCATGAATTATGATATTTGGATAGTGAAAAGGGAATTCAATGGGTAGTGAATAAAATTTAACCATTTTTTAAACAAATTTTCTATAAACACGCCAGTCAAGGATGGGGAAAATAAATTCAAGATCAACTGTTGAATATGTTTGAAACATAGAAACCATCATTTGTTTCCAAATATCCTTCGAGGCATGTGACCAAGATGGTAGGTGATCCAATGTGTCTAGGAACCATTTCCATTAGGGGTTTTTTCAGATCAGGAGGGTGATGATGATCTAAATTTTGGAGGAATTAATTGCAGAATTGAAGATGTTAGGATGCTCTGGGGGAAGTTAAACACTCTAGGATCCATCCTCCATGCTCTCAAATGTGCTAGATGAGCATATCATAATAAGAGTATTGAGAATATTACCAATATGATAAGACCCTGGAATAGGTTGTTGGTTAGTCTAGGCACATGATATGAGATTTAGGTACCACTATATATCCCATGTAATTAAGAATGAACCCACCCATAGTTCTGGAACATGATGTAGTAGATGACTGACACCATAAGGGAGGGTTTCCTCTCAATTGGGGGCTCAATTCATCATGAAATTTCATGTCATGTAATAGGGATTTAGACCATACAGTTTAACATCACGTGGAAAAGATTTTTAATGCGCATTTTAACATCATTCGATGAGTACATGTGATTCATATAGTTTAAGATCACGTAGCTTTGATGATGGTGGTCTTGTTCCAAGAGCCACCCATTGCTACTAAAGAGAAAATATGGTGTGATTGGGGGGCCTATACGTGGAAGATACTCGAGGATGAGGGTATCATCTCATTCTTATCATGTGATTCATATCATCTCTTCATTTGATCCATCCTATTCTTATCATGTTGGCCATCCTCTAGTCATTTCATGGTGTATGACCATAGTTTAATGTCATCTTCAAGGATGGGGTGAGCGACTTGTGCATTAAGCTGACCACTCTATCTTCCTCATGTTAGTACATGAGGGAATCTAAACCTGTTGATAATCCATGGGAACATGATTGGAATTTACACTCCTAGGGGTGCTTGGAATTTATGGGGACATATATAATGCTTGTGCACTAAGGTCGCTCATTATTTTCTCCTCATGTTGGGTCTTTAGGTAATATCATCTTGCTGATAGGCTAGGGGAATATGATTGGGGGTTACACCTTAGGAGGAGGCCTGTGGAGAAAACATGGGATTGATAGGGATACATGCAGTCTTCTCAACCTTATGGTGGGTCACGGAATATGATTGGGGATTACACCTAATGAGTAGGTCCATGGAATCTGTTTGGGGGTCAACTCATGATCACTACATGAAGAATATTATTCCTTTTTCATAAGGTATCTCTTACTTTCAATAGGAGGCATCCTATTCTCATCTCATAGGGTATAATATAGTTTAACATCATGTAGATAGTATTATTTCATGTATTTTGACATCATGTGACTAGGAGGTGAACCTATATTGAGGGTGGAGTGGCTTTACAAACCAAAAGTAATATACTTGAAGTGAACAGAGGCCATGGGGGCCTAATTCTAGTGAATATAATCTCACCCTCGGGCTGAATTTATTTTTGGGACCATTGATAAGGGGTCTAGAAATTACTACATATCCTATTTAACTGAGAAAAAATACACATGTAGTTAAAGAACATGGTATGGTATGTGACCAATGTCAAAATGGTGGTTTCCTATCTAGTTATCACCCAAATTATCTCACAGTTTTATATCATATGGTGGGGAAATTGGATTTGGATATTCTCATATTTTTCATATGAGGAATCCAATTTTTATCACATATGGTAAGGATACGTCTTAACATCATGTTCTGAGGACGTTGGTTTTGGATTTTCTAATATTTTTTATATGAGGCATCCCATGTTTATCACATAGGGTAAGGATAAAGATTAACATCATGTGCTGAGGACATTGGTTTTGGATAATCTTATTTTTATCATATGAGGCATCACATGATTATCACATAGGGTAAGGATATAGTTTAACATCAATTTTTCAGGATGCTGGTCTTAGATCATCTCATATTTTTTTATGAGGAATCCCATGTTTATCACAGAGTCTAAATCTATATTTTAACAGTGTGTACTAAAGATATTGGTTTTGAATCATCTCATATTTTTTATATAAGGAATCTTGTGTTTATTACATGGGGAAATTCTATAGTTTAATTTCATGTTCTTAGGATGTTAGTATTTTTAGTTTAAAGGTATAAAACATAGTCTAATAGTTCATGTGAAGTACCGCTTGACAAACCTGACATTGGTGGGAGGTGCGATAAACTCCCCATCAATGGTGATCACTGAGTATGAACTATTGGAGTCGACCTTATGACTAAAGTAAGGACCTTCCCATTTGGGTTCCAGTTTTGGAGGCTTCATTCTAGGTATTATAGGTGTCCTGAGAGCCAATACAATATCACTTTAGAGGAAGGAGTGGATACAGACCATTTTATTAAATAATCACGCTACATATTTCTGATGAATTTATAGGTTATGAAAATTCAAGATTCTACTTTCCTCAAGGGATTAAAATTCATCTAAATGGACCAATTCTCTCTTTTCAGGAATTCTTTGATCATAAATGGATGTTCAGAGTGACGGTAGATAAATCTCTATTGGAAATACTGCTTCCATCCCATACACCATGAAGTATGGGGTTTCATGGGTGGAATTTTAGGTGTTCATATGATATACCCAGAGGGAATTATGGAAATTGTTAGGCTAAATATAATTATTTTGGCCTACCATATTCTAAAAGATGATATAGATGGTTTTTTAATGTCCCAATCTTCTAACTTTCCTAAACATAATAGTGGGATGTGTGGTTGGACTATATGTTGTACTTGGTGTACAACTATTTTATATTAGTGGGCCAAAAGTTTTTTTCGTTGTCTATGATAATGGTGTGAGGAATCCCAAATTTATGTATGATTTGAGACTTCACAAACTCAATAATGTACTAGGTTTAGACAACTTTTAGTGGGATGTACTCTGTCCACTTTTGAAAATAAGTATGTGGGAGTCAGAATGAACTTACACTATGGAGCTATTTTTGGTTGGTAGGGGTCCACAATATCGATTCTCCATTAATAAAAGGGGTAGGTGTACTTGGTGGTATAGATATTATCTTGTAGTTGAATTATTAAGTTGGAATGGACCTGTAATTCATGACGTCTCTTGATGAATTTGATGTTGTTGTGGACTAGGGTGGTCCAAAATTTTCCCAACCACTAAATATGGTGGTAAAGTTTTAATCTCATCTAATGGGCCTCACATGACCCAACATTGGAATCTTTCATAACATGAGGGATATCCTTACCTTGGATTTGATGGAGAAATATTATACTGAATCCAAACCTGTAGAGGGTCTTCTCAAGGCTGAGATCATCCTGAACGATAAATTGTGTTGTGCGTCAATGGATCCACACTTTCTCAAATCATTCTAGTAGGAAAGTTCTGACCGTGTTTTCATGACAAGTCAAATTTATTATGATTTTAATATTGATATATAGTCTATGAAAGACCCTAGTTCATCCCTCAAGGAGCATTGATATGTTTTGAGTGTGTATTTTTAATAAAAATTACTAAAATAGGGGTGGTTTTGAAAACAAATTTAAAAATAAAATGACTTAATTAAAGAGTTTAATAATTAATAAATAAAAGAAATTTTTAGGATTATGAGATAAGTAGATCATTTCAAGTTCAATACACATATTCTTGAGTTCATCATTCTGAAAAATACACAACGTTTAATGGAATACTTTTTTTGATGGTGGTCATGATCTCAACTTTCTTCTTACCTCTTAAAACGATGCTCAAAGAACCAGCCCTTGACACAACAATCTTATTGTAAAGGTTTGGGTATCAAACATATAAAATATATTCTACTAAAGAATACTGAAATATTATGTATGTGTGGGATAAATAGTACTCCTGTCTTGTCAAATCAGAACAATAAAATATTCTCACTTCAAATCTCAACCCAGTCAGTGTTGAGATAAAAAGTGTTCCACATAATTTTTTTTTAAAAAAATGTGTTCCGAGGAGAAGCACATAAAATTTAAACATAAGTGAAATATTTATCACACAAATTATATAAAACCATTAGAAATTCAAGTTTCATAACTCCCTCCCAAGTTTGTGTAGCTCTCCCAAAATGATCATCCATCGTTTAGCTTGCCATCGAGTGGAGGAGGCTCGGGTGGAAATCCTTATTTATCCTTGATTCCCCTATGAGGATAGGAGCCTCCAGAACTTCTAGGATAATGAGGATACTCCTATAGGAATACAAAAAGGAAGATATTGGATCTTGTTTTGAACTCTCCAACTGAGGTACCCATGGTTCTCTTTTATAGAAAAAAAGGGAAGTGGTTTCGGGAACATAGATTGTGTAATACCACTTGTACGATTGTGTTTGGTATCTAGAAAGTCTTAAATTGATTTTTAAAAAATGGGAAAGTTGTTTCCCAATGTATTGGATATATCCACTGAACATTTGTATTTATTTGGACACCTACATATCAAGATATGGACAACACACAACACACAACTTTTGACTCCATGCAGATTCGGTGGCTTGGAAAAATCACATTGTTTAGGCCCCTTAATGGGCGAATGGGACTTGGGTACTTCATAAGAGTTTTATTAAATTGAATTTTGGACCCTCCCACAAAATTTAATCCCATTTGGATAAACGGTTTAGTAGCAGTATGTGGTTGAGTCCACTGGTGTGCATGGATCCGGCGGAGATTGACCCATTTTTCATGGACATCATCATGGGCCCTCCAAATCACCTTCACCTTAAATTAAATTATCAAAACAAGTATCATTGGACTTTTTGATAGTAATAAACACAAAATAATTTAATCAATCATGAAGTGAATTTTTTTATTATTTTTATAATTTTTAATACAAAACTAGTTTAGCAAAGTGGTGTAAAGGTGAAAATGAAACAGTGAATCACAGTGCGATCACACCCCCACACCTAAAAATTTTCAATCCTTGGAAAAGTCATATTTTCAGAAATTATGCATGTATATATTACCAAAATCATGAAGATTTAACATTTGAGGAAATTTTAATTCATTAAAGTAATTTGATCAATGCACAAACCACACCAAGGAGTTCTTCCTAGTGAAAATGGAAAGAGATGTCTCATAAATCATATAACAGTGAAATACAAAGAGATTCATGATACCAAATTGAGCAAAGAATTTAGTAGTAAACCATGCCACTAACTATCCATGTGTGTGTTTGAAAACTATTCCATGTTATTCTTTCCACTTTCTATCCAATAAATATAGGTCATTTTAACATTTTTCAGCTTAAATGATTTTCTCCACCGAACCTTCCCTACATCCTTTGAAATCATATTTCAAGACCCACTCACTTAAGCATTCCTAGAAGTCAATACATAATTTCCAGACCTAGATATCCTCATATATTGAACATTTCATCACTTACCTCATTAATTTTTGTTATTTTTTCTCCTCATGGAACTAATTGTAATAGTTATAACAAGATCAAAGTTTGAGGATGAGTGGTTTTTTACCTTACAAAGAAACAACCTAATTTTATTTTGATATTTTTAGGGTGTACAACTATCGGATATCAGGTACACACACATAGGTCAATTTGGTACAATAATGAAATAGATTAGATAAGGAACGAACATATAGAAATATCATTTTAATTTGAAAAATATTAACCTAACATATATTTACCTTATACTAAGTAAGAAATGTTCACACTTTATGGTTTGGTGAAAAAATGTGAGGCGATATTAGTTACATGGTTTTCCCAAAAACTAATCACACAATAGGTATAAATCATCTCAAAGGTTTCATGGAAATACAACCATTTATATTGTTGATAAAAAAACCAATTAACTAAAAATCACTCCCTGATGTTAAATTCATACAAACATTCATTCCATAATAGATTCAGGTTTTCATAAAATGTTAAATCAACATGGGATTAAAAATATCAACAAGCATTTTCAGTAAGTTCTATGATTTGGTGACCATAAGGGGAGAAGTAAAAATACCATAAAGAAGTAGAAAAAGAGAAGAAAGAATAATGATAATGAAAATCCTAATGAACTGAACACGATAGGGAAATGTGAAAATAACATAAAGAAGGAAAAAATATAATTAATAAAAAATACAATGAAAATACTAATGAACTCTACAAGACAGGGAAAAGTGAAAATACCATAAAGAATACGAAAAAGAGAAGAGAGAAAAAATACGATGAAAATACTAATGAAATCAACAAAATGGGGAAAAGTGAAAATACCATAAAGAAGGAGAAAAGGAGAAGAAATAAATAAATAAAATGATAAAAATTCCTATCTAACTCAGGAATGTACCCATCCCCCCCCCCTCCCACACACCTAGAGTGTAGATTTTCCTCGCTATAATAAAATAGAATGTGGGAAGGAAGGAAGAAACCTGGTGGGTTTCAACGGTATGTTGCTTCTTGAACCTGGAGTTCCACCATCAGGGACTCTAGAAGGTCTTAATGGAAGTTCTTTAGTCGCTGCCCATTGATAGTGAAGGTTTTCTTAGTTTCTTCATTTTGAAACTAAACAACGCCAAATGGAGATTCATTAGTAATAGTGTATGGTACAAATCAATGGGAAAGAAGCTTACCTGGATATAACTTCATCCTTTCATTGTATAGGAGGACCTTTTTCTGAATGTAGAATTGAGGATGAAGGATGAGTCGGTCATGGTCATCTTGGGTTATCTCCTTATAAATTCTAGATTTCTCATATTCATGTCTTCTCATTTCCTCCTACTTCTGAATCTGTAACTTCCATTGAGCACCTGCACCAGAAAGATTATAATTACATTTTTTGATGGCCTAGTAGGCCTGATGCTCAATCTCAACAGGGAGGTGACAAATCTTTCCAAATACCAGTCGATATGATGACATGCCAATGGGGTTTCAAAATTAGTATTGTAAGCCCATAATGAATCATCAATTTTAAGACTCCAATCATTTCTATTTGGTTGATTTTTTTTAAAGAATCCATTTTACTTCTCTTTTTGAAACCTTGGATTGACCATTTGTGTATGGGTGATAAGAAGTAGACACTCGATGACCGACCCCATACCAACACAAAATTTATTTCATTGTTTGGTTGTAGAAATGAGAACCATTTTCACTAATGATGAACCTAGGTAATCTAAACCTACAAAAGATATGGGTTCTCAAAAATTCCACAACTATTTTGGAATCATATGTTCCTATGGATTGTGCCTCTACCCACTTTGACACATAATCGAATACTAGAAGAATGTACAAGTTTCCAAAGGAATTGAAAAATAGACCCATAAAGTCAATGCCCTAAACATCAAAAATGTCATGAAAGAGTGACAGTTGTTGTGAAATTTCATTTCATTTAGATACCTTACCCATTATTTGACAATGAGGACAAGATTTTCAAAATTCATGGCCATCCCAAAAAAGATTAGGCTAAAATAGACCAGAATCAAAGACCTTACGAGCAGTCCGTTGGGGACCAAAGTGGACACCACAAGAAAGAGAGTGTAAAAACTTAAGGATGGATTGAAAATCATTATCAGGAACACAAATCTTGAGCACATAATTACTACAGGTTCTCCCAAGGTAAGGGTCATCGAAAATGTACCAATGGGACTCAT
Source organism: Viscum album (assembly GCA_963277665.1). Classification (NCBI taxonomy): domain Eukaryota; kingdom Viridiplantae; phylum Streptophyta; class Magnoliopsida; order Santalales; family Viscaceae; genus Viscum; species Viscum album. The sequence continues at coordinate 512,480,418 of OY728130.1, forward strand.
GTTTTAAATGGTTGGCTTGGTTTTTGTTGAAATCAATAGGAATGAAATATGATACTAAATAATATAAAATTTCAACATACCAAGTAATAACATCTTTCACTCGGTTCAGTTTGTCCTTAGGAAACATATCATTTATAGGAATACATTGAGATGATTCAATGTCCAAGGATGGGTGGATTCTACTAATATGGTCAGCCACCACATTATTTACTCATTTTTTATCTTTAATTTCTAAATTGAATTCCTAAAAGATGATATTCCATTGATTGAGATGTGGTTTGGCTTCTGGTTTCTTAAGGAGATACCAAAGGGTTGCATGGTCTGAGAACACAATGAATTTGGACCCTAGAAGGTATGACCAAAATTTTTCCAAGGAAAACACAATGTAAAGGAATTATTTTTCAGTTGTGGTGTAGTTTTCTTGGGCAGGGTCCAAAGTACGTGAGGCATAGGTAATGGCATATGGAGGTTGATTGACCATTTGTGATAAGACATCCCCATCTGCATATTTAGAGGCATCACATATGAGCTCAAATGGTAAATCCCACCGAGGTGGTTGGATTATTAGGGGTGAAGTGATACTCAACTTTAACTTATTAAAAGCTTCCTCACATTATTTATCTAAAAAAATTATTTTTCATTCTGGATTAATAAAGACAAGGGCAGTGAAATTTTATTAACATCACGAATGAAACAATGATAAAATCCATCTTGACCAAGGAAAGACCTCACATCCCGTACATTTTTTTGGGTAATGGTAGGGAAGAAATGACATCCACTTTGGATTTATCTACTTGGATATAATCCAGAGAAATGAAATGTCCCAAAAATATACCTTGTCGCACCATGAAATGGAATTTCTCATAATTTAATATGAGATTATTTTCAATACATCGATGTATTACTAAAGCAAGACTACTACAACATTCATCAAAATAGGAACCATAAATAGTGAAATCATCCATGAATACATCCATGAAATTATCCACGTAATCTGAAAAAATACTAACCACGCATCGCTGGAATGTACCTAGAGAATTGCACATACCAAATGGCATCCTCATATATGAAAATTTTCCAAAGGGGAAAGTGAAGTTCATCCTTTCCTTGTCTTCACGGGAAATATGGATCTGAAAGTATCCAAAATACCCATAAAGGAAAGAGTAGTGGGACTTACCTACTAGCCTCTCTAGAATTTTTTCAATGAATGGAAAAGGGAAATTGTTCTTACGAGTGTGATGGTTTAGTTGGTGATAGTCCATACAGACACGCCAACTATTCTGCAAATCAGTTAGAACCAATTCATTATTTTCTTTTTTGATTACTTTAAGGCTAGTTTTTTTGGAACTACTTGAATAGGATTGACCCATTGGCTATCAAAGATGGAGTAAATGATTCTAGTAGATAATAATTTTGTTAACTCCTTTTTCAGAACTTCTAGGAGGTTTGGATTCAGTAAATGTTGTGCCTGCCTCACTGGTTTAGCCTCATAATTTAACAATATATAATGTGTACAAATTGATGGGATAATACCATGAATTTCATCAAGTTTCCATCCCAAATATTGTTCATGCTCCCTCAAAAGTTCATGTTATCTTAATTCATGCTCATGAGGGAGTGAACTAGTAATGGTGATGGGTATCTTGTTTCTATTATCAAGATATGAATATTTTAAATCTTGAGGCAGTTGTTTTAGTTCCAATTCAGATGGATTTTTGATTTATGGAAGTTTTTGTGAAATTGATCGGTCACTAATCTCATCTAACTGCTCAATGGTATCATCCTCGGATGAGGAACGAGCTTTTACAAGCTTATCAGTATCATTGATGGTGAATAGATCCTCAGTGTTCAAGAACTTATCAATTAATAAACATGCATGACATTTTCGAGACCAATACAACAATCAATTCATGATTCATTACCAAGAATTTCAATCAAGGATGAAAAGTAAGAAAGGGGGTCGGGGAATGAAAATATGTTTTTTTAGGGGAAGGGAGTACATAAATTTAATTTACTAAGAGAGAGAGGAATGTTCTTCTTAGGGGTGCTTCATGGAATAAAGGATGTTGAAATAGACTATGCCAGCACCAAATTCCATAAATAATGTACCATTATGGACATTAATTTTGGTTTTGGAGGTTTTCAAGAAAGGTCTTTCCAATATAATTGGGGTATGTCCATCCATCCTATCATCATCCATTTTTTTCACATAAAAACTTCAGGAAAAATTAAAATTTTCACCCTCATAAGAACATCCTCTAACACACCAGAAGGGTGTGTTGTACTCTGATTTTCTAGCTGAACGACTATCCCATTGGCTTCAATTCTCCAACCTGAAATTAAGAGTAAATGGAGTGAGGCATCACATTTATGGAAGCACCAAAATCAATTATTTCATTGTAAAATGAATACTCTCCTATAGTGCATGGAATCAAGAAGGTTCTAGGATCATTGGATTTGGTAGGCAATGATAATTATATCAATGCTGAGAAATTACTCCCCAAGATTACCTTATAATCACCATTAAGTCTCCTTTTATGTGTACCCATATCCTTTAAAATCTTTTCATATCTTGGAATTTTCTTCATGACATCAATCAGAGTAATGTTAACATACACTTTTTTTAAAGTTTATAATATTTTCTTAGCAAGTTCGGTTTCCTTTTTTTCTTGGTTGGGTGGACCTTGGGGAAATAGAAGATGAATGGTTGGGATATGATACTCATTGACATACACACTCTTTAGTTTGTAAGGGATTCACTCATGATAAGAATTTTCTTCTCCTGGGCCATTTTCAGCAGTTGGGATGGTGGTTTCCTCCAGAGTGGATAAATATAATGGATAGTTCATTTGGGTTTTAAGTTGTTTCCCACTCCTGAGGATGATGGAACTAACATTTCCCTAATCTCAACAGTTAACTACTGCTTGGGAAGGTAGTTTACCTGACCCATGACTTTGAAGTTCCCCCACTGAGTTAGTTAGTTGGCCTAATTGGGTTTTTAGGTCTTATATGGATGCTTGGGTGGTTTTTTGAAATTGTAGATTGTTGGAATTCATTTATTTCATAATATCTTCTATGTTAGGATGAGGTTTTGGAGGGGAAGTTTGGAAAGGCCTTTGGGGTGGTTGAGGATTTCTGGATGGTGGTGGTAGATGACTACTATGGCCTTATTGGTTCCATGGTTGATGAGTCTGGTTTGAATACCACCTTACCTATAAGCCTGGGTTTCTTTACACCCAAAGATGGATGGATAGTATGGTTCTTTCCTAAAGGGTTGGTTATAGGGGTGTCCTGGAAAGATTTCCTCCCAAATATCAAAAGTTTCTCTCAATTGGGCCATTGGTTAGAATAATGGGTGTCAAAAGAAAATATTCTACAATGGATGGTAGGAGGATATTGATATTTCCCTTGGGAGAGAGTGAGTGGTCGTAAAAGGTTACTTACCTCTTCAAACTTTGTGCCCACCTTCTTCTCTAATTCAGTACTTTTCACCTCATGGACACCTCGAATGGGTACACTAGACCTTGTACCAAATTGTTGAGTGTTTTACCCCATGTTCTCAATCAGGGTTTTTATAGTGATTAGGTTTTTATTTACTAGTGCAACACCTGTACCAGCATCAATCATGTTATGATCAATTGGAATTAAACCTTCACAAAAATATTGTATTCAAAGTTGATCGCTTATTTGGTGGTGTGAACAACTAGAAAATAATATTTTAAATATTTAAAAATATTCATGAATTAATTCCCATGGATATTTTCTTATGACTCATATTTCTTTCCTTATTGTTGCAGTTAGAGATGCTGGTAAATGTTTTTCGAGAAAAGGTTGTTTCATGTCCACCCATCCACTTATTGGGAATTAACATAATAAATCCAGTCTTTTACAGTACCTTCTAAAGAAAGTGGAATGCTCTAAGATTTACATGTTTCTCATCCACATTATAATGTTTTAATTTTGAAAAAATAGTGTGAAATTATTTTAAATTCTTATATGGATCATCTCCAGGAAGTCCATGAAATCTTGGAAATAGTTGAATTAATCCAGATTTTCAAAATTGGGTGCCTCGCCTTGTAATTGAATGTATGTGGGTTGGATATAGACATCAGGTTAGGATAGTTATTTTAGTGTTCTATTATTTTCATCCATTTTATACACTTTTATTTTAGTTTTTATGATGGTTATAGATGAAGAAGATGAAGGATCAAGAAGAGTGTTGTTGTCTTTTGTGTCCTCCTTCAAAGGGTTCTCTTGTGCGTCTCGGGGTCACTCATTTAAGATCCTCTCTGGTTCGGGTTCAAAATGTGTAAAATCTCCCAGATTAAATGGATTAATGAACAAAACATACACAAAAAATAAATCACAACAAAAAATATAGGTAAATTTATAAGATAAAACAAATGAATATTCACAAAAAAATTACAAAACACTTATCAAAAACACTCAATAAAAACCAAAGTGATCCCTAGAAATGATGTCAAAATATGACCAAATTTTCTTGAAACGTAAAATTGATTATGATTTTAAGATTGATTTATATTATAGGTAATACCCTAGGCTTCCTCTCAAGGATATTTGATAGGTTTTGAGTGTGTATTTTTAATAATAATTACTAAAGGAGGGGGGTGGTTTTGAAAACAATATTAAAAATAAAATGACTGAATTAAAGAATTTAATAGTTGATAAATAAAAGTGGTGTTTTAGGATTTTGAGATAAGAAGAACATTTTAGTTTCACTACCCATCTTGTTGAGTTAATTATTCTGAAAAACACACATGGTTTAATGGAATCTTTTGGTTGAGGGTTGTCAAGATCTCAACTTTCCTTTTGCCACTTAAAATGATGCTCAACAAACCACCCCTTCACACAAAAATATTTTTGTAAAGTTTTGGGTATCAAACATTGAAAATAAATGCAACCAAAGAATAATGAAATATTATGTGTGTGTGAAACAAATAGTTCTCTTGTCTTGTCCAATCGGAACAATACAAGATTCCCACTTCAAATCTCAACCCAATCGATGCTGAGATAAAAAGCGTTCTAATTAATTATAAAAAAATAAATGTCTTAATAGGAGAATCACTTAAAATTTAAACATAATTGAAATATTTATCTCACAAATTATAGAAAACCAGTATAAGTTCAAGTGTCATAACTCCCTCCCAAGTTTGTGTAGCTCCCTCAAAATGATCTTCCACTGTTTTGCTTACCATCAAGAGGAGGATGAGGCTCAGGTGGACATCCTTATTCATTATTGGTCTCCCTATGAGAATAGGATCCTAAAAAACTTATAGGATTATGAGGAGACTAATTTAGGACTCTAAAATGTCTAATCTTGTCTCTTGGTTTGAACTCTCCAAATGAGTTACCCATGGTGCTCTTTTATAGAAAAATGGGAAGTAGTTTTGGGCTAATAGATTGTGTAAAACCACTTCACCCATTTTGTTAGGCATCCATACAGTCCTAAATAGATTTTGAAAAAATAGGAAAGTTGCTTCCCCACATCTTTTATAAATCCTATTAATTGTTTTCATTATTTGGACACCTACAGCTCGAGATATGGACAACACACATCACACAACTTTTGACTCCATGCAGATTCGGTAGCTTGGACATATTACTTTAGTTTGGCCCTTTAATGATTGAATGGGGATTGGGTATCTTTATAAGATATGTAGAAAGTTGAATTTTGGACCCACTCACAAAATTTCATCCCATTTGGATGCATGTTTTAGTAGAAATATATTTTTGAGTCCACTAGTGTGCATGGATCCTACGCAGTTTGGCCCATTTTTCTTGGGCATCATCATGGGCCCTCCAAATCACCTCCACCTTCAATGAAATTATCAAAACAAGTATAATTTCCATTTATAATAGTAATAAACACAAAATAATTAAATCAATAATGAGTTTAAATTTGTTATTATTTTTATAATTTTTAATACAAATCTAGTTTAGCACAATGGTGTAAGGGTGAAAATGAAACAGTGAGTCACGGTGCAATCACACCCCCAAACCTAAACATTTTCACTCCTAGGAAAAGTCCTATTTTCAGAAATTATTCATGTAGATATTACCCACATCATTAATATTTAACATTTGATGAAATTTTAATTCATTAAAGATGCATAAACCACACCAAGGAGTTCTTCCTAGTGAAAATATAAAATGTTGTATCATAAATCATATCACATTGGAATTAAAAGAGATTAATGATACCAAATTGAGAAAGGAATTCAGAAGTAAACAATGCCACTAACTCTTCATGTGTGTGTTTGAAAACCATTCCATACTATTCTTCACTTTCTATCCAATAAATATAGGTTATTTAAATATTTTTCAACTTAAATGATTTTGTCTACCGAACATGTCCTACATCATTTTCAATCATATTTCAAGACCCAATCACTTAAGCATTCCAAGAAGTCAAACAATAAGATCAAAAACTATATATCCCCATATTTTTTAAATTTCATCACTCCCCTTATTTATTATTTTTGTTTTTTTTTCAGAAGTTGCATTTAGAACAAATCTCACACTCATCTCTCAACCCTTGTTTGATATCCTCATGACACTAATTATAATAGATATAAAAATATCAAAGGTTTAGGAGAAGTGGTTTTTGACTTACCCAAGACACAACCCAATTTTCTTTTGATTTTTTTTAGGGCGTACAATAGTCAGATATCAGGTACACATGAAAAGGGAAATCTGGTACCGTAATGAAATAGATCGGATAAGGAATGAATGTATGTAAATATCATTTTAAGATGAAAAATATTAACCTAACATATATTTACTTTATTTTAAGTAAGAAATATTCACACTTTATGGTTTGGTGAAAAAATGTGTGGAGATATTAGTGACATGGTTTTCCCAAAATCTACTCACACAATTGGAATCAATCATCTCAAAGGTTTCATAGAGATACAACCATTTATATCATTGATAGAAAACCAATTAACTAAAAATCACTCCCTAATGTTAAATTCATACAAACATTCATTCCATAATAGAGTCAGGTTTTCATCAAATGTTAAATCAACATGGAATCAAAAATTTCAACTTGCATTTTCTGTAAGTTCCATGATTTGGTGACCATAAAGTGGGGAATTAGAAATCCCATAAAGAAGGCGAAAAAATAGAAGAAAGAAGAAATAAAATGAAAATATTAATAAACTGAACAAGATGGGGAAATTTGAAAATACCATAAAGAATGAAAAAAAGAGAAGAAATAAAAAAGACGATGAAAATACTAATGAACTCAACACGATGGCGAAAAGTGAAAATACCATAAAGAAGGCGAAAAAGAGAAGAAAGAAAAAAGACGATGAAAATACTAATGAACTCAAAAGGATGAGGAAAAATAAAAATACCATAAATAAGGTGAAAAGGAGAAGAAATAAATAAAGAAACATATAAAAATTCCTAACTAACCCAGGAATGTACCCATCCCCCCTCACCTAGAGTGTGCAGTGTCCTCACTGTAATAAAATAGAATTTGGGAAGGAAGGATAAAACCTGGTGGGTTTCATTGGTATGTTACTTATTGAATATGGAGTTCCTCCATCAGGAACTCCTAAAGGGATTATTGTAAGTGCTTTATCTTCTTCCCATTGATAGTGATGGTTTGCTAAGTTTCTTTATTTTGAACCTGAACAACACCAAATGGAGATATATTATTAACAGTGTATGGTCCAAATAAATGGGAACGAAGCTTACCTGGATGAAACATCAGCCTTTCATTATAGATTATGACCTTCTACCCAATGTGGAATTGACGATGAATGATGATATGGTCATGGGAATCCTTGGTTCCCTCCTTATAAATCCTAGAGTTCTCATATGCATCTCTTCTCATTTCCTACATCTCCTGAATTTGCAACTTTCTTCTAGAACTTACACTAGAAATATTAGAATTGCATTTTTTTATGGCCATGTAGGCTAGATGCTCAATCTCAATAGGGAGGTGACAACTCTTTTGAAACACTTGCTGATATGGTGACAAGTCAATGGGGGTTTTGAAAGAAGTACGGTAAGTCCATAATGAATCATTGAGTCTAAGACTCAAATATTTTCTATTGGGTTGAACCATTTTTTCAAGAATCTATTTGACTTCTCTATTTGACACATTGGCATGACCATTTTTCTATGGGTGATAAGAAGTAGAAACTCAGTGAATGACCCCATACCTATTCAAAATTGATTTCATTGTTCAGTTTTAGAAATGAGAGCCCTGGTCACTAATTATGATCCTAGGTAGTCCAAACCTACAAAATATCTGAGTTCTAAAAAATCCCACAACTATTTTGGAATCAACTATCCATGTGGCTCGTGCCTCTTCCCATTTTGACACATAATCGACCACCCGAAGAATGTGGAAGTTGGCAAAGGAATTGGGAAATGGATCCATAAATTCAATGCCCAAAACATCAAAAATGTCATGAAAGAACAATGGTTGTTATGGAATTTCATTTCTTTTAGAGACATTCCCCATTATTTAACAATGAGGATAAGATTTTAAAAATTCATGGCCATCCTAAAAAAGTTTTTTACAAAAGATTCCAAAATCAAGGACCTTACGAGTAGTCCCTTAGAGACCAAAGTGGCCCCCATAAGCAAGAGTGTGGCAGAACATAAGGACAGACTGAAAATCGCTATCAGGATTAAAATGCATGGGGACTTGATCACTATAGTTGCACTAAAGGTAGGGGTCATACCAAATGTACCAATGGGACTCATGTTTTATACGTTCGGTCATGTTTTTGTTGAAATCAGTAGGAATGCAAGATTTTAACAAATAATTTACAATTTCATCATACTAAGGAATAGCATCTTTCACTCTTTACAGTTTCTCATCATGAAACATATCATTTATAGGAATATAGGGGGATAATTCAATGTTCAAGGATGGGAGGATCCTACTAATATGGTTATCCACCACATTATATGCCCCTTTTTTATCTCTAATTTCTAAATTGAATTCCTAAAGGAGGAGCATCCAGTGAATGAGACATGATTTGGATTTTTGTTTCATGAGGAGATAATGGAGAGCTGCATAGTCTGAGAATACAATGACTTTGGACCCTAAAAGATATTACCTGAATTTTTACAAGTAAAACACAATGTCAAGGAATTATTGTCTAGTTTTGGTGTAGTTTTCTTGGGATGTTTTGAAAGTATGTGAGGCATAGACAATGACATGTGGAGCTTGATCGAACCTTTGTGATTATACTGCCCCAACTGCATAGTTAGAGGCGTCACACAGGAGCTCAAATGGTAAATCATTCCTAGGTGGTTGGATTATCATGGGTGACATGAGACTCCATTTTGGAAAATTAAAATCTTCCTCTCATTATTTATCAAAAACAAATTATTTTTCTTTTTAGAATAATTGGGAGAGGGGGAGTGCAATTTTACTAAAGTCGTGAATGAAACGATGGTAAAATCCAGCATGACCTAGGATGGACCACACATCCCATACATTATTGGGGAATGTTAGGGATGAAATGACATCCACTTTTGATTTATATACTTGGATACCATCCCCAGAAATGAAATTTCCCAAAACTATGCCTTGTCGCACTATGAAATGGAATTTATCATAATTTAATAAGATATTCTTTTCAATACAACGACGTAGGACTAAAGAAAGACTACTCAAACAATACTAAAAAGAGGATCCATAAATAGTTAAATCATCCATGAATACTTCCATGAAATTATCTAGTTAATCCAAAAAATACTAAACATGCATCACTGGAATGTACCCGGAGCATTGCAGAGACCAAACGACATCTTTCTATATGAAAATCTGCCAAAGGGGCAAGTGAAGGTCATATTTTCCTAGTCCTTAGGGGAAATATGGATATGAAAGTATCTAGAATACCCATCAAGGAAATAGTAGTGGGAATTACTTTCTAAAATATCTAACATTTGGTCAATGAATGGTAAAAGGGAAATTTTCCTTCTTGGTGTGTTGGTTTAGTTAGCGATAGTCTATACAAACACACCAACTATTTTGTACACGAGTTGGAACCAATTAATTGTTTTAATTTTTTATTTATGTAAGTCTACTTTTTTTAGGAACTACTTGAATGGGGATGACCCATTGGTTTTCAAAGATGGGGTATATGATTCCAGTTTCTTATAATTTTGTTTCCTCCTTTTTCATAACTTCTAAGAGGTTTGGATTTAGTCGACGTTGTTCTAACCTCACTAGTTTAGCCTCATCATTTAACAATATATTAAGTGTACAAATTTATGGGCTAATACTAGTATTTTCATCATGTTTCCATCCCAAATGTTTTTCATACTCCCTCAAAAGATCAAACAGTCACAGTTCATGCTCAAGACGGAGTGAACTAGAAATGATGATGGGTAGCTTGTTTCCATTATCAAGATATGAATATTTTAAATCTTGAGGAAGTTGTTTTAGTTCAAATTCAGGTGGATTTTTTATTGATGGAATCATGTGTGAAAGTGAGAGGTCACTAATCTCATCTAACTGCTCAATGGTATCATGCTCAGATGAGGAATGAGATTTTACAAGCTTAGAAGTACATCGATGGTCATTGGATCCTCAGTGTTCAAGAAGTTATCAATTAATAAACATACACGACACTTTTCTAGACCACTACAACAATCAATGAATGATTCAATACCAAAAATTTGAATCAAGTATTAAAACTCATTAAGGGGATCGGGGGAATGAAAAGAAGTGTTTTAAGGGGAAGGTAGTACATCAATTGATTTACTGAGAGAGATGAATGTTCTTCTGAGGTGTGATTCATGGAATCAAGGATGTTGAAATGGAATATGTCACCACCAAATTCCATAGATATTATACCATTATGGACATTAATTATGGTTTTTGAGGTTTTCAAGAATGGTCTATCCAATATAATTGGAGTGTTTCAATTCATCCTATCATATTCTATTTTTAGCAAATAAAAATAAGCAGAAAAAATTTAACATTTTACCATCACAAGAACATCCTCTAACACACCATAAGGGTGTGTTATACTCTAATTTTCTTGCTAAATTACTATCCTCGTTGGCTTCAATTATCCAACCTCTAATGAAGAGTAAATGGAGTGAGGAATCACATTTATGGAAGCACCTAAACCCAGCAAAGAATTGGAAAATGAAAACTCCCCTATGGTGTACGGAATCGAGAAGGTTCCATGATCATTTCATTTAGTAGGAAGTGATGGTTCTATCAATGTTGAGACATTCCTCCCCAATCTTACCTTCTCATATCCATGAAGTTTCCTTACATGTGTACACATGTCCTTTAAAAACTTTTCATATCTTGGAATTTTCTTCATGGCATCAATCAAAGGAATATTAATCTGTACTATTTTAAAAGTTTCCAATATTTTTTTATCAAGTTTAGTTTCATTTTTTTTTCTTGGTGGGTGGCCATTTGGGTTAATGGTAGAGGAATGGTTTGTATATAAGACACATCAACATACACACTCTTTCCTTTGTAAGGGCTTCTCTCGGGATAAATATTTTCTTCCCTTGGGCCATTTTCAATAGTTGGGATGGTGGTTTCCTCATTAGTGGATGAATCTAATGGAGGGTTCATTTGGGTTTTTAGTTGTTTCCCACTCCCAAGGGTTATGGAACTACCATTTACCTTATCTATAGGGTTAACTACTAGTTGAGAGGGTAGTTTACCCAAACTATGACTTTAAATTTCCCTCATCGAGTTAGCTAGTTGTCCTAATTGGTTTTTAGGTCTTGTATGGCTGCTTGGGTGGTTTGTTGAAATTGGAGGTTTTTATAATCCATTTGTTTCATCATATATTCTAGGATAGGCTCGGGTTTGGGAGGGGGTGGTTGGGAAGGCCTTTGGGTTGTTGAGGATTTTTGGGTGGTGGTGGTAGATGACTACTCTTCCCTTTTTGATTCCATTGTTGATGAGGCTAGTTTGAATACCCCATTTCCTATAAGATTGGTTTTATTTCTACCAAGAGTTGGATGGATAGTATATTTCTTTCCTAAAGGGCTGGTTATAGGGGCGTCTTGGGAAGATTACCTCAAAACACTTAGAAGTTTCTCTCAATTGTGGGAACTGTTCAGAATAAAGGGTGTGATAAGAGAAGATTCCATAATGGATGGGAGGAGGAGATTGATATTTCCCTTGGGATAGAGGGATTTGTCAGAAAAAGGTACTTACCTCTTCAAACTTTGTGTCCACCATCTTCTAAAATTCAGTACTTTTCACCTCATGGACAACTTAAATGGGTACCCTGGACCTTGTACCAAATTTTTGAGTGTTTTGATCCATGTTCTCAATCAGGTTTCTTAAAGAGATTGGGGTTTTATCTACTAGTGCACCACCTACAGAAGAATCAATCATGTTATGATCAATTTTAATTAAACATTCATAAAAATACTGTATTAAAAGTTGATCTCTTATTTGGTGGAGTGGAAAACTTGAACATAATCTTTGAAATCTTTCCCAATATTCATGAATTATTTCCCATTGAGATTTTCTTATACCATATATTTCATTCCTTATTGTTGTAGTCTGAGAGGCTGGGAAATATTTTTTGAGAAAAATTCGTTTCATGTCCTCCCAACCTCTTATTGGGGAATTAACATATTAAAGCCAGTATTTTGCATTATCTTCTAAATAAAAGTGGAATACTCTAAGATTTACTTGTTCCTCATATACATTAGCAGGTTTTAATGTTGAAAAAAATGTGTGAAATTATTTTAAATTCTTATGTGAATCCCCTCTAGGGAGTCCATGAAATCTTGGTAATCGATGAATTAAACTAGATTTTAGTTCAAAATTGGGTACCTTGCCTTGTAATTTAATGTATATGGATTAGATATCTACATCAGGCGAGGTTAGTTATTTTAGTGTTCTATTTTTTATCTAACTTATACAAGTTTATTTTAGTTTGGATGTTGGTTCCAGAAGAATAAGATGAAGGATCAATAAGAGTGTTGTTGTCTTGTGTGTCCTCATTCAAAGGGTTCTCTTGTGCGTCTCAGGGTCACTGATGTAAAATTATCTCCAGTTCAGGTTCAAAAGGTGGTAAATATCCCATATTAGAATGTTTCATGAACAAAACCTACACAAGAAATAAATCATAACACAAAAATATAGTTAAATGTATAAGATACAATAAAAAAATATTCACAAAATTTACAAAAAACTTATCAAAAACACACACTAAAAACCGAAGCGCTCTCTGACAACAATGCCAAAATTTGAACACATTGTCATGAAAATTCAAATTTATTACGATTTTAAGATATATTTATAGTCTGGGGAAGGCCCTATTTCATCTCTCAAGGATTTTTTATAGGTTTTGAGTTTGTATTTTTAATAAAAGTTACTAAAAGAGGGTGGTGGTTTGAAATTAGTTTTAAAAATAAAATAACTTAATTAAAGATTTAAATAGTTGAAAAATAAAAGTGTTGTTTTAGGATTTTGAGATAAGGGTATAATTTCAAGTTCACTACACATCTGGTTGAGTTCATCATTCTGAAAAATCCACATGGTTTAATGGAATCCTTTGGTTGAGGGTTTTCAAGATCTCAACTTTCCTTCTGCCTCTTAAACTAATGATCAAAGAACCACCCCTTGACACAAAAATAATTTTGTCAATTTTTGGGTATAAAACATAGAAAATAAAGGCTACCAAATAATACTTAAATCTTATGTATGTGTGAGATAAATAGGTCTCTTTCTTTTCCAATCAAAACAATACAAGATTCCCACTTGAAATATCACACCAATCAGTGTTGAGATAAAAAGTGTTACACTTAATTGTAACAAAAGAAATGTATTCAGAAGAGAAAAACATCAAAGTTAAACATATTTGAAATATTTATCACAGAAATTAAAAAAAACTAGTATAAGATCAAGTGTAGGATCTCCCTCTCAAGTTTTTATAGCTCCCTCAATATTATTTTCCACTGTTTAGCTCACCATCGAGAGGAGGAGGAGGCTCGGGTAGAACTCCTTCTTTATCCTTGATCTCCCTATGAGAATAGGGGTCTTCAGAAATTATAGTATGATTAGGAGACTCATCTAGGACTCCAAAATGGTAGATCTTAGATCTTATTTGGAACTCTCCAAATAAGGTACACATGTTACTCTTTTATAGAAAAAATGGGAAGTGGTTTTGGGCACAAAAATTGTGTAAATCCACTTTTACCATTGTTTTTGGCCTCCATAAAGTCTTAAATATCTTTTTACAAAACTATAAAGTTTTTTCCCCATGTCTTTCCTATATCCACAGAAATTTTGGATTTATTTGGACACCTACAGCTTGAGATATGAACAACAAACAACACACAACTTTTGATTAAGTGCAGATTCGGTGTCTTGGACAGATCACTTTGGTTGGGTGCCTTAATGTTTGAATGGGTCTTGGTTGTCTTCATAAGAGTTGTAGAAAAATTAATTTTGGACCAGACCACAAAATTCATCCCATTTGGATGCAAGTTTTAGTAGAATTATGCGGTTGAGTCCACTGTTGTGCATGGATCCTACGTAGTTTGGCCCATTTTTCATGGATATCATCATTGGCCCTCCAAATCACCTCCGCATTCAATGAAATTATCAAAGAAAGTATAATTTTCCTTTTTAACAGTAATAAAAAAAATAATTGAATCAATAATTAAGTGAAATTTGTTATTATATTTATAATTTTTAATACAAAACTAGTTTAGCACAGTGGTATAAGGGTGAAAATGAAACAGTGAATCACAATGCGATCAAGTTCTATGTTAGAGATAATCTAAAATTGGAGGCATCTAATCACGTGTATATTAAACTATTTTGGGGTTTTAGGTCCCTTATATAGAAGTTTTGGCTACCGAATGATTTACGAATAAGTCTTCATCATCAGATTCAGTAGTGAAAATGACCCTTTGATGATCAACGTGAAAAACTAAGTCATATTGGTCGGGATCTACAGGAGATGTGTCCAAGCCTACCAAAGCAACATATTGATTTTTTGTGATTAGGTAACATTATTCACCTCTATCCGGGAAGGGTAATGGGTCATTAACTATTTATTCTACTCCATTGTAGGAATGGGTTCCTATTTCCTGATGACATAGTCATCATTGATCTACCTATTTACTAGCTAAGAGTCTCCCTTCACCTAAAAGTAGGGGTCATTACTCTCTAGGGTCAACTCAAGACCATTGATAAGATCCTATTACTTATCCTCAACCCTCCAATAAAAGTAATGAGTATGGAATTATGTATTTCATTGTAGTGATGAATACAATCCCAAGGACCACATTGTTGATCATGGGGTTGTTGAGACTTATGATGGTCGAGCAATGAGAGGCACCATAAAAATACATCTTCCAAAATGGTAAAGTATAATAAATGGAAAGGATGGCTTGATATATGAAATTTTTATCTAGAGAAATTTCATTATGGGTTAGATGCCAGACCAAGAAAGCTGTTAAATATTGACCCTTGACAACTTTTTGGGGAATACACCTAATGTTGAACTATAAAAAAATCACTACCCAACATTCCAATCATCCTGTAAACATGGGGCAGATGAGGATGTACTTCCATGTATCATTTTGGAATACCAATTTTATCTCATAGTGCTACAGGTAGTACTACAATTTCTAAACCATAAATATTATGGTGAGGAAACTCTTCTAGATGTGGAAATATCTATTTTCCATATCGATGAGCATGTTGATTAGATAGTACAATTTTTTCCCTACCCTCGTTTTTATTTTAATTTGTTAGGGTGATAAGGGACAGTTCTAGGTAGTCACATAAAGGACTAAAGGATTCCTTGGGACAGGTGGAATCAATACTGAAGGATTCATCAAGTACTACTTAATGTCCTCAAATGTAGCATAACAACCTTCATTGCATTAGTAGATAGTACCTTTCTTAATAATCCTTGATAATGAATCACACTTTCTATCCATATTTTAAAAGAATCAGTGAACATAGACGATGTGGCCTTAGAGTCTTATCATCTTCTAAATGTATCATGGATGTGGCATACTTCTAATTGATTTGATCTTCTCGAGATCAATCTCAATACCTCGTATCTGAAAATAGAGATGAGTAATTTTATAAAGGTAACCCTAAATACACACTTCAAGTGGTTAATATTAAAGTAATGGGAGAAGATAAATTTGAAAACATTCTCAAGATCCTTGATATGGTCCTAATACTATAAATATTTAACCACCAAATCTTCCATGTATCACTCCATAAAGTTCTCAAAGAGTGGTTTGAAGATATGATGTATGGTATTTTAGTAGGTAGATCCATCATTTTTTAAAATTAATTGAATCACTTGGTAAAAAAAATGTTCCCTAAGGTGCTATTAAAGCAAAAAGCTCCTCATCCTTAGGGGTCGTTTGGATTTGGTTATACCCATAATATCCATCCTGGAAGCAGATGTCTTGGAAAAAATATGTTTCATTAATTAGTAGCTCTCTTATCAGAAGGGGATATTCGTCATTTGGAAAATGAAATTTTAGGTCTTAGAAGTTGATATAGACTCTAATATTCCCATTCTTCTTTGTGATTGAGATAATTTGGGCTAACCACAAAGTGTATTGAATCTCCCTAATGAAGATACGCTGGATTAGATTGATAAATTCATCCTTGAACATGGAAGTATGGGAATAGAACATCTTTCTAGGAGTCTATTTGAACCTATAGTATCCTACAGGGAGGCCAAGACGTTGAGTGAAAACCAGGGAATTGATCTCTTTAATTACCCTATAGATTCCGGTGAACATATCATAGTACTATTTCATGAAAGACACATACTATTGTTTATCCTCTAAATACATGACTACATTGATCAGTGTTGGCCTTGATTATTTATTTATATTGATATTCACATGGGTTAGGTCATTAATCGTGTTGGATACACCATCTTCAAATGTTGAGGGGGGTATCCAAGATCTACCTTGTCATCTAATACATGAGTGTTGAAGGGACGATGTGACTTTGTGTGAGATGTAGATATAACAGTGGAACCATCATCTTCACTATAAGAAGAAGAAACATTAATATGGTGTTCCTATTCTAGAAAGACTATGATGATGAAAGTTTTTAATCCAATCCCACATGGTTTCTGACTATGATACTCACCTTTGTTATTGAATAAATAATGTTGAGTGGACATCCCCCGAGTTAACCATATCTTTTGGAACATGTGGAGGTATTCTGGATCATTAATCATGGTTTATATCCCTTAGTATTCCATAGGATTAGGTATTTATAGAATTTCATGATCATGTCCCTTGTAAGAGTATGAGGTAATCTATGATCACTTTTTCTTCTTGGAGACAACTAAGAAGCTTCCTAGGTTTGGGGTTATTGGCTCCGACCAATGGATTGGATGGTTGAATCAATATTTTAAATCTACCAAAGGATTCACTAAAGTTCTTATCATAAATTTGGGGTATTAATACACTAAAATACATAGGTTTGGAGTTTATTTCCCTCCCATTTATAGTGATTGTCATCTAGGTAGAAGGTCTATTAATATTTAAAGTGAGATATGTTATCCTGGAGTACCCCTACTTAACCATCAGGTGAGTATTTGAGGCACTGATGGTACAAACATGGGACTACCATGTGCAGATGAATCCAAGAACTTCCTAAAAGAAAATTATAGGTGGTGTACTATGATAAAAACATAAAATTAATGCTTGATACTAGGAAACTGAACTGGGTATTCATCTAAATATTTTCATGTAGTTTCTATTTACTCTTTTTATACACTTGAATTGTAAGGTTGGAGGGAGTCAGATTTGATTCTGTGAGCCCTATCTTGTGTAATTTTCAGGACAGTATGGGGTTGATCTCGTAGTTAGTATGCATTTTGGTGGTGTATTTTTATGCCATTGAATTATAATATGATATAAAATGGATAAATTTTTCCTTGGTCAGTAGAACCCCCATACTCTTTAAATAAGGAAATGATGGCTTAGCATTCCTCTTTCTTGGCATCCTTTATATGGTATGCCTTAGAAGAAGCTACCTTAGTCATGAGCATGAGAGGTCTATTTTGGGCCTCAATAAGATCCTCGTGTTCTCTCTTTATAGGAAATGTGTGTCAAGGATTGATAGACTCGTTGGTAGACTACTAAGGTACTTCAACACATCATAACTCTGGACAAGGGGCATGCTTTCTCTTGCCAATAGTCTCTCTTTAATAGAAGCATAATAGGTTCCATTGATTGAGGTAATATGTCCTAGCTAGTACTAGATTCATTCCACAGCTTACTGTATGTCTTAAGATAAGGGCAAGATAGGTGAGGTCAGGCCCTGGCTAACTGCGGTTGTGTATGATGATGTCGTGATTGGGCCACATGTTTGACTAATACAGTCAACTATGGAGGCATCCCTAATGGAGAATCTTAAGATAGTTTTTTATTTTTATACCTATGTGAGGATTTTTATCTAATCTCAATATTGTGAACAGTTACTTCTAGCACACTAACTTGGATTCCCTTTCTATTGGTGTGGCACTTTCCTCTCCTCTGATAGTGTCAACCAAAGGTGCTTGAGTGTGGATCGAGATGTTCCTCATCACTGAGTTTCATGAAATAATCTACTAGTATAATATAATTCATAGAATCATATTCAATTTCATCATTGGTGGAATATTTTAGTGCTGAAAAAATCCTAGGGGTGCCTCTCAATTTGGGAGGCATGAATTAATCGAGAGTGCAGGATGGTTTCATTGTCGATGATGGACTTTTATTTCCATTGTGTAATCAGTCCCAATTCTTCCAAGACTTGGAAGTTTGTGATACCAATGAGTTGGATGGATTGTATACAGTGACCACAAGGGTTGTTCGATTACATAAGGAAACATGGATAATGTTTTGGGCACAAGAGGCCATCTTACGATCCATCCAATCATTTTACTTCTTCATAACTTGACCTGGAGCATGTTTCCATTCACTGAAATATTCATCAAATCTATTGTGGTAAGAAGAGACATGTGATACCTATTTCAGGATAATACCCAATGTGATTGCTCCATGATCTACCTTTTTCTAGATACAATATTTGAAGATGAAATAATCCTTGATGGTACGCCTGAGGACCTTATGGTATGGGGAAAGTTGGCATGATCAATGAGGTTAGCTTCCCCGGGACTTCTTCATTCTGGGAGATTCAGGTTGTCCATTTCCAAGGAATGGATGAAGTATCTTATGAAATGTTTATCCCTGAAGAATCAGTTCTTTTTTTCTACTCTTCAAAGGGAATCCTAGGTGCCTGCCATTGATAGGGGGTTTGGAAAACATTTTCACAGTGAGTTTGTGCCTAACAAGGAAACAATTAGTGAGTATACTACTGATGAGGCCAATCTGGAAGGGGTAACTAAAGGTGGACTGACTGTGAGGCCTCTTCCTAGACAATAGTGATTGTTTCTACCTTCATGGGTTTTTTCATGGGTGATGGAAGAGGTAATGGTCATGACTATTTCTTGGTTCGATGCAGGTATTATTCTAAATTCCGAACTCTATTGGAGAACTCTTGAAACCTAATAAGAAATTTTAGGGAGATTAGGGTATAAAAAAACTCATATTTGACATTATCTACACACATTGTCAAAAAAACTATATTTGGATAGATTCATATAAAAGGATTATGTTAGCCCCATACATTGAGCACTGAAATGATCAAATCTCTCATTTTCCCTCTGTTTTCATTTGGAGTGGTCATTAATACTGGTCTTCTGCACGATAGAGATTAAATAGTAGAATAACATCATAGGTAGATCCTCCAAACTAGTGACGAATCCTAGGGATATCTGGTTGTACAAAAAAAAGTCATTCCATCCAAATTTTTGATGAAACATCAATGTTTGGAAGCCTCATGTTACTCTTTATTCCCTAACATCAGGCCGCATCATGTGTTGAAGTGATCCAAGTGTTGTAGTGAGTCACATGTTCCACTAAATGGGGTAAATCTTGGATTACCAAATTCTAGAGGTGGGTACATCTAGTCTACCCACACTTGGTAAGTCTTACCCTCTAGTGGGATCTCAACTTTATATCTTTTTGAAGCCTCAATCAAAGTGATGAGAGTAGTTATCACATCATCATGGTGATGTTTAGTAGTCAACAATGGTTTGACCAATTTTCTAGCCAACAAAGCATAGTGATTTTGTTCCTAAGTGGAAAGGGTTCTCTATTTATGTAGGGTAGTCAGGTTATATCTTGTACTTTTTTCATGGAAACCAACCTCTTCCCTTATTGGGGGTGTGGAACCTCCTTTATCAACCCTATTTCTCAGCCAAAGAAAATTGGATACTCATCTATAGGGGATATGGGATCCTCTCTAACATTATCCCCCCCCAGGTGTTGTTCAGTGATGATCTCAGTAGTGATACTCTTATATCCCTCAATATCTTATATAAAATAAAACAACTTAGTATCTAAATCAATTTCCAATTCCATTTCATATTGTTCAATTGGTTTAGAAACTCCATTGCCTTTATTGATATGTCAATGGGTAGGTAGAAATACTTCATTTGGGGGGCTTCTGAGGCCTAGTACCTATCTCTGCTGATGATTTCGATCACATATCAGAAGTTCTTCTTGATACTACATCACCCCTTGGGATGGTTTTCCTCTATTTCATCTCATATCATTGGATTGGTTACTCTGATCATCCATGGGATTGATCGTGATGAAATTCATGGTAACAACGGTTGTAGGAAATTTTTCACAATCAGTGAGTTGTCCTGACTGACTATCTCAACATTTTCATATAAAGGAACTAAATTAATGGTTAGTGACCTACCCCAACTCATAATTTTTAAATTGGGAGATTCCTCATGCATGGTTTTTATAGGGCAGTGAGGCTTCTAATGATCATATGCTGAAAAGTATAATAGTATCTATAGGAAACATGGCACTGAGATGTTAGGAGTGTTTTAATATTGACCCTCCAACACTACTGATGTATGGGATTGAGATTCTCAAGGGTACCCAAGTAGACCAATTTTTAATCTTGGAAGCAGTTTAGCAAAGCCCAAATATTTGAGCAGATACATGAGGCATTTACCTCAATAAGTGATTTTAAGTCGATTAATTACATGGTCATATTCATCCAGAACACAACTAGTAGTTGTGTGGTGGACAATATTTACCAAAAATATTCCCCTTGATCATCATCAATAGGATAGGCGTGTTCCTAATCACCTGAAGATCCTATCAGCAATGCTCAAGAGATCGAGGGAGATAGTGAAAAGGAATTACTCTACAACCCAATTTTGGGTAGAGGGAGTGCTACATGGGTCAACCATCCCTAAAAAATTGGGGTGTCTTCTGGAGGTGGGACCAAGTTGAATAGAGAATCTTTTTTAAGTAAGAATTGTTTTTTTCATGGGCATTGACTTTTCTTGTCGGAAAGGATAAATCAATTCACTTTGTAAAAGTATTGGAAAATATGACTATGATTTTCTGATTTGTATTTCAAAAATATCATAAGTTTTTTGGAGAATTGGTGATGAAATCCTTGTAAAGGAAAGGGGGATAAAATATGTTTCCAATCATATTCAGGTTTGATTGGAAAGAATGATTTTGCAAGAAGATAAGGAAGTTACAGTACATTCCATCGAAAATATGATGATGCTAAAAGTGATCAATCAAATTCTATATATAATTAAAGATAAGTTTCTTGACGAAACTAGATGATTTTTGAATAAGACAGATTATATTGAAGCAGCATGAGTGTTCTTTCCAAAGAAAATTTTTAAGGTTGTGTCGTTTACTAGTGTTTTCCAGATTTTTGGGCCTCAAAATTGGGAGTTTGGTTTATGGAAATGGAAGCATTTTTCACAAAGGAGATCCTGAAACATAGTTCATAGACATTGGAG
Source organism: Viscum album (assembly GCA_963277665.1). Lineage (NCBI taxonomy): Eukaryota > Viridiplantae > Streptophyta > Magnoliopsida > Santalales > Viscaceae > Viscum > Viscum album. The sequence continues at coordinate 512,502,302 of OY728130.1, forward strand.
GATATTTTGTAGACTTCATAGGAGGTATGTGGAGTGGTGAAGTGAAATTGTCAAAGGAAGGATCCTGCATAGCAATTATATGTAGACCGCAAAGCGTGGTTTGCAGACCATTTAGGACAAACGGTTCGCGGGAGGACCTCAAGTTTCATAAGGACTGAAGTTCATGGAGAAGGCTCTAATTTTTTTAATGGAGGTGGTGATCCATTCATGGATGGAATCTACCACCATTAAGAAAGAAAGGTTGTATGCAGACCACGAATGTAAAAACGGTTTGTAGGATAAGCATAGTACGCGGTGAGGGTTGTACGCATCGAATATTTGGGAAAATTGTATTAGAGAAATTTGTAGAGTAATTTTCCTATATAAAGGACCCTAATACCTTCAATAAAAGAGAAAAAATTCTATATGAAGAGATCATAACCATGGGAAGAAATTTGGAGAATTATAGAGTATTTCATAAAGGATAATTTCACGAAGGGAAGTAGTTCACAGATGATAGTTTCTGCGAAGGGGAGTAGTTTGAAGAGGATAGTTTCCATTAATTAATAAGAAGTTAAGAGGTGATAATTTCAACAATTGAAATGGTTAGTGGGGAAATTACATGGAAGAAGTTTTTGGGGCACTGTATCCCACAAAGGAAAAGAGACTGTATAAGAGAGGTAGCCCACGGAGGAACTAGTCATTCATGATGCAGTGCTAGTCTGTAGAAGAATCTGGAATCCTTAAAGTAGGGTAAGTACACGAAATAAGAAGTATGTCTATGAAGTACTCATGCCACGTAGTGAAACTTAGTATGTGGAGAATATTGGAAGTTCATAGAGGAAGCATGATATTTCATAGAAGACTAAAGAAAGTTCCTACCAGATTCTATGTAGGAAAGAGAATAATTATTTTGAAAAATAAAATTGGGACCAAGAATCACTACAAATATTATTTACATTATTAGTGCTAATATGGAGCACACACACTATTGGATTGTTTTCAAAGTACTGCATGATTGTAAGGGAATATCCTACTCATTGTATTCCACACAAAAGGACTGTTTCTAGTGGATTGTGTGGTATTGGATTGTTTCCAAACCATACCAAGGATGTAGCTACTCTTGTTGAGTAGTGAACATTGTAAATTCTTGTGTTCATGTGGATATATGTTTGGATTATGTTCATCATTGAAAGAAATATTTAATAGGAGGTGATGTTTGTTTCATAAGTAACAAAATTTTAAAAAAAAATCACTAATTCACCCCCTCCCCATCCTAGTGATACTTGAATCCTGACTGGGAAACTTCAATTGGTATCAGAGCCTAAGGTTCCCTTCATTTATTTTTGGATGAAACGTTGAAGAGAAGTTCTGATGGAGAATTTGAATTGCGTGAACAATAAGGGGATTTTGATATTTGATGGAAATAAGTATCATATCTGGAAAGATTGAATGGTGGCTTATCTTTTGTCTCTTGGGTATGACATTCTTGAAGCTAAAACAGGTTGATTTCCTTCTATTTATGACAAGGTTCCTCTTACACCTGTCGATAAAAAGAATCTTTAGAATGATGGAAGAGATAAAAATGCTTTACTCTCATTACTTTCCATGTAACAACCAAAACTATTATCAATGGAATTTCTCCCTTACTATATTAATTTCATATATTATAAATCAAATAAAATCACTTATAGGGCATCATAAAAACTTTACAAATCAAGAATTAAATAAATAAGAAGTATTTCTAGAATTTAAGTAACCAATACTGATGAAAAAAAAAATTGGCCTTAAGAATAGAAAAATGACCTTTATGAATAGTAAAATGGCCAAATGAATAGTATACTCACCCATAAAAGTATAAATAAAATTTATTCATATTATAATTAAAAATATGATATAATTATATCATAGTATAAGTAAGGAAATATTTTAAAAGTTATTAATTAAGTTTTCATATTTTTATAAGTCATAAATATTTAACTAAATTTTTTTAATTAATTTAATAATTTCGAAGAAAATATATTCCCAAAATTTTTCCATAAATTAATATATTTATTTATTATTGTTTTAAGATAATTTTATGAGAACTTATGTAATTTTTTAAAGTGTTATGAAATCATTTATAATTTTAAAATCTGTATTTTCCAAGTAAATGATGATTTTAATTAAAAAAATAAATTTCATATATTTAGAAAATTATTTTAATAAAATGGATTTCATTTTTTGATTCTACATATTGTAAAATGGTTAAGTTGAATTTTTGGTATTTTTCTGAAATACATGAATTTTTTATGAATAGTAAAACAGGACAATTTTTTATAAATGCCAAATACATGAATTTTTTAGACATTGTTGATGTAAGGATTATTTAATCACCTTAATCTTAAACTGTAATTCAATATTTTAATATATTGATAGATAATTCTCAAACTATTCATAGTCTTGAGAAAAAATAAAAAAAATAATGGATATAATAATGAGAAAATACCTCTCTCCACCATAAATACCACCCCTCAAACCCTCTTCTCCTAAAACCACTCAAGATTTTATCCCTTCTTAAATTATACCCAATACTCTTACCTAGTACCTACATAATTTCTAGGAGCTCTTGGTCTCATAAAAATACCAAAAACCTTTCCCCAAGGGGGTTCTCAAGGAGGATAATTTCAAGAGGTAAATCCTCTCTCTCTTTCTTTTAATATCCTTTCAATTTCATTTATTTTATTATTCTCTCCCACCCTACCTTCATTAAAATGGAATGATAAATCCATTAGGTTTGATATAATTTAATTATATCATGTTAATGGAAGATTCATATTTAAAATCCACCTTCTCTCTCTTTTATTTTTAAAAATGAAATTATCATCCGTGATTAGTCAATTTACCGACATTGTGGGAGATGCACTTTCATTTTCCATTAAAAACTTCAAGACTATTAATAAAACCATTAAATGTTTGAAAACATGCTGTAATTTTTATGTTATAACACTTTTTTTATTCTTTTACATATTATATACATATTACTAAATGATAAAACAAACTGAGTTCGTTGTGATCAAAAAACCGTCAAAATTAACCTAAAACAATCATCATTCACTTTTGTCTAATGATTCATCATCATACCATATAAACAAATCATTTATAAGATAATTTAAAAATTTTGATATCATTAATAACATATAATAAAAATTCTGGATATTTATTCACTTTTTACATGAACTTCCATTCATGAATACAAGTGAACTGATCTTGAAAATCATGAAAATAAATGCTTCTGAGCGATGAAATTAAACTCTATAACTCATAATAAAGCCCATAAATGAAATTAATAAGTCCATAACAAATAATATTCATGTATAATAGGTTTTTTAATATTATATTAATGAATCTATTGCGATTGTACATGACATTAAATTAAATAAAGTGTTCAAATGCAAGGTATGGGGAAATTTTTTATCCTAACTCTCTTTCTTTGGGTTTTCCCTCTTTCACCCCATTTTCAGTACATATATTCCTAAATATCATTTATTCGTCAGTGTCTTAACTATTTTTTTATATACATATTTTATACATTATTTTAATAAAATAATAATATTTTCCAAATGAATTATTCTTTTAAAAAAACACCTTTTACTTCCTGATATTGTTTCTTCTTCACTCAAGGTTGATGATTCTTATATCAAGTATGTTATTACCACTTCTATTTGGGAAACAAAATCTTATGAATGTATGATTTATGAAATGAAACCCATTCCTTTACATGGTTTATTTTATGTCCATGATTCATATATGTTTTATGTGTCATGCATGATAATGTAAATGTTATGATGTGATGGGTGCGCCTAGAATTATATAGCAGAATGTAAATGATATGATGTGACAGGTGCACTCAAAATTATATAAGGCTCCAATGAATTCTTTAATTTGATAAAACTCTTGAAAAAAGTGAAATATTTGTAAAAATTATTTTATTTTTGTTCACAACAATGTGTGGTATTTGACCACTAATACATGATGTTTCATTTTTATGTATTTCCACATTCCATGCCATTATCTAATGCTTCCTCTCATGATTATAATGATGATGTTATGATTATGATCTCCTAATTTTATATTGTTTCTTGTTCTTATCTGTCCTCTTACTAGGATTTTATCTCACCCCTTTTGATGTATATATTCAACTGGCTTCATGTACTAAGTATAATTAAAGGGACAATAAGAATCTAAGGAAGAAGGAATTAAATAAATGTTTATGTTTTATTTTGAAAATGTTATGTATGGTCCTAATTTTCCCATGACACTAAACCATTGGATCGTTTTTTTGTAATGATTTTATGTTTTTTTCATTAAAATGATGTTAGAAAATATGTAAGAAAAAGTATGGTCACTATAGTGTATATCAGAAGATAGTTTAGTTAATTTGAGAATTATGATTAGAGAACCTTAGTGAAAACCCTTACAATTAGACTCAGTATAAGTGATCACCTGAGAAGCTTTGTTTTAGAAATAGATAAACAAATGGACTCCACAAGATATTTATTTATACTTAAATGCACAAAGGAATATATAATTAATTCATGACTTTTTGAATTATGTTTTGTTCTAAACATTTATATTTTAGAAAATGGTGGGAACTAGGAGAACCCAGGCCAACAACCTGTACAAGGGACAATGCAGCGATTTCTTGAATGAAATCTCCAATACATTAGGAGGTGGAGTTAAAAATTTCATGGTTATTCTTACCCAGTTATCTCAAGTTATGGAAATTAACATGAATAACATGGAGTTCTCACCTTCACCTGAGAGGGGGAAAATGGATATCAAGTATTTTATGCGGAAACGACCACTGAAATTTAGGGGTTCTTTCAATCCACTAGTTACGGAATAGTGGGTAAAATATATGAAGATGATATTTTCTAATATTCACTATTCTGAGATGGTAAAGTTGCATATCTATATTTATTTTCTAGATGGAGAGGCTAATCTATGGTGGGATTTTATTAAGAACATATATCCGAAGGATGAAATTGAAGATATGGAGTGGGAAAATTTAAGATACTGTTTCTTAATAAGTATTTCCCTCAAACTCTTCATACAAATATGGAGAGATAATTCATATATCTGAAGCAAACTGAAGGATAATATATCACATCCTAGGAATCAAATTTCACAAGGCTTTCAAGGTACTCTTATTGCTTTATGAACAAAAATGATAGTAACATTGATAGATTCTTTAGTGCTTTAAAACCACACCTTTGAAAGGATCTAGAAATTTGATACTTTGGGAGTTATGGATAATTTTTTTGATGTTCCCTGAAATTGGAGATAATGTTTGGAGAATGTTCTCGTGGATATAATGATAAGAATTGAAAGATGGAGTTTCAAGACAAAGGATCTAAGGTGGAAAGAAAACTCAACCACCCACATGTTAAAAATGTAATAAGAGGGATCATGGGAACTACCTCAAAGGGATGAATAAATAATTCAATTATGGGAGAGAATGAAACCATGTTCATTAATTTTGAAGATACATGAGATATCAAGAAAATGTGGTAGAGTAAAGGAGAGAACCACCCATGATCCATTTCTACAACTGTATAGATAATGGGAACTATGAAATCCAGTGAACTAAACCAAAAGTTCTCAAGTTGAAATCAGCATAATCATACACTAAATCTAAAGGATAAAGGGAAGGCTTATTCCATCACAACTAGGGAAGTGGAGCAATAAAATGAATTCATACAAGGTACACCTACTATTCACTCAATAATGGAAAAAGTCTTATTTTATTCTACCTTTACACATTCCTTTATATCTTGAAATTTTTCTAGAACTATTGAATACATTTCCCAAAAACCTTGAAGTATAGGTATCTGTAAAAACAAATAGTGCTGAAATAATTGCAACCCATGTGTTTGACTCTTCTTCTATTGGAATATGTTGGGAGATTCTTCGAGATAATTTAATGATACTTCCCTTGGTGGAATTTGATTCTATACTAGGGATAGAATAGATCTTGGTATATAGAGAACATATCAACTCTTGGGAAAAAGAAATATCTTATCATATTTTGAACCATCCCATGATCCTCTATAAATTCAAGGAAGATCATGAATCTCCTTTTGAAAATCCTTCAACAGTGTGGGTGTTGATTCCCTGTGAAGAAGAATACCTCGATCAAAGAGTTTATTCAAAGGAAGTTATCAACCTAGGGGAAATTCACATCATGAGGGAATACGGTGATGTATTTTTGGATGAGTTACTTAGAATCCCCCCCAGATAATGAGGTATAGTTCTCAATAAAACTAATACCCAGATCTAATCCTATCTCAATGTTTCCCTATAGATGGGTCCTATCAAACTAGAGAAGTTAAAAGTGAAGAAAGAATTTGGAAAAAATTGTTCATACACCCTATTTCATCACCTTGGGGTGTTCTGGTTCTCTTTGTAAAGAAGAAGGAGAGATAAATGTGGTTGTGTATTGATTATCAGGAACTCAAAAAGATCATCATAAAGGACATGTATCCTTTTCCAAGGATTTATGACTTGTTAGATCAGTTATGAGGAGATCAATACTTCTCAAAGGTGGATATTCATTCTGTATATCATCCATTAAACGTGATGAATAAAGATATTCAGAAGACTAAATTTATTACAAGTTATGGGCACTATGATTTTCTGGTTATACCCTTTGGACTTACAAATTACCCTACAATTTTTATGGATTTTATTAATATAGTCTTTATAAATAACCTCAACAATATTGTGGTAGTGTTTATCAATGATATTATCATATAATCCAAGATCAAGGAGGGACATGAAGAATATATGAGGCTTGTGTTGGAAACATTAGGAATAGAGACGTTGTACGCCAAGTTCATCAAGTGTGACTTTTCGATGTAGCAAGTCACATTATTGGGACATGAGATCACATGTGGGGTAATTTCGGTGGATCCTTCAAAAACAAAGGCGATTGAGGAATGTCCTAGACCCTTTATTGCCATAGAAATCCATATTTTTATTTTCTGAGCAGGGTTCTATTTATATTTTGTGAGAAATATCTCATGATTTTCCATCTTGATAACTAAGTTAACAAGGAAAGGTGTAAAGTATGACTAGATAGAAGAATGTGGGGAATGCTTCAAAGAGATAAAGAAGAGGCCAATCACTGCACTTGTACTCACATTACCGAAAAGTGGAGAATTTATTTTGATATACATTGATTCTTTAAAGAAATTATTGGTTTGTTTAATCATGAAAAATGATAATGTGATAGCCTACACCTCACAATAGTTGAAGATCCATGATCAGAACTACCCAAAAAATTATCTAGATCTAGCGGCTATGGTTTTTTCCTTGAAAATCTGGAGGAACTACCTCTATGATGAAAAGTGTGACATATATACCGATCACAAGATCCTTAGGTATATATTCACCCAAAAGGATATCAAAATGCATCAAAGGAGATAGTTAGAGATAATAAAATACTATGATTTCTCTATTCACTATCATCTAGGAAAGGAGAACAAGGTAGCTGATGCTCTTATCAGAAATTAACCTTGTACTCTATCCATGTTGCCGATTGAGAAATACCCTATCTTCATGTATATGAAAAGGATGGATTTGGAAATCCTAATGGTAGGGAATATATACTACCTTTCCCAAATTATTTCCCAACCATTTATCCAAGAGATGATTAAGGATGAATAAAGGGATGATTTGGAGTTACAAAAAAGGTGAATACAGTAAAGGAATGGAAGATGCAAGAGTTCCACATCGATTATGATGGTGTGATTCGGTTTGGAATGAGTATTTGTGTTCCTTTGTCACCTAGGATAAAGAAGTGGCTATTGGACAATTCACATAGCTCATATTTATCTATCCATCCCAAAAGTACCAAGATGTACCATGATCATTTAGAACACTTATGGTGGGGCGCCATGAAGAAGGAGACTGCGGAGTATATCTCAAGGTACATGATATGTTAGTAAGTTAAATCTAAGAGATATAAGGCCAAGTGGATAATGCAACCATTGCCTATACCCATGTAGAAATAAGAGAATGTCACTATGGAATTTTTCATGGGTCTCTTAAAGACTTCAAAAGAAAATAATGCGATATGGGTTGTGGTGGACCGAATCACCAAGACCACCCACTTTATCGCTATTCAAGAAGATCTCTCACTTGAATATATTTCTAAGATATATGTGAAGGAAGTGGTGAGACTTTATTGAGTTCCACTCTCTGTTGTCTTGGATCATGATCTCAGGTTCACATCTAAATTCTAGAGGAGTCTTCAACATTCCTTGAGTACTAAATTAAATTTCAGCACATCCTATCACCCCCAATTTTATGGCCAATCTAAAAGGAATATTCAAATGCTTAAAGATATGCTAAGATCCTACTCTTCATGATTCAAAGGAGTATGGGGACAGCATCTCCCATTGGATGAGTTCATATACAACAATAACTTCTACATGAGTATTTAAATGGCTATATATGATGCTCTATATGAAAATAAACATAAAACTACAACCATTTGGGATGAAGTTGGTGAAAGGAATCCTCTTGGACCTGATCTTGTGCAAGAAATGACAGAGAAGGTTCAATCCATCTAGAAACATATCAAAGCTGCAGACATTCGTAAAAAGAGTTATGCTGACAACTGTTGAAGGGACATGGATTTAAACGTTGGAGATAAATCCTTCCTTCGATTATCACAATGGAAGATAGTCATACTATTTAGAAAGAAAGGGAAGCTAAGCCCAAGGTACATTGACCCCTTTGAGATCCTTGATCACATAGGAGTCATGGATGATCATCTTGCACTTCCACTAAGTATAGATAATGTTCATGATGTGTTCCATGTATTTCTCTGGAAGAAGTACATACCAGATCCCTCACATGTATTAAACTCATAGGTTGTATAGCTGGAAGATGATCACTCTTATGAGAAGCATCCGGTAAAGACTCTAGACCAGAGAGATAAGGTTCTATGAAAAAAAGACAACCCACATTTTCAAAGTGTTTTGGAGGAACCATAATTATGAATAAGTGACTTGGGAACTGGAGGAGGTGATGAAGGAGAAGTACCCTAACCTCTTTATGTAAAGTGAAATTTCGAGGTTGAAATTTCAAAACGGGGGAAGAATATAACGACCCAAAATTTTATCAATGGAATTCCTCCCTTATTATAGTAATTTTATATAGTATAAATCACCTAAAATCACTTAGATTCCATAATAAAACATTAAAAAGGAATAATTAATGAAATAATAAGTATTTATAGATGTTAAGTAACCAAAAAAGATGAAATAATAACTTGACCTTAAGAATAGTAATATAACCCTTATGAATAGTAAAATGACCAAATGAATAGTAGCATCACCCATAAAAGTATAAATAAAATTTAGACATCTTATAAGTAAAAATATGATATAATTATATCATAGTAAAAGTAAGGAAATATTTTAAAAATTATTAATTAAGTTTTGTTTTTTTTATAAGTCATAAATATTTAATTACAATTTTGTAATTAATTAAATAATTTAAAAGGAAATTTATTTTAAAAATTTGTATTCGTAAATTAATATTTTTATATCTTATAATTTAAAGATAATTTTATGAAACCTTAAGTAATTATTTAAACTCTTATAAAATCAGCTATAATTTTAAAATTTGTATTTCCCATGTAAATGATAATTTTGTTTAAAAAATTAAATTAATCATATTTAGAAAATTATTTTTATAAATTGGAGTTAATTTTGGAATTATAAATGTGGAAAAATGGTTACGGTGGGTTTTTGTAACTTTTTTGAAATACTTGAATATTTTATGAATAGTAAAATACGATAATTTTTTATAAATACTAAAGACTTGAATTTTTTAGTCATTGTTGATGTAAGGCTGAGGTAAGAACATTAATATCGAACCATCCTTAATTATTTAAATATATTTAGAGAAAATACTCAAATTATTCATAGTCTTAAGCCAAAATAATAAACTAATGAATATAATAAAGAGAAAACACCCCTCCCCTCCACTATAAATACCACCCCTCACACCCTCTTCTCCTCACACATCTAAATATTTTAGAATTACCTAAATTCTACCCAATAATCTTCCCTAATATCACCCCTATGTCCAGGATCTCTTTTTCTCAAAAAATTGTCAAAAACCTTTCCCTAAGGAGGTTCTAAAGGAGGATAATTTCAAGAGGTAAATCCTCTCTCTCTCTCTCTCCTCACTAGATGAAAAAACATTTAACACGTCAGAATTTTTCACATGGATTCTATATAACTGACATTAAAAGTTGTAAAAATATATTAATCACATCAGTTATACAATAACTGATGTGATAAATTGATGAGAATCAATTTTTGACGTCGTTTATTTTATAACCGACGTAAAAAAAATTGATATCAGCTTTATCACGTCGGTTTTTTTTAAACGACCTGACATATCGAATATGGGCGCTTTATCACGTCAGTTATAAAATAAGTGACGTGATAAAGCTCCATTTATAATGTCAGTTATAAAATAACAAATGTTATAAATAATTTTCTATTTCAGTTATTAAATAACTGACACTATAAACATAAATAAATAGTTTATCATTTCGGTTATTAAATAACCGACGTGATAATGATTTTAAATGATTTATCGCAACCCATATTCCATCATTCTGTTTTCTTCGATTGGGTGACTTGTGACTTGTCTCACTCAAGTGGAAAACCTAGAAACAATTATTTGAATTTGTGCCCTCCGGCCTCATTTTTCCAACATCATTCATCGTCATTATTATCACTAGATCAATCAGGTTGACGCGCAACACTCAAGTAAGCCTTACACAGCTCAGTTTCATTTTTTAGTTTTCATGATCCCCTAAACTAATTTTATGAGATGTTATTTTTCTATCTTTTCTCTTACTATCATGGTAAGTTTCATAGTGTTCATTTATACCATGATAAATTCTTTTCTGGTAAAATAAACAATGCAAGTGATATCATGAAAGTTTACAATTTTTGTGTGTTCTATCGTGTGTGTGTGTGCGCATGCGTATAGGGGGTGTCTAAGGGGGTGGAGTTGTCTAAGTGGGTGGGGGTTTCCAGGGGTGGGGGCTGTCCAGGGGGGTGGGGGTGTCCAGGAGGGGTCAAAGGGGTGGGGGTAGTGTCCAGGGGGTGCGGGGGTTGTCCAAGGGGTTGGGGGTGTCCAAGGGGGTGGGGGTGGTGTCCAGGGGGTGAGGGGGGTGTTCAAGGGGTATGGGTGTCCAGGGGGTGGGGGTGGTGTCCAGGGGGTGAGTGGGATGTTCAAGGGGGTAGGGGGTTTCCAGGTGGGTGGGGGTGTCTAGGGGTGGGGGCTGTCCAGAGGGGTGGGGGTCTCCAGGGGGTGGGGGCTATCTAGAGGGGTGGGGGTTGTCCAGGGGGTGGGGGTTGTTCAGAGGGTTGGGGGATGTCCAGGGGGTGGGGGTTATCCAGAGGGGTGGGGGTGGGGAGGTGGGTTTTCCAAGGGGGTGGTGGTGTTTAGGGGTGTCCAAGGGGGTGGGGTGGTGTCCAGGGGGTGAGGGGGATTTCCAAGTGGGTAGGGGTGTCTAGGGGGTGGGGTGTTGTCGATGTGGATGTGGGGGATGTTCAGGGGGTGGGGGTGTCCAGGGGGTGTCCAAGGGGCAGGGGGTGGGGGTGGTGTCTAGGTGGGGTGGGGGTGTCCAGGGGGTGGGGGTGTCTAGGGGGAGTGGGTGGGTTGTCCGAAGGGGTTGGCGGCTGTCTAGGGGGTGGGGGTTGTCTAAGGGGATGGTGGTGTTCAGGGGGTTTCCAAGGGGGTTGGGTGGTTTCGAAGGGGTGAGGGGGATTTCTAAGGGGGTGGGGGTGTTCAGTTGGTGTTGGTGGTGCCCCGGGGGTGAGGGGGTTGTCCAGAGGGTGGGGGTGTCTAGGGGTGGGGGCTGTCTGGAGGGGTTGGGGGGATGTCCAAGGGTGGGGGTTTTCTAGGGGGTGGGGGTTGTCCATGGGGGTGGTGGTATCCATGGGTTGTCCAAGGGGGTGGGGGTGGGGTCCAGGGGGTGAGGCATCTTTCTAAGGGGGTGGGGGTGTCCAGGGGTGGGGGGTGGTGTCCAGGGGTGAGTGGGCTGTCTAGGGGGTGGGTGTCCAGGGGGTGTTGGGGTGTGGGGGTGTCCAAGGGGGAGTCCAATGGGGTAGGGGGTGGGGGTGGTGTCTAGTGGGTGAGGAGTCTTTCCAAGGGGGTGGGGTGTCTAGGGGTGGGGGTGGTGTACAGGGGGTGGGGGGATTGTCAAGGGGGTGGGGGTGTCTAGGGGGTGTCCCGGGGGGTGTGCAAGGGGGTAGGGGTGGGGGTGGTGTTCATGGGGGTTGGGTTGGTGTCCAGGGGTTTAGTGGGTTGTCCAAGTGGGTAGGGTGTATCTAGGGGGTGGGGGTTTCTAGGGGTGGGGGTGTCCAGAGGGGTGGGGGTGTCCAGAGGGGTGGGGGTACTATTTTGCGGGTGGGGTGGATCCATGGGGTGGTGGTGTCCAGGGGATGTACAAGGGGGTTGGGGTGACGTACAATGGGGTAGGGGGTTGGAAATCCCCCTCACCCCCCTAGACACCACTCCCCCACCCCCTGGACACCCCCACCCCCATGGACACCCCCACCCCCATGGACACCCCCCACCCACTGGACAGCCCCCCTGGACACCCCCTACCCCCTTGGACACCTGGGATAGCCCCTACCCCTATGGACAACCCCTACCCCTTGTAAATCCCCCACCCATCACTCCCCCTGGATATCCCCCTACCCCCTTGGAAACCCCCTTGGTATATATATATCCCAATGGTTTCATTGAAACTATTGGCATGTTTTAACTTTAGGTAGTCTATACCAACGGTTCCTGTAGAATCGTTGGTATAGGGCTATTGCAATGACAATCATGCCAATGGTGTGTGAAACCATTGGGGTATTATATCCTAATGGTTTTAGTGGCTATCCTAATGGTTTCAAATCATTGGGATATGTTTAATTTTTAGTAGTTAATGTATACATATTTTAATATTTATACATCATATTTATTTTTTACAGAAGGGTGAATTTGGTATCCAGTTCCACCTAGATGTATTCTTTATTTACCTTAAAAGGAAAGGATCCAAGATGAATTTAAAACTGTTATATCTAACTATATTTTATTTTTAAAATAATTTTCATAAATATATTTTTCAAATACGCATAGATTTTTTTTATATTTCAAAAAAAAATTACATTCAAATTATGATATTTTTCATATAAATATATATTTGTAGTATCTTAAAAATATGTATAATTTTGATATTTTTTATAGGTAATAATTATTTGAAGTTGGATTACAGCACATCGAATGAGTAATGAATATGAGGAAGGTGTTGATGACTATTTGGAATTTTCTAAATGAAATGTTCCAAGCAGTGACATTTGTTTTTTGTCCATGCCTAAAATGTTTGAATGTGAATAAATTGAAAAGTAGGGAGATCAAAGATTATCTGATTTGTCATGGTTTTAATCTAAGTTATAGCACTTGGATTTGGAATGGAGAAACTAGACATAATGTTTGATCTAATGATGATGATGATTTGCAAGATGCTAACTCCAATGGAATTGAAGAAATGATTCATGATATTGCAGCAGAACAAATTGAGATAGAACCAATAGTTGCGCCTATATATGGTGACGCTAAAAAACCATTATATCCTAGTTTTACGGATTTTACAGTTTTTTTGGTGGTGTTAAGATTTATTAACTTGAAGGCGAAACATGGATGGATTGATATAAGTTTTACAGAGCTACTACAATTGTTGAAATACATTCTTCCAAAAGACAATGACCTTCCAGATTCACATTATAAGGCCAAGAAAATAGTATGCCTAATGGGATTGGGATATAAGAAAATACATGCATGTATGAATGACTATATGATATATAGTAAGGAATATTAATTTCTATCAGAGTGTCCTAAATGTGGGACATCACGGTATAAGCTGAAAGAAAAATAACAGGCTGATGTAAAGATTACAAAGATCCCTTCCAAGGTATTTTGTTATCTTCCTATAATTCATTGTTTGAAACATTTATTTTATAATTAACATGATACAAAAAGGTTAATATGGAATTATTATGAGTGGACATGTCAGGGAAAAATACGGCATCCAGTAGATTTTCCACAATGGAAGAAAATTGGTGAGTAGTATCCTACATTTAGAAATGAAATTAGAAATCTCATACTAGGGTTGTGCATAGATGGAATGAATCCATACTAAACCCTCAGTAGCACACATAGTTCATGGCCTATTTTATTGGTAATTTATAACATCTCTCCTAACATTTGAATGAAGAAAAAATATTTCATGTTGAGTATAATGATCTATGGTCAGAAGCAACCCGAAAATTATATTGATGTTTTCTTGTCACCATTGACTGGTTATTTGAAACTTTTATGGGAGGATGGTATTAGGGTGTATGATTATTATAAAATAGAATATTTTCAACTACATATAGTGCTTATGTTCACTATAAATGACTTCCCAACATATGAAAATTTGTCTGGATATAGTGTTAAGGGGCATAAAGAAAGTCCATTTTGAGAGCAACAGAATTCATATTGTCAATTGCATCATGGGAGGAAAACAATATACATGGGTCATCAAAAGTTTTTGCCTATGGATCACTCTTACAGAATACTAAAAAAGAAATTCAATGGCTTAAAAGAATTTTATATTTCTCCAAAACCTTTATCCCCTAATGTGTATTTTGAGAGGGTGGAAAACCTTGATGTGACATTGGGAAAATCACAAAAATCTGGTAACGATAGACATATTTGGAAGAAAAGGTCAATATTTTTTGAGCTACCATATTGTAGATATCATGAAGTGAAACATAATATTGATTTCATGCATGTGGAGAAGAATATCTATGACAATTTGATTGGAACATTGTTATATATTAAATGAAAGACAAAATATGGGATGGATGCAAGATTAGACTTACTATGAATGGGAATACATTTGGAGTTAGCTCTCACTCCTAATAGAAGACAAACATTTGTTCCCTGGCTTGTCATACATTATCCAAGAGGGATAAAATTATCTTTTTTCAGTGTCTTTGTGATACCAAAGTGCCTCAAGGTTATTCTTCAAATGTAAAAAATTTTGTCTCTTTTAAGTATTTAATGTTTATAGGTATAAAATCTCATGATTATCACGTCATGATGCAACAAATTATACCAGTTTAATTTTGTGGAATATTACCCATCCTTGTCAGAAAGACTATAATGAAGTTGTGTTATTTTTTCAATTTAATTTGTAATAAGGTGATTGATGTGAATGCTTTGAACATTTTGGAAAAGGATAAAATTTATATACCTTTTCAATTAGAAATGTGTTTTTCTCCATCTTTTTCTGATATAATGGTGCATTTAATGATTCATCTAGTTCATGAAATAAATCTTTTTAGACCTGTTTATCTTCGTTGGATGTATCCTTTGGAAAGGTGTATGAAAATATTGAAGGGTTGTGTTAAGAATCCATATCAACCTGAATTATGCATTATTGAAAGGTATATTTCTGAGGATGTTGCTTAGTTTTGTATGAGATACTTTGTTATGATAGAGCACATAGGTTTGACTCCATCTCACCATGAACAAGTTAATAATGAGGGAAATGGGATTTGTGGCTTGAAAGTCAAATTGTTGTCAGTTGAACAGATGAAGAAGTTAGAATTGTATATCTTGAATAACATAGATAATTCTAAACCTTATATCACATTTCATATTAATGAGTTGAAAAAATGTCATCCAAAGAAGAAAGAAATGTGGATTTTGAATGAGCACAACAAAACATTTTTTCCATGGTTTATAAAGACCTTGCTTGGGAGATCGGATATATCAGATACATTAAGATGGGTAGTGGGTGGTCCATGTTTAAATGTGATAACATGGTCCGGGTAAGACATTAATGGATATACATTTCATACAAAAGCTCAGGACAACAGAAGTGCAGTTCAAAATAGTGGTGTATTGGTGTTTGCAGAATCAATGCATTTTTCGAGTTCTAAAGACAAAAACTCAATTTCTGCATCAAGGGAATATTATGGAGTCATTGATGAAATATTGGAGGTTGATTACTTTAAAATTAAAGTTCCTATTTTTGAATGAAAATGGTTTATCGGTAATAATAGTGTTATACATGATGAATTTGGAATGAAAGTTGTTAATATATATAGATTGGAAGACACAACAGATTATTTTATAATGGAAACACCTAAAAAATAGATTTTCTATATAGCTGATCAATCAAATATGCAATGGTCTGTTGTTTTACAAGAGAAAAACAATATATTGGTGAGGATCAACTAGATGAAGATGCTGATTTATGTGAGATCCCTACTTCCATGGAAAGATTAGCATAACATAATGATGAGCATGTTGAAGACATGGTTTGTGCCATAAGGAATGATCATGATGAAGGAATTTGGAAAAATAATCCATTTTTACATTCCTAATATTATATGTAACATATGTTTATTTCTTGTTTAAATTTTTTATTTTCATAAAATTTTAGATATTGTAATTTTGTTTATTTCAGAAAACACGTATTAAATCAAATAAATCGGATTTTTTGTTTTTTTTTAAATTTTTTTAGTTTAGTTTATCATGTTTACCATTATGTAAATTATATATCTATTATTTTTGTTAAATGACAATTACTTTACCATGTCTATCATTTTTACCATCTCTACCATGTTTACCATGTCTACCATATTTACCATGTTTACCATGTTTACCATAGTTTACCATAGTTTACCTTTACGTAACTTATATATTATTTTGTTTTATTGAACGAAAATTACACTACCATGTTTACCATCTTTACCATATTTAACATTTTTTAACATGCTTAACATATTAACCATGTTTACTATTATGTAACGTAGTTCAATATTCCATTTTCTATTTAAATTAGTATTATAATATTTAAATTTGTATATTTGTGAAATAATGTTTGTTTGTTTTCATTTGAAGTATAATGATAGATCAATCAGTTGATCAACCACATGATTCTAGAGATAAGCATAATGACCATACCTCTGGGGAGTAACATTCACATGATCCTCTTGATGTTCCCCGATCTTCCTCATGTGCTCCTATAACGAAAAAGAAGAGTTCAATATTTGGTAAATGTGGGTGCACACTTTCACCAAAATTATCACTTTCCCATACATAGGACCAGAGTATACTCGTTGATTTTTATGAGAATTATATTCTTATAGGTCCAAATGAAAAAATATTTTAACAGCTTTGTATCAACTCCGGGTAAAAGCAAAGTAATAATTTTGTATGTTGATTGGTGAAGTGTTGAAAAGGCGATAATATCTCAGTTGTGGGAGAATATTTTGGTAAGATATTTTGTTATTGTTTTCCTATTCTTTAAATGTTCCTAGTATAATATGTTTTACCTCTTTTTTATCAGATGAAATTTGATATTTCTAACATTGGAGGAGTCAGGAAGAAATGCTTATCGATTTCTGCTAGGAGATGGAGGGATTTCCAATCAACCCTCATATATGATTTCATTTTTGGTCATAGGAGTCATGACAATCCATGTGATATATATCCTTTCATAGATGAAGACACATCGAGATAGTTTGTTGAAAGTAGAAGAAAAGATTTATTTTTTGTAAGGGAAATGAAAACATTTATAATCTTTATTATATAAATGATCTTATTAATGTTTTATTAATGATGTATTGTTCTTAATTTAAAAACAAATAAGGAAATATCTTTAGGAGATCCAATCTAAAAATGTATAACCTCATAGTTTATCTTAGGGAGGGTATACATTATTATAAGAACAAATGATGGAGGAAAAATTAAAAAAACTAAAAGCTGAGTCTTCAAGCTCTGTAGAGGTTTCCCCTCCATCCCCTCCATCTAGACATGAAAATGGAAGAGAGCTTGGATGCGCAAAAAGGGGAAATATCTTTCGGAAGAATCGAGAATCATAGGTGAGATTATTTTAAGATATTTATTTTATTTATTTAATTTAACTATATTCTTTATATAATTTTAATCATTATAGAAATGTTTAATTAATTAATAGAGGATTATCTTGAGGAGTAGAACTCACAGGGGGTATTTACAGCTGCTGGGAGGAAAGATATTTTATCTGCAGCATTAGGAAATCCGGAACATCCTAGTCGTGTACGAGTATATCCTATGGGTGTATCGGTAAGAAAAGTATTTCCATGTTATTCAACTTTTTCCATTGAGGGTTTTTATAAAAATAATAGAATACTTGGAGGATGATGTTCATAATATTAATGTGACAACAGAGGAAAATATTAGAGCGTCGGTACAGTCTATGTTTGTAGAAATGAAAAGACAATTTCAGACTGTAGCTCTCACTCCTCCACCTCCCCCTGTATACCCCATTGTTTATCCTCCACCTCCTCCAGTAGCTCCCACTCCCCCACCTCAGCCTACGGACCCCATTTTTTATCCTACTCGTCCACCACATCTTCCTACTTATTGCGATTTGTATGTTGGTGATCCTCAACATCATATAGTTTCACATGGCCTGGTATATTCCATAGGAGATACAGTTCATCATCAACAGTTATAGGTAGAGCATCATAGGGTCACTGTACAGGATATTAGAGATATATCTGCTCGAGTACCATTACCTACAGATGAGGTGATGATAGCTGGACATTGTATCGACTATTTTTTAATTTGGCCATCCACAATTTTGTGACTCATTACCATAGAGGTATGAATGTTATATCTTCTATTTTATTTTTTTAGTAATTTTTTTTACATTTTAAAACTAATATATTTTTATATTTATTTTTTCAGGAATACTTCAATGGTAAAGAAATATGGTATAGACAACAATAATGACAAATGGCTATGAAATCAGATACAGATTCTAGTCGTCTTGACAACTTTTCAAGATATTCAATTTTGTTGGCGGATAACTATGATTTTCCAATTGAATCTCATGTTTGTGGAGATGAAATAAATGTGTGGATTGTGAAAAATGATATCATAGATCTTGTTACTAGAGATAAGTTGGGAATCAACGTGGTGAAATGTTTTTCCATGTAAATCTTAACACCTTTTACTTGCATTATATTTATTTAAAATGTATACTTATGTCTATTTTGAATTAGGTATCTTTATAACATGTGTGAGAAGAATGAGAAGATGGATTTATATGGATTCATGGACCTGCATTTGATTTCCCCTGAAGCACATGCATTGGATGAGGAACAAATAATTCTTTATATTGCTAAAAGATTTGAATAGAATATAATCATACAGTGTCGGATGATGCCTTTTTGTGAGAGGTATGAAACATATCTGTGGAAAAGAGTTCATTATCTTTTAACATAAAAACCATAAACCATATATTTTCTTTTATTAGTGATCATTGGATGATGGGTGTTTTTTTCCGAAGGGAGAAAACACTTTATAGGATATGCTATGTTCATGGAGATGTGTGGGAAAGTTTTAAGAATATGTTGGAAAAGTAAGTTAAAATTTTTTAATAGTTGTATATATTATAATGAATTTTAAATTTATCCCATTTTTAAATAGGGTATGGGTCTACCTTCGAAAAAACACAAAGAAAAGGAGTGCCAAGATCAAATATGTAAAATTAAAGGTAAATATCCATTTATAATTTATACTTTTTGATATATTACATAAAAATAATATTTTGAATTTACACTCATTTAAACAAAATTTTCATGAGAAACAAGGCATTGTCAAATGAGTATATTATATGTTAAGGTTTTTGTTTGAAATAATTACAACTGGAACACTTGTGAACATTGACCTGGTAAGATTTCCTTTTAAACTTTGCCATAATATTTCATTTGATTTATTCATTATATATTTTAACTACTATCCTTTTAAATTGTAGCTATTTGGTGTCCTTAAACCTTATAGTGCTCAAGAGGTCAAACACTAACAAGTGGAATGGTCAAATTATTATATAGGTTTGATTGGATTTTAGTTTGTTTGTAGTGTAAAATGTAATTTGGAATATTGTCAATATAATTGTGTCTTTGGTAGTCGTTTAGGTTGGATATAGGTTTTTTATTTGACATTGTATGTTTTGAATGTTATATATGTGAATGTTTAATTTTCCTCTGCTTCTTGTTTTGGTCTAGTTTGGATGGTATTTCTGGTATGGATTCTGGTCCTAGGGGGGTTTCCAGGGGTGTGGGGGGTGTCCAGTGGGGTGGGGGTTTCCAGGGGTGTGGGAGGGTTGTCCAGTGGGGTGGGGCATGTATAAGGTGTCCTTGGGGGTGGGAGGGTGTGTAGGAGGGTGGGAGGGTTGTCCAATGTTGAGGCTATCCAGGAGGGTGGGGCTATCCAGGGGGTGTCCGAAGTTGTGGGGGGTGTCCAGTGGGGTGGGGGGTTTTAGGGGTGTGGGAGGGATGTCTAGTGGGGTGGGGGTTTCCAGGGTGTCCATGGGGGTGGGAGGGCTATCTAGGGGGTGGGGCTATCCAGGAGGGCGGGGGCTGTCCATGGGGTGTCCAGGGGTGTGGGGGTGTCCAGTGGGGTGGTGGGGTTAGGGGTATGGGAGGTTTATCCAGTGGGGTGGGGGTATAGAGGTTGTCCATGGGGGTGGGAGGGTGTCCAGGAGGGTGGGAGGCTTGTCCAGGGGAGTGGGGGTTTTCAAGAAGGGTGGGGGCTATCCAGGGGGTATCCATGGGTCTGGGGCTGTCCAGTTGGTTGGGGGGTTTTGGGGTGTGGGAGGGTTGTCCAATGGGGTGGGGGTGTTCAGGGTGTCCATGGGGGTGGGAGAGTGTCCAGGAGGGTTGGAGGGATGTCCATGGGAGTGGGGGAAATCCAGGAGGGTGGGGGCTATTCAGGGGGTATCCAGGGGTGTGGGGGTGTCCAGTGGGGTGGGGGTTTCCAGGGGTGTGGGAGGGATGTCTAGTGGGGTGGGGGTTTCTAGGGTGTCCATGGGGGTGGGAGGGTGTCCAGGGTGTGGGAGGGTTGTCCAGGGGGTGGGGGATGTCCAGGAGGGTGGGGGATGTCCAGGGGTGTCTAAGGGTGTGGGGGTGTCTAGTGGGATGGGGGGATTCTAGTGGTGTGTTAGGGTTTTCCAATGGGTTGGGGGTGTCTAGGGTGTCCATGGGGGTGGGAGGGTGTCCAGGAGGGTGGGAGGGATATCCAAGGGAGTGGGGTTGTCCATGAGGGTGGGGGTTCTCTAGGTGGTATCCAGGGGTGTGGGGTGGTTTTCAGTGGGGTGGGGGGTTTCTAGGGGTGTGGGAGGGTTGTCCAGTGGGGTGGGGGTGTCCAGGGTGTCCATGGGGGTGGGAGGGTTTCCAGGAGGGTGGGAGGGTTTCCAGGGGTGGGGGATGTCTAGGAGGGTGGGACTGTCTAGGGGGTGTCCAGGGGTGTGGGGGGATGTCTAGTGGGGTGGGAGTTTCTAGGGGTTTTGGGAGGGATGTCCAGTGGGGTGGGGGTGTCCAGGGAGTCTAAGGGGGTGGGAGGGTATCCAGGAGGGTGGGGGTAGTCCAGGGGGTATCTAGGGGTGGGGGGGTGTCCAGTGGGGTGGGGGTTTCCATGGGTGTGAGAGGGTTGTCTAGTGGGGTGGGGGTGTCCAGGGTGTCCAGGGGGTGGGCGAGTGTCCAAGAGGTTGGGATGGTTGTCCAGGGGTGTGGGGGTTGTCCAGGAGGTTGGGGATGTCTTGGGGGTGTATAGGGGTGTGGGGGTTTCAAGGGGGTGATGGGTTTCTGGGGGTGTGGTAGGGTAGTCCAGTGGGGTGGGGGTGTCTAGGGTGTCCATGGGGGTGTTAGGGTGTCTATGGGGTGGGAGGGTTGTCCAGGGGGTGGGGGTTATCTAGGAGGGGAGCTGTCGAGGGTGGTGTCAAGGGGTGGGGGGGTGTCTAGTGGGTGGGAGGGTTTCTAAGGGTGTGGGAGAGCTGTCTAGTGGGGTGGGGGTTTCCAGGGTGTCCATTGGGGTGGTAGGGTGTCTGGGAGGGTGGGAAGGTTTCCCAGGGGGTGGGGGCTATCCAGGAGGGTGGGGGTTGTCCAGGGGGTGTCCATGGGTGTGTGAGGGCGTTTCTAGTGGGGTGGGGGTTTCTAGGGGTGTGGGAGGGATGTCCAGTGGGGTGGGGGTGTCCAGGGTGTCCATGGGGGTCAGAGGGTGTCCAGGAGGGTGGGAGGGTTGTCTAGGGGAGTGGGGTCTATCCATAAGGGTGGGGCTTGTCTAGGGGTTGTCATGGGGTGTGGGGTTGTCCAGGGGGTGGGTGTTTCCAAGGGTGTGGGAGGTTTTTCTAGTGGGGTGGGGGTGTCCAGGGTGTTAATGGGGGTGGGAGGGTGTCCAGGAGAGTGGGAGGTTTGTCCAGGGGGTGGGGGTTTTCCATGAGGGTGAGGGTTTTCAAGGGGTGTCTAAGGGTGTGGGGGTGTCCAGTGGGGTGGGGGTTTCCAATTGTGCGGGAGGGTTTTCCAGTGGGGTGGGGTTTCTAGGTTGTCCATGGGGGTGGGAGGGTGTCCAGGAGGGTGGGAGGGATGTCCAGGGGAGTGGGGGTTGTCTAGGAGGGTAGGGGCTATCCAGGGGGTGTCCAGGGGTGTGGGTGTAGAGACCCGAAGCTTGACATACATGGACATTACATAACTTTTTTCGAATACTTAATACATAACAAAAACAGACACACATGGACCGTAATAGTTTAGTGTCTTTGGAAACTTGGAATATAAACTTCTAATCATGTTGAAATATCTTCAATAACTCCCATAACGATCTTCCCCTTTTTGTTTCCTTACCTAAAACCTTTCTTTATTTCCTGGGGAAAATAAAACATAAAAAGGGTGAGCTCAAATGCTCAGTAAGGGAAAACATAAATAACATAAAACAATCCATAAACATTTGGAAGCAAAAACTTGAACATGAAATTTAAACATCAAAATCTTGAGCAAAGACATAAATCGTGGAAGTACTTAAGGCATATATCATAACGGAACATCAACCATGATAACATATAATGGGAATAAAACATGTAATTGTGGCAACCATTCAGCACATGATATGATTTCTATAGTAGACAAGGCATTGCTGCCAAGACCATCTTAGTGGACAAAGTCCCTTTCTGAATCGAGTTCACTCCTCGTTTCAGTCCTGTAACACTGAATCGGATTAACTTACTATTCTAGCCATGTCTATCTCATGAGATATAAAATCTTTACCCAATGCATTGGAGGGAGATATAGGTCCCACCCATCTCATAATGAAATCATTCTTACTTGTGCCACAAAATAAACTTAAAACATTCATCATAACCAAAAGAATAAAATGGGTTTCATAAACATCATCCCGTCATCACATAATCCATATAAAACAAATGGATATTTCATCTTAAGAAAAGTGAAACCATGTAAATCATAGACACATTATACTTGAAACATACACATATTAAATAGTGTCATTTTAGATGGAAAATGGTTTTGATAAAGCACTTGAAATGAATTCTTGAGGAAAATATCCTTTCTTCTTGAAAATAATTTTATTTTCACAAAATGCCATTCAATTTTAAAAGAAAATGATTTGGTTGAAAATAGTCATGAAATATTTTAGAGTAATCTTCATGAAAATAAGGCGTTATGAAACCGTAAAAATCCGTTCATGCCCTATAAGTTAAAAAACATTCTTCTCGTACTTTTTTCGGAAAAGTCAAAAAGTACCTCGTAAAAGAAAGATTACATACATACCATGTAGTCAAAGTCAAAAATGGGTAAAAAGGACATTAAAAATGCATGAAAACATTTTTAGGAAACATGGACATGGATGAGAACAATAACCCCAGTAAATACTTATGAATAAACAATCTCGGATAAGAACGAGATTGGAAAAGTTATCCCTTACCTTAGGTCTGATATGCTTCGTACGTATCCGAAACTCATGTATAATGATTTAAATAATGTCATTGACTTATTACAGAATCATATTCATTGTTATGATATCATATATGGTCCACTTATGACTTTATATTACCCGTTCTTCTGTAAATTCCATGTTAAAGAGCGATTTGGGTAAAATCGTTTCATTTGTCGTCCCTATTTTGACTTGTAATTATTAATATGATTACTTAGATCATGATAATTTAATTCCAGAAAATAAAACATGATTTATATATAATATATATTCAGAATATACATATATATAATAGATCGATAAATGGAAAGAAATACACCATTCATGGAGATGGTAGGTCGTACGTACGCATGAACGTTGATTTCGTTTCCTCACTGAATTGAATGGAATTAATTGGATGAAATAAATATATATATACATAAATCCAGTATAATTATTATGTAATATATTTCATGATTACTTATTATATATACTTTATAATCATTCATGAATGGTTAATCATTGAGAATGAATCTCATCGCGTCGTGGAGACGGTAGTCCGTACGTACGCACGAGCGATGATATTGTTCCCATAATTATTGAATTGAATTGGAGTGGATGATACAATATATCAGAATCAGTATGATGTTATAATAACTATTTATTGTTATTATTTACACCATTATACCCATCCAAGTAAGGTGGTTTTGGAAAAATGGATTACACCACGGCATGGAGACGGTATTCCGTACGTACGCACGCGCAGTGATTTCATTTTCCATAGGATGGATAGAAGGTGAAATGGGGTTGTTTCATATTTATAATAACATATCAGTGTATTAGTGATACTGATTTTATTACTTTATAATGAAACAACTAAATAATAAGAAGTTGAAAAAGAAATAAGCTTGAAATAGTCGGTAGAAGAGATTACCTCTTCTTCAACGCACCTCCTTTAAACTTCTTCTTAGGGCACTAGGGTTGGTCTTTAGAGAAGACCAGTACCTCTATAAGGTTTCTAGGAAAGTGGGGAAGTGAAATGGTCAGAGTTTGGCCGTGCTTTAATGCTCAAAATGGTGTGAGGAAGAGAGGGAGTAGGTGCCCTTTTATAAGGGAGGAGAGGGGCACCTTTGGAAATATAAGAAATATTAGTTTATATTAAATCCAAACCCCATTTGAAAACTTCCAAAATGACTCATATCAGAAGATTAGATTATATATGGTTGTAATCCCATAAACCAATAAAATTTATACATGTTTTGATCTTATTTTAAACCTTATCATTTTGATTTATCCTTATTTAATCTATTTAAGTTTATTTGTGGTAATAAAATTTTAAATTTTAAATGGTTATAAAAAATCACTTATGTGTTGTTAATTATACATAATTGGATACTTTATGACATTATAGACTATATAAATTTCAATTTATAATTTTTAAATATTTGTGTGATTTTTAAACAATTTTATAATATGTTATTTTAATAAAATAACAATAGTGTCAATTTTGACACTATTAATTTATTTGAATTTAAATAAAATCTACACAGAGGATATATTCGAAATAAAATCTTTAAAAGATTCCTAACATGTCAAATTTGTCTAGAAAATTTGTGGATCACATTTAATAGTTCATATAATATTTATTTTAATATTTTAAAACCATTTATTTTGTATATCTCTTAATAAAATAATTAGTACAACATATTTGTATAATTATTTAATATACATATTTGTTGCATAAAAATTAAAAATAAAATCCTTTGATGAAGATAAATATAATATATTTTATTATAATAATTTTACTCGAATTTATCATCTTAAAATAACAACATGTAAATTGTTATATTTATTAAATTATGAAGGTGAAAACTTTGGAATCATTTAAAATAAAATATTATAAGTGTCATAATCATCATAATAAGGATCCAAATGGTCCAAAATTAGGCCAGTGGATGATTTGGGTTTATATATATACTAATAATAAGTTATGTGTAGATTTTTGGGTCTTTTGATATGTATTATGATTTCAATAAAAACTATATTATTGATTTTTCACTAAATAAATAATTTATGCATCATTAATGTATAAGATAATAAGGTAATTAAATAACTATTAAAAATTAAAAATAAATTACCATGATATAGAATAACATTTTATATTTTAAATTAGTATTTATAACCGAATTTATATTCTGTATAAATTTATATTAAAAATACTTTAATTATTAATGTTGAGTGAGACATATTTCACTTTCCTTTAAATAAAATAAACTAATGGTCTTAATCACCTCCAAGTGGGTTCTAATGGATTCCATTTCGACCCAAATATGACTTAGGATGAAATATAATCATCAAATTGTATTAATACAAGTATTAGGATAATTTTATAATATTATATTTACCCTTAATTACCCAATTTACCTTTTACTATGGTAAATAAAATTTACCGTTGTTACTATTCATAAATTCCAAAAATAAAAAGTAGTATATTAATATAATTTGGACCCACTGATTCCAAATATGGAATCCATTTTTCCAAATTCAATACACATAAGTTTCAGAAATTAAATTAAAATTAATCCCGTTGTCGAAAGAAAACAGGTTTTTCTTTAAAACATTGCAAAAGATTTAATTTATTTAACCTACGAATTCAATGTAAAATCAATGATAATGACATAAATTATATTAAATGGTAAAAATATATTCTATTTATACTTTAAAACAATTCAATATTATAATTTAACCACATAAATTATTGCAATGAAAATTTTGTTTTTAATTAACATATAGCGTGTTTTTACTATTCATTAAAATATGAAAGTTATCAGAATAATATGAAAAATTCATCCAAGGTAAAATTTTATATCCTGATCCCAAAGAATAATTTTATTTTGTAAAATTTAACTATAAACATGTCAAAAACTATATTTCATGTGGGTGTGCCATCAAAAGGCGGCAAAACTGCATTTTTTGAAAAATACTTATTTTGCCTAAAAATTTTATTTTGTTCTTATACCATGTTCTAAAAAATGTGTAAGATGAATAATAATGTTATAAAATTAAAAATTTAATTAATAATATTCATAACGGCTAGTTCATAATAATATTATAACCATATATCGTTGTTTAGTAAAACACAGTATTGCATAAAATACACGCTATCGAGGAAGGTCGTGATTGCGTGTAATGTAAGCCAAGTCAGGGTTGCATATACTGCAAGGTAATACAGTGTTGCGTATTATTGGAATATAATATTGGTGTAGCGTACAAAAAAAGACATCAATGAAATTAAAAAGAATATTTTTCATAAAATTTCGGGGTGTTACATTCTACACCCCTTAAAATGAATTTCTCCCTCGAAATTCGTTGGAGTTATAAATGGTTTAATATTCAAAAGTTTTAATAGAAACCCACATCGTAAAAAGGAATAAAAAAACATCATTTTAAAAAGTGAAGTATGAAACATATTGTTTACCCAAATTAACTCATCACTGGGTTTCCACGTATGAGAACATAGGTGAAAATATGGATATGGAAGAAAAATATAACCATCAAGTTCTAATAGAGAGTGGTAGAGGACATGGCTATGAAAAAGACAACAATCACAAAGCCATAGATTTGTGATGATCTAAGGTACCATCTGATTCATCAGATATAAGGGAACTAGGACAACATTTTTGGTTTCCAAGATCATTTCCATAAAGTTGATGAATTAAAAGAAATACTTACATGATTTTGGTACAATCTCACTTTTGTTTGTGAATTGAACAATTTCCACTTCATCTCTTAAAGAAATGAAGTTGAATTTGTTATTCATGAAGCGTTAGAAAATCATGTGATAGAATTATGGGTCATTCCATCTATTTCAAAAGGTTAGTCAAAGTTATAAGTCCATATTATGTTGAGATTAATCATATATAGTTCCAAAAATAGACTTAGACTTTATTTATCATACCGCTTAATAAAATAAAACTACCTTCCACTAACCAGGGACTTCCTGTAGGCCTGTGGTAGGAAATAAAGGCCTATCGCACTTTGGTTGTGGGTTCTATTCCCGCAACCTTGTCTGACGCAACGGGTTGTCGCCCGTCTTGAAGGTTGTCCCTTTTTCTAAAATTAAGTTATAATAACATTCCTGCAATAATATCGAAAAAAAGTCCTAGCCTTAAACAATACTATCTGATGTCTTACATAACCGTTTCCAATCTTTAAACTTATCCAAAATACATCTTTCCAATCTCATAGTGTACGGAAAATGATTACTGGAAAGGTCACATAACAAGAACATGAATAACATCATTTTATCATACGATATATCTTGTTGGTCACATTCCAAACATGTAAATTATTTAATCATGTGTTCTCTTAAAACAGAAATTACCATAGAACCTTAGTGAAAACATGAATGTTGTCAAAAGGTAACTCTTTCCACATACCAAAATCCCAAAATTTCTATATACTCTAACCATGATATCACTTTGTCCCTATATTAGTCATGAGCTCATGAATACAATAAAATATCTCATTATCTTCTTATCCCTTCATTATGCGCATATCATCTACTTTCCAAAAATATTTCAATCACTTTTCAGGGTTACCGATGTCGTATTCTAATGGAAAACCAAAATGGACCAATACATAGATATTCCAATATACCATAAAAGTACCTCAAAAAAATTATTCTTGAATACCAATACAAAACACTTCAATCCATCCTCTTCAATGATTGTCATGGAATAAGTCCTTCCTTGATTTAGAAGTAACTTCTTAGGTCAGGGCATTGAGTTGTGTAATGCCCATGTTCTCCGTAGATAAGACATTGGACTCCATAACATTCTGTCACTCTATGACCATTTTCTCCACATAGATAACATTTTTCCCTCCATTTGAGGTATTACTCAAGGTTCTTCATCCCTTCTTTAGAAATCTAAATATTCCTTTTTCTATGCTCCTCATCAAGAGAACATGCATAAAATTCCATCTTCCTCTTATTTGAGGACATAGGAATAAAACTAAAGTTCACCTTGTTAATCATATATCAAGATGACTGATTCGGTATAATCATGATATCTTTCTCTCCAGGCGTTACATAATTTTGTTGATCATAGTCACCAATTTGTCCATTGTAATCAATGTTAATTGAATTCCTTCTCGTTCCTTCCATTGACTAAGACCAGAAACCATAGTGTAAGAAAAGTTAAAATAACGAGGAACCACATAATCCTAAAAAGTCACTTATGGGATGTATAAATTATCAAAAAATTATTTAATCCATGAAACCTTAGTTTCACCCTAGGTTATTCGTGATTGGAAACATAATTTCTAGGACTCTAACCTATACGTATATTTAACCATAGGGACATCCCTAGACATACCTTATAAATACCTCTAGGTATTTCACTAAAGTTTTTTTCATCCTAGTTTCCAAAGGTTGACTAAACCTCCCTCTGATACCAATTGTAGAGACCTGAAGCTTGACGTACATGGACATTACATTAATTTTGTGGAATAATTAATATATAAAAAAAACATACAAACAAGGATCGTAATAGTTTAGTGTCTTTGGAAACTCGGAATATAAACTTCTAATCATGTTGAAATATCTTCAACAACTCCCATAATGATCTTCCACTTTTTTTTCCTTACCTAAAACCTTTCTTTATTTCCTAGGGAAAATAAAACATAAAAAGGGTGAGCTCAAATGCTCAGTAAGGGCAAACATAGATAACATAAAACAATCCATAAACATTTGGAAGCAAAAACTTGAACATGAAATTTAAACATCAAAATCTGGAGCAAAGACATAAATCGTGGAAGTACTTAAGGCATATATCATAACGGAACATCAACCGTGATAAAATATAATTGGAATAAAACATTTAATTGTGGCAACCATTCAGCACATGATATGATTTTCATAGTAGCCAGGTCATTGCTGCCAAGACTATCTTAGTGGACAAAGTCACTTTCTGAATCGAGTTCACTCCTCGTTTGAGTCCTGTAACGCTGAACCGGATTAACTTACCATTACAAACATGTCTATATCAAGAGCTATAAAATTTTTACCCATTGCATTGGAGGGAGATATAGGTCCCACCCATCTCATAATGAAATCATTCTTACTTGTGCCACAAAATAAACTTAAAACATTCATCATAACCCAAAGAATAAAATGGGTTTCATAAACATCATCCCATCATCACATAATCCATATAAAACAAATGGATATTTCATCATAATAAAAGTGGAATCATGTAAATCATAGATACATTATACTTTAAACATACACATATGAAATAATTTCATCTTAGATGGAAAATGGTTTTGATAAAACACTTGAAATGAATTCTTGAGGAAAATATCCTTTCTTCTTTAAAATCATTTTCTTATCACAAAATTCCATTCAATTTTAAAAGAAAAGGATTTGGTTAAAAATATTCATGAAATATTGTAGAGTAAGCTTTATGAAAATAAGGTGTTATGAAACCGTAAAAATCTGTTCATGTCGTATAAGTGAAAAAAACATTCTTCTCGTACTTTTGTCAGAAAAGTCAACAATTACCTCGTAAAAGAAAGATTCCATACATACCATGTAGTCAAAGTCAAAAATGGGTAAAAAGGACATTAAACATACATTAAACCATTCTTAGGAAACATAGACATGGATGAGAACAATAACCCCAGTAAATACTTGCGAATAAACAATCTTGGATAAGAACGAGATTGGAAAAGTTATCCCTTACCTTAGGTCTGATATGCTTCGTACGTATCCGAACCTCCTGTATAATAATTTAAATAATTTCATTGACTTATTACAGAGTCATATTCATTGTTATGATATCATATATGGTTCACTTATGACATTATATTGCCCGTTCTTTTGTAAATTCCATGGTAAAGAGCGATTTGGGTAAAATCGTTTCATTTGTCGTCCGTGTTTTGACTTGTAATTATTTATATGATTACTTAGATCATTATTACTTAATTATAGAATATAAAACATGATTTATATATAATATATATTAAGAATATACATATATATAATAGATCTATAAATGGAAAGAAATAAACCGTTCATGGAGACGGTAGGCCGTATGTACGCATGAACGTTGTTTTCGTTTCCTTAATGAATTGAATGGAATTAATTGGATGACATACATATATATATATACATAAACCCAGTATCATTATTATGTCATATATTTCATGATTACTTATTATATATACTTTATAATTATTCATGAATTGTTAATCATTGAGAATGAATCTCATCGCGTCGTGGAGACGGTAGTCCGTACGTACGCACGAGCGATGATATTGTTCCCATAATTATTGAATTGAATTGGAGTGGATGATAAAATATATCATCATAATTATTATGTTATAATAACTGTTTATATTTATTCTTTACACCATTATACCCATCAAAGTATGGTGGTGTTCGAAAAACGGATTACACCACGGCGTGGAGATGGTATTCCGTACGTACGCACGCGCGGTGATTTCGGTTTCCGTAGGATGGATAGAAGGTGAAATAGGGTTGTTTAATATTTATAATAACATATCATTATATTATTGATACTTATGTTATTACTTTATAATGAAACAACTAAAGAAGAATAAGTTGAAAAAGAAATAATCTTGAAATAATCGGTAGAAGAGATTACCTCTTCTTCGACGCACCTCCGTTAAACTTCTTCTTAGGGCACTAGGGTTGGTCTTTTGAGAAGACCAGTTCCTATATAAGGTTTATAGGGAAGTGGGGAAGTGAAATGGTCAGAGTTTTGCCAAGATTCAAGGCTCAAAATGGTTTGAGGAAGAGAGGGAGGAGGTTCCCTTTTATAAGGGAGGAGAGGGGAACCTTTGGAAATATAAGAAATATTAGTTTATATTAAATCCCAACCCCACTTAAAAACTTTCAAAATGACTCATATCAGATACTTAGATGAGATAGGGTTGTAATATCATCAACCAATAAAATTTAGACATGTTTTCACCTTATTTCAAACCTTATCATTTTGATTTATCCTTATTTAATCTATTTGAGTTTATTTGTGGTAGTAAAATTCTAAATTTTAAATGGTTATAAATAATCACTTATGTGTTGTTAATATTCCATAATTGGATAATTTATGAAATTTTAGACTATATAAATTTCAATTTATAATTTTTAAATATTTTTGTGATTTTTAAACAATTTAATAATATGTTATTTTTATAAAATAACAATGGTGTCAATTTTGACACTATTCATTTATTTGAATTTAAATAAAATATACACAGAGGATATATTCGAATTAAAATATTTAATATATTCCTAACATGTAAAATATGTCTAGAAAATTCTTGGAGCACATTAAATAGTTCATATAATATTTATTTTAATATTTTTAAAACCATTTATTTGGTATATCTCTTAATAAAATAATTAGTACAACATTTTTGTATAATTATTTAGTATACCTATTTGTTGCATAAAAATTAAAACAAAATCCTAAGATGAAGATAAATATCAAATATTTTATAATAATAATTTTAATCGAATTTATAATCTTAAAATAACAATATGTAGATTGTTATCTTTATTAAATTATGAAGGTGAGAACTTTGGAATCATTTAAAATAAAATATTATAAGTTTCATAATCTCTATAATAAGGATTCAAATGGTCAACAATTCGGAAAGTGGATGATTAGGGTTTATATATACACTAATAATAAGTTTTGTATAGATTTTTTGTCCTTTTGATATGTATTACTATTTCCATAAAAACTATATTATTGATTTTTCACTAAATAAATAATTTCTGCATCATTAATGAATAAGATAATAAAGTAATTAAATAACTCTTAAAAATTACAAATAAATTACCATTATATAGAAAAACATTTTATATTTCAAATTAGTATTTATAACTGAATTTATATTCTGTATAAACGTATATTAAAAATACTTTAATAATTAAAGTTGAGTGAGACATATTTCACTTTCCTTTAAATAAAATAAACTAAAGGTCCTAATCACCTCCAAGTGGGTTCTAATGGATTCCATTTCAACCCAAATATGACTTATGATGAAATATAATCATCCAATTGTATTAAGAAAAGTATTAGGATAATTTTATAATATTATATTTACCCTTAATTACCTAATTTACCTTTTACTATGGTAAATAAAATTTACTTTTTCTACTATTCATAAAGCCCAAAAATAAAAAGTAGTCTATTAATATAATTTGAACCCATTGATTCCAAATATGGAATCCATTTTTCCAAATTCAATACATATAAGTTTCAGAAATTAAATTAAAATTAATCCCATTGTCGAAAGAAAACGATTTTTTGTTTAAAATATTACAGATGATTGAATTTATTTAACCTACGAATTCAATGTAAAATCAATGCTAATGACATAAATTATATTAAATCGTAAAAATATATTCTATTTATACTTTAAAACCATTAAATATTATAATTTAACCAAATAAATTATTACAATGAAAAAAGTTGTTTTTAATTAAAATATAGCATGTTTTTACTATTTATTAAAATATGAAAGTTATCAGAATAATATAAAAAAATTATCCAAGGTAAAATTTTATATCTTGATCCTAAAGAATAATTTTATTTTGTAAAATTGAACTTAGAAACATGTCAAAAACTAGATTTAATGTGGGTGCGCCATCAAAAGGCGGCAAAACTGCATTTTTGGAAAAATACTTATTTTACCTAAAAAATTTATTTTGTTCTTATACTATGTTCTAAAAAATGTGTAAGATGAATAATAATGTTATAAAATTCAAAATTTAATTAATAATATTCATAACGGCTAGTTCATAATAATATTATAACCATGTATTTTTGTTTAGTAAAACACGATATTGCGTACAACACACGCTATCGAGGAAGGTCGTGATTGCGTGTAATGTAAGTCAAGTCAGGGTTGTGTATACTGAAAGCTAATACGGTGTTGCATATTAGTGCAAGATAATCTTGGTGTAGCATACAACAAAAGACATCAATGAAGTTAAAAAGAATATTTTTCATAAAATCTCAGGGTGTTACAGTGGGGGTGTCTGGGGTGGGGGTTTCCAGGGGTATGGGAGGTTTGTCTAGTGGGGTGGGGTGTCTAGGGTGTCCATGGGGGCGGGAGGGTGTCCATGAGGGTTATAGTAATGTCCAAAGGGGTGGGGGCTATCTAGGGGGGTTGTCTAGGGGGTGTCCGGTGGTGTGGGGTAGGGGGTTTCTAGGGGTATGGGAGGGTTGTCTAGTGGGGTGGTGGGTTTGGTATGGTTTTGGTCTTTTTTTGGTCTGTTTCAGGTCTTATTTGGAAAGGCATAGTTTTGGTTGAATGGTTTTGTTAAAAAATATTGGTTTTTAAGTCGGTTATTTTATAACCGACGTAAAAAATCACGGGAATGGGTTTTAACTTCGGTTTTTTGAAAACTGATGTAACAAATGCATGGGAATGGGTTTTTATGTTGTTTATTTCATAAATGATGTAATAAATTGATTGGAATATTTTTGTACATTAGTTATTTTATAACTGATGTAGTATATATGTTTTCACGTTGGTTATTATTTAACCAACAGGAAAAAATTATTGGAAAACTGGTTTATCACGTCGTTTATGAAAATAAATAACCTGATAAATGCTTTGGAGGTACAGTTTATTATGTCGGTTATATAATAACTAACGTAATAAAGTATATACCATGTCAGTTTTTTAAATTTGACATAATGAATCACGACTCCAAACCATTTTCCACGTCGGTTTTTTAGGAACCGAAGTGAAAAATGCTTCTTATTTTTGGTTTTTACATCAGTTTTAAAATAACCGTCGTAAAAAAAATATTTATAACATCTCCTGTAATAATGTTATCCAAAATACGATGTAAAAAATAAAAAATAACCGCCGTAAAAACATTTTCTTCATAAGTGCCTTCTTTTAATTTCCTTTCAATTTTATTTATTTTCTTATGCTCTTCACACCTACCTTCATTCAAATGAAATGATAACTCCATTGTTTTTTATATATTATAATTATAACATGTTAATGGCATATTCATCTTTAAACTCAACCCTCTCTCTCTTTTATTTTTAAAAATGAAATCATCTCCCGTGATGTGTCAATTTACCAACATCGTGGGTGATGCACTTTCATTTTACATTAGCAACTTCAAGGATATTAACAAAAACATTAAATGGTAGAAAAAATATTTTAATGTATATTTTATATCCCATTTTATATTCTATAACTAACTTATATACATAATACTAAATGATAAAACAAATCGAGTTCGTTGTGATCAAAAAAGTGCCAAAATTAACCTAAAACGATCATCATTAACTTTTATCTAATGATTCATCATTATACCATATAAAAAACTTCTTTGTAAGATCATTTAAACTTATTTAATATCATTTAAAACATATAATAACAATTCTCAGTATTTATATACTTTTTAAATGAACTTACATTCATGAATACAAGTGAATTGATCATGAAAATCATGAAAATGAATGCTTCTGAATGATGAAATTAAACTCTATAACTCATCAAAAATCCCATAAGTGAAATTAATAAAACCATAATTAATAATATTCATTTTTAAAAGTTTATTTAATTTTTAATTAATTAATATAATGTGATTATACGGAACATTAAAGTGAATAATGTTTTCAGACACAGGGTAATGGGAAATTTTTGAACCCAACTCTTTCTTTGGGTTTTTCCTCTTTCACCCCATTTTTAGTATGGATATTATTAAATATCATTTCTTAATAATTATCTTACCTCTTATAGGATATAAATTCTTTCTAATTTAGTTTAATACAAACACAATGTTTTCCAAAAATAACTCTTCTTTCAAAAAAAACACCTTTTACTTCCTAAGATTGTTTCTTCTTCACTCTAGGTTGATGATTCTTATATCTTGAATGGTATTCCCTATATTATTTAAGAACCCAAATTTTATGAATGTATGATTAATGAAATTAACCCCATTACTTTCCATGTATTATTTTATGTCCAAGATTGATATATGTTATATGTGGCATGCATGATAATGTAAATGTTATGATGTGACATGTGTGCTTGGAATTATATAGCACAATGTAAATGATATGATGTGAAGGGTGCACCTGGAATTATATATAACACCAATTAATTGGGAAATGTAATGTACCTCATGATAAAAGTGAAATATGTGTGAATATGATTCTATCTTTTTTCACAACTATGTGTCGTATTTGGCCACTAAGACATGATGTTTCATTTTTATGCATTGCCACATTCCATTCCATTATCAAATTCTTCCTCTAATGATTATGATGATGAGGTTATGATTATTCTCAACCAATATTATATGGCTTCATGTTCTTATCTATACTTTTATTGGGATTTTATCTCACCCCTTTTTATGTATACCCTCTAGCGACTTCATGTACAAAAGATAATTCAAGGGCCAATTACAAGCTAGATAAGAAGGAATTAAATAAATTTTTATGTTTTATTTTCTAAATTTTATGTATAGTCATAATTTTCTCAATGCAATAAACCTTTGGATCCTCATTGCGTAATGATTTTATGTTTTTTTTTCTTTAAAATTATGTAATAATATATGTAAGAAAAATAAGGGTCTCTATATTCTGAAATTGAGTTTTTAAGAGTAAAATATGTTTCCATAGATAAAGTTATTTGGGATAAGCTAAAAACATCTATGAAGGAAATAAAAAGTTGAAGGAGGAAAAATTAAAAATCTGGAGGTTGAAGTATGAATATTTGATAATGGGAAAGTTTGAATCTATTGGGGAAATATTTACCAGGATAAAGGACATTATTAGTTCTATTAGATGTCTCGATATAAAGTTAGAGGATTCTACAGTTGTTGAAAAGATATTAAGAATTCTTCCTGAAAAGTTTAATGATAAAGTCTCTTCATTGGAAGATAGGGACTCTAAAATATTATCTTTGGATGATTTTCATAGCACTCTCATCACATATGAAATGATAAAGTATAATATTATAAAGATAAAGAAAATAAAATAGAGAAATACCTTTAAAAGCCACCAATAAAGAAAAGTTTAAGAAGGATCTTGAGGAATTTTGTGTTTCTAACTCTAACTCTAAAATGAGGTATGTAGAAATATTGAAGAAATTTTATCCTTATTTTCTAAAAATGTGAGAATAGGTACAGGTAAGTATAAATGGAAACTTCCCTTGAAATGTTTTGAATGTGGAGCTATTGGTCACTTTGCAGCTAGTGGCTCTCAAAGAAAGAAATAATAAGATAGTGATAAATATGAAATAAGGCCAAGAGTGTCATGGAAGAAGTAGGGTGATAAAGATAAATATTTTTTCAGAGCAAAGGATAAAAATTTATTCAAATCAAAAAGAAGAAATTTTTTGTCTAAAGATAAAGAAAAATAATATAGTGAGGATGAATTTAAAAAATCTGTTACAGAAAAATATGGAGAGAATAACTTTATTAAATAAGTGAATAATAAAGATTTTGGGAGCATTAGTTCTGAAGATGAATAAACTCAACTTGATTTTCATCTAAAATAAGAGATGAAAGAATGTCTAAGAAAGATCAGAAGACTTGCGAAGGAAAACAATAATTTGATAAATGAAAATTCTTCATTAAAAATAAATAAAATTTTCCTGATGATAAAGTCAATCTGGTAAAATAGATTGATGATATGAAGAATTCTCTTGAGAAAGAAAGTAATCACAAGGAACATGTGGAAGTTAAAATGAAGGAAAAAAAAGAAGAGGATTTAGAACATGTCCAACAAAAACTTTATAAATTTGATCAGGGGAATATAAGTTTCAAAATCTCTATCTCAAAAGTTGGTGAAATTTATAGTAAGGATGAACCAAATAAGGAACCAAAAAAGTTACCTTCAATGGTTGAGAATAATGTTGGATTTAGTTATGTGAAGAAGAAAGCTGGAAAAGCTATGTATGTGGAAAAAGTTAACAATATTGAAAAATTAAAAGTATCTAAAAATAATGAGTCAGGAAAAATTCATATTAATTTTGGTTATGATAAGCCTAAAAATAAATATGATCTGAATAAGAAAGTTATGTCTGAAAACATGATGGTTAATGGTCAAAAAAGATCTATTAAAAAGGTTACTCAGAAACATACTCACAACACTGGTCAATCTGAATATTTCTGTAGAAAATAGTATTTCTATAGATACTTCTAGTATTGTGGGGGATTTGGACATATGGTAAATATTTATTGGTTGAATCAAAACCATTATTATTATTCAACAGGTTATGGAAGTCATGGTTTTAGGGGGAGTAAATCATATCAAAAGAATAAGTATGAGAAGGAAGTTTAGAAGAAATCTGAGAAGGATTGTGTAAAATTTAAGAATAGGTTCCAACCACTAAAAACTATTTGTGAAATATGTGAACAACTTATACATCTTTCTAAGGGTTGTCTTGTTTTGTTACTGAAAAACAAAATCTATATAACAATTCTCAGAAGCTGTAAGTAAAGAAAGAAATGGAAGAAGAAAAATCTCATTTTGTTGAAACTGCATTGAAATCTATAAAAGGAGAATGACCTTGGATTCTTGATAGTGGGTGTTCTTATCATATGACATGAGACTTAATGTTATTGATGAATTTGAAATATTTCAAAGAAGGAATAGTGACATTTGGAAATAATGAATCTATAAGGATCAAAGGTTTTGGGTCATCCATCATTGGGAAATAAAAGGTAAAATCTTGTAAAACATTATATGTTGATGGTACGAAACAAAACATTCTGAGATTTTCACAACTTTTTGATGAGGGTAAAAAATTTATCTTTAGATAGGATGTCTTTTTTATGAAAAGTGAAGAAGATGGAAATATAGCTATAATAGGACAACTTATAGAAGGAAACTTGTTCCAAATTGGTGAAATACAAAACTATTTTTACTTGGGAATGGTGAAAGAAAACAAATTGTGGCATAAAAGGCTGGGACACAAGTTCCATAAAAATATGAGCAAGTTATCAAAGCGAGACAATTTCTGATATATTTTTGATATGTCAAGAAGAAGATATTGGTGTGGAACTATTTTTCAAAAAGGGAAGATTACAAATTATGTGGACAAAAAAATTGACATTTGTTCAAAATGACCCCTGGAACTTATTCATTCTAATATCTGTTGGACAATGGGAAAAAATAAAAAAAATAGAGATAAGTACTTCATCACTTTAATTTATGACTTTACTCACATTAATTTTGTTATGTACATGAGATATAAGTCAAATTCTCTAAAAATTATTAAGAGTTTCAAGAGGAAAGAAGATAAGTAATGTGAGTATTCAGTTAAGAAGTTGAGAACTGATAATGGGAGTGAATATAAGAATGAATAATTTGAAAATTATTTTGAGAAGCATGGAATTCTCCATGATTTCAGTTCACCATACACACCTTAACATAATTGGGTTTCTAAAATAAATAATATAATTTTGGTGGAAATGGGGTGAAGTATGTTTCTTGAACATGATCTCTCTCATTACTATTGGTGGAAAGCCATAAGTACTACAATGTATATTCAAAAATAATTTTTCTACAGGACAAGTTCATATATGACTCTATATGAAATTTTTTATGGAAAAACTCTATTTTTGAAGCACTTAAGAGTTTTTGGGAGTCCATGCATTATAAAAAAGAAAGGTAAAAACCATAGAAAGTTTGATAAAATAGGTGAAGATGGAATTTTTATTGGCTATTCTCTGAAATGAAGATGATATAGATGTTTTAAAAAAAATAGGAATAGTTTTTTATTCTTTTGATGTGAAAATTATTGAAAATTTTAAGAAAGAAAATCAATCATATGCTGATCTAGAAGTTGAGTAGGATAATGAACGTTTTGTTAAAAATAATGATAATGCTAATGACAGTGGTAATCCTACTCAAGAATAAGAATCATACTTATCTATTTCAAGTGATGAGGATGAAACTAAAATAGTTTATCCTAGGTTGAAAAAGCAAGTGGATTCTCATAACATTATTAGTGATCAACATTAAAAGGTTCAAACCAGTAGAACTTAAAAAGTTTTTACACACACTTATTTTTATTCAAAAGTTGAGTTGAATGATGTGAATAAATCTTCTGAGTATCCATAATGGGTTTAGTATATGAATTAAGAGATTGATCGGATAGAAAATAATGATACGTGGGAACTCATACCCATGCTGGATAACAAAAAATTTATTGTCACAAAATGGGTTTCTAGAATAAGATGAATGAAGAAGGCGAAGTGATAAGGAACAAGGCATGATTAGTATGCAGAGGTTACTCACAAATTGAAGGTGTCAATTTTTATGAGACTTTTTTTATAGTGGAAAGGTTATTAAAAATCATAATCTTTCTTTATATTACTGCACAATGAGGTTACACAATTTTTCAAATGGATGTAAATTATTCATTTCTGAATTGTAATATTGATGAGGAATTTTACGTTAAACAACCATGTGGATTTGTTTTTGGGGAAGATGAAAGTCATGTGTGTAGGTTGAATAAATAATTATATGGGATAAAAAAAGTTCCAAGGGAATGGTTTTACAAATTGGATACTTGCTTAAGGAAGATGAGTTTTAAGAAAGGAAGAGTTTATAGAAATATTTACATCAAATAAAGTCAAGAGTTTTTCTCATCGTAATTGTTTATGCTGATGAAATTATCTTTTCTAAAAATAATGAAAGATATTGTGAATGATTTTCTAAATAGATGAAGATTTTTTTTTAATTTCCATTTTGGGATAAATGAAATACTTTCTTGGGTTACAAATTTGACAAAATAAGAAAAACGTTTTTCTTTCTCAAGAAAGGTATGATAAGAAACTTATTAAGAAGTTTGGCATGGAAAATCCAAAACCAGTTTCCACACTAATTTTAGTGGGAACCAAGTTGTATAAATAAGGTGAAGGAAAATAAGTTGATCAGAAAT
Organism: Viscum album; assembly: GCA_963277665.1. Taxonomy (NCBI): domain Eukaryota; kingdom Viridiplantae; phylum Streptophyta; class Magnoliopsida; order Santalales; family Viscaceae; genus Viscum; species Viscum album. The sequence goes on from OY728130.1 coordinate 512,543,126, forward strand.
GGTTTCATAAGTTGATTATAACTTTTTCATATTTGACCGTGTCAAGACCCGAAATTTTTTATGTTGTTACCTTATGTGAAAGATTTAATAGTTCTCTTAAATAATCACATTTAATTGCTAGAAAAATAATTGTCATATATATCAAAGGTACAAACAAATTTGGAATCATGTATGATAGCTCCGAAAATATTGATTTGATTTGGTATTTAGATGCTGATTGGGTTGGAAATGTTGATGATTCAATATCCACATCTGGTGGAGTTTTATTTATGTGGAAAATTTTTGTCATTTTGAATACTAAAAAATAGAATAAAATAACTCTTAGCATGGATGATGCTGAGTATGTTTCATCCACTCAAGAAGCTACCCAACTTATGTGGATGAAAACTTAGTCGTAAGACATACTTGTTGAAGTAATGTTACCCTTTCTCTTGGGTTGTGAGAATCAAAGTGTAATCGATCTTATAATGAATCCGGTACAACATTAGCATTCAAAAAATATTAACATAAAGTACCACTTCATCAAAGAGTATGTGGAGAATAATGAACTGAAGTTGAATCATGTTCCTACATCGTAATATGTTATTGATATATTCACAGAACCTTTACCAAAGGAACCATTTTATAAATTGAGGTTGAACATGATCGCCCAACCTCTTTATCATCATTGTTAAGGTATGTGTTTTCCCCCTATCTCTTATTACCTTTGGATAGTATTGTCAAGATGGATAATTTTTTCATAAATATATCCTTATAGAAGCATGAATAAAGGGGGATTTTTGGGTCATCTATGAATCCATCATGTAAGTGTGTTAACTATTCTAATAGTTTGTTGGAGTGGTTGTAGAATCTAGAATGTAAGTGTGTGAAATATTTTAACAAGTTTTTTGGAGTGGTAGTAGGAAAAAAATTTATTCCAAGAATGTTGAAGAATTGGATAAATCTGAGGAAGAATACTAAGGAATAATGCTTGGAATAAAGTGAGAATGTTTTGTAGAAGGATGAGGAGGAAAGTTGAAGAGGTTTTATAGTCATTACTTTTTAATAGCATAGTTTTTCTCTCAATAATTCTTATTTCCTAAAAAGTGTTAGCTTGAATTGGATTAGAATTGTTGATAAGTAATCAATATCTTGAGGTTACAAAGTTCAGTGATTTATTAATCTCAATTGTAAACAAAATCCAAAGGGGGGATTGTTAGGACCAAGTTTAATGGAGAATATTTTGGAAGTATGAAAATTTTTTTCATGAATGTTACTTTTTGTTTTCAGAAAGGATAAATCAATTCACTTTTTAAAAGTCTTAGAAAATGTGAGGATTATATTATGATTTGTATTTAAAAAATATCATATGTTTTTTGGAGAACTTCTGGTGTAAGCCTTGTGAAGGAAACAGGGATAAAATATGTTTCCAATCATATTCGAGTTTGATTGGAAAGAATGATGTTTCTTAAAAATGGAGAAGTTACCGTACTTTCCTTTGAAAATATGATGATGCTAAAGGTGATTGATCAAATACTATATATCAAAATAGATAAGGTTCATGATGAAGGTATATTATTTTTTAATAAGCTAGATGAAACAGAAGAAGTATGAGTATTCCTATTGAACAATATTTTTATGGTTGCTTCATTTCCCAATGTTTTCCAAATTTATAGGCCTCAAAATCAGAAGTTTGGTTTATAGAAAAGGAAGGATTTTTCTCAAATGACATCACGAAGCATGGTTTTTGGACCATGAAGGATAGTTCACAGACTATATAGAAGCTACACAAATCAGTGAAAAAAAATTGGAAAAGGAAGGATCCTGCATAGCAATGATATGTGGACCGTAAAGCATGGCACAAGGACTAATAGGAGAAACAATTCATTTGAGGACTGTAGTTCACGGAAGTATTGAAGTTCACGGTGAAGGTTTTAATTTATGAAATAGAGGTAGTGATCCATTCACAGATAGAATCAGTCTCCATAATGGAAGAAAGTTGGTATGCATACAGTGAAGGGAAAAACGGTTCAGAAGAGAAGCATAGTACGTGATTTGGGATATACCACATCGAATCTTTCGAAGAATCATATTAGTGAAATTTGTGGAGTTATTTTCATATATAAAGTACCCTAATATTTTCATTAAGATAGAATTAATTTTATAAAAATATATCATTATTGTGGGAAGAAGTAAGGAGAAGTCCATAGTAGTTTATGAAGGAGAATTCTGTGAAGGGAAGTAGTTCACGAAGGATAGTTTCCGTGAAGGGAAGTAGTTCACGGAGGATAGTTTCCACGAAAGAAGAATAAGTTCACAAGGGATAATTTCATCGATTGAGATAGTTCACAAGGATAGTATGCATAAGAAGTTACCTAGGCGTTGTATCCTGTAATGGAATGGATATTTCTTAGGAGAGGTGGTCCATAGAGGAACTAGCTGCTCGTGAAGGAGTTTTGGTCCACAGAAGAATCCAGAATATATAATGTTGGGAGGTATATGGAAGAATAAGGTTTTACATGAATAAATCATGAAATATGGTGCAAATTAGAACACAGATGATATAATCAGTATGCGGAGGAAGTGGGATAGTTCGTGGAGGACTAAAGGAAGTTCATACCATCTTCTGGGTAGGAAATACAAGAATTGTTTTAAAGGATTAAATTGTGAAAGTTGACCTAGAATAACCACAAATAGTTTTTACCTAATTAGTAATAATTGGAAGCACACATGATATTGGATTGTTTTCAATGTGATACACAAGTGTAAGGGCATATCCTACTCATTGTATTCCACACAAAATGAGATTTTTCCAGTGGATTGTGTGGTATTTGAGTGTTTCTAAACCATACCAAGGACATAGCTAATATTGTTGAGTAGTGAACCTTATAAAATATTGTCTTCCTATAGATGTGTATTTGGATTTTTTTTAGTAGGTAAATAAATATTTAAATGGATGTGAAGGTTGCTTCATAAGTAAGAAAACATAAAATAAAAAGATATCACTGAATCACCCCCTCCCACATTCAGTGATACTTGAATATTGGCAGGGAAACTTCAAAAGATTCATGACTATATACATATAGGATGGAGTATCAGTGGCCACATTATGATTAGGAGAGGTAATATCTACCTGTGGATCAATGGATTGTTTACCATCATTTGAGGGCACCAATTCAGATCTCAAAGTCTATTATACTTCCAAGTTTGTGGTCTATAGGAGGGAAGATTATGGTGGGAGATATGGGTGCACCATAATTCCATATAAGGCGGAAAAAACATCCTCCACAGGCACATAACTATATAGGGATCTAGGGACCTTATGGACCTTGGCCTCAAGGATTGTCAACATCAGTTAACAGTCTTATACCCCTAGTTCTAGTGGTGGGGGTGGACATAATTAAATTGATCCATCTATAATATATTAATATAAGATATAAATGGTGACACAGTTCATCCATTAGTCCTACCTCGTGTGGTGTGGGAGTTCTCTATGTGAGAGTCCCTATGTGTTTTGGGATTCCTTCCAACTGTAATGTAGACGATGTCACAGGTGCAACCCATGTGGTTGTCATTGATCCTTCTTCCCTAGGATGGATATTCATGGTAGGTAAATTCTTTATCATATAAAACACCTTTATTTCCATTTTGGTGTCATGGGGAGGACCCCCATTATGGGATTCTTCATCATGGGATGGTCTATGATGGTTTCCAGTGATCTCCATGATGGTAAAGTCAACCCAACCTTTCTTGTGGTAGGTTGTGGTCTTGATCTTGATTGTGAGAATATGGCCCCCCATGCAGTGGTTACAAGGGTAGGATGAGGTGCACTAATAGTGGAAAGGGAAACCATATCCAATGGAGAGGCCTCCAATTGGGCATGGTTTTTTTCCTTCCCCCAACATCAGTGATGGTTTTTCTAGACCAAGTCCTATGAAGAAAGGGTGGTATTAATATACTCTTAAAAATGTAGATATAGTTGATATTGTTTTCTTGATTGGGTGGTATATATACTAGGTGTCTCTCGGGTGATGGTATCCATAGGCATAGACCACATATCTCATACCTTCTGGATGTAGGGAAGTGATCCATCATATTTCTCTAAGGAGAGGCTCCTTAAATGATTTGTTTTGGTGAATGAGAGGTTATTCCCTCTATGTTACCCTCAAGAGTGTGTTAGAAGATTTTCGATACCTCTAGGTCCTATCAGGCTATATAACTATTTAGGATAACCCCTTACTATTCATATCAATGAACCAAGCCATATATTACCCTCCACTGGATGAGCTTATAGGGGGAGACGGTAAGAGGGATCCTGGTATCTATGGAGGTGGTGGTCACCATGGAAGGAGCGTGGTTGTGTGGGATTACTGCACCACCAATTAATCTACCCCCACACCTATTGGAAGTGGATAATAGAACGTTTTTGGTACCTTGATCCTTGTAAGGTAGATGAGGTTAGCTGTCAATGTAGGTCTGATGAAGGTGATTCCCCATGATCCCAACATTATCTATTCTCTCTAATTTGGGGAAGGATCCACATCAATGATGTCTCTGACTATAGATTCCCAATGTCCTTTATTTTATCCTAGATAAAAGAGAAAAATTTCAAATTATTCCCACCATGTTGGTTTGGTTAGGCCTAACATTGAATGTATGAATATGAGGACATCCAAATATATTTATTCCCAATGTTACTCAACTACTCATAGTTGAAGAAGAAGATATTCACATTGGGTTTACCATTTTGTTTTTCAATTCTTTACATTGAATCCATGCATTGGGATGTGATGATGTGATTTTTTCATCCTTTCCTCTCCTAAAGGGGTTCTCTTCCATAGACTAGTTTCTCCTCCTCTAGGGTGTCTAGTTGGTTTCCCAACATTCCTAACTTCCAAATACGGGTGGCCTCTACCACCGTGATTTTTTGTGTCATCACATTGATCAAAACCAAATTATGGGTTGTTGGTTCCTCCTTTAATGGATTTATCCTTGGATATTGTTTCCTAATCATGATCACCCTCTTATATTTGATTCATGTTTGTAAAGATCATTCTTGATGCTATCTGAAGGTGGATTCTGGTTAATTGCAATGTTCTGTTATGACAATTCAGTTACATGTGGTTAGAGTTTATAGATAAGTTGGGAACCTTTAGACATCTATGGATGTTGGGGGTGTTGAGAACCTATAAATTATTACTCTTTATAATTCACTATCATCTCATATATGAGGAATCTTAAATGTCATATCTAAGGAATCACATTTTCTTTACGAGGTAATTTTCACCAGGGGAATAAGACTTCTGAGGCATTTTTCCTTGGTAATCCCATGTTCTTTGCATGAGGTATATATTATAATTTATATAGTAGGTCATAAGTCTAGGTTCTTGTAGGGACATGATGTTCATAGGTTTAACGTCTTTTCTGAATATGTTGGTGAGCAGTTTAATGTCTTATGGGGACAGGTTGGTCATAGGTTTAACATCCTATGGGAATAGGTTGGTAGAAGGATTAAAATCTTGTGGGGATAGGTTTATCATAGGTTTAATTTCATGTGGGATAGGTTGTTCATAGTTTTAACATCTTGTGGGGACAGGTTAGTAATATTGAGTGTGTCCCATGGGGAGTTGATCAATGTTCAAAATTATAGCCTTCTAGGGGGATGATAATAAGATTTAATGGTGGTGTTTCTGGGTCAGAATTGAACCTTAGGGAAGTATCCTAGGTGTTTCAATATTTCTCCCCATAGAGGCATACTAAATTCTATATTAAGATATGGGGATAAAAACCAACATAGTTAAAGTGAACAGTTTATGGTCATATTAAAAGACCAGTCCATACAATTTATTGTCATGCGATGAAGAAGTTCATGTCATGAAAGGAGTGATATAAGGAGATAGTGTGGGGATTATGCATACAAGATTCCCATTTTAGAGGGGGTTTCATCCCATGAAAGTCATACATGGGGCATCCTATTTTCCTCATAAAATGTAGGTGGTGAGGTGTCATCCCATGCGAGTCATACACAGGGCATCATGTGTTTGTTGCATGGGGTAGTATGTGAGGTAACACCCCATTCCATTCATACATGGGGAATCCTCTATTAACCATATAGGGTAAGTGGTGAGTTTCATCCCATAGCTGTTATACATGGGAAATATTTTGTTCATCACACTGGGTAAGACTGCAATTTAACATCATGTGTTGAGAATGTTGTCATGCAGTTTAACATCATATGACTAAGACATTGGGTTATGCAGTTTAACATATTACATCTTAGACATGGTGGGGATTATTCCCAAGGATACCATTTCTAGTTATGATATAAGGATACAACACTCTAACTTCATACTAGAAAAGGCTGGTGGTTTCCTGTGATAATTCCACCTTTGGGGCTTACATGTCTATTACTCGTGTGATTTTGGATGGAATGACTTGTAAACACTACCATGGTGTAGTGTTACATAGGGGTTCTGATGTTATTTTTCCTATTCTTATAGGAAGGAGGTGGTATAATTTTCCAATCCATGCTTTAAGAAAACAGGTTGAAAATGAGGGTTGATGATACTGGTCATGCAGAAGTTTGAAGCAAGAATGAACATATTTTGAATGGGTATAGGTTCACTAAGAAATAAACTTTCACAAAAGTGGGTTTTCTGAAAATAAGAATCAATTAGGGACCTATCAGGGGAGTTTTATGAAGGTAGTTTCTTGAAGTTAAGAGTTTTTTTAATGGTTAGAGTTTTTATAAAGATAATAACTTCACATGATTTTCCAAATATGAACCAATTGTATAGTCTTCACTACCCAAGACCACACACCCTATATAATTTAGCCTCGTAGTTTTCAAAATCATAAACTAACCATATAAAACCCCTCTATAACTAAATTTTAGATTTCTATTATTTTTTCTACAACCATGTGAAAATTGTGCACCAATCCCCATGACAAACTCAACCCACACAGTTTACCCTAGAATTAAAAAGGTTAACACTTAATCATGTTCTAACCATTCAAAAACCCATGCGTGGACAAATTGAATTGGAAACACCCACATATTTGTGGTGATTCATATTTTTACCTAAAATATTCACACCAAATAGTTCACCAATGGAAAATACTTCAAAAAATTCATATATTTAACATAAATATCTCAAGACTTACCCAAGCACCTCAGGCACCAACTAGAACTCATTATATATCAAAAGATATCACATAAAGACACTCTAAATCTCAATGTTTAAATCTAAAACTCAAATTTCAAAATGATCCCCTCACTAAATTAAAAAATTCAATATTCCTTCGAAATTCATAACCCCAAAAAGAAAATAATTTTACACTACCATCTATAAACAAATGGTAAAGTTGAAATATTAAAAATGGAGATCAAATAAATTTAGGAGAAAACTATTAAACCAAACTAAAAATATTAGAGCCAAAGGTTGTAAAAAACATTATGGACTTATAGGAAACCCTATAAAACCCTCATCAAGATGAGTCTATATATGTTTATTTATATCATCTACCTATGGTGTTGGAACATAATGCTAATTTTGTAGTGAGAGTGATAAATATAGGCCTAGAAAGATCTTAAAATAGAGGATATTACATATATAAGAATTGGAGGAAATTAGAATAGATAATTTTGAAAATTATATAATTTTCAAATATAGGACTAGATTAGTTCATGAAAAGATCATTAAAAAAAGTCTTTCATCGAGTGAACAAAGTGTTTTTGTACAACTCAAGACTTAAAATGATTCTAGGTGAACATTATTCTGGATGGGAAGGTCTATTTTAGTCACCAATTTATATTATTTTGGTGTTGTATAAATTATTAAAGAGGGAGAAGAAAACCCATTTACTATTAATAGCACAAACTAGATAAATTGTAGGGAAACTTTTCCAAAGAACTGGTAAAAGGGATCACACTCCTCCAACCTATTTATCACTAAAAACAATCAGGTTTTACCTCTCCTTTAGATTTATTTTATTATCTTTATTACGATTAAAAAAATCATGAAAAATATATTAAATTCATTGAATACACTAAATAATTTAATTTCAGGTGAGTTAACATTTATATTTTAGGACTTTGAATGTTTTTTTAATTTTAAAATTTTTGTCTCTTTTTCAAAAAAAAAAGTTTCTTTTTAAATTTTTGTGTGTTTTCCAAACCTATTGAACTCAATTTGAATTCCCTTGCAACTTTAAACCTATGAAAAATGATAATAAACTAATTTTATCCATTTAATTACCTTATATGATTTCATTTTTTTTCAAATTCTAGGTGAGTAAAATTCATGCATGGGACACTAATTTTTAAATATCTTGTCCTGACATACTATGTTACATTTTTAATCACTTATGTGAGAGGAATCTGAACCAATTTTTATATTTTCTTTAAAATTAATTTTTTAGAGAACTAATACATACTTGAATAAATATAAATTTTTGGGTAATCTAGTTAAAATATAAGATCATTAAGGACCTTTTATTGTATATTATTGAAGCATGCTTTTGATGTTTAACCCTTTTCCAATAAAACTTTAATTTATGGACTACCTTTATATTTAACCATTTAACCCCTTATTAACCATGAATAACCTTGTTATATAAACACATTAAAATACAAAAAAAAATCAATATCTACCATTGCCTAGATTTTAATGCATGATCTAAGTTTAATTTAGGTGTGGGGTAGGGGAGAAAGTACACTAGAAAAACTTGTTTTTGAAAAATTTATTTGAACTAAAGATAGGAATTGATAAACCTTTTTTCTACTAATTTATGAAAAAAACATTCTATTAAAGAAGGTAAGATAACATAAATATTATCCAAACTTGGGCATAGAATTCTAATACCGATTTAAAGTGAAAGTGGCCCCTCTTTCCATAAAAAATCAATTATAGTAGAGTATTACAAATCAAATTCAAGAAGAATAATGATACTGACCTAAACTATAATTGAAGTCAGTCAAAGTTTAAAATTTATATTTCTACTAACTACTGTATATGTGGAAAGCAGGGTCGAACCCACAGAGAAGGTAAATTTGGCCACTAATATCATAAAATACACATGGAAGATCCACTTTTTTCAGTAGCAGAGTGAATTTTCTATTTTTCACTTTTTTATATATATATTTTTTTCTAAGCAATGAAGTGACAGAATACTACAGAACTTGTATCTAAACTAAGTTGAAATGTGAAACAGTTGAAAACATAGGGGAACAGAGATATAGAAGTACTGATAAATTAACAATCTATTTATAATGCTTAGGGATTAATTTTCATTCTACTGGTTTTAAAGGTGCTTCAATTAACATATAGGATTGTTGCAGAGTATCACTGTAAAGAGTATGAATCACCTCCCTCGCCAGGAGTTAAGTCACACTAGTCAACCAATTTAATATTTTTCCACTCCAAAATTAATCAACTATGAACTATTTGAAAATTAACAGCAAGACAAACTCACCGTAAGTTGTGAAGTCTTATGAATCTATTATATTTTGAAAAGTGCTTCCGAAATCAATCTTTCCAACTGACTGTGAAATCTCATGACAAAATTCTAGTGGTACAAGCAATTGGATAAACTCGGTATCGATCTCACTGATCGTTACTGAATTCATTTAAATGATAAAGTGAAATGAGAATTAAAAGTAACCATTATAACTTCAATATATCCCCGAACGATATGATTTAGCTAGAAAACATATATATTATCAAAAGAGTAATTAAAGACATGCTAACGGAGTGTAAGAATTTAAAAACAAGGGAGGCCAAACTCCCCGAAGATAATCTGTTCCTATGCTCCTCCAGCTCCAAGTAGAGGTTCCAGAGTTGCCCTCAGGACTCCCAGTGCTCCTGATGAGAGAGAAGCACTTGGATCTTCAATCAATCACTTGATGTGTGAATCCCTCCTAAAATTTTTCTGCTTGGTCTGCATTAAGTAACTACTGTCGAAAGATGCTTGTCATCGGTTGTTTTCCACCGACTTCAAATTTCCTTCAACTATTCACCACACAACGTGCATTTTTTCGTGACTGGCACGTCGCACTAACTTTTCTCACATAACTAACTCCCGGTGAGTTAGTTAAGTGAATCTGGACGTACTCGACTCTTGAATGAACTTGCACATGTTATAAACAAAATGAAATAATTAAAACTCAATGAAAGTTAATTAAAATTTTAAAGTTATTATTTTGGTTTACTGTTATAATACTTATTAAAAAGTAATTAAAGTTAATTAATATTATCTTAACTGATAATTATTATTTACTTTTATATTATTTATAAAATTATTCACTTAATATTACTATGGTAAAACATATGTTTATCAAAAAGTTATTAATTTAATAAATATAAATACTAAATTATATAATTTATATTGTGTTAATTATTTTTACTTAATAATTTTATTATTATTATTATTATTACTATTTAATAAATTATAATATTAGATTAATTTAAGTATATAAAAATTTATTTATTAGTTTATTTTAATTTAATAATTAGAATTAAAACTTTAGTATTAATTATTTTTAAATTAATTATTATATTTTATAGTTTATTTAATTATTATTAAATATTTATACTATTAACAGTATATTAATTTATTATTAACATTTATTATTAATTTAGTTTTATATTTTAATTTATGATTTATCTATTTATTAATATTATAATTATTTTAAATTATAACTTTTAAAAATTATATTATATTCATTTGATTAGTTTCATAAAATTAGGTTTTAGTTTATGGTTTCTTTTTGTTTTATATTATATTTTTTATTATTATTTTTATCTTCTTCCTCCCCCATCAGTTATCGGCGCACAGGGGGAGGGTCTTCTTCTTCCACCTCAAACCGGAGGCCTCCACCTCGGCTCCACAGTGGCTTCAGCGATCCACCCTCTATCTTTGTCGGCGAGATTCAACTCTAGCACGGATAGTGGCGGACTCCATTAATAACCCAAAGAATCCCGACTCCAACTCTCTCAGCCTACTTGCCTAGCGCATATTCGTGCTCTTCATCCCAGTGACATGGTGGCTTCAGCTCAGAAGAACCGGTGGACCTCCTCTCCGGCGCAGTGCCACCGAACCCTCGAAATCTGGTGGTGCGCTGGTCACCCAAAGTGGGGAATAGGCTACCATGATCCACACTTCTTATGACATGGCACAATAAACAAACTCATCTCAACCTATTCCTTGGAGGTGGCTCAAACACAAGGCAAAAGGTTGTCTTCAGATCGGCTCGACTCGACTTGCTGGTGTGACTTCGACAGCGGATCTCCTCTTCGACCTCACACCGAATTCGGCAAGGTGAACGCAACCCAGAGACTCTCCGTTAGAATATTACTGAAGGGTCTCAGTGCGTGAAGGGTGGGTGTGGATCAGCGAGACAAATATCAGCTCCAGTGTGTGTGGTGCCACCAATAGAGAAGTAGTAGTGAAGGAAGGTAACCGGTGTGACGAGAGGGGAGAAAGAATGGTGAGTAGGTTACCGTTACAAAAAATAATAAAAAAGGAGAAGCAGTGTGGGGGTGAGGTGCAGCGATTGTAATCTAATAGTGAGGAGATGAAGGTTAGATAGTATAATGGTGAGGTGAAGGGGGGGTCAGTATTAGAATAAAAATAAAGAGCACCAGTGGGGGGAGCTGTTACGAAATAGAAAATAAAATCTTACCATTAGGAGAATAAAAAGAAGGTTAGTGGTAGAAGATATGAGGTTGACATTATACTTAAATGAGAGCTACCAGCAAGCTGCATAAGGACACCGTCAGTTTTAAAAAAAACAAAGGGAAGAACCGGCACAAGGGTCACCGATATACAGTAGTTACAGTGAGGTGTGTGGGTCACCGGTAGAACCAAGGGTCACTGTTACAAGATAAATAGAAACTAACGGTGACCTTTGGAAATTAGTTTGAACTAAAAATTAAAACTTAAGAAAAACAATTATAAATATTGAAAATAATTAATTAAATGAAACTAAACATCATAAATTTAAAATAGGATTTTTATTAAACTTTAAAACAGTAAAATTATTAATTGACAACACTTAAATTATAAACTAGATAACTGATAAACTAAAATGATAAAATAATTAAATTAAAATAACTATATAAATAATTTACAGGAGAGTAGCGAATAAAAAAAATCAACGGTGACCCATTAGGTTACTGTTAGTTATAGTCTACCTCACCAGTATACTAAAACCAAAATAAAATGATAATATAATATAACTTCATACATAATATAATTTAATTAATGTTTAAAACTCTTAATTAACTAATTAAATAACTATTTGAACACATATAATTAAAAAGTGAACTATTTTATTTAATTTAAAACACAAATTATTTACTTAAATGATTTGCAGGATGAATAAATATATTAATTAATATTGTTAGCCTATTCTAATGAAACTAAATTTAAAGATAAAATATTAAAATAAAGACTAAGATAATTAAATTTAATTACAATGATTAAATGAATTTTTTATAAAAATTTTAGTTTAATAAAAATTTGAGCAAATTAAAATTAACCAAACTAAATAAGACATAATTAAATTATAAAAGTAAAGTAAGATTAAAATTATTATTTTGATGACTAAGAATACATAATTAATTATAAAAATTGATTAATTAACTAAATTAATTATAAAAATACAAAAGTACAAATATTTAGTATAAAGTGATTAAATAATTAATTAAATCATTAAAAATTAAGTAAACAGATGTGGCAAAACTATGTGTTTTTAAGGCCACATCAAATTCCCCCATACTTAAACATTGTTTGTCCTCAAACAATCCCATGTCTTATTATCTTTGAAAAATAGAAAAGTTTTTATTATGATTAAGATTACACTGTAACATGTCCATCACTCAAAAACAGAGGACAAAACATAACACCAGGCTTTTAGAAAATAAATTACTCATTTGAATATTGACTATAACAAATACTCAAGGGTAATTAAGAAAGCTATGAGTCATCAAGCAATGAAGATTCCATGCCTCATACGTGATAACACTTAGTGAATAACTTCAATCCAGGCTTGATTTCTAATTCCAAGAATGACAAGAGGTAAAATATCAATGGAATTAAGACCTTACCCAAGGAACCATATACTTTGACTCAATATTAGGGTCTAGAAATAAATATATATTTTTTCCAAATCACTTTATTGATACAACCTAAATAATTTCCATAAAAACTAATTGAATCCTTATTCATCTGGCATTCATCATTCTCCTCACCTTAATGAGCTCATTTTTTACCCTAGACACTTTATTTATTTATTCCAAGCCAAGTATAATTGTGTTGAGCACTCTGCATATGCACTTATTCAAGGTGTACAGAGGGCTTATAGTAAACAAAAACACACGCAACATCTAGGGTCTTAGAGACTCATTGTGGGATCCCAGATGCCCACATTACTCCAGTTCCAAAAGATTTATATAGAAACCATTTACATTGGCTCATTAAAGAAATTACTTTTAATAATTAAAAGATGAATGAGGCCCCTAGAATCATAATCAAACTTCCAGTTCCAAGGGTTATGATCATAAATCCATTAAAAGGGTACCCATATCACTTTCAGAAGTAGTTCCTAAACCTAATTTGCATAAAATCACTAAATAAGATCACTCAACAATAATCCATAATCATTAGTTTCAGATTCAGAGCATTTCTTAACTACCAACAAGGAACTTTTCCCAAGGCAAGACCCAATTGAGTATAGTGTAGAGCCTAAAATTGTACACGAATTTTTAAAAACTTTAACCATTTTTACCAGAAGTTTTGAGTTGCAGTTGGAATTGATGGGATTACATTAAAGAACTATTTAACATTTTCAAGAATTTCCCCCCTCCCCCACACATAAAACTCAACTTTTTCCCCAAAGTTGAATTCTAAATATGGAGAAAAACAATTAGTAAATTAAGTTCCAAAATAAATTTTCAATTTAGCAGATTTATGAAATATATAAAGGGTCTCTATGAAGTTCAAAAATATTGTTTGCCACAATGAATAAATTAACAGCAGGTTCATTAGAAAGTATATGCATTAACATTTATGTCCAGTGACAAAGATTTTCCATTATATCTCAAAAGTAGCAATAAGGTGTGAGTGCACAATTAATTGGGTGTAAGCATTTTAAAAATGTATGATTTAAATGGATGTTCAATATAATATAAATATGCATGCTAAACACTCTATAGACTAATTGGTTCCAATGAAAAACACAACTACCAGCAAGCATGTACCCCACACACTTAATTTCATACAGTGAAAGAGTTTTAAACAATGAATTTCAGTTCACAACAACAGGCATATGAATATTTTTAATTCAACTTAGTGACATGTAGCAAAAGTTTTTTATATGCAATATATGCAGCGTATTTTCAGAAAATATGTAGCAGAATCTATTATGCAAGTAGAATTTTTTTTAAAAAGATAGTAACAAATATAGAAGAATTTTATTAGTAAAAAAAAGAGCAGAAATAAATGCAGAAAGTTGAAGTAATTCCCTGATATTCCACTCCTTTATTGACACAAGAAGAAGCAACCTAAAAACATAGACCATGTAACCCAGGAACAAAGAACAACTAATAACAAGTATTTCACAAAAACAGAACATAGAAGAATCACTTTATTAAAAGTCAAAAAGAAACAACATAAAGACAAAAAGAACCATGGGTTTCCTCCCAGGCAGCGCTAAGTTTAAAGTCCCCAGCCATACTTTATTCAAGAATAGTTTTCAAGCACAGTAAAGGTAGCCAAGCCCTTTGGTTGTCCCTCAAAATAAAGTTTCACTCTTTTCTCATTAACTAACATGGGTTTATTTTCTTCACCTAAAATTTCTAAAGTGCCATTTTTAATCACTCTCACAATTGTAAAGGGTCCAAAGCACTTGGACTTCAGCTTTCCAAAAAAGATTTTAAGTCTAGAATTAAAAAGAAGGACCTTCTTTCCAGGTTTGAACTCATTGTTTTGAATTATAGAATCGTGAAAAATTTTAGTCCTTTATTTATAAATCCTTGAATTATCATAACTCTCTCTCCTAATCTCATCAAGTTCACTCAGATCAAGTAATCTCCTATCACCACCACTCTTAATGTCAATGTTAAGACCCTTAACTGCACAATATGACTTATGTTTCAACTCCATAGGTAAATGAAAATATTTCCCAAACAAAATCCTATAAGGAGACATACTTATTGGGGGTCTTAAAAGTAGTTCTATAATCCCATAAAGATTCATCCAACTTAAGAGAATAGTCTTTCCTAGAATTCAACATAGTTTTCTCAAGATATTTTTTATGTTCCCTATTTGAAATTTCTACCTATCTATTGGACTGTGGATGATAAGGAGTAGAATTTTTATGAACACAACCATATTTCTCCATCAAATCTTTAAACTTATAGTTCTTAAAGTGTGTTCAATTATCAGTGATAAAATCTCTTGGGACTCCAAATCTTGTAAAGATGTTCTTATTGAAAAATTTAATTACAGAAACGTCTTGATTGTTGGGTAGTGCCACTACCTCAACTTATTTCGAAACATAGTCTACAATAATAAGTATATACTCATTCCCATGAGATAATGAAAATGGACCCATGAAATCTAAACCCCAGACATCAAAAATTTCAACTTCCAGAATTCCTTTTTGGGGTAACTCCTACTTCCTACCCACATTACCCAGCCTATGACACCTATCACAGCCAACCACAAAACATATAGCATCTTTAAAGAGAGTAGGACAATAGAAACCATATTGTAGGACTTTTTGAGTGGTTCTTTCACCACCATGGTGACCTCCCCAAGGTTAAGAATGACAACTTTTTAAGATAGGTAGCATCTCTTCCTCAGGCACACACCTCCTAAGAATACCATCATCACATCTCCTATAAATCAAGGGATCATCCTAAAGATAATATTTAATCTTAGAAATGAATTTATTTCTTTGGTTATTGGAAATGTTTTTTTGAAAACAACTTACTGCTAGAAAGTTGGAAAAAACTGCAAACCAAGCAGATTACCTGATAGAAATAGTAAGTAGTTTTTCTTTAGGAAATTAAGAGTTAATCTCCCTAGGATTTTCATATTTAGATTGAGTAAGAGGAATCCTAGATAGCTGATCAACAACTAAATTTTCATCTCCCTGCTTATCGCTAATTTATAAATCAAATTCTTTTAATAAAAGAATCCATCTAATTAGCCTGGGTTTAGTTTCCTTTTTAGATAACAAGTACTTTAAATCAAAATGATCAGTGAAAATGATGAATTTTGAACCAAAGATATGCTTTCTAAACTTCTCCAGAACAATCACAACAGCTAACAATTATTTTTCAGTGGTTGTATAATTCTTTTGGGAATCATCTATCATTCTACTAGCATAATACACCACATGCAATTTCTTATCCTTCCTCTATCCAAGGACATCACCTACCTCCATGTCACTAGCATCACACATAAGCTCAAAAGGTAGTTTCCAGTCAGGTGTAGTGATGATAGGTGATGTAGTGTGTTTCTATTTAAGAAAATTAATTGATTTCAAACAGTTTTCATCAAAATTTAAAGGTGAATACTTGACCAGCAAAGAACACAAGGGATTAGTTATTTTAGAAAAATATTTTATGAATCTCTGGTAGAAACCGACATGCCCTAGAAAACTTCTAACACCTTTAACATTAACAGGAGGAAGAAGTTTTTGAATAACATCAATCTTAGCAGTATCAAATTCTAGACCTCTTTTCGAAACCTTATGACCAAGCACTGTAACTTATGTAACCATGAATTTAAATTTCTCCCAATTAAGAACAAGGTTGGTTTCAATGCATCTCTCTAAGACTAACTCATGATTTCCAAGACAAGTATCAAAAGTATTACCCACAATTGAGACATTATCCATGAAAAACCTCAATAATTATTTCAATCATATCTGAAAATATATACATCATACACCTTTGAAAGGTGGCTAGAGCTCCACATAACCCAAAGGGCATCCTCCTGTAAGAAAATGTTCCAAAGGGGCATGTGAAAGTGGTTTTTACTGATCCTCTGGATCAATAGGAATCTAGTTGTAACCAGAATACCCATCCAAGAAACATAAAAACTCATTTCCAGCATGCCTCTCAAGAATTTGATCCAAAAATGGCATTGGAAAATGTGCATTACTAGTGGTTGGATTAAGCTTCCTATAATCTATACAGACTCTCCATTTTGTGGCCTTCCTAACTTGGACTTCTTCATTTTTTTCATTTTTAACAACAGTGAAACCTACCTT
Organism: Viscum album; assembly: GCA_963277665.1. Classification (NCBI taxonomy): domain Eukaryota; kingdom Viridiplantae; phylum Streptophyta; class Magnoliopsida; order Santalales; family Viscaceae; genus Viscum; species Viscum album. The sequence continues at coordinate 512,560,389 of OY728130.1, forward strand.
CTTGGGAACAACCTAGAAAAGGCTGACCCAAGAACCATCAAAAATGGGATATATCATTCTAGTGTCTAGTAGTTTGATCCCTTCCTCTCTCACAACTTCTTTCATGTTTGGATTTAACCTTCTTTGAAATTCTACCCTAGGCTTATGATCAGGTTCCATAGGAATTTTATGCATGAAAAATGAGGGACTAATACCCTTGATAACATCTATTTTTCAGCCTATGGTATATTTAAACTTTTTCAAAACATTCAACAATCTTTCCTCTTGGTTTTCATTAATTTCCACAGAAATTATTACAGGAAAAGTGGAGTTCTCACCCAGAAATGAATATTTAAGATGGGAAGGGATTAGATTTAGTTCAAGAGTGGGTGGTTCTACACTAGAAGGAACACTCTTAGGCATTGGAGGTCCAAGATCTTCAATATATATCTTATAAGATGTATTGAAATATGAAAGATTTTCAATTTCATGCTCAGATTAAAAAGTAATAGTGCCATTGCCCAGTTTGGGCATCACACTGTCTAGATTTTCTATATCATAATTCAGTAGGTTTATCAAAGTAAAATCATCAAGTTGTCTTATAAGTACTCCCTAAATATCATCAAAGTGTTCAGAAAGGTTGGTGTTAACAGAAACACCGTCAAATTCACTCAAAAAGCTCCTAAGTTCAGAAATAGAGTACCCTTCTACAGTAGAAATAGGACAGTTGTCCAGTTTTGAAAAAATTTACAGTTTTGGAGTTTGAGCAGATTTTTCAATTTCTAAAATAGATTCAACATGATTTTCATCTTCACAAATGTTTTATTTAGATTTTCCAACATTTTCAGTTGAGTTTTCATTTTCTAAGGACACTACCATTGAACAGTTTTTAGAAAACGTTGGTCCTATAACATTTTTAAACACATTGAACTCTTCTTGTTGTTCTCTAATTTTAAAAATTAATTTACCCTTAGAGACATCAATAACAGAACAACTGGTTTCCAAGAAGGGCCTACCCAAGATGATGGCAATCTCTTGATCACACTCCATATCCAAGATTAAAAATTCTGCAGGTAGAAACAGCTTCCCAACTCTAACTAGTAAATCATCTACCCTACCCACAGGATGATTGAACGATCTATCAGTTAAATGTTGTATGACTGTGGTGGGTTAAAGGTCACCCAACCTCAACTATTGAAATAGTGAATATGGGAGCAGATTTATACTAGCACCTAAATCACACAAAAATTTGAGGTGATCAGAGTTTCCTAGTGTTCAAGGTATGAAAAAACTACCTAGGTCTTTCAGCTTAGGTAGGATTTTCTTTTGAAGTACAGCAATGCACTCTTTAGTGAGGCTGTAAGTATCAAATTCTTCTAGATTTTTTTTGGTTTGAAACAATTTTATTAAGAGATTTCAAATAATATGGGATTTTAATTAATGATTGAATGAAAGGAATGTTCACCTGAAGTTTAGAAAGGAGACCAAGGAACTGAATAAGTTCATCCCTGGTGTTACTTAAAGATTTTAGCTTCTCAAGAAAAGGGATGGGTGGGGGAAAAAGTTAGGACAGTAGTCATATCCCTCCCCTATTCCTCAACTTTTTCTTTTCCTTTATTCTTTTGATTTTTAGATAAAGTTTCAGATTGATTTTCAGGTGAAAAATTCATATTCTGATCATTTTCAAGACTTTTCTTTGAATTACCAGCATGTGAACAAATCAGATTTTTATTTTGGGAATTTTAAGTTTCTTTTTCAGCAATAGTTTGTGCATTAAGCCCACTTCTAGTTACAACAGCCATGGAATTATCTCTAGGATTAAGTTCAGTGGTACTTGGAAGTCCACCTTTTTCCCTAGATGAAAAATATATAGCAAGTAGACCTAACTATGTTTCCATGTTATTCATTCTTACATCATTTTGCATTTTTTCAGACTCATATTGATTTTGATGTTTGGTTAGATTATTCGTGTATCTTTCTCCTTGAGAGTTAATTTTATTCAATATTAGATCAAGCTTAAAAGACAAGTGATTATCATTTTTTTCTCGTGCATTTGAAGACTCACCACTCTGCTGATTTTGAAAGTTTGGTCTTTGTTTATTAGAGTAATTAGGGGCAGTGGATTGATTGATTAAGAATTTATATTTCCATGATAGATTAGGATGGTTCCTATATCCTTGATTATAATTATTTAAAAATGGATCTTCTTTAGGAGGAATTCTAGGACCATAGTTAACAAAGTTTTAATTTTCTTGTTATTGGGCTGGCATATCAAAATTAGGACAGAAGTTTCCAGTATGCCCAAGAATACCACACTGGACACATTTTTCCCATAAATAGTTTTTGGTATTTTGACATCCCAGTTGATTAATAGTTTTTTTTTAGAATTCTGGTTCACTAAAGATTGAAGTTGGTTGGTAATTTCAGCCAGTTGAGCTTGAGTTTCATTCATTGAACCAGTGTTTGAATTAACATTTCTATTGACTCTTTTTTTCTTGAATTTTTATGTTGTGAATTTGGTGAAAGATTATTAAATATTTTTCTAAGTTCTTCATTAGTTTTTTCATTTTAATTACCCGCATCAACTTGGTCAACTAGATTTTATTCAGAGGAGCACAACCCTTCAGAGAATGTATCCATGAGAAGGTTTGATGGGAGTTGATGATGAGGACACTGCCTAAGAAGATCCCTAAATCTATCCCATGCTTCATGAAAAGATGCTCCATCCTCTTGATAAAAAAAAGTGATTTTAGTTCTAAGTTAACCTTTATGTCTATGAGGATAAAATTTCATAATGAATGAATTATACACTTGATCCTAGTCTTCAAAAATGTTATCATCTAGACTCAGAAACCAATTCCTAGCATTCCCTTTAATTCAAAAGAGAAAGAATCTCATTCTTTGTTCATTTTATATGAGTTCTAGAAAAGTTAATTGCTACACAGTGTTATAGAAGTCTCCAATGAAGGCTAGAGAGTCCTCATTAGACAGCCCATTAAAAGAAGGCAGTAGTGAAATGTGTGATTTTTTTAATTCATAGTTTCTGGCCCTAGGACTAATTCTGATGGATAATGGATTTTTTGAAACTTGTGGAATTTGGAACTCCCTCATCCAAGGACTTTCATTTTCTTCTAAGAGTTCTGGATGATTTTGATAGTTGTTAGGTGCAGGAACTCTATAATCTGTGTTCTCCATTTTAGTTTTGTTCTTCCTTCTTAGAGTAATTAAATGTTTATCTAATTCAAGGTTCAAGGGCTCTAATATAACACCAGAAGTTCTTGTTCTCATGAAAACAACAGTAATAGACACTACTCAACAGTAAAAATTCAACAAGAAGTGACACAGTTTTTTATTTTACAATTTTAAAATTATTCAATTTTTTAATGATTTTTTATATAAGTTTTTTAAAGGGTAAAGGCTCGTTCCTTCCCTAGAAATGGCACCAAAAACATGACCTGAACTATCTTTGAAGTCATTAAAACTTTAAAATTTATATTCCAACTAACTATTTTATATGTGGCAAGCAGGGTCGAACCCAGAGAGAAGGTAAATTTGGCCACTAATCTCTTAAAAACACTTGGAAGATCCACTGTTGTCAGCAGAGGAGTGAATTTTCTATTTTTTCACTTTTTATATATATATTTTTATAAGAAATGAAGTGATAGAACACTACATAACTTGTATCTAAACTAATTTGAAATGTGAAACAGTTGAAAATAAAGGGTAACAGAGATATAAAAGTACTGATAAATGAACAATCTATTTAAAACGCTCGAGGAGTAATTTCTATTCTACTGGTTTTAAAGGTGTTTCAATTCACTTATAGGATTGTTGTAGAGTACCATTGTAAAGAGTATGACTCACCACCCTCACAAGGATTCAAGACACACTAGTCAACCAATTTAAGAGTTCGCCACTACAAAATTAATCAACCTTGAACTATTTAAAAATTAGCAGCAAGAAAAACTCACCGTAAGTCTTGAAGTATTATGAATCTATTATCTCTTGAAAATTGTTTCCATAGTAAATCTCGCCAACTGACTATGAAATCTCTTGATTACATTCTATTGGTACAAGCAATTGGATGAACTCGGTGTTGATCTCGTCGATCGTTATTTAATTCCTTTAAATGATAAAGTTAAATGAGAATTAAAAGTAACCAATAGAACTTAAATATATCCCGGAACTATATTATTTAGCTAGAAAACATGTATATTATCAAAACAGTAATTGAATACATGCTAATAGAGTGTAAGAATTTAAAAACAAGGGAGGCCAAACTCCCCGAAGATACTCTGCTCCTATGCTCCTCTAGCTCCAAGTAGAGGTTCCAGAGTCGCCCTTCGGACTCCCTATACTCCTGATGAGAGAGAAGCTCTTGGATCTTCAATCAATCACTTGATGTGTGAATCCCCCCTCAAATTCTGCTGTTTGCTCTACTTTAAGTAGTTACTATCAAAAGCTGCTTGTCACCTCTTGTTTTCCACCAACTTCAAATGTCCTTCAACTATTCACCATACAACGTGCGTTTTTTCTCGACTGGCACGTCACACTAACTTTTCTCACATAACTAAATCCTGGTGAGTTAGTTAAGTGAATTTGGGCGTACTCGACTCTTGAATGAACCTGCACATGTTATAAACAAAATGAAATAATTAAAACTCAACAAAAGTTAATTAAAATATTAAAGTTATAATTTTAGTTTATTGTTATAATACTTATTAAAAATTAATTAATGTTAATTAATAATTATCTTAACTGATAATTATTATTTACTTTTATATTATTTATAAAATTATTCACTTAATATTACTATGGTAAAACATAAGTTTATAAAAAAGTTATTGATTTAATAAATATAAATACTAAATTTTGTAATTTAGATTGTGTTAATTATTTTTACTTAATAATTTTCTTAATATTATTATTATTATTTAATAAATTAAAATTTTAGATTAATTTAAGTCTATAATAATTTATTTATTATTTTATTTTAATTTAATAATTAGAATTAAAACTTTAGTTTTAAATATTTTTAAATTAATTAGTATATTTTTTAGTTTATTTAATTATTATTATATATTTATACTATTAACAGTATATTAATTTATTATTAACATTTATTATTAATTTAGTTTTGTATTTTATTTTATGATTTATCTATTTATTAATATTATAATTGTTTAAAATTATAACTTTTAAAAATTATATTATATTCATTTGATTAGTTTCTTAAAATTAGGTTTTACTTTATGATTTCTTTTTGTTTTATATTATTTTTATTATTATTTTTTTATCTTCTTCCTCCCCCATCAATTATCGATGTACAGGGGGAGGGTCTTTTTCTTCCTCCTGAAACCAGTGGCCTCCTCCTTGGCTCCACAGCAGCTTTAATGATCCACCATCCATCTGTGGCGGCGAGCTTCAACTCTAGCGCGGACAGTGGTGAACAAAAGTAATAACCCAAAGCAGACCAACTCCACCTCTCTCAGCCTACTCGCTCAGCGCAGATTCATGCTCCTCATCCCAGAAATGTGGTGGCTTTATCTAAATAGAACCAGTGGACATCCTCTTTGGCGCAGCAGCACCGAACCCTCCAAATCTAGTGGTGCACAGGTCACCCACAGTGGCGAACAAGCTCCCTTTCTCCACACTTCCTATGGCGCAATGCGATCAAAAAACTCAGCTTAGCCTCTTCCCTGGTGGTGGCTTAAACACAAAGCAAAAGGTTGTCTTCGGATCGGCTCAACTTGACTTGCTGGTGTGACATCGACAGCGGATCTCCTCTTCAACCTCACACCAAACTCAGCAAGGTGAATGCAACCCAGAGACTCTCTGTCAGAATATTACTGAAGGGTCTCGTTATGTGACGTGTGGGTGAGGATCAGTGAGACAAAGATTGGCTCTAGTGTGTGTGGTGCCACCAATAGATAAGTAGCAGTGAAGGAAGGGAATCGGTGTGACGAGAGGGGAGAAATAACGGTGAGTAGGTTACCGTTACAAAAAAATCAAAAAGGATTAGTGGTGTGGGGGTGAGGTGTAGTGATAGTAATCTAACATTGAGTAGCTGAAGGGTAGATAGTCTAATGGTGAGGTGCAAGGGGGTCATTGTTAGAATAAAAATAAAGAAGAGCACCGGCGGGGGGGTCACTGTTATGAAATAGAGAATAAAATATTATCAGTAGAAGAATAAAAATAAGGTTACCGGTAGAAAACATGAGGTTACTGTTATACTTAAATGAGAGCTACCAGCAAGCTGCATCAGGACACTGTCAGTTTTTTTAATAAAAAGGGAAGAACTAGCATGAGGGTCACCGATATACAGTAGTAACAGTGAGGTTCTAGGGTCACCGGTTGAACCAAGGGTCACCGTTACAAGATAAATAGAAACTAATGGTGACCTTTGGAAATTAGTTTGAACCAAAAATTATAACTTAATAAAAACAAATATAAAGATTGAAAATAATTAATTAAAAGAAACTAAACATCATAAATTTAAAATAGGATTTTTATTAAACTTTAAAAAATTAAAATTATTAATTGACAACACTTAAATTATAAACTATATAATTGATAAACTAAAATGATAAAAGACTTAAATTAAAATAACTATATAAATAATTTACAGGATAGCAGCAAATAAAAAAACCATTGGTGACCCATTAGGTTGCCGTTAGTTATAGTCTACCTCACCGGTATACTAAAGCCAAAAAAATGAAAATATCATATAACTGCATACATAATACAATATAATTAATGTTTAAAACTCTCAATTAACTATTTAAATAACTATTTGAACACATAAAATTAAAAAGAGAACTATTTTATTTAATTTAAAACAAAAATTATTTACTTAAATGATTAGCAGGATGACTAAACATATTAATCAATATTGTTAGCCTATTACAATGAAACTAAATTAAAATTTAAAATATTAAAATAAAGACTAAGTTAATTAAATATATTTACAATGAATTAATAATTATTTTATAAAAATGTTAGTTTAATAAAAAGTCAAGAAAAATTAAATTAACCAAACTAAATAAGACATAATTAAATTAGAAATGTAAAGTAAGATTAAAATTTTATTGTGATGACTAAAAATACATAATTAATTATAAAAATTTATTAATTAAAAAAATTAATTATAAAAATACAAAAGTACAAATATTTAGTATAAAATGATTAAATAATTAATTAAATCTTTAAAAGTTAAGTAAATAAGATGTGGAAAAACTATGTGTTTTTAAGGCCACATCAGATACAAAGGGGTAATAATGAATAAATATTTCATTTATATTTATGTTTTCTAATGTGGGATGACCAAAAAACTAAATAGGATTTTGGAGGATAAATGGGGCTTAAATATTCTATGTAATCTTTAAGACAATTTTTGTCCAGTCGGAGTTGTTTGGGGTGAATCACTAAATCTATTAGAATAAAGGATCAAAAACACAATAAAACAATGTAAATACCTCCTAATATAGAAAAAGGAAAACATAAAAATTGCCAATGTAATTACAAATTCCTTATCTTTATTTAATATTATAATAAAAAATAAAAAAAATATTTTAAATCCTTTTGAAGGAAATAGAGAGAGGAAAAGTTTGTTACTACTGAAATATAAAATTGTTTTATATAAACTATCAAAACATTAAAGGGGGTAGATATATATCAATGAAATACAAAGATAAGGTAGGAATACCTTCATGAAGAAAACTAAAAATCATGTATTGTGCTCTATTTAGATGGGGAACATACGACTGCTAGGCGCATTTGGTTCGACCCAATGGCTGGTTGTGGGTGGTGGTTCATTTCATTCACAATCACTAAAGTTGGGTAACCATTTTCATTCCTAATTCAAACACCCAATGGTTACCTCATCCATAACTGGGTAAAGACCTACATTCGAAAGGTAGGTGGTTAGTTGGGGTTTGAGACCCAACGATTTTTAGGGACTCGCATTGGATGAGAGAATGAGAGGTCGGTCTCATCACACCCTATTGGGGGGATTTCTTCTTACTCCATGAATTTATTATAAATTTAAGATATGATTTTTAATCTCTTACTAATCTTGATACAATATTGGTTTCCCTAATAAAATTATTGTGGGTTAATTATCTCTTTGTAAAAAAAATATGGGATATCATATGTGGATTTATCTGTATGTATCTGAGGTTCTTCATCTATTTCTCGATAATGGACAGCTGCTTATATACAGAATCTATATAACCAGAAGCTCCAAAATTTGATGCCATTTAAGGAGGAAGTTAATATTTTGATGAGGGTATTAAGCCATTATGAGACATCCTACATTTCCTAGTTATTGCAGGAATAAAAATCCATGTAGTTCATTAAACCCGTACAGTTTAGCATTGTACATAAATGACATATATGAGTGCTCTGAGGAACCAGATATTCAATATTGAGTCCCAGGGGGACATCCTACGTATCTCAATTATGGTGAGAATTAGATTTTTCATAGTTAATTTGGTTTCTCATTCCACTAATGGATGAGTTATAATGATCATCCCATGGAAATAATTGGGTCATGATGGTTGAAATTTTGGAGACATGGAGGAACCTGCACTGAGCTGGATACCTATTTGAGATCAGGCCATAGAAATTCTTACTATGTATCCTTGTTATTTCATGAATAAAAGTTATCATAGTTATTTCAAACCCTTAGGACTTTCCCCAATGTATATGCCCTCATATGGGGGAGGTTGTTATCATGCCACTTATCAGGGATTTCATACTAGCATTTCCCTGGCTAATGGGAATCCATGATGCAAGTGATATGACTATTATAATTCCCTAATACCATGTGAGCTATTCTCTGTGTGGGAAACAATAGATAACAAGAAATTATTCTCACTGCATATGGATGTGGGGCTTATTTGATGGGACTTCCCTTGGGATGTTCAATATGGAGCTCGATCCTTAGGGAGGCATCCTACATATCCTAGTTATGGCAGGAATCGAAGTCATCATAGTTCAACTAATTTCTTAGTCTCTTGAGGGATGAGGTAGAGTGATCATCCCATTGAAATAATTTTTTCCCTATAGTTGAAATGTCAAAGTTATGGGGGGATCCATACTAAGGTAGATTCCCATTTGAATTCAAGATCAGACCTTAGGAAGGCGACCTACGTGTCCTAGTTTTGGTAGTAATCGGAGTCTTTGAAGTTCCTTCACACCCTTGGGATTGGGACTAATGTGAATGAACCCATGTTATATTCCCTCATATGAGGGAGGTTTATGTCATTCCACTTATCGGGTCTTGCATATTGGCATTGCCTTAGTTGGTGGGAATCTGTGATGCAAGTGATATGACTATTCAAATTCCCTAACCCCATGTGAGCTACGATTAGTGTGGGAAACAAGGGATCACAATTAATATATCTTAATTATATGTATTTGGGGATTATGTGATGGTACATCCCTTGGGATGTTCAATATGTAACTGAGGCTTTAGGGAGGTTTCCTACGTATCCTAGTTCTGGAAATAATTAGATTCATTATAGTTCAACTAATTTCTCAGTCCATTGATGGATGAGGAAGAGTAATCAAACCATGGGAATGATTGTGACCTAATAGTTGAAATATAAAAGATATTAGTTGACCTAAACTAAGTTGGATTCCCATTTTAATTCAGGATAAGGATTTAGGAAGGCTTCCTACATATCCTATTTATGATAGAAATCAGAGTCCACGTAGTTTAATTGATCAGGGCTTACACACTAACGTTGCTCTAATATTTGTAGGGGTTTGTAGTCAAGATGATATGATTATTTAAACTCCCTAATCCCACATTATCCATGATCTTTTTGAGAAATTAGAGATATAAAGTAATCAATTTCATTGCTTGTGGATGCGAGACTTATGATTTGGGACTGTCCTTAAAAGATTAATATAGAAATCAAACCATGGGGATATTTCCTATGTATCCTGGATATGGAAGGAATCAGATTCATCATAGTTCCCTTTTTTGAGGCTTACACACTAACATTTAACTTATAATTGGGACATATCATATTATTTAACGGATCAGATATTACACTCGGATGTTTTCCTATTGACCAAGGGTTACAAACAGAGGACAATCAAGGTTGTCAAATCCTAATATTCCCTATTGACTTGGAATGCTTTCATACTTGAAATTCATTTCTTTTCCACTCTTAATGAATTGATTTCTTTATTGAAATATCATACAGTGTCTTCCTGATATGTCTAAATAAAATTTTATGATTTGGTTACCTTTTATGGAGGACTTTTCCAAGTTTGTATGGAATCTATGAAGGTTGTCCCGTGATCAAGGTTGGCTTTTATGAGGGCATCCCTTAACCTAGAAGGCTGGTCCTGGAAGCCATATCATGACCTAGATGACTTTTCCAAAGGGTTTTTCACAATTCAGAAAACTTTTCCAGGTGTCGTCGCAAGATATGGCTGACACACATAGAGGTCATTGCGAGAGTCAATGCAACATGTCTCAGAGGGTATCGTATGTCTTAGATGATATGTCTAGAGGGCATTGCAAGACTTGGATGGAATTCTTTGATGAAATCAAGAGATATAGTTTACATGCTTGGGTGATACCATGATACATAGTTTACATGAATTTGTGACTCCATGTGATTTCAGCGACATTTCTAACGAACATCGTGAGGTTTGAATGGAAAGCCTGGAGGGTTTCGTGAGACTTGGGAGACATGACTAAGGGGTTCCATGTGACTTTATTTGACATTTCTAGAGGACTTCACATGAACTAGATAGAATAATTATGGAGCATCATGAGATGTGGGTGACATGTCCTAGTGTTGTCACATATCTTGGGTAGTTCACGTGAAGTGCATGAGGGTCAGCGTATATGTTATTTGCTTAAGTCTCTCATGTTTAGTGTTTGTTCTAGACATTTTATCGTGAATGCCTTAGATTCATTTGTTGTTAGATTATATTAAGTATCATGTGGTATATAAGGTGTGAGGGATGTTCTTTGTGTTCCTTTCCAGGAGGCCTTCATGTGATCTATGAGTGATCATGCGAAGCAACTATGCATGTTGCATGATTGCTCTAGATGTTCATGTGTATATTACTTCATGGAAAACGTTTTGTACACGAGATCCACTAATCTGAGAAATCCTATTTGGCACATGGATGAAGAAGGTCCAACTTCTCATCTATAGATTCATGGTAGTGGTCATTGGTTTCTTTTTTCATGCTGGGTTGGGGGATTTATAGACCTTTCTACCCTAGTTGTTTGCTGGTTTTCATGGAACTTATCACGTAGGTCTAGTATAGAGTTGGAAAAGGCTTCGACATCATGTGTCTTTGTGAGTATATGATGTGGATCTCACAAAATTCATCATCTTCTTTTTAGTGACCTTGATTTCATACCATCAACACCTCCTTTATTGGATTTTTTCCAATTAATGGAGACTTTTTTATTCATAATGGAATGAAAATGAACTTCTATAACATAATATTGACATATCAAAGTCCCTTTGTTAGATAAAGATGTCTATCAAAAGGTGTTCTCATGATCTCAGGTGATTTATCTAATAATTTTTACAAGATAAGGAGGACTTTTCGGGGGGCCTTCATGAGATCTGGCTGGCTCATTAAGGAGTCACATGAGACCATGCTACGAATAGATTGGTGCATCGTAAGGGTTTTATGACTACTAGAGGCTCCTACCTCCTCCCTTTATTATTTCCTTTTTTTATTTTATAATGTTTGGGAGTCATGAATGATTTCATGAGATAAATACTCAACCTCTTAGTGATGAATCGTGTGACCAATAAAGGTCCTATGGAGATGCATGATCATTTCATTAATAATTCAATCCTTTGTCCTTTGGGAGACAAATGGGGGTTCAAGATCACCTGGACATACCTGAGGCTCTTTATGTGATGAGGATGACATGTCGATGGACTTTTGGGAGGTAAGAAGAATATGTGCCCAGGGTCTCACAGTGTCCTGTGGATCACCAGGGGCATGTCACGTGAAGTTTATGACCTCAACTAGATCCTACCTCCTCCCACATTATTTGTTTTTTTTATTTTACAAATTCTTGGGGGTATTGTGAGTTTTCTTGAACTTTTTAAAGAACAAACATCCTTCCCCTTGTGATCCATCATGTTAAATTTATGATCACCATATTCCACCACCTTTTGGACATGTTCCTCCTATTTTCAATGGATTTTTGGATGGGTCATCAGGCACTTTCCGATTGAAAAAACACATGACTTGGGAGGAGCTCATATAGCTACCACCGTGTAACCACTGGTTGTCTGGGGTGACTTATTAAGATCATAAGGACTTATTGAAAAGACTTCATAGGATCCTTCATTGGATATGAAAAACACATGGTTCCTTCATGCGACCTTATGATGGTCACATGATCACATGTCTCTTAGAGTCTCGCACGATCCTCTAGTCACAACCACCTTCTCCTTCAATTGATTTTGTGGGGAAAATAATACTCATATCTGGGTATTTCTTCCTTTTTTAATTTTACAATTCTCATTTTATAGGCATCAAAAATCCCCCCCCCCTTAGGAGAAAAATCTTCAGGTTCAAGGACTCAGTTATGAAGAAATTAAATGCATACCTGAGTCCTTAGCATTATCACAAATCAGTGTCTGGGATGATGCTTGTTTTTTCAGAAGATGGTTGGTATTTTGTGATATTCCCTATAAATAGGGGTGGAGATCCATTTTTTATACCAACATTATACTTATCTAAAGCACTTTATATTTGCTTGTATCATATGAATTTGTCATAATACCCTTCTGTAATACCTGGTCGTGAGACCCCATAGTGATCCCTACTTTCATGAGGATTGTTCTGCAATATTCTTTTATCTCGGGCACCCATTCTAACCAACTAAGAACATAATTTTGGTAATTGTTTGATCTTTGGACATGGGGATATTGATTTTCTTGATAGTTAAACAGGGTCTTATAACTCAATCATACGATCGATTTGATTATTATGTGAGTCACGTGATCATGTCCTAGTCACACAATCATGAGTCTACAAGGGTTCATGCAATTTTGGGATTCCCTACAGGGTTATGTGACTCACTAGATCTTCGAGATTAAGGTGATTCGTGAACTCCTTATGTAATTTTTGAATCCCTTAATGATTGGTGTGATGAGCATGATGATTCCTGATTTATTATTACTTTTCCTTTGATATTTTTTTTATTTTATATTTCTAAAATATGACACTTAATTTTGTTTTTATGGATTCCAGTTCTCATTGATCCTCTTTCAAGCCCTCGAAGAAGGATTAAATGGAAGAAACATCCCATTTTGATGGTTTAGTGGTAAGAGTGGATTATACTTTCTATCATGACATTGGGTCACTTCAACTAATATTGATAAAGCGATGGGTTTGAAATTCGCAGACTATCCCCTTTCAGACTTCTTAACCTTTTATGGGTTTAGTCTTACACATGATGTTCCCATTACTCTGTAAAAGTCATAATTTATACCCTCCTCCTAGATTCTAAAGACCCATAATACCTTCTTGGAAAACATCACTATGTGGGATACATTATCACACAAGGGGGCCATGAAGATAGGCATATACTGACATTCATTCACACATACATTGATGGGACTGATCACGAACCCGATGAGGATATTCATATGTATCGCTCAATAATGTGGAAGACCTCCTCCAATTAGATGTTTGGGTGGGTTTAAAAATAGTAGTTCCAATCAGAAGGCAGTTTTGGACTAGGCTAGGGATATCCCTTATAGGTTAAATACATTGCTTCTGAATTCGTTAAGGAGTTTAAGTAAATTGGAATGTATGAGATTGTTTGGATATCATAGATGTCTACTTACTGTCATAAGAGTATGATGATGGAGTTGTTCAGTTGTTGGACCCCAAATACAAAAAAAATCTACCTCTTCAATTGTGAGGTTGGTTTTATCCTTTGGGACATGGAAAAATCTATAGTTCACCTATATTAGGTGGGATGTATGAATAGTTCTTTCCCCCATGGTGTGACTGGGATGACATAATGAGAACTCCTCCTCTAACCCAAGTGATGATTAGGCTAGTTGAATAAACTCAAACAAAGGATCCATCTCCTAGAGTGGATATCCCATTCAAGACATGGGTGGGATATTTCATTAAGAAAATCATCTTTGATGCAGAAGCTAAAAATTCTCAAGACTATCTTACAAAGGATACTCACAGAGCATCAGGTACTTACTAGCCCATAGTTGAAGAAGGGAAATCTAGAGAGTGTGGATAGGAAGTTGTTCCTAGAATTGATCTATATATATAACTATCTATCTTCCTCACCATCTATATTGGTGGGTAATTACTCCCCACAAATGAAAATTGTGGATTTAGAGTTTCCACTTTCACGATAGAGACCTCCATGGTAGGGGGAGTATAGGGCTAGTCATCTCTGTGCTAGCCAAACTCTATCACCCTTTTCACCCCATTTAAAAGTTAAAAGGACCTTATAGGATCATTTGGTCCTTTTAAGTATTATGGGGTTGTATAGGATCTCACCTAGGAGGTTATGAATATCTGAACATTTGGGATATCCCTAATGCATGCTTCATAACATACCTATAATGTGTCAACAAGGTAATACTTGTTACATTGAAAGATCAATATATTAAGGATCATATGAGTTTTTAAGACCATTTCTATTTAAGAACATATAGACTAGTGCTTCCATGTGATATTGTTGACATTGGTGAGGGCAGTCTCAAGGCATGGGCTTATGTGATATCATTTCATGAGGGGTTTTTTAACCCGTATTGATAGGGACCTCTTTTTTCAAGTGGTATGCACCATGCTAGTTCATCCTCTAATTATTATGTGTCCAATCAATATGAACTCACTCTATTTATGTTACAAATTATGATAATATGATGGTATCTCACAAATTTTGGATGATATTTACAAGAGAAGAGGTAGGTATTGAGATAAACCTTCCTCTCCATAATGCATCAATCAGTTTATCTCATGTTTACATGTAGGTTTGGATTCACTCATATCTTATCAGAAAATTATACAAATTGTTAACTGATTCCTTTGAACCCCCATCTTCTTAACACAATCCCAAACCTAGAAAGTAGCTTGATTTAAAAGGGATGGCATACCTAGAGCACACCACAAGGAATTTAGGTGCTTACCATTATCGGTGGAAGCACCCATAGGTACGGCTAAAGAAAATTTAGTGTTAGAGGGTGAGACTATGATAGAGATATTTTTTCCTATAGAATCCCATAAATGGATGGATTATGGGTTAAGAACATAGAATATGAACTCTGGGGTATATTTCATCAAACATAGTTAATTTTGGAAGGTTTTTCCAATACCACTACCCCTCTTGGTATCATTTTTAAAGACCACCATGAGGAGGTAAAGGTCCTTTTTTGAGACCATGAGGACTATTTGGAGAGCATCAAGAGATAAGTATTTTACTCCTCGCTAGTCCAAAAAATGGTTGTTCAGTACAAATTTTAAATTGCAATGGATAAATATGGTTATCCCATTTCCAAGGAAGTGGTAATTATGGGATTAATTCTATATATTTTTTCTTTAAAAGGGTTATAATTTCATTGAAACTATATTGGAATTATTTATATGTTAACACAGTTGGAGGATATTGAATATAATCCATATCTTACATCCTCATTATATTCTATCCATGTTACAGTTGTGGGATAGGAATTTGGAAGTGACCAAGGGAACGATGATGAAGCGTCCTTGGGTTGATCGTCTTAGATGAGGGCATATATTACTACTTATAAAAGAATATTTTTAGCTTTAGTGCCTTCTAGAGAGACATAATCATAAGGGAATAAGAATAAAAGGAAGTGATCTCCACTATCAGGTCCTTATACTCCAAAATCCTTAAGTAATTTTGGAATTTAACTCTTCTCAGGTCTTCGATAATTCTTGAAAAACATTCTAATTCGTTAAAAATTTGTAGGTCCCCACTGAGATCACCTAAATGAGAACATATCTATTTCCAAGGATGTGGGAGTGTGTTTTTTATATACCCTTCATTTTCAGGATCTACCGATCAGGAAGTGGAGGTGGCTTAGGTGTTGGTTCAATCTTTCTCATTGCCTACTGTAGACATTTCAATGATCATACTATTTAATAAAGTATGGTTGGATACACTTTTTTAGGATGCTAACATTGGTATGTATTATACTACCATGTTTTCCTTGATGGAAGAAAATTTTATATAAGGTGAACCATTCTTCAAGACTAAACACTTTTTTTACTGGTTTCATATTTCTTGATATCATCTTTTTTTCTTGCAGTCCCCAACAGTGGTGAAAGAACCATTTCTTCAGGAAAAATATCGAAGGTTCCACAAATTTTCTCATCACATGAAGGTGGTACCTCCTCTCCTGATGATGGGGTTAGGGAAGTGGATGTCACCAGTGATGCAACTAAAAAGGTATGTTTCTAACCTTAGTCATATCCTCCTTATTAGTTTGTGAAACCATATTATTCATCATGTAACTGATAAATACATGTGCCTCTTTATAGCATCATATTCACCCTAAAGTTAGGAGTCTCTAGTTCCTTCTCACTTGGGGGTTCCTCTAAATGTATAAACCAATGAGGAAGCTAGTTATCTTCCCTCTTCATAAAATACTGTGACTAAAACTCTTTCCCTGAGGAACTGGGTCCTGGAATATGTTCTTGTTCATATAATGGGCATGGGTAAAGGCTCAAAATCTATACCACTCTGTCATTCGATGAGGCAACACATGTGAATGGAGGTTTAGGCCTTAGTTTTAGATACCCCCTTTTAGGAGTTGAAGGATCGGTTGGGACACCTTCAGTTTATATTTGCTGCCCTTGGTTATGAGGGTTTTGATTATTCTTCCTCTCATGCACAGGTAAAGGAAGAAGTCTCTCTGAGAGAGAAGAATAGGACCATTTAATTGAGGGTGGTAATTATTGATTCTTATCTTCAATAAAGTAGAAATATTATGAGGATTTGAAGGAATATTCCTAATATAATATAAAATTGGCCACTCACTATGACATAGTCAATGCTAGTAATATAGAAATTGGTTATTTTTAGTCTCAAATTGTTTATCTTCAATCTGTGATCATTCATATTATAGAATATTTATCTATATTTCAACATTAACTCTAGATATTGTAGAAGGTTGTGATGGAGAAACATAGACTTCTTGATGTGGAATATAAGGCATGTCTTGAAGCTGTTACTAGGGAGGAGGATTTTCAATAGGTCGCGAGGGTAGAAAATGAATCTTTTTGTCACGACCCGTCCTCGGGGCCCGTGCCGTGACTACCCCATGCCCGCCTTCCATAGGTCAGGGGCTGGCGACTAGTACCAAAGGCGTAAAATCCCGATAACTGGGAAGGCATTTCCTTTATAAAAGAAAACAAGCACCATAGAGTACAAGCGGAAGAAGTAAACACTAAGTAAAAACTGAGTACAACAGTAAGTGCGGAAAGTAAAAAGGGGCCGGAAATACAAGCCCAACTGTAAAGTACAACTCGAAAGGGAAAACAGCAACTGAAAAGTAAAGCTGCTACGCCGAGCTGTCCACTGGAAATCCCACCTGAAGGGTGGGTACAGATAGCTCCTCTGCTCCTCAGGTCCCACCGTCTACTCCGAGTATGTCTCGCCCAGTGGTCCACCTCCGGGTAACGCCTCGTCATCACGTCCACCTCTGGGTACCACCTCGTCGTGAGGTCCTCCTCCGGGTACCATCTCTTCGTATAGTCCTCCTCCAGGTACTGTCCAGTCCTCGAACACTCGGCTTCTGTCAGCACTGCCTGTCGTCTGCAACCAACACAACGAGGTGCGGGCATATCCCATGCAGGGGTGAGTATAATGATACTCAGTAGGGACCCCGAGACCCTCAAGGTCTCACTAAACCAACAAGGATAACCACAAAGAAGATCTCAACAGATAACCTCTACTTAGATATATGCCCATACATATACCTAAGTTATCAAGTAACCCATCT
The DNA here is from genome assembly GCA_963277665.1 of Viscum album. Taxonomy (NCBI): domain Eukaryota; kingdom Viridiplantae; phylum Streptophyta; class Magnoliopsida; order Santalales; family Viscaceae; genus Viscum; species Viscum album. The sequence goes on from OY728130.1 coordinate 512,578,379, forward strand.
CAATCATGAGGAAACACAAGGATTGTGAAATCAACGGATAACCACTACCCGGGTATATGCCCATACATATACCTAAGTTAGCAAGTGACCCATCTCAATCATGAGGTAAACACAAGGTCAAAAGTCTCAGCTCAAACCAGGATTTTCATTATCGAAACTGTAACTGCTGAAGAGCTCCGTCTCTGGAGTGTACAATGGTCCTGTCACGACTCTGAGGTACTGCTCACTAACCTAAGACTGCTGAAGAACTCCACCCATCGAGTACTGCGGGCCAGCTGCTACAACCAAGCGCTCCCATGTGCCGCTACAACCAAGCGCACCTCTGTCGTGGGTCTGCCGCTACAACCAAGCGCTCCCATGTGCCGCTACAACCAAGCGCACCTCTGTCGTGGGTATGCTGCTACAACCAAGCGCTCCCATGTACCGCTACAACCAAGCACAACTCTGTCGTGGGTATGCCACTACAACCAAGCGCTCCCATGTGCCGCTACAACCAAGCGCAACTCTGTCGTGGGTCTGCCCCTACAACCAAGTGCTCCCATGTGCCGCTACAACCAAGTGCACCTCTGTCGTGGGTATGCCGCTACAACTAAGTTCTCCCATGTGCCGCTACAACCAAGCGCACCTCTGTAACACTCCGAGTCGTTCGATCAGCAGTCGTCGGGTCTCAGCCAGCTACACGGTCTTCGTACTCCGCACGCTCGTCACTGGGAGGGTCCGCTCCACGAGCTACAGGTTGATACTCCAAGTATCTCAAAGTCCCATGAAGAAGTATCTCAAAGGACTTCCACGTCATAAGGGTCTCAACGCAACATACGGCGCGTCAATCGGACGCCCGATTTGTGAGTTATTAGCCTTTTCGTCCCAGGGGCCCGGTTGGTTTCGTGAGCAAACCAAACCCGGCCGTATCTCAAATGTACCCCGAACTCTCATAGGGTAAACTCATAGGGACCATTTCTCAACGCGATCACCAAAGCCGCTGACGGTTCGTCAAACGGACGTTCTGTCAGAAAGATATCAGCTTTTCCGTTCCAGGGGCCCGGTTGGATTTCGGTGCGATCCAACCCGGCCACTATCCATCTGCATCCTAAACTTGGGCGGAGGATTCCAAAAGTTCCGTATCGTCAACAGGAACTCAACGCAACAGACGGCGCGTCAATCGGACGCCCGGTCTGAGAGTTATTGGCTTTTTCGTCTCACACTCACCTTGGGAAACTTCCCAGGAGGTCACCCATCCTGATCACTACTCTAGGCCAAGCACGCTTAACTACGGAGTTTTAACCACGTAGGCTCCTGAAAAGGAAGGTGCACCTTGAGTATAGTATACCGAAACGACCGTCTCGATCCAAGGATCGCGTTGCCGCTAACGACGAGTCGTTTGGAGGCCTGTAGCCGAAGATACGGGCATTTGACCAAACCGCTCGGTAACGGGGGTTTCGGGCCCGGGCCGTCCCGACCCGAGACCCCCCGGATGGCCCGAACCGGGTCGACCCGCCCCGGACGGGGTCGACCGGGCCCGGCGCGGCGAACCGGCCAGGCGTGCCGGTTCGGCGCAAGGCAGCGCGCCGGGCGCGCTGCCAGCTTGGCCGAAGGCCGAGCTTGCTGGAATCGGGGGGCTGCCTGCCCCCCCCCCCCCTTTGTGAAACCGGCCCCCCTCATAATGGGGGCCAAATAACTGCCCGGGGGAATTAAATTCCACCGGTTTCCACCAACCCGGCCGGCCCGACCTGGCCGGCCGGCTTCTTGTCAACAGGACCGGAAAGGGCCGGTCCTCTTCCGTCTTCCGGCACCTGCGGCCCGGCTGGCCGCCGGTCATCACGATCCGCCGCGGCCCCACTCCGGCCGCGGCGTCTTCGGTTTCCTTCGACGCGGCGCGACGGCGTCATGTTCATGATAATTCTTTCCACGGCGCGGCGCGACGGTGCCGCACAATAATTTTTGTGTGATTCCCGCGTGGTGCGACGACACCACGTTATCTCGTTTCATCCGCAAGAAACATTCAAGAACAAAGGAGTGGGTTTCGGCCGTGTTTGTGTTGTCTGGTACCCCTCTCGTTAGACGATAACACTTAAACGTTCATCCTCAAGTTTTTCATGCTAGAACCAAGAACGGAAAATAATTAAATAAAGTAATAACAAACCCCTACCTCGCTTTTCGTTATGTGTTGACGAAGTCGCGGAAAGGCGGCGGCGATTCGTCGACATCGGAAAAGAGAAGTCGTTGACGACGTCGGCGTTCTTCGTGAAAGGCGCTCCCTTCTTTATTCCGGAAGGAGTGGGAAGGAGGCATCCAAGAAGGGATCGACGTTGGAAACTTCACGTTCTTCTTTGGAAAAGGCATTCTTCGTCAAGAAGACGTTGTTCCATGTTTGGAGATGTCCTTCGTGTTCTTCGTCGAGGGTGGAATTCTCTTCAATCCTTCCATGACTCTATCACAAAGATTTAGCCAACCCCAAACAATAAAACAACACACCTTATTATAGTGTTAGCTTAATGAATTCAAAATAATTCAAATTCATTAAGTTACATCCTTCATTATTGGGTGGAGAGGCTCCAAAATTAATGAAGGTGGAAGTGAAGAGTCACATTTAATTGGGGGGGGGGGGTTCAAGGGAGTTAAGGAGTTTAAGGAGTTAGGAATTTGAGGGGTTTTGGCACATTAAGTTCAAGGGAGTTTAAAGGGGGTAGAAGAGAGTTAAGGGGAAGGTGAAGGGTTGGGGCTCGTGTGGGCCCCACCTCACCTTAATCCTCACTTTGTTAGTTAGGAACTTGTGATTCCACCCCAACTTCCACACTTAGGATATAACCACTTAAGAAGATAAATAAAATTTGTAACAAAAATTTTATTTTTCTTTACACTTAAACCACAACCTTAATAAACAACTTCTCCCAAGCAAAGGAAACTCCAGGAAAGGCATTCCTAAGCAAAAACCGGCGCTACGGTTCCATCGGTTCTCTAGGAACTTGATTCCGGGCACCGGTTCAAAAGTTAGAAATTCCCGCTCGTTCGTTCACTGAACGTACTCGAGCCAACCTTTGGAAATTGATTCTGGGCACACCGGGCCTCGGAATCAGGCACTGTCAGAAACTGTGTTCTTTTAAAATTTCAAAGAAAATTAAGAAAAAAATTTCCTTGAAATTTCCGGGTCTTTACATTACTCCCACCTCAGGGCTTTACGTCCCCGTAAAGCTTCATCACAAACTAGGGTCACAAAAGCGGTACAAAGCACGCATCTGAGCCTTCCGCTCCCATGTGCTCACCTGGAGGTTCCCGTACTGTCAAAGGAAGTGCACCCAAGGAATCGATCATCCTCGTAGGATCTTCTCCTGTCTATTCTTGATCCCCAATGGAACCTTCGTGCATGTCGCTCTATCATCGACGTCCAACTCCCTGAGGTCGATGATGTGTGAAGGATCAAGCACGTATCTCCTCAATTGAGTTACGTGAAAGTCATCATGCACCTGGTGCAACTGAGGTGGATGGGTCAAGCGATAAACCACCTCGCCTACCCTGCTGGGGACCTAGAAAGGTCTATTGAACCTCAGAGATCTCTCGTGGTCGCCATCCTCGAACTCTAAAGGTCTCCCTTTTTAGGTTAGAACTGAAACTCAAAACTCCTGCTGCCACGAGGGTAAGGTTGGCCGACCCAAAAATGATCGGCTACACCCTCCCATGCACGAGTTTATCTTGTGCTGCCCAAGGTTTCCTTTTCGCCGACCAAGGAAAACCCATCCCAACGTTTTCCTAATACCGTCAATTTGAGTATGAACAGTGATTTCCAAATACATACTCAAACTAACATCGTAAGGCCTCGACGCTGCCACCAAGAGGTCCTAACCGAGACTCTCGCCTCAAGGGTCAGATCACACATCGGCGTAAGTGTGACTATCGAGTCTCCTCCCAAAGGTATCTCCAGACGTGAGGGTCAAGTCAACGGATTAACCGGAATCTCTAGGTCTGGGACGAGATTCATGGAAGGAAGGGATGATTCGTTTCAATGCCTGTGGCTACGGCCGCTAGTAGAAGATAAATTCCGCACTTCGAATCATCCTTAGAGCCCCTTTTTGGTCGCACTCCATGACCGCAAGCAGCTACCCTCTTTCCCTACTCTCCAACTCCCTGAGTCTAGCGGGGACTACAAAGGCGGGTTATGGTAACATGTTGAAATGTACACCACCACGAGCTGCTCTCCAAGCTCTGCCTCCATGTCTGCTACTCTACAGATTCATCTGTCCTTAACATTTCCTCTTCTTGAAACATTTTACATGCCCAAGTCTCCGAGACTGGTGTCAGTTTCCTGCTTTCCAAACTTCTAACATTCTCTGGCTGTATTCGATCAGCAAAGAATTCTCAACCACAAAGGTTCCTTCTAGCACTCTAGCCTAAGTAGAAATTCATAGAGAAAAGGTGCTGGCTCGGAAGCCCTTAAACATACCATGCTCAGAGGTCCGACCTCCATTGCACTGATTGAAACGCTTCCATCAAGTACCCGATATGTTAGGTACGCCTTCATGAATTCTCAGCTATCAACACGTCGTCCCGCCGAAACTGTAAAAGTTCTAGAAAATTCTCGGCCACCTCCTCAAGCCAGTCCTCAGCCGCCTATGAGTCAGGTTCACCTCGGAACATGAGGGTATCTGAAGTTAGAACACATGTAAGGAAGTAAACTTACATGTGTCACCTACCGGTACCGCCGGTTGTAACTGCTGACCAACAGGTAGTGATGTATAGCTGACACACTACCCAAACGCACTATCTCAGGCATCGGTTCACGTACCGAAGCCTCATCACTATGCGGAACATCCTCATGGTCATTCATTGGAAAACACTAGTGGCCAAGTCCACCATCCACTCTACTGATGTCTCAACTAGGCGGAAAACTCTAGCAATCACCTCCAGCCATTGCTCTTCTGTCTGGAAATCTGCCTCGCCTCGTAACTTCTGAGACCCATACTGCTGGAACTCGTGCAATGCGCTCCGCCAGCGTGCACAGTTTGCTAGTATAGTCTTTGGCATCTGCTGCCCAACAGGTGGTGATGTACTGGTACACCACCCGAGGGTGCCAGCATAGTAAAAAGGGCCCTGCACCAGAGCCTCGTCGCTCGGTGAGCCGTCATCGAGTACTCTCTCGGAACTCCAACTCACTGTCTGCGTGGAGACTTCCTGAATAGATGTGACACGGTCAATGTCTTATACCTGGTGAGCTGACCTGGTTTGAGCTGACTTTAAAACTTTGGAAACACACACGCAATCAGTGTTTTTGTGTACAAAGTCAGAAATCAGTAGTCAGGGTCTTGGTGTACGGATACGTCGGCCGCTGCACCAACACTGGACTCCCTGAACTGAAAACCACACTCGGTACCCTTAACACTATTGCTTCACAGAAAGATACATCAGTGTCACGACCCGTCCTTGGGGCCCGTGCCGTGACTACCCCAAGCCCGCCTTCCATAGGCCAGGGGCTGACGACTAGCACCAAGGTGTAAATCCCAACAAAATGGGAAGGCATTGCCTTTGAAAAGTAAACAAGCACCACAGAGTAAGCAAGAAGAAAAGTAAACACTAAGTAAAAACTGTACAAGCTGTGCTGAAAGTAAAAGGGGCCGGAAATACAAGCCCAACTGTAAAGTACAACTGAAAGGGAAAACAGCAACTAAAAAGGGAAAACTGCAGCGTCGAGCCGTCCTCTGGAAGTCCCACCTGAAGGGTGGGTACAGAAAGCCTCCACTGCTCCTCGGGTCCACCTAACCGCTCCGAGTACGTCCCGCCCAGTGGTCCACCTCCAGGTACTGTCCTGCTCCGCACGCCTCCTCCACGATCAGCGTTGTCCGTCGTCTGCAACCAACACCACGAAGTGCGGGCATAGCCTGTGCAGGGGTGAGTATAAGCTACTCAGTAGGGACCCCGAGACCCCCGAAGGTCTCCCGAAATCCACAAAGGATAAATCACGAAGAAGAGGTACAATCACGAAGTAACATCTAACACGGCTTAGGTATATGCACATACATATACCTAAGTCATCAATTCCCTGGTCGACTCCAACGTCTGAGCCCTAGCACAACCCAGTCCACACAGGAAAGCAAAACGCATACCCACGCAGGATAGAACAACACAATCCACCAAGGAAAGTAAACAGTAAATCCACACAGGATAGCTCAACACAATCCACAAAGGAGAGAAACACAAGATTCAGCTCACACAGGTATACTTTTTCGGATGACGATAAAGATGATCATTGAACCATCTAAGTCGTCGGACCCACGAAGGATCGATAGGTACTAACCTTGCAGTGACCCACACAGGATCAGGCCCATGCAGGACCTGAAGGAGTTGGCTCACACAGAACCGCTGAGAGATGACCCACATAGGATCGGACCCACACAGGATCGGGCCCACACAGGACCGGGCCCACGCAGGACCTGTAGGCGCTGGCTCACACAGAACCGCTGAGCGCTGACCCACGCAGGATCGGACCCACACAGGATCGGGCCCACACAGGACCGGGCCCACGCAGGACCTGTAGCACTGATCCACGTAGGATCGCTGAGTGCAGTAGTCGTCGCAGTCCGCTGAGGATCTCTGCACAGTCGTCGCCGCAGTCCACTGAGGATCTCTGCACGGTTGTCGTCGGAGTCCACGGAGGATCTCTGCACAGTCGTCGCCGCAGTCCACTGAGGATCTCTGCACGGTCGTCACTGTCGAAGTAGCAGTCGCAGCCAGCCTAGGGTTCCCGCACACAGCAAGCTCGTTCGGGAGGTTCCGCTCCACGAGCTGAGAGGCTGATACATCAACTGACACAAAGTCCGAAGTTGATGTATCCAAAAGTTCCGTATCGTCAACAGGAACTCAACGTCGCAGACGGCGCGTCAATCAGACGCCCGGTCTGAGAGATATTGGCATTTTCGTCCCAGGGGCCCGGTTGGTTTTTAAGGAAAAACCAACCCGACCGCACTCCACCTACGTCCAAACCTCGGGCGGAGTATGCCAAAAGATCCGTCTCACTTAGAGGAAGTCAACAAAGCTGACAACACGTCAATCGGACGTCCGTAGCTCAAGATATGAGCGTTTCCGCTCCGAGGGCCTGGTTGGTCTCGTGTACGAACCAACCCGGCCGAACTCAAAGTATTCCGAAACCTTGAGTGCGATATACCGAAACGACCGTCTCGATCCAAGGATCGTGTTGCCGCTGACGACGAGTCGTTTGGATGCACAAAGCTCAAGTTACGGGCGTATGAACGAAAATGTCCGAAGATGGGGGGTACGGGCCCGAGCCGACCCCCCCTGGGTCGGCCCGAACCGGGTCCGACCCGGTTGGACCGGTCCGGTCCGACCAGGGCGCGGCCCAGCCGGTCGGACCAGCCTGGCTCGGCTCGGCCGAGCACCAGGTGCCGTGGGTGTTGACCCGCGGCCTGAGGGAAGTTGCGGCCCGCGTGGGACGCGCCGGCGAACCGCGGACGCGGCTGAGCCGCGTCCCGCCTTGGCGAACCAGACCCGCGCGGCCGCGGGTCTGTTGGCCGCCGCCACCGCGGCTTCAGCCGCGGCGGCCTCTTCCGGCGGCGCGCCGGGGCGTCGCCGCCTCCGGCTGCCGGCGCCGCCGCGCCGCCGGCAACTTCCGCGGGCCGCCGGCGTCGCTCAGGTGGCCCGTTCTCCTTCCCGTCTGCGCCGCTGCTCCTCCCGGGATCCGTTCTTTACTGCGGAAACGTCAAACGTCCGCTGCGGCACGTTCCGTCGTCGACCTTCAAATCTGCACAAAATGAAGAACGGCGGAGGGTCGTCGGGCCGTGTTCTTTTGGCCTGCACCCTCCGCGTTAGAAATAAACAACCGGGAGAAATTGTTCAACACATGAACCAACAATTTTAATTTTGATAAAATAAAATTGTTTCCTTGAATCCGGTTCTTTAATTTTTAAATAAAGATCACGGTGATAACAAAGAGGGGTATTCCAAAATTATAAAATCCCTACCTCGTCGATCGTCGCGCGCGGGCGTTCTTCGCGGAAAAGCTTGTCGCGTCGTCGCGGGGAGGCGTCGCGTCGTCGCGGAATCCAGCGTTGAGTCGGCGAGCTCAACGAACCAAGAACAACAGATTTAAATTATAATTAATGAAATCTGTGTTCAAAATAAAAGAACCTTGAGCGGAAATCCGAAATCACTCACCTCAAATGGTCGGTGATCGGAGATCGGAGATCGGAGATCGGAAGAACGTCTCGGACGAAGGCGTCGTCGATTTCCGGGTTCGGCGTTCTTCGCGTTCTTCGCGTTCTTCGCGTTCTTCGCGAGGGAGCTGAAGAAACAGGGATCCTCTCAAATCTTTTCAAAAGATTTTGGGCTGGTCTTATTTTATTAACATGCCAACACACGAAAACCGGTTAAGAAACGATTGAATTAATTCGTTTAATTAATTCAACGAAAGAAACAGGCCATTTAATTTACGAAAGAAACAGCCCATTTAATTCACGAAAGAAACAGCCCATTTAATTGTTCTGTTAAATATTTAGAAAACGCGTCAGTTGACTTTCATTAAGACGGGTTTTCACGGGTGCGTTTCTTAGCGGAAAGAAACGGCGGGGCTCGTGCGGGCCCCACCACACAAATATCCTACCAAGGGGGTAGGATATTTCTGGATAGCATCCTATCCAGTTCAACTCAGTTCAAGCCGTCTCTAAGTGGCTTCAAGTGGCATCCAAGTGGCTTAAGTGAAATAAAATAAAGTTGTCGCAAAATTATTTTATTTCTTAACTTTAAGCCCGAAAATTAAAAACCACACCCGAGCAAACGCAACTCCGAAAGAGGTGTTTCTAAGCGAATACCGGCGCTGCGATTTTATCGGTGCCCTCAGAATTCGATTCCGGGCACCGGTTCAAAAGTTAGAAAAACCCGCTCGTCCGTTCACTGAACGTACCCAATCCAAACTTCGGAAAATGATTCCGGGCACACCGGGCCTCGGAATCAGGTGCCGTCAGAAACTGCGCTCTTGCAAAATTCCAAAGAAAATTAAGAAAAAAAAATTTCCTTGAAATTTACGGGTCTTTACATTACTCCCAGCTCAGGACTTTACGTCCCCGTAAAGATACATCAAAAACTAGGGAAACAAATGTGGGTACTGAGCACGCATCTGAGCCTCCCGCTCCCAAGTGCTCTCCTGGAGGTTCCCGTGCTGCCATCTGATGCGCACAAGAAGAATAGATCGCCTACGTAGGACCCGCTCCTGTCGATCCTCTATCTCCACTGGGACCTCCGCAAAAGTCGCTCCATCATCCACGTCTAGCTCCCCATAGTCAATGATGTGCGTCGGGTCGTGCACGTATCTCCTCAGCTGGGATACGTGGAAGACGTCGTGCACCCGGTTCAACTGAGGTGGCAGAGCCAGGCGATAAGCCACCTCGCCAATCCTGCTGAGGACCTAGAAAGGCCCGATGAAGCGTGGAGACAACTTGCCGCCTCGTCCAAATCTCCGCAAACCATGTCGAGGTGAGACACGCAAGAAGACGTGGTCGCCATCCTCGAACTCTAGTGGCCTCCGCCTCCTGTCAGCATATGACTTCTATCGGCTCTGTGCTGTCCTCATCCGCTCCTGGATGACTTGGATCTTATCTGTCGTGGCCCGGACCATCTCCGGTCCCACAAGTGCTGACTCTCCAGGGTCTGTCCAGCACAAAGGAGATCTGCAAGGCCTGCCGTACAACGCCTCGTAGGGTGCCATCCCGATGGTGGAGTGGTAGCTGTTGTTTTACGCAAACTCCACCAAGGGTAGGTGGTCCTCCCAGCTGCGACCAAAGTCGAGGACACATGCGCGGAGCATGTCCTCGAGAGTCTGAATGGTCCTCTCCGTCTGACCATCCATCTGAGGGTGAAAGGCGGTGATCAGACGTAGCCGCGTCCCGAACGCCTCCTGCAACCCCTTCCAAAGCCGGGAAGTAAAACGAGCGTCCCGATCGGAGACGATAGTCGATGGCACACCGTGAAGTCATACAATCTCATGAACGTAGAGACGCCCCAAGCTCTCCACTGAGCCCTGCTCTCGGATGGGTAAGAAGTGTGCCGACTTGGTGAGTCGGTCAACAATCACCCAAATGGAATCGTGACCTCTGGAAGTGCGTGGAAGTCCAGTCACGAAGTCCATAGATATCCCGCCCACTTCCACTCCGGGACCTCCAAGGGCTGTACCAAGCCTGCTGGTACCTGATGCTCTGCCTTCACCTGCTGGCAGGTGAGGCACCGTGAAACGAACTCTGCCACAGCCTTCTTCATGCCCGGCCACCAGTGCTGTCGTCTGAGACCCTGGTACATCTTCGCCACTCCAGGATGTACCGCCAAAGGAGAAGTGTGAAACTCTCTCAGCACCTCCTCTCGTAAGGCGACTGGTACCAAGGTACGTCCTCTGAAAAGGACATCGTGCTCTGCTCCAAGGGAGAAACCATCAGGTGCCTGTCCCGAGGATATATGTGCACGCCGTGTCTCACAGTCAACGTCCCCATGCTGTGCCTCTCTGACCTGCTGAAGAAGTGGAGGAGAGACTGTGAGAGGCTGAAGGAAGGATGCTCCATCTCTATCCACGAAGGATATCTGCAAAGCGGCTAGCTGCTCTGTCGCCTCCTCAAGTAGCTGGATGCCCGTCCTCCTGCTGAGGGCATCAGCCACCACGTTCCCCTTCCCAGGAGTATAGACTATCTCAAAGTCATAGTCCTGGAGGAACTCGAGCCATCGCCGCTGTCTCGGGTTCAGGTCCTTCTGAGAGAAGATGTACCTGAGACTCTGGTGGTCAGAAAAGACTGTGAAGCGCTCGCCCATCAGATAGTGTCGCCAAGTCTTTAGGGAAAAGACCACTGCTGCCAACTCCAAGTCATGGGTAGCGTAGTTCTGCTTATGAGGCCTCAACTGACGTGATCCGTAGGCAATCACAGCCCGATCCTGCATCAGGACACACCCGAGTCCGGTCCCTGATGCATCGCAGTAGACTACGTATCCAACTCCCTCCTCTGGCAACCTCAAGATAGGTGCGCTGGTCAACCTCTGCCTCAGCTCCTGGAAGCTCTGCTGACATCTATCTAACCACACGAAGGGTTTCCCCTTCTTCGTCAACGCTGAGAGTGGGGCCGCAACTCTGGAGAAGTCCGGCACAAATCTCCGATAGTATCCGGCTAGGCCCAAGAAACTCCGCACCTCTTTCACGCTCTTGGGTGGCTCCCAAGCTAGCACTGCCTCGATCTTCGCGGGATCTACTGCAACTCCCACCTCAGAAATGACGTGCCCCAAGAAGTGGACCTCACGTAACCAGAACTGACACTTCGAGAGCTTTCCATAAAGCTGGTGCTCTCGGAGTGTGTCTAGTACAACACACAGGTGGTAGGCGTGCTCCTCCTCCGTCATCGAGTACACCAAAATGTCGTCGATGAAGACCACGACAAATCGATCGAGGTATGGCTGGAAGATCCTGTTCATGAGGCTCATGAACACTGCTGGAGCGTTGGTCACGCCAAAAGTCATAACCAAGAACTCATAGTGGCCATACCGACACCTGAAGGCCGTCTTCTGCACATCCTTGTCTCGAACTCTGAGCTGATGATAGCCTGACCTGAGGTCTATCTTCGAGAACCACCGTGCTCCCTTGAGCTGGTCGAAGAGGTCATCAATCCTGGGTAGCAGATACTTGTTCCTCACTGTCACCTGATTCAGGCGACGATAATCGACACACAATCGCAAGCTCCCTTCCGCCTTCTTGGCGAACAAAATCGGGGAAGCCCTGGGCGAAACACTAGGTCGGATGAGCCCCTTGCCCTGCAAGTCCTCCAACTGTACCCGCAGCTCTCGAAGCTCAGCGGGGGCTATCCGATACGCTGGAGTGGATATCGGGGCTGTCCCGGGGTACAGGTCAATATAAAAGTCTACCTCTCTGCGAGGAGGTAGTCCTGGAACGTCGTCGGGAAAGATGTCCGCGTACTGATCCACCACTGCAGGAAAACTGGGACTCCGCACGTCAACTGCTCCCAGGATGAGGCTAGCCAACTGATGAGTGATGGGCTGACCTCTCCTCTGCGTGAGTCCATCCTGTGCTGCTAAGGCTCCCTTCTCACCGGTGAAGGTGAACCTGATCCCGTCAGTGCGCACACATCGCACCTTGCGCCTAATGCAGTCAATCTGAGCATGGGCCGTAGATAACCAGTCCATGCCCAAGATGACGTCGTAAGGCTCGACGCTGCTACAAGAAGATCCCAGCCAAAGCTCTCGCCTCCTAGAGTAAGCTCAAACTGCCGGCACCAGTGTGTAATCGTCGAGTCTGCTCCCGTAGGAGTCTCTAGCCGTAAGGATCGAGCCAACGGATCTGTCGGAATCTCCGAGCTCCAAACAAGGGCAGTGGCTATGAAAGAGTGACTCGCTCCTGTGTCTATCAGAACTGCAGCAAGGGTGGAATAGACACAGATCGTACCTCGAATCATCTCTGGCGCACCGTGGTCGTAGGCCTCCGCTGCCTGGAGCTGAGCCTGTCTCTGCCCGCCAGCTCCCTGTGGTCGGGGCGGGCCTCCTGGTGGTGGTGGTGGCAGAGCCTCAAAGCGTCGCCCACCACCTGCTGCTCGGCCAGCTCCTCTGCCTCGTCCGCCTCCTCCCTGCGGACTGCCACGGTCGACCCTCTGCCTCTGCCTGGGTGGTCCCTCCACCGTCTGCTGCCACTCGGTACGACGGGTCGGGCAGTCAAGAGCCATGTGGCCCTGCCCGCCACACTCGTAGCACTGCCTGCCTCTCGGAAGGCTGGCTCCGGGCCGGGTGCCCTGCACTGCTGAGCCAGTGTCCCGAGGTCACCTGCCGGAAGGTCTGGTCTGCCTGGAACCCTAAGTCATCCGCCGGCTACCAGCTGCCGAAGACTCCGCTACCTGCCGCCCTACGGTAGGTCTCGCTGTGGACTCAGCCAGGAAGCTCTCGATCAGGAGGGCTCGCTCCAGTACTCCAGCCTGGGTCGGGATGCTGAGGGAGATCAGCGATGCCCTGATCTCGTGTCTCAATCCCTGCCCGAAGGTCCGGGCCTGGAAGAAGGGGTCCCGTACCATGTCTGTCGAGTAGCGAGATAGGTCGGTGAACCTCGCCGCGTACTGAGCGACCGTCAAGCTGCCCTACCGCAGCTGAAGAAGCTCCTGGATGCGCACCGCACGAAGGGTGGCCGGGACGAACTTTGAGCGGAAGAGGCTCTCGAATTCCATCCAGATGAGGGTGGCCTCATCGTGTACCTGGAGCATCAGGCTCCACCAGTGTCCGGCTGCTGCGTGCAGTAGGCTCGCCGCGAGGATCACCATGAGGTCTGCTGGTGTCCTCACTAGCCTGAAAACTCAGACGACCGCCTCCAGCCAGTCCTCGGTTGCCTGGGGGTCCGACTCCCCACGGAACCTGGGTGGTCGCTGGCACTGGAACTCATGCAGAGCTCCGAGGCATCGTGCGTCGTCAGCTGCCAGTGCTGGAAGCATCGGAGGCTCGGCGGGTAAAGATGCCGTCGGTGCCTCTGCTGTCAACGGGCCCTGTACCGAGGCCTCGTCGCTCGGCGGGCTATCATCGCGCCCTACTCTAGGAACCCTAGCTGGCTGCTGTCGTCGTGCCATCCTGAAAAGGAAACAAGTATGCCATGGTCAGAACAGTATACCTGGTGAGCTGACACAAGTAATCACAAAGAAAACTTGAAACACACATGCAATCAATGTTTTCGTGCATTAAGTCGGAAATCAGAAGTCAGGGTCCTGGTTTATGGATACATCGGCCGCCACACCAACACTGGACTCCCTGGACTGATAACCACACTCAATACGCTAAATACTATTGCTTCACATAGTAGAAAGATCAGAGTCTGCGGTAGAACCGACCACCTCTGATACCAATTTGTCACGACCCGTCCTCGGGGCCCGTGCCGTGACTACCCCAAGCCCGCCTTCCATAGGCCAGGGGCTGGCGACTAGAACCAAGGCGTAAATCCCAACAAAATGGGAAGACATTGCATTTGAAAAGTAAACAAGCACCACAAAGTAAGCAAGCGGAAAAGTAAACACTCAGTAAAAACTGTACAAGCTGTGCTGAAAGTAAAAGGGGCCGGAAATACAAGCCCAACTGTAAAGTACAACTGAAAGGGAAAACAGCAACTAAAAAGGGAAAACTGCAGCGTCGAACCGTCCTCCGGAAGTCCCACCTGAAGGGTGGGTACAGAAAGCCTCCACTGCTCCTCGGGTCCACCTAACCGCTCCGAGTACGTCCCGCCCAGTGGTCCACCTCCAGGTACTGTCCTGCTCCGCACGCCTCCTCCACGATCAGCGTTGTCCGTCGTCTGCAACCAACACCACAAAGTGCGGGCATAGCCCGTGCAGGGGTGAGTATAAGCTACTCAGTAGGGACCCCGAGACCCCCGAAGGTCTCCCGAAATCCACAAAGGATAAATCACGAAGAAGAGGTACAATCACGAAGTAACATCTGACACGGCTTAGGTATATGCCCATACATATACCTAAGTCATCAATTCCCCGGTCGGCTCCAACGTCCGAGCCCTAGCACAACCCAGTCCACAAAGGAAAGCAAAACGCATACCCACGCAGGATAGAACAACACAATCCACCAAGGAGAGTAAACAGTAAATCCACACAGGATAGCTCAACACAATCCACAAAGGAGAGAAACACAAGATTCAGCTCACACAGGTATACTTCTTCGGATGACGATAAAGATGATCATTGAACCATCTAAGTCGTCGGACCCACGAAGGATCGATAGGTACTAACCTTGCAGTGACCCACACAGGATCGGGCCCACGCAGGACCTGAAGGAGTTGGCTCACACAGAACCGCTGAGAGATGACCCACACAGGATCGGACCCACACAGGATCGGGCCCACACAGGACCGGGCCCACGCAGGACCTGTAGGCGCTGGCTCACACAGAACCGCTGAGCACTGACCCACGCAGGATCGGACCCACACAGGATCGGGCCCACACAGGACCGGGCCCACGCAGGACCTGTAGCACTGATCCACGTAGGATCGCTGAGTGCAGTAGTCGTCGCAGTCCGCTGAGGATCTCTGCACAGTCGCCGTCGCAGTCCACTGAGGATCTCTGCACGGTCGTCGTCGGAGTCCCCGGAGGATCTCTGCACAGTCGTCGCCACAGTCCACTGAGGATCTCTGCACGGTCGTCGCCGCAGTCCACTGAGGATCTCTGCACGGTCGTCGCTGTCGAAGTAGCAGCCGCAGCCAGCCTAGGGTTCCCGCACACAGCAAGCTCGTTCGGGAGGGTCCGCTCCACGAGCCGAGAGGCTGATACATCAACTAACACAAAGTCCGAAGTTGATGTATCCAAAAGTTCCGTATCGTCAACAGGAACTCAACGTCGCAGACGGCGCGTCAATCGGACGCCCGGTCTGAGAGATATTGACATTTTCGTCCAAGGGACCCGGTTGGTTTTTAAGGCAAAACCAACCCGACCGCACTCCACCTGCGTCCAAACCTCAGGCGGAGTATGCCAAAAGATCCGTCTCACTTAGAGGAAGTCAACAAAGCTGACGGCACGTCAATCGGACGTTCGTAGCTCAAGATATGAGCATTTCCGCTCCGAGGGCCCGGTTGGTCTCGTGTACGAACCAACCCGGCCGAACTCAAAGTATTCCGAAACCTTGAGTGCGATATACCGAAACGACCGTCTCGATCCAAGGATCGTGTTGCCGCTAACGGCGAGTCGTTTGGAGGCACGAAGCTCATGTTATGGGCGTTTGAACGAAAACGTCCGAAGATGGGGGGGTACGGGTCCGGCCCGACCCCCCTGGGTCGGCCCGAACCGGGTCAACCCGAACCGGGTCGACCCGACCCGGGTCCGACCCGGTTGGACCGGTCCGGTCCGACCAGGGCGCGGCCCGGCCGAGCGGCCGAGCCCCAGGTGCCGCGGGTGTTGACCCGCGGCCTGAGGGAAGTCGCGGCCCGCGTGGGCCGCGCTGGCGAACCGCGGACGCGGCTGAGCCGCGTCCCGCCTGGGCGATCTGGACCCGCGCAGCCACGGGTCCGTTGGCCGCCGCCGCCGCAGCTTCAGTCGCGGCGGCCTCGTCCGGCGGCGCGCTGGGGCGCCGCCGCCTCCGGCTGCCGGTGGCCCGTTCTCCTTCCCGTCTGCGCCGCTGCTCCTCCCTGGATCCGTTCTTTACTGCGGAAACGTCAAACGTCTGCTGCGGCACGTTCCGTTGTCGACCGTCAAATCCGCACAAAACGAAGAACGGCGGAGGGTCGTCGGGCCGTATTCTTTTGGCACGCACCCTCCGCGTTAGAAATACACAACCGGGAGAAATTGTTCAACACATGAACCAACAATTTTAATTTTGATAAAATAAAATTGTTTCCTTGAATCCGGTTCTTTAATTTTTGAAGAAAGATCACGGGGATAACAAAGAGGGGTATTCCAAAATTATAAAATCCCTACCTCGTCGATCGTCGCGTGCGGGCGTTCTCCGCGGAAAAGCTCGTCGCGGAAGGGAGGGATCGTCGCGTCGTCGCGGGGAGGCGTCGCGTCGTCGTGGAATCCGGCGTTGAGTTGGCGAGCTCAACGAACCAAGAACAACAGATTTAAATTATAATTAATTAAATCTGTGTTCAAAAGAAAAGAACCTTGAGCGGAAATCCAAAATCACTCACCTCAAATGGTCGGTGATCAGAGATCGGAGATCGGAGATCGGAAGAACGTCTCGGACGAAGGCGTCGTCGATTTCCGGGTTCGGCGTTCTTCGCGTTCTTCGCGTTCTTCGCGTTCTTCGCGAGGGAGCTGAAGAAACAGGGATCCTCTCAAATATTTTCAAATGATTTTGGGTTGGTCTTATTTTATTAACATGCCAACACAAGAAAACCGGTTAAGAAACGATTGAATTAATTCGTTTAATTAATTCAACGAAAGAAACAGTCCATTTAATTTACGAAAGAAACAGCCCATTTAATTCACGAAATAAACATCCCATTTAATTGGTCTGTTAAGAATTTATAAAACGTGTCAGTTGACTTTCATTAAGACGGGTTTTCACGGGTGCGTTTCTTAGCAGAAATAAACGGCGGGGCTCGTGCGGGCCCCACCACACAAATATCCTACCAAGGGGGTAGGATATTTCTGGATAGCATCCTATCCAGTTCAACTCAGTTCAAGTCGCCTCTAAGTGGCTTCAAGTGGCTTCCAAGTGGCTTAAGTGAAATAAAATAAAGTTGTCACAAAATTATTTTATTTCTTAACTTTAAGCCCGAAAATTAAAAACCACACCCGAGAAAACGCAACTCCAGAAGAGGCGTTTCTAAGCGAATACCGGCGCTGCGATTTCATCGGTGCCCTCAGAATTCGATTCCGGGCACCGGTTTAAAAGTTAGAAAAACCCACTCGTCCGTTCACTGAACGTACCCGAGCCAAACTTCGGAAAATGATTCCGGACACACCGGGCCTCGGAATCAGGTGCCGTCAGAAACTGCGCTCTTGCAAAATTCCAAAGAAAATTAAGAAAAAAAAATTTCCTTGAAATTTATGGGTCTTTACAATCAGAGTTATAAGTTCTGTGGTAGAACCGAACTCCTCTGATACCAATTTGTCACGACCCGTCCCCGAGGCCCATGCCGTGACTACCCCATGCCCGCCTTCCATAGGCCAGGGGCTGGCGACTAGCACCAAAGGCGTAAAATCCCGATAACTGGGAAGGCATTGCCTTTATAAAAGAAAACAAGCACCACAGAGTACAAGCGAAAGAAGTAAACACTAAGTAAAAACTGAGTACAACAGTAAGTGCGGAAAGTAAAAAGGGGCCGGAAATACAAGCCCAACTGTAAAGTACAACTCGAAAGGGAAAACAGCAACTGAAAAGTAAAGCTGCTACGCCGAGCTGTCCACTGGAAATCCCACCTGAAGGGTGGGTACAGATAGCTCCTCTGCTCCTCAGGTCCCACCGTCTGCTCCGAGTATGTCTCGCCCAGTGGTCCACCTCCGGGTACCGCCTCGTCGTCACGTCCACCTCTGGGTACCGCCTCGTCGTGTGGTCCTCCTCCAGGTATCATCTCTTCGTATAGTCCACCTCCAGGTACTGTCCAGTCCTCGAACACTCGGCTTCTGTCAGCACTGCCCGTCGTCTGCAACCAACACAGCGAGGTGCGGGCATAGCCCGTGCAGGGGTGAGTATAATGATACTCAGTAGGGACCCCGAGACCCTCAAGGTCTCACTAAACCAACAAGGATAACCACAAAGAATATCTCAACAGATAACCTCTACTTAGATATATGCCCATACATATACCTAAGTTATCAAGTAACCCATCTCAATCATGAGGAAACACAAGGATTGTGAAATCAACGGATAACCACTACCCGTGTATATGCCCATACATATACCTAAGTTAGCAAGTGACCCATCTCAATCATGAGGTAAACACAAGGTCAAAATTCTCAGCTCAAACCAGGATTTTCATTATCGAAACCGTAACTGCTGAAGAGCTCCGTCTCTGGAGTGTACAGTGGTCATGTCACGACTCCGAGGTACTGCTCACTAACCTATGACTGCTGAAGAACTCCACCCATCGAGTACTGCGGGCCAGCTGCTACAACCAAGCGCTCCCATGTGCCGCTACAACCAAGCGCACCTCTGTCGTGGGTCTGCCGCTACAACCAAGCGCTCCCATGTGCCGCTACAACCAAGCGCACCTCTGTCGTGGGTATGCCGCTACAGCCAAGCGCTCCCATGTGTCGCTACAACCAAGCGCAACTCTGTCGTGGGTATGCCGCTACAACCAAGCGCTCCCATGTGCCGTTACAACCAAGCGCAACTGTTTCGTGGGTCTGCTGCTACAACCAAGCGCTCCCATGTGCCGCTACAACCAAGCGCACCTCTTTCATGGGTATGCCGCTACAACCAAGCGCTCCCATGTGCCGCTACAACCAAGCGCACCTCTGTAACACTCCGAGTCGTTCGATCAGCAGTCGTCGGGTCTCAGCCAGCTACACAGTCTCTATACTAGGCACGCTCGTCACTGGGAGGGTCCGATCCACGAGCTACAGGTCGATACTCCAAGTATCTCAAAGTCCCATGAAGAAGTATCTCAAAGGACCGCCATGTCATAGGGGTCTCAACGCAACAGACGGTGCATCAATCGGACGCCCGGTTTGTGAGTTATTAGCCTTTTCGTCCCAGGGGCCCGGTTGGTTTCGTGAGCAAACCAAACCCATCCGTATCTCAAATGTACCCCGAACTCTCATAGGGTAATCTCATAGGGAGCATTTCTCAATGCGATCACCAAAGCCGCTGACGGTTCTTCAAACGGACGTTCTGTCAGAAAGATATCAGCTTTTCCGTTCCAGGGGCCCGATTGGATTTCGGTGCGATCCAACCCGGCCACTATCCATCTGCATCCAAAACTCGGGCGGAGGATGCCAAAAGTTCTGTATCGTCAACAGGAACTCAACGCAACAGACGGCGCGTCAATCGGACGCCCGGTCTGAGAGTTATTGGCTTTTTCGTCTCACACTCACATTTGGAAACTTCCCAGGAGGTCACCCATCCTAATCACTACTCTAGGCCAAGCACGCTTAACTACGGAGTTTTAACCACGTAGGCTCCCAAAAAGGAAGGTGCACCTTGAGTATAGTATACCAAAACGACCGTCTCGATCCAAGGATCGCGTTGCCGCTAACGACGAGTCGTTTGAAGGCCTGTAGCCGAAGATACGGGCATTTGACCAAACCGCTCGGTAACGGAGGTTTCGGGCCCGGGCCGTCCCGGCCCGAGACCCCCCGGATGGCCCGAACCGGGTCGACCTGCCCCGGACGGGGTCGACCCGGCCCGGCACAGCCCGGCGCGGCGAACCGGCCAGGCGCGCCGGTTCGGCGCAAGGCAGCACGCCGGGCGCGCTGCCAGCTTGGCCGAAGGCCGAGCTTGCTGGAATCGGGGGGCCGCCTGCCCCCCCCCCCCTTTGTGAAACCGGCCCCCCTCATAATGGGGGGCCAAATAACTGCCCGGGGGAATTAAATTCCCCCGGTTTCCACCAACCCGGCCGGCCCGACCTGGCCGGTCGGCTTCTTGTCAACAGGACCGGCAAGGGCCGATCCTCTTCCGTCTTCCGGCACCGGCGGCCCGGCTGGCCGCCGGTCATCACGATCCACCGCGGCCCGGAACCGGCTGCGGCCTTCATCATCCGGCGTGGTGCGACGACACCGCGCCCCTCCGCCGCGGCCCCGCTCCGGCCGCGGCGTCTTCGGTTTCCTTTGACGCGGCACGACGGCGTCGTGTTCATGATAATTCTTTCCACGGCGCGGCGCGACGGCGCCGCGCAATAATTTCCGTGTGATTCCCGCGTGGTGCGACGACACCACATTATCTCGTTTCATCCGCAAGAAACATTCAAGAACAAAGGAGGGGGTTTCGGCCGTGTTTGTGCGGTCCGGTCCCCCTCTCGTTAGACGATAACACTTAAACGTTCATCCTCAAGTTTGTCATGCTAGAACCAAGAACGGAAAATAATTAAATAAAGCAACAACAAACCCCTACCTCGCTTTTCGTTATGTGTTGACGAAGTCGCGGAAAGGCGGCGGCAATTCGTCGACATCGGAAAAGAGAAGCCGTTGACGACGTCGGCGTTCTTCGTGAAAGGCGCTCCCTTCTTTATTCCGGAAGGAGTGGGAAGGAGGCATCCAAGAAGGGATCGACGTTGGAAACTTCACGTTCTTCTTTGGAAAAGGCATTCTTCGTCGAGAAGACGTTGTTCCATGTTTGGAGATGTCCTTCGTGTTCTTCGTCGAGGGTGGAATTCTCTTCAATCCTTCCATGACTCTATCACAAAGATTTAGCCAACCCCAAACAATAAAACAACACACCTTATTATAGTGTTAGCTTAATGAATTCAAAATAATTCAAATTCATTAAGTTACATCCTTCATTAATGGGTGGAGAGGCTCCAAAATTAATGAAGGTGGAAGTGAAGAGTCACATTTAATTGGGGGGGGGGGGTTCAAGAGAGTTAAGGAGTTTAAGGAGTTAGGAATTTGAGGGGTTTTGGCACATTAAGTGCAAGGGAGTTTAAAGGGGGTAGAAGAGAGTTAAGGGGAAGGTGAAGGGTTGGGGCTCGTGTGGGCCCCACCTCACCTTAATCCTCACTTTGTTAGTTAGGAACTTGTGATTCCACCCCAACTTCCACACTTAGGATATAACCACTTAAGAAGATAAATAAAATTTGTAACACAAATTTTATTTTTCTTTACACTTAAACCAAAACCTTAATAAACAACTGCTCCCAAGCAAACGAAACTCCAGGAAAGGCATTCCTAAGCAAAAACCGGCGCTACGGTTCCATCGGTGCCCTCGGAATTTGATTCCGGGCACCGGTTCAAAAGTTAGAAATTCCCGCTCGTTCGTTCACTGAACGTACCCGAGCCAACCTTCGGAAATTGATTCTGGGCACACCGGGCCTCGGAATCAGGCGCTGTTAGAAACTGTGTTCTTGTAAAATTCCAAAGAAAATTAAGAAAAAAATTTCCTTGAAATTTCCGGGTCTTTACACTTTTGATTAACTATGTTTAACTATGATCTCCCTAGAGTAGATACTTACAGAACTCAAGGTCCCATCTGAGCATATGATGTGATGGGATCATAATTTGAAAATATTTCTTTTGTTCGTCTATTCATCGGAGAGACTCCAGTATGTGGAGATTACTCTTATTGCATGCTTTATCAATTAATGGATTTGCAAAACTATATATGCATTGTCCAATTTTTCTTTCATTCATGATGTTCATGACATGTTACTGATTCGATATTATGAAAATTGTCTGTTATACCCATACCATTCATAATATCAAGTAAACAAGAATTCATATATTTAAACATCAAAATTCAAATAGATTATTCTTGATAAATTCTCATGAATTCCCACCAACATGATAATCATCATTGATAATATGTTCTAGCTATCTTGAGATCACCTGATTTGCAGAAAGATCTCTTGGGTATGATATATATGTTCCAAAGGTAGGTTTCTTTTTATTTTTTCAAATCCAATGGGAATTGTGAGCATAGATTGATTTTTTTAAGTCCATATGGTGGGACTTATAAGCTCTTGTAAACTAAAATCACTGTTTTGTTGCATTTTAGGGTCTTTTAGTTTAGACTTTTTATTGATTTAGTTTAGGGTATTTTAGCTCAGACCTTCTATTACTTTAGTTTAGGGTCTTTTAGCTCAAACCTTCTATTGCTTTAGTTTAGGGCCTTTTAGCTTGGATCTTACATTGATTTAGTTTAAGGTATTTTATCTCAAACCTTATATCAATTTAGTTTAGGTTATTTTATATCAGACATTATATTGATTTTTTAAGTTCTTTTAGCTCGTACCTTCTATTTCTTTAGTTTAGGGTTTTTTAGCTTGGACAATCTATTGTTTTAGTTTAGGGTCCTTTAGCTTAGGCCCTATATATATTTATTTTAGGGTATTTTATCTCAAACATTATATTTCTTTAGTTTAGGGACTTTTATCTCATACCTTCTATCACTTTAGTTTAGGTTATTTTAGTTTGGACCTTATATCACTTTATTTTAGGGTCTTTTTTCTCAAACCTTATATCACATTAGTTTAGGGTCTTTTAGATCAGACCTTCTATAACATTAGTTTAGGGTCGTTTATCTCAGACCTTATATTGTTTTAGTTTAGGGTCTTTTAGACCGGACCCTCTATTGCTTTATTTTAGGGTGTTTTAGCTAAGTCCCTTTGTATCTTTAGTTTAGGGTCTTTTATCTCAGACCTTCTATCAGTTTAGTTTAGGTTCTTTTAGCTCAGAACTGATCAATGATCATGGAATATGGTGCAAACTTTCTAAGAATAAACCAAAACACTTTGATTTTTTGGGTTCTGTCATAGTGTTAGAAGGACTCACAATGATTATAAAGACCTTTTTACAGAGTGAAACATTTGGTTGATGACCATAGGCACATATGTGGGATCCAAAGGCATACATGAATAGTTAATAAAGGGGTCTCTTGAAATTGGGGATCTTTCCCAGGGACTATGAAAGATATATAAAGGTAATATTGGTTGAGGTAGGAATACTAGGGATGCTAGTTCTACCTGGATATTTGTAATATGGGTGATGTAAATCACAGCCCAAAAGTCTGAGCTTGTGAATATGGGATGGGTTAGACATGTCAGGGATAACTGGTAACACTCTGAGGTGTTAGGTTCTGCCACATTTTTTTAGGGCTCACAAGTATTAAAGATATTTTCTTTCAAGGAGAATATTCTTTTAGTTGATGGGTAAAGGCCTTAATGCATCAATATCATGGTCAAGAAAAATATGATCTCTAATTCTTTCTGAGGGCTGTGAAAGATTTTTGAAGACTCAAATGTCCAGATGATGAGTTCGGGTGAGGTAGTTTTGGATATCTAGTAAGGATTATATAACCCTAGGGAAAGTTTTCTCTTATATTGTGAATCTCTAGCCCTTTTCTTGGTGGTTGCGAGTCACAAGGGATGGGGCATCAAAGGCTCCGGAATAGAGTGTCACATTCCTACTTTGAGAAAGGGTACAAAAGATGGTGATGTACCATCGAGGGTATCAAATACGATAAGATATTTTTGTAGAGAGATTGTAAATCATAGTCCAAAGGGTTCGGGTCGGGAGAATGATATGGGAAAATCATATTGGGAATGTCCCAGAACACGCTGAGTGTTAGGTTCTGTTGTAGTGTTGTTAGAGCTCACAATGATCAGAAATCCATTTTTGTAGAGTGACACATTTGATTAATGACCATAGTCACATATGTTGGATCCATTGACATACATGAATATTCAAGAAAAGGGTCCTTGAAGTTGGGTATCCTTTCAAAGGGACTTAACAGATTACAGTGATCCAAGACACTAAAATCATGATGTGTGACTTGTATAAATCATAATATCCAATAAGGGTTCAAGCACCCTAAAATTTGTGTCACCACCTAGAAAACATATTATCATGGTGAGGATATGTGAAAAATCATTACTCCAATTTTTTTCTAAACTAGGGGGTCCAGCGAGAATAGCTAGGCTTTTACTAGGGATACAAAGTAGACCATATGAGATTTATACCTTATTCGTTTGTGCCTTAATTTTTTCCTAAACTATGGAGATGAAGAGTTTAGCAAGGGAAGACTTGAATTTTTCTCAGACCTCCCTTTATAGGTTTTTGACCAGATAGGTTTTATGTCTCTTTCACTATTATTTTAAATTCTTGAGATTTAGACCATTATAGACTTGAGTTTATGGTCGTACAACTTTGAAAAATGTGCAGGCAGTTTAAGGTCATGATGCACATGGAACTAATATGGAGGATGGTGAAAAAGAGCCTAATTATGATACCCAGAGACAAGAGTACACCAACATCCTTCTAAGTGGGAGATGAAAATGTTTAAATCATAGATCGAGGTCCCCAAATCATGAGTAATGATATTGTACAATCATATAGGGAGTATTTCATATTACACTGAGGTGTTGAGTTATTTCATAGTGATTTTAAGGCTCACAATGATTGGAAAAACCTTTTTTTAGAGTGACACATTTGGTTGATTACTATAGGTGCATAATCATGAGAAAAAGGTATATATTCATATTCAATCAAAGCTTCCTTGAAGCCAGGTATCCTTTCCAAGGGCCTTGGAAGATTTTAGTGATCTGGGGTGATCATATCATGAGGCGTGGTTTGTGGATTGAGATTATTATGCACATGATCCTCATCCCAGTTGGTGAGGACTCCTTAAGTGCATCCTGGAGACCCAAGATCAAATCCAGGAGGAGGATAATTTTTAGTACTGTAGAAGTATTGTAGCAGTACATTAGTAGGTACTGTAGTAGTACTGTAGTAGGTACTGTAGTAGGAACTGTGCAGAACTATAGCAGGTACTATAGCGGGAACTGCAACAGGCATTGTTTGGCGCTGTATCAGTCGGGAATATTCCCCTGTTTGGGCCTTCGGGCCACAGATTTGGTCCCTGAGTCCTTTATGGCCTTCCGGCCACCCAGACCTTTAGGTCAGTAAGGTCTTCAAGCCACCTCAAGGCCTTAGATCCACCTTAAGTGCAGATGCAAACCAGAAAACCTACAAAGGAACAAACTTCAGAAGGAAGAGGAGTAAGGAACTTTCACCATAGCATAAGATAAATGGATTGCAATAATGAGAGGGTATGGCACCTGCCATCGGGACAAGATTTTCTATGCATAGGAAAGCCTATCTGAACATCCATGCGAAGGTGGAGAGCTGATTTCATGATGAAGATGCTGGGGAGGAGCAGTTCCAAGTAGTTAGTCTGGGTTGTATATAATGTTTGAAGCCTATGAGAAATGACTTCTTCTAAGGCCTATGGGCCATGTAATACTTATGCCTACGGGACATGTAAGGGTTCCACCTCACCCCTTGAAAGGTGGATTATCAAAAATCAATAAAAAATGAAGGCCTTTGTTCCATTGGAGGATTGATATTCTTATAAAAGATGATGGTAGCACCTCATACTCTAGCTAATTGAGGTATGGTTTTTGTAGTCCTTTGATAATGGATTTAAATTGGGTTATTTTTGTCATAGTTAGT
This sequence comes from Viscum album, assembly GCA_963277665.1. Taxonomy (NCBI): domain Eukaryota; kingdom Viridiplantae; phylum Streptophyta; class Magnoliopsida; order Santalales; family Viscaceae; genus Viscum; species Viscum album. The sequence goes on from OY728130.1 coordinate 512,603,938, forward strand.
CATCTTGTAGTGGGGACGTCTTCTGTACTATTTAATGTCATGTGGTAAAGACATACGCCGTGCAGATTATCATTATGCGAGGAGGAAATATGTCATGAAATTTTAATGTCATGTGAATAAGAAGTTTTCCCCGCAATTTAATGTCATTCGGTAAGGATGTGGTAACTTGTGTGAATTTTTTTTGCATGACATATTATGCACACAAGAAAGTTATACGTAGATATGGCTCGTACGTAGGAAAAATGAGCTTGTGTGACTCTGATCCTATTCAGTTAGGGTGAATTCTCTATCATTTTTTACAACTAGACCCATAATTAGAGGTATGGATGTCACTACATTTCCTATGATAATAGTAATTGAGCCACATGTAGTTCTTGAACATGAAACACTCTACAATTCTAACTCATGCGTAGAGGTGGGAATTGTTTTTGTTAACTGTTGTAGCTAGGACCAAGACTATATATCTATATGACACAATGTATCATATGATGACAGGAATCAATACACACATAGTTATTGAGGAACTGTGTAGTTTAATTTCATGTAGAAAGGATGTGGGATTCCTAATGTAAAAGAAGAAATTGTGGTTGGACCGGAATATGGAAATTTTGGAGTCACTGCATATCCTATGGAAATATAAATCAACCCAAACGTAGTTATTAAAGTCCCGTGTAGTTTAACATCATGTTATGAGGATAAATATGAACTTTCATGAAGGAATAGAAATGTTTCAACTAGTACCATGGTTGAAGTTCATGAATCACTACATATCTCAAGAGAATGAGAATCAATACACATGTAGTTCTTGGAGAATGAAATTCTTACACGAGTCTGGCCTATACGTAGATAGGGGGATTTTAATATATTTTATGACTAGACCCAGGATTAAAGAGTTAGGCATCACTAATTATATTTTAATGTTTGGAAACAAGTCACATGTAGTTCTTTAATGCAATTGTAGTAGGATAACAACACCAACATTGATGGTCCTCTCAAGTGAGGTCCAAAGGAATGTATAGTTTTATTTCATCTAAGGGATGTCATTCATATAGTTTAATTTCATATGATGAGGACTCAATATATTCCTTTTATGGTATTGTATTTAGGACCATGGAGAGATTTTTATAAGCTTTCATGCCTTGTTTTTGCGAGGAATACCTTATTGATTTTTCTATGCTCACGTGAGCTATGCTCAATGCGAGAAACAAGGAATGACAATGGTTCCTATCTCTATAAAGAGGAAATTAGGGATAAAAAAGGGGTATTTCCATCATATGGTGGATGGAAAAAGATATAGGATCAATACATCATTGTGTATCTCATTGAAAATGAGAATCAAGATGTACATAGTTCTATAAATCCCATGAAATTTAATTTCGTGTGGAAATAAAATTAGTTGTGAAGTTTAACGTCATATGGTAAGGAAATAGATCACAAAATATGAAGGAATAAATGAACATTGTGAATCTGTATAGTTTTATTTCATGTGGTAAGTATGAGGGTCACTGAATGTGAAAGAAAATTGATGTTGCAATTGGGCCCAAGATTATAGATTTGGGTGTCACTACGTGCCTAGTGATGGTAGGAATCAAGCCACATGTAGTTCTAAAAATCTATGAATTTTTGATGTTGTATGGTAAGGACATAAATTGTGAAGTTTAATGCCATGAAGTAAGGTATTTACTATACATTTTAACATCATGTGTACAAGAAGACATTTGTACAGTTTAACATCATGTAACCAGGATGATAGAAAGGACTTACAATAATGTGGATTACCATTTGAATATAGCTATGAAAAGTATTTATTGAGAAAAATAACATTTGTGGGAGTTGTGACACACTCACCATCCATGATGTCTAATGAGTGGGATCCATTATGATAGACTTTATGTATGATATAAGGCCCTACCCATTCAAGTTCAAACTTTAGAGTATTATTTCCTAATATCATTAGCATCCTGAGAGCCAACACTAGTTCTCTTTGGAGGAATGAATGAAGGTGAACCTTCTTATTAATGTTTTGTGCAATCTGATTTTGATGGACCTCTAGGTTGTGTAATGTGCATAACCTACTCTCATCGAGCCTCTCCAATTCATCCAGGCACTTTTTCGATTTCTCATCATCTGAGAGTTTTCCACAAATGACTATTCAGAGTGTAGTAAGATGGACCTCTATGGGTAATACTACCTCGGTCCCATACACCATTGAGTATGGTGTTTCTAGTGTATCAGTATGCGTGGTGGTACAGTAGGCCCATAAATCATGAAGGAGATTTTCTGGTTATGAAATTTCTTCCTTGTTCATGATATTATACAATATATTTGAAAGAGTCTTATTGAAGGCCTCTACCTATCCATTTTCCCCTTTATGGTAGTGAGATGATTGATTGGGCTCAATATTGTTCTAATTTTATAGTTTCTTCAACTCCATAAAATATAATTCGGTGTCATTTTCTATCAATATTGTGTATGGTAACCCAACCCCAGTGATGATACGGGACTTTATGAAGTTGATAATGTCATTTTCCCTAAATTCTTTGAGGGGTATTTCCTCATCCCATTTTGAGAAGAAGTTGGTAGCAGTAAGGATGTACTTGAACTACTTAGTTGTGGCATGGTGATATTTCCCCACATCATCCATTCCTCAAAATAGAAAATGGAAAAGAATATTTAGTTATATGTAGAAATTATAGGGGTTTATGGATGAATTTTTCATGGATCTGGTATGCATGACATTTCTTTGTGCATTCCACATAATTTTGTATCATGGTTTTCTAGTAATATCCCAACCTACTAATTTGGTGTGAGATCATAGTCCCTGATTGATGGATGCCACAAAAACCTGTATGGAAATCCTCCATAGCTGTGAAAATATCTATTTATACTATGAATCTGAGGAGGATTCAGTCAAATACTCTTTTATAGATGAATTTTTGTTCATTTGGATTATCCTACAGGGTGATGTTTTTTGCAAAATAATGAATCTGTTCTCTCCTAGCTTGGTCTGTCGGGAGAGTCTCATTTTGGAGATATTTGATATGATATTAATCCTTCTAGGGGTGTTCATTTGTTCATCATGCTCTGGGGAAGTGTTGAACTGATTGATTTGTTCCATATCACATATAACGATTGATGAGACCATTCTTCGATGTGATATAGAATATTTCTTCCTCCTGACCAGGGTTGGCCAGGATAATGGCTGCATTATCCAAAGAGTATACATGAGCATTCTATGACTGGGGAACATGATGCAACATGGGCTCAAAAGAGAAATATTCCATCAATCCTATGACGTAGCTGATGAGAGGGGCTAGTTCTCCTTTTTTATGGAATATTCTCTATTGATCTACTTTATCACTAGTTTTCAATCCCCTTTGATATTCAAGTAGTCTATATGCAGATGTCAGGATAGTTCCAACCTAGCGATGAGGGCTTGGTATTCTACCTAATTGTATGTGAAGCCTTCAGATAGTGAGAATGAGTAGGGAAAATTATTTTTCTAGAGATACAAATACGTTCCCCATACCTACTTGATTGAGCCTCGAGTTTTCCACCCTTTTTCCATCAAGACTCTGAGAGGTTCCATCAAAATACATCTCCCATGTCTAGGGATTTACATTGTAATAGAAAAACTCCTCATCTAGAAGCTTGGTGTCCAATAGTGTATTTCCTAGGGTGGGATGTACTATGATGAAATCATCTAGGTATTTTCCGTTCATTCACTTCTATGATATAAATTGAATTTCATATTTCTGAAAAATGACTACCCATATGGTCAAGTGCCCAGACAATATAGGGAGACCTAGTATTTAATTGATAAGTCCAAAAAGATAGATCGAATAGACTTTATGGTGCTGAAATTAATGAGTTGGATTTTTCGCTTCAAAGATGAGTGCAAGGTAGTTCTTCTCGACATCATAGTATCTTCGCTTAGTACCTAGAATTGTCCTCCTAAGGTAGTAGATACTATTCTCAATCCCCACATAATTATTACTTATGAGGATGGTTCCCAATTAAATTTCCATGGAATTGACACGTGCCTGTCATGGGGTGTGACAAAAACAAATAATACATAAGTTAAAATGTAGTAGAGTGGTTAACCTAAGTTGTCTCTAGAGAGGAGTGCACAACAATTTTGTTTTTCACTTAAATTTAAGAAAGAAGAAATGGTTGTTTTTTGAAATTGTTTGGGTTGAAAAATAAAGCAAGAAATAAAAAGAAAGGTTGAATAGTAATGGATTAATAGAGTTATGGGGTATGAGTAGGATTCACTTTTGCAATGTCATCATAGTAATAAATATCATATTCTCTCTCTTCCTTTCGAATAACAAATGAAAGACTCCTCGATCGAGTTATTAATCACCCTTGGTTAATGAAACAAATGAGACTCACTCCTATGTGCATGGAAGTTCATAAACAATCCATAAAAAACTAAGGCAAGTCCTGATCAGGAATATTTTCTCCTTATAACTCTATAAAAAGTTTAATAGTTTCACACACATGCCAATGATCGCTTGATACTCACCACCTAACACAATCTGCTCGATTGAGACAAATTTCACTAGGAAGAGGGAGATTAAAAGTCTTTAACCAAAGCTATTAACAATGAATAAACCAAACTCAAAACATGATCACATTGAGATAATTGGGAAACAATGATAATATAAGTCATTCAATATAAAAATAGGATTTTATATTTAATCACAAAACTCTGACATTACAAAAGTGAAAATCCCCCTTCCCCGATCACTCAAAGGTTTTACCCCTCCATGCGAAGGGTAATAGAGTTGAAAGGGGAATAATAAGGCATTACAAAACAACGGAAAAAAAATAAACAAAAGACAAATCCGAAAAGTTCTCCTTCTTGGTGTCCCGAAAGGAATGGGATGAATAATGGGATGCTTTGAGAGGGGGGGGGGGGGCTCTCCTCCTTTTATAGAAAAAATTCTTCCCCTGAATTTTGACGGATTTTGACCTCATTAAATGACATCTTCACACATTGAAAACATATTTAATGTTGTTTATAATTCCATTGTGCGTTTCCCCTCAAAATATCAGCATATTTGGACAAGTATTCTGAGAGTTATGCCCGTTTTACTCTCACAATTTATTCTGTCCAGTCAGACTCACCAAATCACAAACCTCTGGATTAGGATGATTTAATGACCCTTAAAACGGCCCATTAATGCGGCCATTATTTCATGAAAGATGTTCCCCAACTTGTTCCGCGTGCGTCCACTGAATTCCACAACAATGGGGCCCACAAATAATGTGTTATGGACCTCACATCAAAAATTGGCAGAACTATAAATAGTTTTCTTGAGACAACTTGTGAGCTTTTTTGAGCTTCCATATGGTCGATTCAGATTTTGGTCTAAAAATAGTAAATGAATCCCTGGATGTTTAGAATCTGGAAGAGAAATAATTTTTCAATTTAGATTAGTGTAGAAGATTTTATGTCTAAAGTACAGAAATAATTTAAAACAGTTAAAAATATGAAATGGGCATTTTTACTGTTTAGCTCCAAATAACACCAATACCATAAAAATGATGCAATTCATCATAGAGTAACAATTTTGTGTGTTTAAAACAATTAAATTACATATAAGTTTAATTGAAAATATTTTCTCTATCAATTCCCCCACACATAGCACTTGGACTCCTAGACAATTAAACATCCAATCAATTCAAATCCAAAACACAAAACAATGAGATCTACCAAATCCATATCAAGAAACAAAAAGATATCATGCCTCTCAAAAAAGATTATTTCAATTTCTCCATTTTATATTATTTAATATATTTCTACTTAATTTCTTATCCCATGCAAACAAAACACCTACCTCACAAGAATTTTCTCTCATCTCACAAATGTAAATGCTCAACAAGGCTTTTCTCATCCAAACTCACACAAGAGTCACCATAGGCTTGATAAATTCATACTTCTCCACCCGATGTGAGTCAAGGACATATGTTTCTCATGAGAACTTTTCAGGGTTATTCTGTGGCTTTCATTTGGTAGGATCTATATTTTTAAAAAAAAATTGAGGCCGAAAAACAAGGGCTTGACTCTTTTTGAATAAAAAATCCAAGATTCTAATTTTCACTCAAACATGGTCTCCTTCTCTTCACCTTTGTAGAAAATAGGCTCCATCATCATTAAATCATCTCAGGATTTCAGAAGAAAATATTTTAATCTCTTCAAACATGATTTTTCTTGAAAGCTCCAGATAGGAACATCTTTCTTTTTACATCGGAAGCTCCAGAAAGGAAAAACTTCTCTTATCATGAAAGCTCTAGAAAAGGCACAACTTTTAACAAAATGAAATATTTAGTAGAAACATAAGATCTTAAACATTTTATATTCCACCAAAAGTATCACCAAATGAGGTATTACACCATAATACATCTTCCCCCACACTTAAGTTCAACTAGATCATGCAATTTCACTTCAAGAGCAGGTTGGATAGGGAAAATTATCTTGTAATGTGGCTAACCTAACAGGCTATTCGTGGATACTAGGGGCTAAAATGATTAATGAATAAGGTAGGCCATAATTAAAAGGATTATTTTTAAATGGGGTCTTAAACCAAATAAATTCCTCAATCATTTAAAACACAAGTTCCTCAAACCCTAAAGTTTTGAAAGGAATAAATCAAATTCTGGTTAAATCAAGCATGGTCTGGTTCTCTCAAGAAATGAGGTTAATGAAAATAATATGACCAAAATGGTTTTGAAGCCCCACAATAAAGTGATTTAAATGATATAGACAGTGAAATATGGCATGAGTTTCAAAAATCATTGTACTTTTCATGAAATTCCAAAAGCTTTGAACTTGAAACAACGTCATTTCAGCATTCATTTAAGCTCAGTTTTATATAATAGATTGGTTCACTCATTTTCATGGGTTCCAAAAATGGTACTGATAATCATTTCTGGTCAAAATTTTCATTAACACACCAAAAATTGAAAAATAAACACACAAAAAGTTGAAAACATGGTTTTTTTTTAAAAACAAACACAAAATAAAAATCCTAAACTATAAAGGTTCCCTCCCCCACACTTAAATGATACAGTGTCCTCAATGCATTCAGGTGGATTTAACATGTAATTCAATCTTAAAATGAATCACAACATCAAGCCAGTGTGAAGGAGAGGTACAACCTGACTTATTGGAAGTGAAATATTGAGTTAAGATCCTAAGTGTTCAAAACTAAAAACATAAAAAAAAAGAACAATATAAAACATAATACATTTATTGAATGAAATTAAAATAGAAATAGGATGAGAAAATAAGGATAGATCTTGGTTTATTCCCCTGAGTGGGCCCTGGTTTTTTTACTGCCTCCAGATGGGTAGTTCTAATCGGTTATCCCCAATCTGAAGGTGGGTTGAGTTTCTTTGTGATGAACCAAAAAAACTTCTTCTTTTAGTCATGTGATTCATTATTTTTGTTGAGGAAACCATGGGTATAGTACACTAAATCCACCCCAAGTACAATAATATACAATTTTCTTAGTGGGGGTAGGACAAATAATGAGTCCTCATATTTTATGGTTTCCAATTTCACAGCCTCTCCTTTATTCTCTAGTGGTTGTTTAAGGTATATTGCATCATTGGAAAAATAAAAGGGAATTTTAGAGCATAATTATATTTGAAAAAAGTTAAATCATGAAGTGTCAATATAAAATTCCTCCCTTTCAAAGTAATCATCTTGAATCTATTTTTCCGTATGAAAATCCACTTGGATTCCCTCTTGAACTCCCTCCAATAAACAATCAACATGTTCGAGGAGCTCCATATGTTCTTCATCAGGTACATCACCTTTTTCTTCCTCATCCACAAAGGCAATACATGAGTTGTCCGAATCTGAAATTTTCAAGAAATGGGAGGTGATACTCAATTCAGTTTCAATAAAATTACAATATAATGAGTTCATGAAAATATCATCTCCCTGAGTTTTCTCAGATTCAGTTTCTTCTTCAGTGGGAAGTTCCTCTTGGAGTTGAATTTCACTAGCATGAGGTAGGTAGTCAAACACCTCAATATTCTCTTCAAATTCAACCACGTTGGCGGTGTATTCCTTCAATAATAATGGATCTTCTACATTATGAGGAACTGGGGGATCAAGTAGTTCCTCACACTCCTTCCAAAACTCGTCCAGATCTTGTCGACCTCCTGTACTTACTTCATAAGGCACATCTTCTTCATTAGTCTTCTTCAGCAATGGTTGAGAATATCAAAATGGATCTTCATGTAATTCCATCAGGGTATCCCTAGGTTCTTCAACATCAAGTATAATAGGGGAATCCACTTCCATTAATGGCTCAAGTTTAGGTTCGGGTTTCTCTTGGGATGCGTGAACATATTCAATTAGCCATTCCATTTTTCTCTCCAGGTCCTATATTTCTTCCCGAATTCCTTGAAATGGATCTTTTGTTTGAGTTTCCTCTTTTTGTTGCACCTTCACCATTTCATGAAAAAATTCTGAAAAATTCTCCTAGAGTTCAACTAATTCTATATCCAATCCCTCCAATACTTAGTAATCATGGTTTTCATTAAGGTCTTGAATGAGATCCTTGAATTCATCCTCCTTGTTGATTTGGATTAGATCTCCCCTGGTCTGTTAAAAAAACACTATCCTCTATAGATAAAGGGGAGTCAATAATTTATTCTTTCACTTGAGGATAATTGTTCCATGAATTAAATAAAAAATCATTTGAGAACGTCATGGGGAAATATTTTTTTATGTTTTTTTTAATTTTAAAAGAGACAATTATTTATAAATGGATTGTTGGCACAACCTCCCTGGTAATGACACAAAGTTTTGACATGTTCCTATCATGGGGTGTGACAAAAATAAATAATACCTAAGTTAAAATGTAGTATAGTGGTTAACCTAAGTTGTCTCTAAAGAGGAGTGCACAACAATTATGTTTCTTACTTAAATTTAAGAAAGAAGAAAAGGTTGTTTTTAAAATTGTTTGGGTTGAAAAATAAAGCAAGCAATAAAAAGAAAGGTTGAACACTAATGGATGAAGAGAGAGTTGGGGTCAGAATATTATTCGATTTTCCAATGTCATCATAGCAATAAAGATCATATTCCCTCTCTTCCTTTCGAATAACAAATAGAAGACTCCTCGATCGAGTTATTAATCAACATTGGTTAAAGAAACAAATGAGACTCACTCCTATGTGCATGGAAGTTCATAAACAATCCCTAAACAAATAAGGAAAGTCTGGATTGGTAATTTTTTCTCCTTATAACTCTAGAAAAATTTTAATAGTTTCACACACGTGCCAACGATCGCTAGACAATCACCACCTAACACAATCTTCTCGATCGAGACAAATTGCACTAGGCGGAGGAAGATTAAAATTCTTTAACCAAAGATATTAAAAATAAATAAAACAAAATCAAAACATGATCACATTAAGATAATTGGGAAACAATTATAATAGAATTAATTCAAAAGAAAACGAGGATTTTATATTTAAGCACAAAACTCTCACATTACAAAAGTGAAAATCCCCCTTCCCCGATCACTCAAAGGGTTTACCCCTCCATGAGAAGGGTAATAGAGTTGAAAGGGGAAGAAGAAAGAATTACAAAACAATCGAAAATAAAATAATCAAAATAAAAAATCCTAAAAGTTCTCCTTTTTGGTGTCCCGGAAGGAATGGGATGAAGAATGAGATGCTTTGAAAGGGGTGGCCTCTCCTCCTTTTATAGCCAGAATTCTTCCCCTAGATGTTTATGCATTTTATCCTCATTAAATGACATCTTCATGTGTTTCACACTTCTTGAATGTTTTTTATAATTCCATTGGGATTTTCCCCTCAAACTCCTAGCGGATTTGGACAAGTATTCCGATAATTATTCCAATTTTAATATCACAATTTATTCTGTCCAGACAGACTCACCAAATCGAAAACCTCCGGATTATGATGCTTTAATGGCCCTTACAACAGCCATTTACCGCGGCCTTTCCTTAATGAAAGATGTTCCCAAACTCCTTATGCGTGCATCCACCAAAATTACACAACAATTGGACCCAAAAATAATGTGTTATGGACCTCACATTAAAAATTGGCAGAACTATAAACAATTTTCTTAAGACAACATGTGAGCTTCTTTTGAGCTTCCATATGGGCGATTCATCTTTTGGTCAAAAAATAGTAAATTAAGACCTAGATATGTAGAATATAGAAAATAAATAATTTTTTAATTTTTATTAGTGTAGAATATTTTATGGCCAAACTATAAAAATAATTTAAAACAGTTAAAAATATGAAATGGGCATTTCTACTATTTAGCTTAAAATAACACCAATACCATAAAAATGAAAAAAAATTGATTATAGAGTACCAATTTTGTGGGTTTAAAAAAATTAAATTCCATGTAAATTTAATTGAAAATATTTTCTCTAATAGGAATCCATATACAAGATGAGTGGCCTCTCTTATATTAAAGGCATCAAAAGTGATAGTATTGCTTGAGACTTTCGAAAGCTTCTTGGTATTCATCATCCCATTGATAGTTGATTCCTTAATTCATTATCCTAGTAATGGGGAGACATTTTTCATCTAGTTTGGATATAAATATCTAAATGTAGATGAGTTTCCCTTAGATCCCCCTCAGTTCTTTGATATTTCTATAGGGTGAAATTTCTAAAATAGCACTAGTCTTCACTGGGTCAATCTCAATGCCATGGTGACACATCACAAAGCCAAGGAACTTTCTTGATGTTACCCTAAAAGATAATTTTACTATATTCGTATTCATACAATGTTGTCACATCTTATTTAATACTGTTTGAATATCCTTGAAGTGATTGCATCACTATCGGGATTTGACAACTAGGTTGTTGATATAAAATTTAGCTATCTTTCCCATGAATGGATTAAAGATATAATGCATGGAACATTGGTATGTGGTTCTAGCATTCATTATCCCAAATGGAATAACCTGGTAGTATAATATCCCCTGAGACATAATAAAGGTAGTGGCTTCATCGTATTTAGGGTATATATTTATTTAATTGTACCTTGAATACTCATCCATGAAGGAAAGGGTTTGGAATCCAGTAGTTGCATTGATCAGGAATTCTGTGATTGAAAATGGGAAATTTTCCTTTTGGAAATATTGATTAAGGCCTATGAAAATGATGCGAACCCTAATCCATTCATTATTTTTCTTTACTGAGATTATATTGGAAACCCATCTGGGGTATTTCAATTCTCATACAAAGTTGTCTTTCATCAGTTTATCAACTTCCACCTCTACATTGGTGGAATGAGAGGTAAGCATCCTCCTAATTTACTGCATGAAGCCTCAGTGTACATCAGGTAGGCTAAGATAGTGTTTATCTAGATCCGGATTCAATTTGGAAATTTATGTATAATCCCAATCTAACACATATTTATGTTTCTTGAGAAATTTGATGTACTTCTCTTTCTATTCGAGTGGCATGGTGACACTAATCAGAGTAGGCCACATGTCTTCTTATGTTACCAGGTTTATCTGTCTGAGAAAATTAATGGTGGTGGATACACCTTCCTCAAACATGGGAGGGTGTTCCTGAGGTCATCCTCATATTCCTCTGACTCTGAGTCTATAGAGAAATTTTTCAGATGAAGATGGAAATCTGGGGGCTTTTATATCACTATCAGGGTTAGAGATCCTATGAGAAGAGACATTATCATCTCATACATCATGAGTCATCATAGAGAGATGCTTGATCTATTTTTTTACATTGTCACTAGGAATAAGTGGATCTTGGATATCTAGGACTAGGTTTATCACTTCAACTAGGTTTATGGAGAGCACATAAGAGTTTTTTATAATACTCTAGACATTTACAGGGGATGTTTTTAAGCCCATATGAGATGAAATCTTTGTATCATCATCCATCATTGGTTTTTTTATCCATTTTTGAAGAATCTTGCTTCATCATATGTAGATTCCCAAGTTTCAAAAGGGGGACTATTACTGTGTAGTATGCCGACTTTTCCATCATGGGGGTATTTTAGACATTGATGGAATGTTGAAGGTACCACCATGTGGCTATGGAGCCAGGGATTTCCGAATAGAAAATTGTATGAAGTTTATTACTGGATAACCATAAACTTAGCTTCAGATTTGAGCTCTCCAAATTGAGTTTTTAGTTTGATCTTTCTAAGAGGTCTTTGCTCACGCTTATCATACCCTTGAATGGTTAGTTTTATGGGAGAAAAATCCACTAATCTATATACTAAACATTGAAGGGTTTGAATCAATATGAGATTGATCCTGGATCTATTATCAATTATATCACATCTAATTTTGACATTATCAAGTCTTACCGAAAAAATATAGGGATCTAATTTTATCCTAAATGACATGTTCTTGATCATTCTTTGTGAACGAGTTAGAAACATGGCACACTTCTGACATTGTATCCATTTGATAAACCTCAGATGCAATGAATTTTTTCTCAAATTCCTAGGGGATTTGGAGGGATTTAAAAATTTCCTCTCTGAGTTATTTTGGAATATGAAGTTCAACAAGTATTGAGATGTTGGGTGGAACAATCACTAGTTTCTTCATAATGTCTTAATTTTGTGCAATCGGTCAGCACTTCTTGATATGGGGTTTCTATTAGAAATGTGGCTCAGGAACTAGGGCACTTGAGGTAGATAATTCAGGTTCTTGTGAAAAGGTTTTAAGATCATTTACTGCAAGAAACATGGGTTGTGTCAGCCTCCCCTTTAGCCTGGGTTGATTAGATAATTGAGCCCCCACTAGGTGGCCATGCACAACAACTGGGTGTGGATGACCACTAGAGGATTCTGGGATACCACAATGTTTTTTGTTATCTCACTGGATTTCCTTCCCATGTGTCTCAACATCATATATATTTTTCATGGGAATGTAACCAGAATATTGGGTTTTACCATTCCCTTATTGTCCCCTAAATCCTCAGTTCCTACACATGATGCCTCCTGTTCCTCAGTTATTTGTGGAAACTCATATTTTGAGGCATATTCTTCATCATAGAAGTGTTATTCCAAGTAAATTATGTTGAAAGAAGAAAATATTATATATTCTTCAGATGGGGATTCAATTTTTTAGGGTGGTTCCCATACTTTGAATGTTTTAGGGAAGAAATATTCAGTAGTCAGATCTTATATTGGAATAGAGTATAAATCCTTTTCTTCTATGTATTACTTCTTCTAGTGATTTCACCCAATATTGTAATGAATATCTAATGTTAACCCCTTAGTTAGTGGAGATATTTCGGGTATTCATAGTTGTTCTCTTAGGGTGGAATTAACTCAGTCAACTATTTTTCGAGTCATCCAGTTGTTGAACTTCTTCGCATGCTTGGTCAGGAGATTTTTTCAACCACCCTATTCTTTTGACTGGTAAATGGTAATTTAGGTCACCTTATCTGAGTAGTTATCTAACACTACCTATCCAAATTCAACCATTCCTTGAATGATGTCTTTTAATATGAAGCATTCCAAGATATTATGATCCAGCATTCTATAAAAATGGTAGTAATCAGGATGGTAGGTGAGGTTGGAATCATCGACCTTCCTAGGTTGTGTTAGTCTAAGAAGGTTGTTTTTAATGGATGATAAAAAATAAACATGGAATTGTTCATTTTAGAAGGAATGTTATTTATTCATTTATTCCTAAAATTGTGAATGACCCTAATTTCTTTGTGCTTCTGGTTAAGGGAGATTCTGTTGTTTTTGATGCTCGATAGGAGGTTTTGGGTGGTTCAGGAACTACCTTGGTACCTGTATAGGAACAAATACTAGCTTGAGAGTGATAGTTATAGCTTCTACTTTGCCAATCCTTTTCCACTATGCTGAGATGAAATTTGGATTGGGTTCACTGAATGGAATCTTTGATACATTGTGTTATTTCTACGAACTCACATAACCTACCTGGATATTTTATTAGGATTAGATGTGTCTAAAATTCATCCCAAATATTTTCAGCAAAAATTTTAAGCAATTTTTCCTGTAAAAGAGGGATATAGAGTGAATAGGTTAAAGAATTCCATATGGATAAGAAGTTAGACACCCTCTCATTTTCTCATTTCTTGCAGTTTGTTAGCTATTTTTCTTCTTCTTTAGCATGGAGATGAACTGATAAAGTTACTGACTATGAATGTATTCCCATACATAAATAGATCCTACTAGAAATCTGATGTACCCAAAAAAGTCTATCCCTATTAGATTCCACACAAAAAACAACAACTTTGTCACCTCATGTTGATCTCGAGGACCCATCATCATCCAACAATGAGATATGATGTGTGTGAGATGCTATTTTGGATCTCATGTGCTATCAAAGGTAGATAAATAAAGATTTTTTAAGTTGGTTGGAATAAAATTTTCATCCACCCACTCAGGATATGGATTCCTCTCTGGCTGCACAGATTCACATTTGCCTTCCATGACTTCAATTTGAGTTCAAAACGAATCGATGATGTTAAGAAGCTCTTGGGGAACTTCTATTGGAGATGTATCCCATATACAAGGAGTGGATGGGGCTCGATGATGTGATCTCACTTTCATCTTCCACTAATTCTCGATTCGTTCTAAGACCAAATGATTACCCTAGAAAGGCAGAGTCTAACACCGCAATGGAGGGAAGTCATGATCATATTCGACTTCCTCATCTATGTATACTATCCACCTAGATCTAGAGCCAGTCTGTTTCTAAGATGCCACTTTTTTTGGTGTATTAGATATGATGGGAGAAGGGATATTCACTTCATCCTGATGATGATAACCAGGGAGGATATTTACCCTAAGTAACTCTTCATTGAGTGGGCAGATATTTTTTATTTCACTCTCATATTATGACAGTTATTCCTCCATGGGAATAACCTTAATTATTCTGGGTGGTGATTGGGATGTGGCCACACCTTTCCCTTTTTCATTTTTAGTATTCCTCCATGGATGTGGAAACTCATTATTCGGCGGTTCCAAATTTTGGAGCCTTCTCTGGTCTCAGGTGCGTACTGCCTTGGTCGGTGTATAAAAATCACCATCCTCATGGGGTATGTTTTCCATGTTGTGTCTCTCTTCATTTTCATCTCAATTGAAAATTTATACCATATTTATAGTGATGAAATTCCTCGAGTTATATCATGGAATGGTGGTCATACCATTACTTTCGACATAATAAGTTTATTTCTAACTACCTTCATTGGGGTCATTATTTGAACCCTTGGCTATATTGGGCCATTTTTGTTTGCAACCCTGGAAGGGTCTGATTGCCTTCTTCATATGTTCCTCCCATCTTGGACTATGAACGACAACTTTTAGAGAGTTTTTAATTGTTATTGTAGAATGAGCCCTGACCAGCATAGGTTTGTATTACATTGGGAGGAATAGGTGGGATTTCAACCATTGATTTTTTCCTCCCAACCTAGAGAAGAATAATTATCTCTGTGGTGATGATGATAATGACAATTCCTCCATCCCTGTGGGGTGGGGGTTATTTGGGGCCATATTTAGTATCAATTGGTCATGTTATTGGGGATCCAATGATTATATTTGGGGATTTGATGATTCCTAGGATAGAAATTGAGATATAAATGCCCTCATACTAGTGCGATGGTGGTGATCTAGAATCACCATTGATATATATAGGACTGCCTCATGGGATTATGAACTCGATGATGGTGATTGAGATATAAATTACCCTATACTAGTGGGTTGGGGTTTTTTTCAACTAATGAGGATATGTTATGAATCCTCTTGAGAATTGATGATACAAGGGGTGGAGGTGGTGGTAGATATTCCCTTAGACTAGTGGTCTAGTTCCGCTCCTAGACAGCTGGCATGGTAGATACTACTGCTAGGGACCGTTTGATATGGCTTAGCTATGTTCACGTACGAGTAGGGTGTGATATCATCCCATGATGAGAACCATTATTTACGGTAAGTTTTCTGGATGAGCAAAAATTTTGTTACAATGTCTGAAAAGAATTATCATTACTTAGAGGGGGATTATTTCAAGTCTTGTTGGCTATCCTCTCCCTTCATTTGAAATTTCTATGCATTATTAAAGTGGGGTAATTTTTTGTAGTGACCATCTATCCCGAGCATTACCTGGTCACCTGATTTCACTAGAGGATATAACATTACAAGATACTAATTCTAAGGGGTTCTGTTATTCCAGGGGTATGGAAAAGTGTAACACTCCATACTCTCCCTATCCTCAAATATGGATTCATGATGTGTCTTCATAGATCATCTTCCAAAGGGTTATGATGCAATGGAGAAAAGAGTATTGAAAATTTTCATTGTGCTTTTCATATTTTGGATCCCAGACCGTGGATATAGAAGTTATGTCTAGCAGATAAGAGAGTATCTTAGTTGACTAAAGGTGAAACTAGTATCTAGTGTAATGCATATGTTGATCCTTCAGTCACATATGATTATCCCACATATTTCTTTGTAGATAAGGCATGCACTCCTTTTCTAGCTCATCTGGGATCTCATATTCAGAAGTGGTGAGGGGCCAAAACATGATGGGAGTTTATTTCTAGATAACTCTCTTCATATGTCAATGTTGGATTCCTCTTCATCATACTTACATGCCTCAATTTTGTCAGACCATAGAATAAGTTTCCAAGGGTCACATCATGACTAGAGTAGAGTGTTATTGGAAGTTGATGGGGGAACCATATGTAGTTGATCCCGATGTTTTGAGAACCTCTCTATACAAAGGCATAAAAGTTTTGAACACCTCTATACAAAGAGGTGTCTATTAAAGTGGAGGATTTCGTTGTTTATGGGAGATATCATTGTGGGTAGGTTAACTACGGTGGATGGCAAGAGTCGAGTTCCTGCAATACATCTCCACACTACCATGAGGAGAACTATCCAAATAATGATCATCTTTTTCTTTGGTTGAAGAGTCGATGGACCATTATGGTGTTTGGAATATGTCATGAATTACCTCAAGGACACTAGAATTAATTAGATTGGAAATATGGTTAACATTAGGCATTGTGGTTGGAATATTCTAACCTATCATTTGGAATTGTGCAAGGATTTGATCCTGCTCTATGATGTTTTCTAGAACTTTCTTATAATTTTTTAGTTATGTGGGAATATTTTCATGCTTCTGAGAAGCTACAGAAGTATTTCATTGATTTATATCATTAGTATCATGAATATGAGCCTTCCCGAAAGCATTTTCTATTCTCACTTGGTGAACCTTAGTTAGGAAGGGAGTATGAGTCTGATCCTAATCCTTTTGGATATGTTGCTCATATTTATTGGTAGGGATATGAGCCTACCCTGAGGAATGTGTCACTCTCATCTGGTAAGCCCTGGTTGGAGCTAGAATATGAGCCTAGTCTAGATATGAATTCCCCACTAGAATTTGCTGATGGACCTCTAGAATGGGAGAAGTAATATAAGCCTCATCTTGTATTGTCTTAGAATGATACTAGTGCATTTTTTCTTCAGTAGAAGTAGGATTATGTGCCTAGCCTTTTTTATTTTCTAGAATGTTCTAGTAAGATTCACTGATATGGATATGATCCTTCCCAAGTCTTTTTCTATTCTCACTTGGTTATCCCTAGCCATAATAAGGATATATGCCCAAACCTAGGTCTTTTGAGTAATCTATTGGACTTATTCAATAGGAATATGATCTTTTCCCAAGGTTTCTTCGCCTCTCACTTGGTGAGCCATGACCAGAATGGGGATATGAACCTGATCCTAGGCCTTTAGAATATGTATCCATACTTTTTTGATAGGCATGTTCCCCTATCCCAAGGTATGTTCTGATCTCACCCAGTAAGCCTGAGTTGGAATGGTAGTATGAACCTAGTCTGATGCCTCATTCTTTATTGGAATATGATGATAATCCTCTTGGATAGTAGTAAGAATATGTGATTTCTCTGGAGTAGCCACTTGTTTGTGATGACCAGAGTATTGAGCTATTTTGGTTGTAGGGATATGAATATGCACTTATGCCTACATTTGAACCAGTGTTAGAATATACCAACGGAGTTCTTTAGATGTTGCTAAAATATATTGGCATTTTATCCAAGTGTGTGATCGGATATAAGACTATACATTTTCCATCTCCATTATATACTGGAATATTACTTCGATTTAAGTGGGGGTATGTTCCCACTTCTTTCCTCCTTGTTCCACCAGAATATGTTGGTGGGATTCATTAATGGGGGTAGGTATATGTGCCTCCCCCGTGCCTTGTTTGGGAATATTCCCAAAGACTTGTTCTGAGTGAGAGGGAATATGAGTTTTCTCTCCCGTTACCACTGAAATATGCTTGTAGACTTTATCAGTGAGATTTGGGATTTGAGTCCACACACAAATATCTATATCCTTCCTGTTCTAATGTGTCTTCCTTATTTATTGTTCATGTGAATCATAGGTGGAATCGTGTCTTGTGGTACCCTCATTATGTGCTAGTGGGTACCTGTGGGATGATGTCGGTGTTGGTGGGTGATAGGTTCACTCCTCAACAACACCTAAACCGAGAGGGGTTTGTATTTGACTCCCTATTTTATATTCATTGGAAACTGAAACTTTCAATCATTGCACTCCAAGGATAATCTCCCTAAGCGTTTGGTTGGGTGATGAGGGTCGTTGTATTAGTTATGGATTTCCTTTGGCAATGTGGAATCACTGATTTTCATTCTTAGAGAACCTCATGGATATCTTCTAGGGATGGGATTGTACCACATCAGTGGTACTCCCAACCCATCATGTTTTCCACCTGATGTTGGAGCAGTCGAGTAGGTGAGATCATTTTGTGACCCGTGGGGGTTGAAGTCCTAGGTGATTTATCAAAGATATCAATGGATGAAGAAGTCATTATATCGGATTGGGATTCTATTAATGATAGAAGTATCTGTAGTCATGTATAAAATAAGGAAAAATTTCACCGATTAGTGAAATATCATAGGAATGATATGCTCAGTCAGATATTCATGGTTAACACAATTTTTATTTTATTCTTGATCTGGCCATTCATCTCATGTGGACTTGTCAACGTGAGGATGGATGTATTTCCTGATAACCTTGGTTATAGAGGAAAACTGTAATATTCATATCAGGATCATCAGCTTTGTTTTTGTAGGATATAAAAAACAAGGTGGCACGCTATTTGATTAGCCAATTGTTCTATTATTTTAGAGTTTCACATCATATGTTTTTCATTTTTGATTGTGTATAGTGTAAAAATAAAATGGACTGGAAAATAATGACCCAAAGATTTTTTTATTAGAGAGATTCTCATTAGGTTCTCCATCTTTGTTCATATATAGTTGGAAAATGAAATGGCCTGATGAGTAATAACTCAATAATTTTTTTATTATAGATATTCACATCGAGATCACCATTTTTGTTTCTATGGGGAAGATATAACCCCTAAACGTTTTTGGTTTGACCCAATGGATTAATTTGGGTGCAGGTTAATTTATTGAACAATCATTAATGTGGAGTCACTATATTTCATTCTTAATGGAAAATCACAATAGTTACCTCATCTATAAATGGGTGCAGACATGCTTTCCAAACATAGGTGATCA
This sequence comes from Viscum album, assembly GCA_963277665.1. Lineage (NCBI taxonomy): Eukaryota > Viridiplantae > Streptophyta > Magnoliopsida > Santalales > Viscaceae > Viscum > Viscum album. The sequence continues at coordinate 512,623,524 of OY728130.1, forward strand.
ATTGGGGTTTCCAACCCAACAATGCTTAGGGACTTACATTGGTCAAGAGTATGGGAGGTCGGACACATCACAACCTGTTGGGGGGGATTTTTTCCTACTATAGGACTCTCTTACAGAATTAAGATATGTTCACAAATCTATTCCTAATCTCGATACGAGACCAATTACCCTAAAAAATAATTGTGGGTTAAGCCTCTCTTTGTATAAAATATGGGGATCTCATCTGTGGATCTGTATGTATGTATCCAAGGTTCTTTATCCATTTCTGGATTATAAATATATACTTATGTGTTGAGTCTATATAACCACGATCTTATGAATTTTCTACCATACAGGGAGGTGGTTACTATTTCATGGAGGTTATTTAGCCATTATGAGGCTTCCTACTTATCCCAGTTATTGAGGGAATCAAGACCCATGTAGTTTATTAAAACCGTTCGATTTATCATCACACATGAATTACATATATGAGTTCTATGAGGCATTGGATATTCAATCTCGAGTCCCTGGGGGAATTATATGTATCCCAATTATGGTGAGAATCCATTTTTTCATAGTTAATTTGGTTTCTAATTCCACTAACGGATGAGGTAGGATGGTCATACCATGTTAGTTATTGGATCTTGATGGTATAAATTTTAGATATATGTCGGAACTCGCCCCAAGGTGGATGCCTATTTGAGCTTGGGCCTTAGAAAGGTGTCCTACATATCCTAGTTATTTTAGGAATTAGAGTTTTCATAGTTATTTTACATCCTTAGGACTGCCACCAAGGTAGATTCCCTCATATGGGGAGGTTTATATCATACGACTTATTGGGGCTTGCATACTAGCATTTACCTGGCTGGTGGGAATTCGTGATGTGGGTGATATGACTATTGAAATTCCCTAAGACCATGTTATCTATGTTCGGTGTGGGAAACAAGGAATAATAAAAAATTAGTATCACTACATATGGATGTGGAGATTATGTGATGGTACTTCATTAGGATGTTCAATATGGATCTCAAGTCTTGGGGACGCATCCTGCGTATCCTAGTTTTGATAGGAATCGGAGTTGTAGAAGTTCAGATAATTTACCAGTCTTCTAAGGGATGAGGTAAATTTATCATACCATGGGAATTATTGGGTCCCGATGGTTTAAATTTCAAAGATATGGGGGGAACCACACTGAGGTGGATTCCTATTTGAATTTGGGATTGGGACCTAGAAGTTGTCCTACGTATCTTAGTTTTGGTAGGAATCAGAGTCCTCATAGTTCTTTCAAACCCTTGTGACTAGCCCCAAAGTAGATTCCCTTATATGGGGGAGCTTTATATCATCACACTTAATGGGAATTGAATATTGGCATTTCCTTGGATGGTGGGAATCTGTGATGCAGTTGATATGACTATTGCAATTCCCTAAGAATCCATGAGCTATACTTGGTGTTGGAAACAAGGGATAATATGAAATTAGTCTAACTGCATATAGATGTGGGGATTATGTGATGGGACTACCCTTAATATTTTCAATATGGAAATCATGCCTTAGGGAGGCATCCTAAATAGCCCGGCTGTATAAGGAATCATATTCATCTTAGTTCATATAATTTATCAGTCCACAGAGGGATGAGGTAGAGTGATCATCCCATGGGAATGATTGTGTCCTAATGGTTAAAATGTCAAAGATATAAGGGGACCTACATTAAGGTGGATGTATATTTGAATTTATGATTAGTCCTTAGGAAGGAATCCTACGTATCCTAGTTATGGTAGGAATCTGAGTCCCCATAGTTCAATTTATTAGGACTTACACACTAATATTTCCCCGACCTTGGTAGTGGTTTGTGGTGAAAATGATATGATTATTGAAACTCTCTAAGACCACATGAGCTAGGATCATTGTTAGAAACAAGGTATAGAAAATAATAAATGTAATTTATTGTGGATGTGGGAATTATGTGCTAGTACTGCCCTTAGAATATTAATATAGAGCTCAAACCTTGGGGAAGTTTCCTACATATCCTATTTATCACAGAAATCAGAGTCATCATACTTCACTTGATCAGGGATTATACACTGAAATTGACCTTATAAATGGGACATATAATATTATGTTTCTAATAGGGTATTACACTATGATGTTTCCCAATTGATCAGGTATTACACACCGAGTACAAACAGGGTTTTCAAATCTTTGGATACCCTATTGGCCTAGCCTGATTTCCTACTGGATATGTGTTGATTATCCACTTATCATGCTTTCATTACCTACTTTAAATATTAGAGAATGTTTTAATGACATGTAAAAATATTATATTATGATCCAATTAACTTATTTGGAGTAATTCGCAAACTATGGATGGCATGTCCAAAGGTTTTCACGGGATCAAGGCTGGATTTTCTGGAGGACATCACAAGACCTGAATGGATAGTCCTAGAAGCCATCGCATGAAATGGATGACTTTTCTAGAGGGTTTCACATGATCTAAATGAAATACCTATGTGTCATTGAAATATCTGGATGATACACATATAGGGCGTTGTGAGATTCAATGTGACATGTCTTAGAGGATGTCGTATGTCCTGGCTGACAAGTATGGAGGGCATTGTGAGACTTGGCTGGCATGCTCAAAGGGTATCACGAGAGCCAATTGACATGATTAGGTGCTACTGAAAGACATAGATGACATGAATTAGTGCCAACATATGAATCTGGAGACACATCTGAAGGACATCGCATGGCTTGAATGGTGATCCTAGAGGGTTTCGCAAGACTTTGGCGGTTTGCTAGAGGGGCACCATGTGGATTACTTTGACATGTCTAGAGGACTTCAAATGACCCAAATAGAATAATGAAGAAGATTTTTAAGATCTAGGAGACATGTACTAGTGTTTTCTCATGTCTTTTGTAGTTCCCAAGAAGTTCATGAGGGTCAATGTATATTTTCTTTGCTTAAGCATCTCGTCTATAGTCTTTGTTTTATCCTTCATATCACAAATTCCTTAGATTCGTTCAATTTTATCTTGTATTAAGTCTCGCATGTTCTATTAGGTGTACCATATGTTCTTCATATGCCTTTACATAAGGCCTTCACGTGATCAATGAGAGATCACATGAAGCTCATATACATGCTTCATGAATTCTTTGGATGTTTGTTGGTATATTAGTTGAAAAGAAACCTTTCGGTCGCAAGACCCACCACCCAGAGAAATATGCTCTGGTGCTTGGATGAAAAAGGTACAACCTATCATCTGTAGATTTTGGTTATTAGTCTTAAATTTCTTTTTTCATTCTAAGGTGGTGGATTTATGTTCCTTACCACCTTGATTTTCTGCCTCTTTGCGTGATGCTTATCGCATGGGTCCAGGATGGAGTTGGTAAAATCTTCAGTGTCATACATCTTTATGTATCTCTATCGTGGATCTCTATAAAGTTGTCACCTTATTTTCAGTGACCAAAATTCCATCCCATAAATACCTCTTTTATTGTATTGTTTTCAATTAATGGTGACTTTCTGAGTCATACATTCATTTCAAAGTACTTCTATATCATCATATTGATATGTATGAGTGCCTTCGCCAGATCAGGATCCCTGTCGAAAGGTGTTCACATGATCTTGGGTGACTTGTATGGGAATTTTTTATAGGATAATTGTGACTTTTTATGGGGACTTCATGTGATCAATATGGCTCGTTAAGGAGTCTCGTGAGACCATTCTATGAATGGCCTTGGTGTGTCTCAAGGGTTTTACTACCATGAAAGGATCCCACCTATTCTTCTTTTTATTTCTTTTATTTTATTTTATAAAGTTCAGTAGTCATGCAATATTTCATGAGATAAATAATATACCTCTTGGTTATTGATCATGTGACTAATAAAGGTCTTATGAAGATGCATGATCATTTCAAAGAAAATTCTATCTGTTTGTCTTTAGGGATCCAGATGGGGTGAGATATTGCATGGACATGCCTAAGGCTCTTTGCATGATGAGGATGACATATAGGATACATTTCATGGTGTGAGGTGGACATGTTTCCAAGGTCTCACAGTGTCTTATGGATCGCTGGGGCATCTTACGTGACGTTTACCAATGCAGGTGGCTCCTGCCTCCTCCCCCTTTATTTTTTTATTTTAAAAAGGATCGGGGATCTCATGAGTTTTCTTGAATGTTGTGAAGGAAAAACATCATCCCCTTGGGGATCCATTTTGTGAGATTTATGAAAGAAAGAGTAATCTACCTTTTGAACATTTCCTTCTATTTTCAAAGGATTTTCAGATGGGTCATTAGTAGATTTCTAGTTAACAAACCATGTGCCCTGGGGAAGCTCATCCAACTAATGTTGTGTTACCACTGGTTGTCTGGGGTGCCTTCATGAGAGTAGAAGGACTTTTCAAAGGGACTCTGTGGGATCTTTTTCAGGCTATGTTCCACACATGTTTCCTTCACATGACCTTATGATGGTCACATTGTCACCTCTATCTTAGAGTCTCGTGCGATCCATGAGACTTGTCTGCCTTATCCTTCCTTTACCTTTGTAGTGAAAATAATACCCATATCTAGGTATTTCTTCCTTTTTTAATTTTCCGATACTCATTTTGTGGGTGTCAACATGGTTCAACATAGAGTCAAGACTTCTAAATATTCCTTGGAATTTTATCATTATAAAACACCAACCTAAATCCATATAAAAACCCTAAAAATATATGATGGTGTACCCAAATACTTTACTCATTCAGTGAAGATGAAGAAATTCATCCAGACTATGGTGAAACATATATGATCATGGAATGAAAAAAACTTTACATGAAATTCATGATTCAGTGATGGGTGAAATATTACTAGAAAGGTAAGTATAAATATGCTTGAGAAGATAAAATAAGTGAAAATTAATTGAGAGTAATTAATGAATAAAATTGTATCAATATCATTATGGAGGAATGGTAAAGCTTGAGGATCATGGTGTGAAAAAAGGAACTCGCATTGTCTTGTGTTTAAATTTTTCTCTGGAAATAATTTTGATGATTAATTATCCAGGAATCCAAGGATTTATTGTGGGGGAATTCATAGAGATAATATTTTCATAAATTTCACATTGTTTTTTAATGATTTTAACCCTATAATTTAACAATTATATGGGGAAGTGTATCATATTTAGATTCTTGAGTAATTTTTATATTATTTGTGGAAATGTTTTAAATCTTCAGTTTTAGTCTCTTTATTCAGTTTGGAATTAATTAGGAAATCCATACATTAATTATGGAATTACATTATTAATAGTATTTTGGATTTAATTTTTCATTGTATTAAATAAATTTTGGAAAAACTAGGAAAGTCATACATTGATTATATTTTTATTTATTGTTATAGGTATCAAGTTACCAAAAATTCCAAATCATATGACCTTGAAAATTTCATGACTCTAAAACTGAGCATATGAATTTCCCAGGATAATCATAAGACTTTTCTCTTGAGAATCAAACTTTATAAGTATATGAATTACCAATCATATGAATTTTTTTCCAATCATAAGAATTTATGAGTGTTAGACTTCAGCCTTATTAATTTTTTAAGACTTTAGCCATACTAATTTATATGACATCCATCACCACCATAATACTTTGGAAAGTACCAAGCATACGACTATGGACACATATGAATTTTATAAGCAATGTCAAACTTTGAGTATATGACTTTGGCTAGTATTTTGAATAAATTCTTCATTTTTTTATGACTTGTGATATTTTTTTATGACTTAAAGACTTATCCAAAATAAAAGGGAGATAGTAAGACTCATTTTCACTATAAATCGAAGCTATAGAACACTATATTAGAATTCTTGTTTTCAATTAGGGTTGGATACATGTATTATAATGTGTGTGATATTTCATTCAAGATAAATATAGAAGGTGAAAAGTTTAGGGATTTCTAGATCATGAAGAAGTATAGAAATTAGGAGGGAAAATGAAAGATTGAATAATTTGAAAAAAGTGATAATCTTGAAGGTTTAACAAGAGGTCAAAGGATAAGTGAACAATGAAACTTAAAAAGGATGAGGATATCAAAGGAAGAGGAGAGAGATCTAGCCTGTGTGAGGTTGGAACTCGATGATAACTACTGCTATTATATTGTGGCTTCATTTGGTCTTTTTTTTATTTTATACTTCTTTTATAACATCTTCTTCTTATTCATTCATCTACTCTACCCTTTAAATAGAGGGGTAAATTATGAGTTTTTGGGAAATATAATGTTTTCCTTTTGCGATGCTTGAGTCTTCATACTTAAATGAATAAATTATACCTCTTTTGTTAATTGGTTTTGATATTAAGTAAATGTTTTTAATAACATATGTGATTGTATTTGGTTTTAATTTTTTTTATTGTTTATTACCTTAGTTAATGATCCATAATATCACACTACTCAGTTTTGGACTATATATGGTAGAATAGTGAAGGGATGAGTGGTGAAGTTTTTGGTGATTATCAGCATGTATAGAAGGGGAAGGGGACACTCTTGGATTACTTAAGAATAAAAAATCCAAACTAGATATGGCCTAATTGTATTGCGGGTGATTCTCTATTATACTTGCACACATAGGAAGGTTGGTAGAGTAATCTAAGATTTTAGTTAGGGGTATTATAACCATAACCATTCTACCAAGGATGGGAGCATAAGTGATTATGAATCCTCTCTCTTACTAGTTGATAAGATAAATAGTTGAATAATTTAAAGATTGTGATAGAATTGAAATAGGAATACCAACCCTGACATGATCACCCTTTCATATTCTTGTTTTTAAATTACTTTATTTAATATTATTTTACAAACCACAAAAAAATATAAAACATACCCCCCTATAACCTAAAAAAGTGACACTACTAAAAAATTTAACATTAGTGGTGGTTTATTTGTGATGGACAACCATCCATCACAAATAACTGAAATTATTATCTTTTTTGTGATGGATAATACCATTTTTTGCAAAAAAAATAACACGACACGTAATGGTGACTGATATGAAGTTTTTTTTATTATTCATAGTGGGAAGGTAATTAGTGACAAATAATATAGTCTAACATAATAGGTTCTACTGACATTTTTTTAGCACTGGATAATCCACTATTATTACCCCCATCATAAAAATCTAAAACCAAAATATTCATCTACCCCCCCTCCCTCCCTCCTTTTATCTCATTTTGAATCCTCGTCACTCTTTCACATAGCTCCCTCCATCGCACACCCTTTGTCCATCTTCCTTTGTCACGCACCCTGTTTTTTGGCGATTGAGGCCCAAATCCCCCTGGTGCTGACACCTCTTATCTCCTCCCTTTATTTTGTAAATCCCCCTTAAATCTCACTACAATTGCTTCATTCAATCCTTAGGTCAAAATATTTTCCTGATTTTTATGTTTTATTCATTATTTAGGTTTCCTACTGGTTTATTCTTCCCTATTTGGGTGTCTTCTATCAAAGATGACTTGTTCTGTCTCCTCGTGGGTTGATTCCACTTGATTTGAGGTATTTTTCCCAATGTTTAACATTTATATTTAAGAACTTGGTATTTTTTATTCAATGTATTTATTACTTTTGAGTTTCATAAAAAAATTCAATCAAAATATGGTTTCATTGTTATTTTGAAGGTTTTTTTCATGATTGCATTAAGATTAAATGCTTGTTTGGTATTTTTTTTAAATGATTTGTTAGTATAAGATTAAAATTTTATTTGATCCTTATATTATTATTTCATATTTGATCTTGGGTATATTTTGAGTTGTGAATGATTATATATTTATGATTATATAATTCAAAATTGATTACTTATTAAAGTGTGTGGGGAGGTGAGATAAAGTATTGAGATTGTATGACCAACCTAGGCTCCTTATGAGATCTTATAAGCCTTGTTCTATTTACCATGATGATTGATTGATTTTTTTACTTATATAATTATTTTTATGTTCGAACTATTATAAAGAATGTTTGTAATATTTTAATTTATTCTATTATTCATGCATCTTGATTGTATTAATTATTTTATTGTTGCATATCATTCATCAATGATATTGGATTATTATTCTTATAGTATTTGATTTTTTCCAATGTTTTTGATCAGTTATCATGTATTAGAAATATTTATTAAATATTTTACTATAATTAACAAATAATTAATATTGCTTAATAAATATTTTAAAAATTAGTAAAATGTTTGTAATAACATATAAAAAATATAAAAAATGCTAACAATTATTAAAAATTCACAATAATTAGTAAGAATGTAATAATTATTAAAAAAATAGAAATAATTATTAAATTATTTTAAATAACTAATAAATAATTAGTTAAAATTAGTAATAATTAGTAAATGTTAGTAATAATTAGCAAATCTTAGTAAATTGAGATAATTTATAATAAACTCTAAAAAAATGTAAAATACAAATAATTATTAAAAATAAGTAATGTGGATTAAAAAATTAACTATAACTAATAATTTATTATTATTAATTAATTAGTAAAAATTAATAAATATTATTAATAATTAGTAAAAAAATTGTAATAACTTGAAAAAAATATAAAAATACTAATTTTTTTAAAAAAATCAATAATTAGTACAAATATTGTAATAATTATCAAAAATTAGTAATAATCCTTATATATTTTTAATAAATAATGAATAATTATTTATATTAGTAATAATTAGTAAATTTTAGTAATAATTAGTAAATATTAATAATAATTTGTAAATATTAGTAAATGTGATAATTTTTAGTAAATTGAAAAAAATATATAAAATATTAATAGTTACTAAAACAAAGTAATATTTATTAAAAATACTATTATAATTAATAAATAATTATTCTTACTTAATAAATAATTGTAATAATTAGTAAAAAATAATAAATATTCGTATTAATTAATAAAAAAATATGTAATAACATGTAAAAAATATAAAATAATATAATTTTTTAAAAAATGGTAATAATTTGTTAAACTATTAGTAATAATTAAAAATATTAGTAATAATTATTAAATAATATATAATAATTAATAAATAAGTAGTCAAAATTAGTAATAATTAGTAAATATTAGTAATAATTAGTAAATATTAGTAATAATTTTTAAATGTTAGTAAATTATGAATTTTTTTAATAAATTATAATAAATATAAAAAATAATTAATATTAAAAAATAAATAGGATAATTAGAATTTTTTTTGAAATAATTATAATAATTACTAGTAATTATTATATAAATTCTAATTATTAAGAAATAATTTGTAAATATTAGTAATAATTAGTAAATGTTTACAGTAATTAGTAAATGTTATTAATAATTTTTAAATATTTATAAAAATTATGAGTATATTTAATAACTTATAAAAAATAAAAAATACTAATAATAAATAAAAATTAATAATATTCATTAAACAATAGTTATAATTAATAAAAAATAATAATATTACTTACTAAATATTTGTAACAATTATAAATAGTAGATAAATATTAGTAAAAACAAGTAGAATTTAGTAAGAATTCATTATAAGTAGTCATAATTAACCATAATAAAAAAAATTTAATACTTTTTAATAACTAGTCACAATGAGTAATAATTATTCTTATTTCTATTTTTATATTAGAAAACCATAGACTTGAGAAGTGGACCTGAGTTTCTAATACACAGTTGGGATAGGATAAATCATTGTAAAAATCCTAATGATTCTGGTATAAATCTAGTCTACATTGACGGTGTTGAAACATTTATATCATTTTCATCATCAAATTCAGAATTTGTTTTCGAAGGATCAATTAAATTTCCATGTAAGAAATGTGATCTTAGGAGATTTAAAACATTTGATAATGTTGTACTTTATAAACTATGTTTTGGTTTTCAAAAAGATTATATTTTTATGTATCGACATGGTGAACGAAATTCATTGTAAAATATAAATTTTTTTGTTCTAAATTCATCAATTCATAATTTAGTACATTACGTTTATGGTCCATCGATTTAGGAAACAACAACTCAAAATGATATTCCAAATCCTAAATTAGAACAATATCAATTTTACAATTTGTTGAAATATACTGAGGAGGCCTTATATCAGGGATGAAAGATAAAAAAACATGAATCTATTACCAAATTTTTGGCTATTAAATCAGATTTTGGAATTTCAAATAGTTGGTTTGGACAAATATTTCTTTGGTTAAATCATTTTTTCCTGAAACTATAAGTTTATATGAAAGAAATAAGTTGGTCCATAATTTGGGTCTTAGTTATCATATGGTCTATGCATGTTCAATATATTGTCATATTATATTACGGTGATTATGAATCATTAGTTATTTTTCCAGCATGTAGAGAATCGATATATTAATAGGTATAAAAAATAACGTTTATATTTCATGTGAAATAGTTGTGGTATTTTCTAATGAAACCACATTTAAAGTGTCTATATATGTCTCATAACATGGTTTCATTGATGACATAACATAAATCAAATATTTCTATTAGTAAAATTTTAAATCATCCATGTGATTATGATTCATGGAAACTCTTTGATTAGGTACATCATTCTTTTACTTCAAAACCTCAAAACATACAATTGAGTCTTTCTATTGATATTTTTTGTCTATGTTGTCACCTCCTTGTTTTAATTCTCAAAAATCATGTTAATTATTTTTTAATGGTTTTACTATTTTATGATAGCATTTTATAAAATTAGGTAGTCTAGTAAAAAAATTTCCAAGTGTTGAAATAACTCACCATTGAGATGTGACACCGATAGAAATGACTCACCATTGAGATGAGTCACCACTAGAAATGAATAATCATTGAGATTATTCACTCACAGAAAATAATCACCATTAATGTTGAGTCACCACTAGAAAAGATTCACCGTTAGGAATGTCTCACCACCAAGATGACATACCACAAAACTTTACCTACTATTAAAGGAATAAAAATTGAGATGAATCACCATTGAGAAGAGTCACCATTGAGACAAGTCACCATTAAGATAAGTCACCATTGTGGTGAGTCAAAATTAAGATGAGTAACTGATAGACCTAACCTACTATCAGATGATCTACCACCATCCTGACTCACTGTTGTCCTAACCCGTCACCAAACATGAGTCACCACCATCCGTGACACACCATCGTTATTCTGAGACATTTTAATTAAATGATTCTAATAGCTATTTTATTGAATTTAATGTTGATGATTATTTTAATGATTATTCTTAATTATTGTATGAATTCATTAAAGTCCATGTCAGGAGTTTAGTATGAGGATTCAACAGATCTGAATCATTATTCTTAAAATCAGATACTCTTGTATGTTAAATATATAAGGTGATGTGTTTGAGATAACAGTTCACTACTTGGTGAATCATAGAGGATCATCTCTCAAGATTTCACATGGTTTATCTTACTTACACTCAACTGTGGAAGAGTAAAACGTACTGGACATTTGGAACCTTCCCTACAGTCAGAACAAAGAGAGCTTATAATGCTCTGTTTTACTGTGATTTTTAGAAAAAAAACGACTCAAGCTTCTCTCCAAACTATATATGAGGAGTCTCAAGATTCTAGATCACATAAAACTGAATAAAAAAATACTCTTTATATATTTATACTTTCTCTTTATATTTTTTGTTGTTATTATCAAGAAGTTTGTTATTAGACCTATTTATCAACATATACTATCTCCTATACTACAACTAGGGAGTACATGATATTCCCTTAATCTCACTTTAATTTTTCTTACCCATATGTTTTCAAAGAGGTCCTTGTGTGGTATGTGTTTGTTTTATTCCCATGGTTATTGTGAAACTGATCCCTATGTGTCCTGGATAGCTTGATAGATATTGTGTATACCTAATCCAGGTTGTGGATCAAGATTATATTTATATAATATTCTTCTAATAAAGTGATTTCTAAGTGGAGGATATTAGGCCTCGGCTTGAGATTTAAACTCTTTTTTCATCCTAAAGTTTGTTTTTTTTTCAAATCAGTAAACTGAATTTGTTTTAAATAGTAAATAAAACAACAACTTTGATAATTAATCTTATATAGTATTTATATATGTATTTTAGTGAGTAAATTTATTTTAAAAGTTAAAGTAATATACATATTATTTTAACAAATTAGCAATCAAGCTTTGAGGAATCTTTTAAGAGGTCAAAATTATACTAAACTACTCTTTTAAATAATTGGGTGATTTAATTTTAATTGGGGGATTTTATTTAAACTTGTTTTATTAGAATTTTTTTTGGGTACTCAATTCACACCCCCCCATGAGTTACTCACTCTCACCAACATCTGGTATCAAAGTAGTTTTTCAAAATCTTTTCAATTGTGATTTTTGTTGTATATTAAATATCTTAAATTTTTTTAGTTATATGTTTATTTCTTTAAATGGATAATATAAAATAAAGTTCTGCTACCAATAGAACACCCTTATTTAATAGAAATAACTATTCTCAATGGAAAATAAATATGAAAATGCATATTGAAATCTAGGGATTTGAAATATGGACTGCTATAGAGGATAATTATGAAATACCAACAACTGTTAGATTTTCATGATATGATTCTACTAAACTACCTATAAAAATAATTGTAAATCCATGAATGCTCTTTATTATTCTATATGAGATGAAGAGTTTAATATAACATCTTATTGTAAAACTACTTATGAAATTTGGGATACATTAGCTATTTTTCACGAAAAAACAAATAATATAAAATAAATGAGATTAAATAATTATATAATCAAATATGATACATTTTAAATGAAACATGATGAGATGATTTCTGATATGTATCTCTGGTTAGATGATATAGTAAATACAATATGTTTTTTGGGAAATATAGTGTTATAAAAAGACCAAATCATGTGACTATTGAGATTTATTCCAGATAGAAATAGGGGAACATCATTTTCAATAAGAGAATCTTGTGACATCAGTAAACTACATGTTGAGGAATTAATTGGAAATCTAAAAATGTATGATTAAGAGATTAAAGTTAACTGTGAAGAGGAAGATGAACCTAAGAGGAAATATGTAGCTTTCAAGACCACTACATAAAAACATAAGGAAAAAAGATTGAGATAAAATCTCCTGTTATGAGGAATCACTAGCCAACAATGATGAAGAGATTTCCCATTTTGGTATAAGGTTTAAGAAATTATATATGAAGAATAAATTCTTTGGGAAACCAAGCTACAAAGAAATTATGATAATAGTGGGAATTGGAAGAGACTAGAAAAGAGATCATAATTCAAATGAGATTTCCTATTATGAGTGTAAAATAAAGGACATTTCAAGGATTAATTTCCCAAGTTAAAATAAAAATAAGTATGATTATAAGGATAGAAAATATAAGAAATCAATGAAATCCATTTAGAGTGCCTATAAGGATAGATCCAGTGACTCAAACTTGACTCATGAAGAAAATCCTTATAGAGCATATATGTGATTCATAAAAAACATATCTAAGGTACCTATTGTCTCTCTTATATATAATTCAAATAATTTTAGAGATGAATGTAATGATGAAAATATGAAAAATAAATAAATTATTTATTATTAAAATATTACTGAGGATAACATTAATGAGATTAAATATAAATAAAAATATTGAAGAAAATCATGATTTATCTATCAATGTTAAATCTAATTTTGTTTTATAGGAATAGAAAAATGCTCAATTATTGAAAGAAAATAAAGAACTAAAATTTTCTAATGATAAGCTAAATAAATACTTATAGAGATTTCCTAATGGCATAGAAACTCTAACTCAAATACTGGGAAACAATTTCTCCTAAATATATTACTGGTCTAGGTTACCAACCTAGACATAGATGAATTGTTAAGATAACTTTTATTCCAAAATCCAATGATGGAAATTATACTACTATTTATTATTCAACTAGACCTAAAAAAGTTTTTATTTCCAAAATCATGCAATTAGCTCAAAGGAAACTCATTAAGTAAATTTGGGTTCCTAAATCCTGAATCACTAACATGTCTATACTTAACAAATTTTGGGTACTAAAATAATTATTGGTATCAACATTGTTTTATTAGGGACCTCCTTGAGGATATCCAATAGAATTTCATGGTATATGGACAAAAATTGTTCCATACAAATGAAAATAGATTACTCAAGCTTCAACAACTTGATAAAGCTTGATGGAGGACATTTCACCTTTGGTGACAATGCTAAAGGTAAAATAATTGGCCTTGGCCAAATCGGTAACTCTAAATCAGTTTTAATTTATAAATTATTATTTTTTGATGGTTTAAAATACTATCTTCTTAGAATCTCATAGTTATGTGGTGATGGTTTTTATATGAAATTGAGAAACAATTATCGTAATTTTTTTACTCTAAAAATTCCCTAGTATTTACTACATTGAAAAATATAAATGTTTATGATGATGATATTGATTATTTATTTATTTTTTAAAAACATTCTTAAGTTCCTTTCATAATGAATCTTGTATTTTTCATAGAATATTAGTCCACTGTAACTTTTACCCCCTTAGAAAGCTAACTAAAAAAATGTTATTCAAGGATTTATCTAAACTTAAATTCCCAAATGATAAAGTCTATAAACCGTATAAAAAATGGAAACAAAAAAATATATTTCAAATTAACGAAATAAGTTTTAACTTATCAACCCCTAGAATTGGTTCACATATACTTTTTTGGAACTTCTATAGTTTTTAGTCTAAATGGGAATCACAATTTCTATGTACTTGTAGTTGACTTTTCTAGGTATACTTGGATATTATTTTTAACTCAAAAAATTTAAACCTATACTTACCTTACCAAGTATTATAGATTTTTAGAAAACCTAAGTGGTATTAGGATTAAGACCTTAAGGATTTATCATGGTCATGAGTTTGAAAATAAATAATTTTAATCTTTTTTCTTACAAAATGGCTATAACCATAACTTCTCTGCTTCTAGGACCCACCCCCCAGCAAAATGGAGTTGTAGAAAGTAAAAATTAAACACTTCAAGATATATCCTGAAAATGATAAATTAATATGAATTACATATCTACTTATTATAAGAGGCTATGAATACATCCTTCTTTATAATTAATATGGTTTTAATTAGACCTATCTTGAAGAAACCCCCTATGAGATTTGGAATTATACGAATCCTAAGGTGAATTACTTTAGGGGTTTTGGTTGAAAATTATTCATTATTAACACAGAGGGTAATATTGAAATAAAAATCCAAGTTTGATGAAGAAATTTTCTTTAACTATTTAACTTTTAGTAAGTCCTATAGGGTTTTTAACAAAAGAACCAAAACTATGGAAGAGTCTTCCCATGTCAAGTTTGATATAATAGATCCACATGAACCTAAAAAATATTTAAGAAATCTTGAGTATGGTTTTTCAAATCTAGACATAAATGTCAAACCTTATAACTCTTCTATGAAACAAGTAAGAAAATAATACCATTTTTATGAACTTATATAACTAAAACCTAAACCTATAAATGACCATGAGGTGACCAGTCCTTCTTTTCCAAGACCTGTTAGGACTCTTAAAAACAATCCTTTAGATGTTTTAGTCAGAGACCTAGGTAGAGGTGCACATACAAGAGATTATATAATGAAATAGGTTGAAAATAAAGCATTATTGTCACATCTTAAACATAAGAACATCACTGATGCAATTAATGAAGAATTTCAGGTTATGAATATGCAAGAAGAACTTAACCAATTTGAAAGAAAAAAATTGGGAACTTTTTGATAGACCTAAAGAATCATTAATTATTGGCACTAAATGGGTATTTAGAAACAAGGTTGATGAATCTGTTATCATAGTAATAAATAAGGAAAGATTAGTTACACAATTATATAGTCAATAAAATAGTATAGACTACGAGAAAACTTTTTTACTTGTATCCAGACTTAAATCCATAAGAGTGTTTCTTTCCTATCCAACTCATTTGGATTTGAAACTATATATAATGAATGTAAAAATTTAATTCTTTAATGTTTATATAGTTAAGGATGTTTTTCTTGAACAACCCACCAGTTTTCAAAATTATCATTTTCCAAATCATGTTTTTAAATTAATAAAATCTTTATATATTTTAAAACAAGATCCTAGAGTGTCGTATGATAGTCTCAACTCTTTTATTATTTCAAAATTATTTTCAAAAGGTATAGTTGATCCTACTCTCTTTATAAAAAGAATTTCAAAAGATTTTTTAGTTTTTCGAATATATATAGCTGATATTATCTTCAAATATTCCTAAAATTATTTTTGCACTGATTTTAAGATTTTTGAAAATATTGAAGGAATTATTTTAAATAAAAGTAATTTCACTAAAGACATTTTAAAAAAATTTTGTTTGTATATCACTAAGATTAGTGACACTCCCATGAGAAAAAAATATAAGTTTGATCTTAATGAAGCTGGGAATCCAGTGGATCAAACCAATTACATAGCTATGACTGGATGTCTTCTCTACTTAGCTTTTAAATGACATGATATTATGTTTAGTGTGTGTTTGTGTTCTCATTTTCATGTAAACCCAAAATAGTAACATTTACTTCCTGTTAAAAGAATTCTAAAACACCTCAATTATATAACCAATATAGGATTGTTCTATCCTAGAAGACAAGAATTTGATTTAATTAGTTTTTCTGATGCTGATTTTGGTGGTTGCAAGTTAGATAGAAAAAACACTTCTGGAACATGTCATATTTTGGGAAAGTATGTAGTTTCTTGGTGTCATAAGAATCAAAATTTTGTTGCACTATATACTTATAAATCTAAATACATAGTAGCAGGTAGTTTTTGTGCTCAAATTTTGTGGATGAAACATGATCTACTAGATTATATATATCAATTTAGGCGTTTATCTATAAATGGTGGCAACACAAGTTCAATAAAAATATCTAAGAATCTTGTGTCTCACTCTAGAACTAGACACATTGATGTAAGACATCACTTTTTTAGAGATCATTTTCAAAAGGGTGATATAACTATTGAATACATTGGAACTGAACATCATCTTGTTGATATTTTCACTAATACATTAAATTATAAGATATTAAAGTACATCAAACATGAATTAGGAATGATAAATTTTGGTTAGATTTAAATTATGGTTACCCGCCATTGGAAATTACCCATCATTGGAAATTACCCACCGTTGGATAACCCAGGATAACTCACCATTGGATAACCCTGCATTGGAAAGTACCAACCATTGGATAACCCACCATTGGATAACCCACCACTGGATAACCCACCATTGGATAACCCACTATTGGTAATGTCCCACCATTAGAATTAAGCATCCATTGCTAATTTTCATTTCCTTTTAGGTTAATTTATTATTGTTATTTTAATTTAAATATATTATCTTATTTTCTGATTTTCAAATCCAAAAATGATATAAATTATACCATTATTCTAATTTCAATTCTCTCTCTCACACCTTACCCTTTAAACTTCTATGTGACCTCTTCTCTCTCAACCTGTCACCTTACCTCGACCTCTACTAAACCTTACACCTCATTCATTATAGTCATAGTGAAGTGAACAACTGAATCAATTTATAATGAGTTGCATCCTTAGAAGAAAAAAAAAAGTGATTTCAGAAGATCTATAGTTGATCCATGAAACCCACAGCTCTTTAATTGAGCAGTAGTTCCTCAGAAATAATTGAATGTTGAGTGGTTAATGTTGAGGATATCATTGATGATGAAATAAATTGAAGACTAGGGATGGTTAGATTATTTATTGAATAATTATAAACAATATTATCCTTTGTTAGTGCATCTATTTTATTAGAATGATAATTTCAGTTTTGAAGAAGATAAATATTGGGTTTAAAGTAGAATAAATGGGCATAAGGTTTCTTTCTATTCAAGTTTATGGGAAATATGTCTTAAAGATCCTCATGAAGGATTCTGAAATAATTATCATAGATTTATTCCAAGTGATAATGACTATTTTAAATATGATAATTCTTTTTCTGAGCTGACTGTAGATGGAACCACAATGAGGCCAGCTATAACCAAGTTAGATGGTGAGTTCTGTTTGTTGTTCAATTACTTCCAGCACATGTTATGTTCGAGGAAAGCTGATTTTAGTACAATGTGATATTAGGAAGTATATCTGCTATACATTATCATAAGATGATACAAAATCAATTTTTGTATATATTTTATGGTTCATATGATAGAAATGTGTAAACCATCATCTAAGTCAAACTCTCTGATTTACCCTAAGTCTATTTCAGCCATACTGGAGGCTAAAGTTCTAGTTGATGGAGAAGAAAAACCGAGGTGATATGTAGAGGCTTTTGTCTAACCAAAGTCATTTGATAGAGAATTAAAATCAATTGGATCCCTTGTAAGATGGAATGGTTTGATGATATTGATATGCTCTGTGAGGATATAAATCCTATTTATCATCCTTCTAGACCTAAGTATATTTTTGATCTGATATTGTAACAAGATGAGGTGGTTGTCTACTTATACGAGGAGCTAGAAGAAGAGGAGGTTGGGGATGAGGTTGAGTTACCCTATGAGGAGGGTAGTGGCCCGAATATTTTTAAGATTCCTAATAATATATCTTATGGTCCATCTAGTCCTTATAGGTCTTTACTAGTTACAGAGACTCTTTTAAGAGAAGGGAGCGAAGAGGATGAAATAGATGAATCAGGATAAGAACAAAATAATATTTCTTATTTCATATCATCTAAATAAGTTGTATATGTTTTTGATGGTGAAAATGGAAGTGAGGAAGACGATGAGAATAGAGATAAAGAATAATATAAAGAAGAAAATGTTGAAGGAAAATAATATTATGATAAAGAATTTAGAAATGATACAGATAAACTAGATAGTGATGGAGATAGTAGTAAAGATGGGGATGGTTCTGATAATGATAGGAATGATGATCATGAGATGACTTAGGCAGATGTTTCTTCTCTAGTATTGTCTTTTTCTTCTAGGTTTGAGGAAAGATAAATCTTGGTTCAGGATATTTATGAGGCTGTTGGAGATGAGTTGTGGGTATCAGTTGATGGGGGGATCCCCAAGCATTGTTATTCTCCATGTTGAGCCTGAAGTTTTTGAGAAGATAGTTTTGGAGCCTTTAGTTGTGCCTTATTTTAGGTTAGATGTCCGGGATATGGGAGAAAGGGAAAGATATCCAGTTTTTTTGAGACTAGGCATGGACTACCCTGACTCTGATGATGAGAGGATCCCACTAAAGAATGGTGGACCTACATATCCTGTTCATGTGGAGATGGATCCTAAGGGATCAATGATATAGGGGAGTTTGAGATATTTTATTCAGAGGATCCTAATAGATCTAAGCCCGTGGAGACTACTACTAAGAGAGTATATATACCTCTATCTACTATTAGTGCTTCTATTCCTGTTGATGTGGTTTCTTAAGAAGACTCGGAGTCCTTTAGAGAAAGTACCATGTCTAATTTTAATGGGATTATTAAGAATAAAACTCCTTTGGTCACAAAGCTCAGGGAGAGATATTTTATATATTTTTTTGATCTTGTGATTCACCATGTTCATTCCAAGATGTTCCACTATATTTAGGAATTTGAGATAGAGAACAAAAGGATTTATAATAAATCATATTCCTTAGGGACTGTGATGGAAGAGATGAAGACATGTTTTGCTAAGAGTTTGGATTCTATGTTGGATAGGTTTTATTATTTTTCTTCATAAGCTTCTACTTGTAGTTCTCCAACTCCCTATAATTACATGGATATTGATTTGATCAGGTCAGTTGTTAGAGAGGATCTTTGAATTATCTCAGGATATGTTCTTGATATCCCTCAGGAGAGTCTGAGGCAGATCATACACAATAGTGATCATGTGTATAAGATAGTTAGGGAATGTATGAATGACCTTAGAAATGATAGAGAAACCATATAGAATCCAATTAAGTTTTATTTTTCCTATATCTACATGAATAATGAGTTGAAATCACACTTCAAGTTTCTTACTAAGAACATATGGATGCCTACAGTTACTTAATCCATCAAAGAGCAGGTTAATATGTTAAAATTGATGAATCTAGTGCTCAAATTGTTTATTAATGAGAAAAGGGAGTTTTTGAGTTCCATGGAGCGAGGAGGAAAAATAATATGGAACTCATCAATCTGACGATGCATTTTCTTCATGTGTCTGGCATAGTAGTGGTCACTAAGGAATCCATTACAGTGATTGATCATTTGACTCCTCCTACCACTACTCCAGAGATGTTCAGACTAGCTATTACCTAGGATCCTCATTCACCTTTATATGCTCAATTATAGCCGTTAATTATGAATCCCACTTAATTTTTCTATCATCTTCTACTACTTATAATCCTAGATCCTCCCACTCACCCTACAGTTCTTATGGTCTCCACCACAATTTCCTCACCCTCTACTAATATTCCATATTCCACTGATAAGGGAAAGGCGACTATTATTCCAACTACCTTAGCTGAGAATCATTGATATTCATATTTGTTTTTATAGGATTTTTGTATGAATGCTTGTGTCTATTTTTACTGAAATTACATTACTTTTGTTTATTAATTAAAATCTCTATTTTTATTTATATATCTTTAAATTTCCTATTTATTATTGTCACTTTTTTATAATCCCAAAGTGGGGAGACTGATTATGGAATTTCTTTTTCATTTATGTTATTTCTTGATACCATAGGTATTTAATTTATTCATTTGCTACCATCTCCATTACTTATGGGTATTTACTTATATTTACTTTTATGATTATATTACACCATACCTTTGAAATATATTTGATATAATTTTTTATTTAATACCTTTCATACCTAATTCAGTTTTTTCTTCTATTTTTAATGTTTAAAATCTGTGTTCTAACCCTTACATGAGCTTTTTGAAAATTGTTAGGTGGATCTATTTGATAAAAAGTTTATTTCATACTTGGTCTCTAAAATTTCATGATTTTTTGTAATGGGGGGATATTATTGGAACCTCCTTGTTTTAATGCTCATAGATCATGTGAAGTATGTTTTTAATTGTTTTACCGTATTATAGAATTTTATAAAATAAGGTATTCTTGTGAAAATTTGGGTAAGTATTGAAATGAATCTCCCTTGAGATGATTCACCACAAAAAATGAAACATCATTAAGATGAGTCACTACTAGAAATGACTCACCATTGATATGAGTCACTACCATAAAAGACTCAGTATTGAAGTTGATTCACCTCTAGAAAAGTGTCACCACCAGGAATGTATCACTTTCAAGATGAATTGTCACTAGATTTTACCTACTATCAGATGATTCACCATTGAGATGATTCACTGATGAGATGAGTCACTATTCAGATGAGTTATTGTTGAGAAGATTCACCATTCATATGAGTCACTATTGAGATGAGTCACTATTGAGGATATTCACCATTGAGATGAGTCACTTAGAAACCTAATCGACCGTCAAATTATTTACTACCATCCTGACTCACCATTGTCCTGGACCACTGCCAAACATTAGCCACCGCCATCCATGACCCACTGTCACTATTTTGGGACATTAAAATTAAATTCTTATAATATATATATTATTGAATTTAATACTGAGGATTGTTTTAATGATTATTATTAACTATTGTATGAATGAATTAAATTCTATGTCAATAGTTCAATATAAGGATTCAGAAGATTAGAATGATTATTCTAAAAATAGGATTCTCCTATATAAAAAATATAGAAGGTGTTATATTCGAGCTAAGTGTGCATTTCTTTCTGAATCATAGAGGGTCATCTCTGAAGATCTCACATGTTACATATTACATAAACATGACTGTGTAATAGTATAGCATACTAAAAATTTGGAACCATCACTATAGTCTGAACAAAGAGAGATTACGATGCTCTACTTTATTACAATTTTCAGAAAAAATAGCTTGAGATTCTATCCAAACTATATCTGATGAGTCTCAAGCTTATGAATCACATCATACCAAGAAAAAAAAATTATCTATATCTTTATACTTTCTATTTATATTTATTTCTATTATTATCGAGAAGTCTGTTTTTTCACCTATTTATTGACATGCACTATCTCCTTTACTAAAATTGGGTAATACTTGATATTCCCTTAATCTCTCTCTCTCTCTCTTTACTTTTTCTTACCCACATGTTGTGGAATAGGCCTTTGTGTGTCCTGTGTTTGTTTTCTTCCCATGGTTATTGTGGAAGAGGTCCTTGTGTCGCATGGACATCTTGTTAGATATTGTATATAACCAATATAGGTTTTGGTTCTATATTAGATTTATATAATATGATTGGAAATAGGTGATTTCCAAGTGGAGGGGATTAGGTCTCAGCTTTAGACTAAACCTCTTGTTTTTATTCGACCATGTGTTTTGTTTTGTTTTTCTTCTTTTAAAATCCTTAAACTAAATTTGTTTTAAATTGTAAAAACCCCAATAATTATATTGTTAATCTTAACTAGTTTTTATATAAATATTTTATTGAGTGAATTTATTCCAAAATTTAATGTAATATCCATATTATTTTAGGTGAGTAGTAATTGGTCTTTGAAGAACCTTTTAAAAGGTAAAAATTATACTAAAATATGCTTTTGATTGACTATGTGATTTTATTTTAATTGGAGGATTTTATTTTAACGTGTTTGAACAGAAATTTTTATTGGGTGCTCAATTAACCCCCCCCCCCTCTTGAGTTACTCCCTTCGACCAATAGTCAATTTTGTGCTTACGCTAGTTAATATTCCTTTTTTCCTATTTTCATAACTTTATACAACTTACCTATTTGGATGATGGTGAAGGATCCATATATATATTTGGAACTATTAATTCTCGTAAATTTGAAAAGGAATATATATTTTTATTTTAATCCACTAATTTATGAGTTAATTTCATTATGGAATAATGGAGTAACTACATATGATACAGTTGCATATCTTAATTTTTTCCTGAAAGTTTCATTAATGTGGATAATCAGTGGATTTTTAGCATATGGTATGTTATGTGTATGGAGTACACAAGGTCTAAAATAATTTTTGTACTACATGACTGGTGAAAAATCATGTATTATTTTCAATGGAGGATTTGTTAGTTATTTTTATAGTCAATTGATATTTCTTCCTATGTATCACCCTTTTCAAAGGAATGGAAACAATTTTATAAAAGGAATAATTGAAATAGATGAACCTCCACCAGTTCTCTCAAGTATTCAAAAAAAATCTATAATCACTTCATTGCATCCTATTACTTTAGGACCAACTATAAATGATCAAATATATATGGTTATAGGAGAGATCGTAATTAGATATATTGAAGTATCTTTTAGGACCTACCATATTGGTCTTATTTGTTGGTCTGCCATATGTTAAATGTAAATCATATAGAGAAGAATTTTTTGACAACATATTTTATACCATGTTGGAAACACCCAATAAGACCAAAGATAATGTAAATTCATGTTTAGATCTTTCCCAAAGTTATAGTTGTCCCAAACTTGAATAATTTTAAAATGAAAGATCACATAATTTAATAAATCCAAAAACAACTTATGAACTTTATTAAGAAATACATTTATTATTTTTCCAATGGATTAGATATTTGAGGTTACCTAATGGTTATGATTCTAATTTTTCTCATTATGTTATAAATGTACATATTACTAGGTTAAAAATTCATGACTATCATATCATAATGAAAATATTACTGCATGTTTATCTTAGAAGGTTATTGAATTCTTCAATTTGTGATGTGTTGATCAAAATGCCATATTTCATCTGAGATATTTGTGAAATAACATAATATTAAGATGAATTGAGTATGTTATAAAAAAAATTTGTTTTAATTTTATATAAATTAGAGAAAATACTCTCATCGAACTTCTTTCAATTAATGCAATATTTAATATTTCATTTGTCGTGTAATGCTAAATGTGGAGGGATGGTACAATTTTGATGAATGTACTTGATCAAGAAATGTATCTAAAAAAATAAATAATAAATTACCTAACCAATCATCGGTTTAAGGGTTAATTGAAAAAGAATACTGTCAAGAGGAAATAAAAAAAATTGCACTTATTATTTTCAATATGAATATCCTTCACAACATAATCACATGGGTTGTAATGAGGAAACTTTTTCTGATGTAATGGACCATAAATTGTCAATTTTTAATTAGTCTAAGTTTGGTTTTAGTGGTTATCATGAATGATGGATTTTAGATAAATAATTGTATAGAGATCATACATATGTTCTACTCAATTATGAAGAAAATACAAGATTTTTGCAGAAAGTAATACTTTTATATTATTATTTAAAAAAATTAAGTGATACATTTATTTATATTATTTATTTTGAAGACTATATAATGACCATATGAAATATATATATATAAATTACCTCTACTTCGCTTGAATAATTTCAACAATAAATTTTTTCATATAGGTTTCAAATACTAGTAATTTATGTTGTTTATTATGGAAAATTAAATTAGTTTTTTAATATTATATATTATTATCTTTTTTTGTTGTTTTTGGGAAACAAAACATGGATATAAAATTGATGGTCGATTATGTCTACTATAAACCCTCTATATAAATTGGTAAAATATTATAATAGGTACATTGTTAATAGATATCTATTTCATACATGCATATATGATGAATCAAAGAAATCAATGAATAATGGTGTTTGTTTGAAAATATATCATCATAAATAAAGTAAAGTTGACTTTTACGGTATGATATATGAATTAATTTAGTTATTTCATCTAGAACAAACTTGTGTAAAAATAAATGAATTTCATTGGTTTCATACTGATTAAGGGTTTTGAGTTTATCCATAACTTGGAGTCATTAAAATTAAATATAAAAGTATTATTTCCAAAAAAACCATTTATGTTATCACATCAAGTTTATTATGAAAATTACTATTATGTTTTGATAGATTTAAATGACTGTTAGAGTATAATAAAAATTAAATATCATGAAAATAATTTTCTTGTAAAGGAAAATGAATCTATAGAAGTGGATCATATTGAAATTTTTCGAGAAATGTCATTAAATACATCTCTTACATGAAGAGATATAAATAATGATGATGAAACTCCCTAATTAAGGATAAGTGATATTGATAAAATTGATGAAGTAATAAGGTATTATGAAAATAACATTCATATGGAAGTTTACGATGCTAAAGATGAAGATGAAGACATTGTTATCAATGAACATGAGAATAAAGATGATGAATGAAGTATTAATTTTTGGTATTTATTAGTTTTTTTATTTTTGATACATATACTAAAAATTATTTATAGTTAAGATTTTTTGTTTCAAATGCCTAGAGATGGACCTGAATATCTATTTTGTTCCATCACTGATGTTGATCATCCCGATGATGAGTTTGATAACCATTTGTCTGATGCGCATGATGCTACCATAACACTACCTATTAGGATGGGGCTAAACCCTAATAAATTGATGATTTCATACCCTTTTTTTGAAAGAATAACTACTCTTGATTTTTGATCAATTCTTTTGGAGATCTTTTCATTTTTTTAAGTTATTTATTTTATATTGAGTTTTTGTATCAATTTTTGAAATAATATTCTTTTTTTGAAATTTTTTTCACATTTACATATTGGGTAGGCTAGTGTGATTATTTGAAATTATTTTTCTCCACCATTTGTATCGTGGGATCAGGTTACCATTTATTTTTTACATTATATGTTCTCCCACTAGATTATACATTATAAAATAATATATTTTATTTTCAAATTTATTTAATTTGTAACATGTTGTTTTTAATTGTCTTGTAGAATTTAAAGTCTCTAATCAATGATAGTTTGAGTGATCTTATCCAAGTGTCAAGGGATATTTTTATACATGAAATTTTTAATTAGTTTTTACAAAACCTATGAAATAGATCCCTGGATAGAGATTTTGTTACTATTTTTGACCAGTTGTGCTTCTCTCGTTGACCTGACCATATCGTATCCCAGGCATGGGATGGATTGTATACTTACTAGGAAGGATAGGCTTTTAATATGAGGTCACTATCTAAATGATAGAACTAAGGGTGGTATGAGGTCATATATAGGGCTAGGATTGGTACATTTAGTATACATCGGTGACATATGGTAAGTAATATTATTTATTAATGTATGTATACTTTAAATATAAAGTGTTTTTATATTATACATTCCAGTACCAACCCCTCTAATATAGTGTTTAAAGTTTACAAGTATATGTACACTAATCCTAGTACATGATAGCTTGTCAGTGATAGACAATGCTAGATTTCTGTTAGTATTTTAAAAAAATTGTGATTACATTAATTTTATTAGTATTATAATTATTAACTGAATTTTAAGGGATCATATGAGACTGAATATTATTATTCATGAAATATTCAATCCAATATCAAAGCATATTCCATGTGCAAGTCAGATTTTGATAATGGAGCTGAGATATAGGGGATCATCATAGTGTCTAGAACGGTCGAGTGACTAATATTAGTTCACAATTGACACATACTAGTTAATATATTACCTCTATGATTTTATCAGTTAGCTCAAAGGGATCTCATGTAGATTCATAATCATCTATTTCACAATATGAAGAGAGTTTGTGAGCATAGGATAAGATTATACAAACTACTCAAATAGATTGGGATGTGTGGCATGAGTAGTAGCATCAGAGAGATGAGCAGATGTTAGAGTAAATCTGATGACTTGCATGTGGTGTCGGCATGGAGCCCCCCCTACCCTTCAAGTGATCCTCCTTCCCCTAATACTAGATGATCCTCATTTATTATAGTGATTATCATGTATTTTGTTTTTATAAACATATTATGTGTTAAATGGTAT
Organism: Viscum album; assembly: GCA_963277665.1. NCBI lineage: Eukaryota > Viridiplantae > Streptophyta > Magnoliopsida > Santalales > Viscaceae > Viscum > Viscum album. The sequence goes on from OY728130.1 coordinate 512,650,412, forward strand.
AATTATTCTTTGCATATTTTTATATTTCAATTTTTATATTTTTTCTAATTTTCATTTTTTATATTTTTTATTTTATTTTATTTATTTATTTTATATTTAATTAATTGTGACATATTTAAAATATTTCACGATTAATTTTTTAAAATTTTACATAATTATTTATGATTAAAATTAATTATCATCATGAATGATATCTTTCACAATAGACAACCGCTAATACTTGTATTTTTTACATTATTTTCTATAATGGGTTTGTTTAATGGATTCACAAATCAAATGACTTTTTAATGTGGGAATCAGTCACAGAAGGATAAATATATGGTTGGGTGGAAACTTATTTTAATCACTCATCTCTGGAGACAATCCTAGGGTAACTACTAATAATATATTTAACCTAGGAGGTAATTATATTTTTGAGACACCACATGATAGGTGTGTTAATGAAAAAGGAAGAGTGATATAGAAAAAATTGAGACTAGTATACAAAGGGAATAATCATATTAAAGAATTTGATATTAAGTAAACATTTACATCGGTGGTGAGAATAGAATCAATCAGACCTTTCCTAAAAATGGTAACTCAAATTAAATTCATTGTTTATCAAATTAATGTAAATAAAACATTTTTTAATGGATTCATGAATGGAGAATTTTACATTAAACAATTTTTATAAAATTTTATTAGAAATTATGATTCAAAGGTTTACATATTGAAAAAGGTGTTGTATAGCCTAAATAGGACCCTCGTTCTTGGTATTCATGGATAGATATTTATTTAAGAAATTTAGAGTTTAAGAGAATGGAGGTTAATCACAACCTCTATGTGAAATTATTAAATGAAGAGTATTTCATGGTGATGGTGTATAAAGATGATATCATATTTAGAGGAAATAAGTATAATTCTTTTGACAAGTTTACACTATTGAGGTGTTCATAATTTTAGATATTAATTATTGGAGAGATAAATTAATTTATTATCCCACATGTACATAAAAATTAAAGAAACACTTTCATCTCACAAGTGAAATATGCAAGAGAGGTGTTAAAGAAGTTTAGAATTAAGGAATGAAAACTGGTTTTAACTTTGATGGTAGTGACAATAAAACATAAAAATCATGAGGAAAAATAAGGGGGTGGACTCAGTGTATTATAGAAAAATTATTAGGATTTTATTATATCTTACTACAATAAGGTTGGATATATTTTATGATACATTCTTGGAAACACTTTTTTATATTTTTCAAAGGAAAAACATAACTCATTAGTAAAGAGGATAATGAGGTTCATATAATGAGCATTGAACTATGGTTTGGTTTTCAAAGAAGGGAAAGATTTGTGTTTTATTGCTTATTCATATTTGGATTGGGATTTTGATGGTGTGGATCGAAATTCCACCAGTGTGGGAGCTTTCTTCATCAGAATAAATTATATTAGATGGATATGTAAGACATGGGATAGTGTATCATGGATTAAAAAAGAGATAGAATATATTTCATCTATCAATTATTTTACATAATTTATATGGTTGAAGTGATAATTATAAGATCAAAGTAAATTAGTCCAAAAATCGATGTTGATTCAATGTGATAACAAGAGTGTTATTGAGTTAACAAGGAACTTATCACAACACTCTCACATAATGCATTTTGAGATCTGTTACAAATTTATAAATGAGAAGGTGGAGAAAAAAACTATCAAATTGGATTTTTTTGAGCTTATAATCATGTGTAATACATCCTTACCAAACTATTTTATGAAATTATATTTTAGAATCATCATTTTAACCTCAATGTTTATCCAAATTTCCTCAAAATAAGGAGGTCTGATAACCCCTCCCCCAATCATATATAATGATTCTCTTGGATTTTTTGTATTTTTTAGGTGTCATTTTTAATTAGGTATTAGAATATAGGGGAGACATTATCCATGGGGAATTATAAGAAAAAATAAGGTTTTTCAATGAAAACAATAGATATTATTTTAGATGTTGGTGTATTTTATTATTTTATACAATGATAAATACATCATGTAGTCTTAGTAAATTTTCTAATCTCTCTTTGATTAGTTTTTGTAATATTTACATATCTAGAAAAGTATAAAACCTTTTAATTTTATTGTCAAAGGGGGGTAACTACATGGGGAGAGTCATATACAGGGAGGGAATGGGAATAAACACAGAGTAACATGTGGATCATTGACAAAAATTATAAAGGGGGATTTTGATACCACATGTTATAATATTGGATTTGGTTTTAATTGGAAATCCAATGTAATTAATTTTAATTATTTTGAAATTTGTGAATAAGTTTGGTGTTGATTTGATATGGTTGGAGGTTTATTATAAATGTTCTCGTAGTTGTAGGAATAATTCACGAAACTAGCACAAAGATCACATCATGAGTAAATTTAAATAAAAATGGAAATAAACCATAAATATGATTTAATATCTAGGATACATATGGATTATTAATCATATGATTATTTAATTTTCCAAATTTTTTAGTGCTATATCATGCCATGAATTATAATCCGGGTCAGGAAGAGATTTAGGTAGATTTTAGTGGTTTTTCCTATTTGGATATGCATTTTCCATGGAAAAGGTTTATGTCGTAGCAATTTTGGAGATCAAGAATATCTAGAATCCTATCACATAATTTTAAAAATGTCACACCATGATTAAAGGGATTGCGCCATAATTATTAGACCATGAAGAAATAAGTTGGACCATGAAAGTTAAGCTCTATGATATTTAGAGAAATATATCGAGATTACAATGTGAAGTACTTTATCACAACAAAATGCAACTGGTAGTTAAATAAGGAACCAATTTTCCATGTTATAATATAATATATCATTTAATTGTTACATAAATATGGATAATTTTAACATAATTGATGACTTGGGACTCTCAATAAGTTTTTTCGGTTTTTAGAACATCCATTAACTACTTATTTAAATATCTATGGTGAAGACTCATTTACAAACAATTTAATGAATGAATTTGAAGTAGGTGGAGTTTGGAGTTGATAACAATATTAATTTTGAAATCGAATTTCAAAATTCCTAGGATATCTTGGAACCTATTTATCAAAATAAGATAAGATAGAGAGGGAGTTGAATATATCATAAAGAAGGAAAGTAGAGTGAACCGACTATGGAATTTATTAAATATCTCGTATTTTTAAGTGAAGTGTGGTTAAATTTAATTCCATTGAATATTGGGCTTATAAGTGAAGAGTTTTTTGAATATAAATGAAGATAAAAAATTATATATCAAATAATTATAGAAAATACCTATTGTTGTCTGGTGTTATATCTTTTATTTTCATCCTTGTGAGTCCAGTCTGTGTGTCAACATAATATCTTTTTATAACCCTATTGTAAATAAGTGAGGGGAATAGAGGAAGTGACAATAGACCTTGTATGAGTAGTTATATTATCCTAAAGATTGTAATCAGAGACCAATGGAGTGGTGATTATTTGTAATATCATCACATCAATAATATATACTCCTTGGATATATCTCAGTGCGGGTGAAACAAGTAAAAACCATGTGTCTGTGATTATTTATTTTTCTAAATTTTGTTATGCTTATGTATAATCATCGTAATATATTCAAGTTTTCATTGGAAACTTGATAACAGGATCCAATTAAGCTTGAGTTAAGAATAAATTTCAATTCATCCCAATTCACCCCCCTCCCCACCTCTTACAGTGTATAGTGGGATATTTGGTTACAACAAAACCCTTGTCTAAATTATCTTATAGTGGATTAATTAATTCTTATAGTTAAATGGGGACCATTTTATATGTACTATTTGATATGGGTAAAGATCCAAGTATGATTTATATTAAGAAATTCACCTATCATTTTGGAGAAATACTAGACAACTCTTCTAGTAATACATCAACATATTCCCTCACAATGAAGATTTATTCAAGGATTATCCTTTCCATTTCCCAAACCATTTTTTATGTATATTCTTACTCATAAGGTAATAATTATTATACTTATGAAGTAGTTTCCAAAGAATATTCATAATTACAATTGATTTTTTTTAGATTCAGAGTATGGTTTAGGATATGGAATGATATTTTCTTCTCTTGATAGTTAACACTGGATCTATATAAGGATAGTCAATCCATGCTAAGTGTAACATAGAATTTTACCAAATAGATAATAACTAAATTTTTTAGATGATTATTCCCACAAATTTTAGTTAGGGAAATGTTATATACTTGAGATGAAATAATTACACCACTAGTGATGTTCATTGATAACTCAACAATTATATATCTTGAGCTGGTGTTTGAATATTTCAAGTAAACTTTCATGATATTAAAGAATGAATAGTTCTATAATCAAAGTAAAAATTCACTATTCTCAAATGAATAACAACTTTACTTGTCACCACTTCATTTTTATAACCCACCTCAGTTGTAGTGATACCATAATAACTTCCTTGTTCTCTTGGAATTAGAGTTTATTGAAATTGTTTATCATTGGTTATCCTTGGATTATTTTATTAACATGCATAGTTACCATGTTCTTTATAATTAAAGCAATTGACTATAGGTGTAGAATTTAGTGGAAAATTTCTTTCATCAATCATACTAATTGAATTATTCTTATATCTTTAGAAATATTGAGATTTATTCCCAATTTTAATACTTGAAACATTTACTTATTCTTTTGATTCAGTTTCATATGTGTTCCTTCCTATATTTTTTATATTTGTATAGTTTAATTATCTGACCTTTATAACCCTTTTCAATTGAACCTCTAGAGTAAAACCCCTTTCTTCCATAATTTTTACCAGTACCATGTGACCATAAGAATCACATATCTCATCTCCACTTTAATGGCACATTAGACTATTTCCTCATAGATATCAAAGTATTTAATTTATAAATATTTTAAAATAATTTTTAAGCCAAAAAATAAATGATCAACCTTACTTTCGAGTTTGATAATAAATCTAGAGGAATTATATAAAATACCTATACAGTTTAGTTCATAAGGACCAACTGATTCATCCTCCCTTAACTTTAATCCAAGAAATTCTTTCTCCATATTAATTGTAACATCCCAGATTTTTTATCAATATTTTTATAATTTTTTTCCTTAAATTATATATATAAATATTAATTGTATTACTTTATTTTACTTTTGAATATATGAACCTATAATCTTTATATATTTATCACTTTACTGTTTTTCTATTATTTTTATAAAATAATAATTCATTTATAAAGGACTAACATAAATATGTGCAAGGTAACGCATAAATAGATTATAATTATTTCATTTCATAACATTAAATTACAATTGAAGGATGAATATATTACATGGGATCAATACAAGTATAATAAGATAATAAAAAAAACTAAATAATATGACTAAAATTTGAAAATCGAATTGGTCATGGTCTCCTAGAAATATCACAACCAAAAACAATACTCTAAAAATAAAATAAAATATTTGAAATAAGTTTTTCATTTAATAACACATCATAAGAGGGGGTGAATTAGGGTGTTAAATTTCATTTTCAAAATTAAATGGATATTTTTATAATATTTATAATAACACATTGAACCTATTAATATCAAGAATACAACCACAACCTCTAAATAATAAAAAAAGTAAATGTGATGACATAATTATTTCACTTGATTCACCACTAAGGATTACTTCAAGGATAATACACATATATTGTGTTGATGTATCAGATGAATAAATGTGAATTATTATGATTACAAATGTTTAAGAAAGGCTCACTGCCAATCCAAGGGTCACTCTGTCAACTTATCTATCCATTCACTACTTCAAGACAAGGAACACAAGAATCATCGACATGTGGGTCACACATAATAAATATTCATCAAATAGTCAAACACCAACTAGAGAGGGTAATTTATTTATGATTTATCCTCCTTTATTAACTCTAAATAACTAGTGATGTTATTCACAACTCCTCTCTAATAATTTTAGATATAGAAATACTCTATACTTATCTAATAATTTTATCTTAAAATGTATCTAATATATCTCTTAAAATATAATCAATTAAAACTTATAAATTCATATTCATTTGAATTCCAGATGTAATCATTTTATTTTATCTAAAATTCATACATTATATAAGAATTAAATTCAAAATTAAAAGACATATCTCATCTATAATTCAAAATAGATCGAATATTTATTTTATTTGAAAATTTATCCACCAAAATATGGTCACACATCACCATGTCATGGCCTTCCTCCTTCCTATATCTCATTCCAAAAAACCACAAGATTCTAATTCATAATACCTAAATGTTCTATCTATTTACAAATTCACATTTATCCTTATTTTAACACACAACATTTTAGTTCCCTATAAATCATGACATAGACACTATTTCTTTCTATCTATAAGAAATTCCCATAAAAACCTCAAATACCTCATTAACTCTCCATTTTATTTATACTATAATAACCACAATTCCTATTTTGGTATCCCTATATCACATAAAAAAATTTCAAACTTAACTTACAATCCATGATATGTGAAATGTCTTGGTCACCTTTAACTCCTTATTTTCAAATCACACATAAGAACCTAAATCAAAACTCCACCAAACAACATGAGGTCTTACCCATTTTTCATACAATCATGGCTTCTACCATGGTATATTTCAAGATATCAAGGGAAATATAGATTTTTTAAAATAAAATGGCTTCTAACTCCATCATATTATTCAACATTCATCTTGTTCATCATAGTTGTGGAATGGTTAATATTATTACAGAATACTCTATTCACTTTTTCACTAAAACTCCATCAAGCCTTACTAAAACTTTTCCATTAATATCTAAGTGTCCTTCAATTAAAATTATTTTTAATTATACTCAATATTCATCCTTGGATATACATCAAACAAGAAATTTATGATTAAAAAATCAACTCTTAAAATCAATATTCTTCAATTAAAGTGAATTTTTCTCAAACATTCTCCTTGATGAATAAACATTGTTCTAATATTATATCTACTTTGATTTGTTGGGAATCCTAATTATTCTAAGTAAACATAGTGAAATTCAATGCTTCTTAAATCTCAATAAAACCAAATATAAATAGAATAACTTAACCATCACTTTAAGTCTACATGAGTAATGATTGCATAAAATAAAATAGATCAAGAGATAATTTTATACCTTAATACATACCTATAAACTTCAGTTAAACCACTTATACTGATAATCCATTTGTTAAGTAATATGTCACTCTTTGATGCTAATACCTATGGATTGTGATTCCCCGACCCAAATCATCGGGTTTGGGTTAGAGTGCCACATGTACTCAAGCACACATTCGTGTACACCATAGGCTATTGACTAGTAATGAGGGTCTAAGGTGAACTATGGAGAGACTACACCCTCCACTCAGATTAAAATTATGGAAAAAATAACTACATCATATAAAATTCACTTAACCATTAGATTATAAAGAAATATAAGTAACATAATGCTATAATAAAATAATGATGAAAAATAAGATATACCATAGATCATATGATGGGTTTATAATACACATACAATATATAACTAGAAGAAGAAGAAATGTTGGATACTCAATGTTTATCCTTAGTCCCAATCAGTCCCAATCTTTATGTACACACTGAACTACCTTAGCTCAAACCATTACCCATACTTATTCTCAAACTAAGAAGAATATTTAAGGTATGTAAATGCACTAAGGTGCTCGTGATGAGTGGGAGAATATAGAATTAGTTGGGTATCACCAAGAACACCTAATTAATTCATGAATATATGTGTGTATGCGTGGTAGATAAAATCACAAGAAATCAATCATATATTGGGTTATCATAAACTAAAAAAGCCTCCATGAACCTCAACCATACCTACTTCAGATCCATGATAAAAAATATATTTGAATGGTTATGGGAATTTCGAAATTATAGGATCCAGTGACAAGGCTGATTAGTAGCAGTTCAATCTCAAGTCCATAGGTCAATCCATGTAAGGATATCATGACTTTTCTCCAAGACTAAGGCCATAGTTCAAGCCATATAAGGATTATATGTCTTGTTTTCACTAGAACCTCTTAGGTTAAGTCACCAAAGACCATAATTTCCCTACATCATGCCACACAAGGCCATAATTCCTTTCCATCTAACTCATTCCTATCATCATGTCACATGCAATGTTTGAAAATGCTCCCCCTCTAGGGCCACCGAGCCATAAGGGGTCCACCTGTCACTATTATCATTCATGGAAAATCAAAAATATAACATATACCAAATACATCACATGGAAATAGTGACATCATATCAGTCACATATATCCATAATCATAGATCAACAATAATAGGAGTGTGTACGAATATACACACATGTGATTAACATCAAGCATGGTCTAATAATCTAGTCCAACAAAAATTTATATTTCATGGAGAACACATGAATGCAGTGAATTTCAAATCCACTATGGACTAAGCGGATCTCATAAAAACCAATACATAACACATTCACTAAGGTCTAAGGAATATCACACACACTTGTGCATGGCACATCCACCAAGGTCCAAGGGAATCTCACACACACTAATACATGGCACATCCACCAAGTTATAAGGAAACTTTCCTCCTACTATAAAAGAATAACACACTAGTTACTAGAATGATTCCAGAAACATAGTCACAACTTATCACACTACTTGATCTCTCACATATTTCAGTCTAGCCCTCTACTAATGACTTAATTCATAGAATCACAAATATCACCTAATGGAAAACTACTATGAATTCCTAATCAACATTAGGCTACACTCACTAGTACCAACACCTAACACCACCGAATAGTGAATATTATAGACCGTAGGATCATCCTGACCCTTATCCATCAATAGATAGATTCAACCATCAACCAAGTCCTTCTTGGTTCATAAGGAAAATTTTTAAGGCAATGCTCAAGTCCAACTGCAAGATCTCATCCAACATATTCAATGAAGACTAATTAATGATCAACTACAACACCCTCAAGACAGCCTAAAATATCTTGGGAATACCTAATCCAAGACCATAACCTAAAACCCAAGGTTGGTTGACTTTCACATCTCCGAAGGGAGACTACTCAAATGACATAAGTGGTTACTCATCTTCATCATAGGATCAAAATTCTGAAGGATCCATTCTGATTTAAGGCACACCTCCAAGTACATATGAATGTAATTATAATCATAATTAATTACCAAGTCCTATATTCAGGTAAACAAGTATCATATCCTCACGGAGACCTAGTTTTAAAATGATTCCATCTCACCCTACATGCACAAGTAACCTCGTCATTAGTCTAGAGCCTCACAATCACCTCATTAGTTAGTCTAAGAAACTCTTGGTCTATCCTTATACCACCCTAACTAAAGAAATCATGAAGTAAAACACAATAAATATATAGGCATACAAGAAATATATAAGTATACATGAAACTCCATCCATATACACATATGTGATTAATAATCAAAGGGGAAACCTACCTTAATGAAGGAAACCATGGTCATCAAGACCGCAAAAGCCTTTATAAAACATTTTCAAGGATTATCTAATCTTTGAACAAGACCACTCACACCAATGATTACCTATGAGACCCATAATTGATGTTATATCTAGAACTTATCTATCATCGAACTGAGAATATCACATTAGATCAAGCCCAAAACTCTATATTTTAATATCACAACCTAGATATAAGGTTTCGTTCAAGGTAAGGAAGGAGAATATAACATGAACATGAAGAACATGAGGCAAACAAGTACTAACCTAGAATTTCTAATATTTGATCTCTTCATATCCATAAAAAACACACAAGGAAGGGGTGGAATTTTCTTAGGAAACCTTTGGAGACTATAGGGTTGGTGGGATTAGAGGGTAGGGGGAAGAACAACTGAAAATAAAGGGTTAGTGTAAAATTAATAGAGTTTTGGATTATTAAATTCATACACACAAAGTTTGGTTTCATAGTTTGACAAATTAAATGTCTATCATGCATGGTCCACTGCCTCCCAAGGCACCCACATTGTTTGATCACACCATTTGTTAAGAAGTTAAAAACCCATTATTTTTTCAACGAGTTGTGTGGTTTTCCGGGAAGAACTACATGGTTATTTATAACCATGTTATAATTTCTACCACCATAGGGTATGTGTATAGTTTAGTCACATAGATGATTAACTATGTGACAACCATGTTTTTGGCTCTATGTTATGTTTCACAAGATCTAAGAAAAGGTTTCAAAGTTTGTATAACTATGGACCACAAAGAGGATATACCCAGAGGTCACACAGGTACCCTAGAAAACCTCACGGTTCCCCTAACCATACTTAAATAATTAAATATTTATAAAGGCATCTAAAATCCAACAAAAACACCTTGAATTAATCTAAAACCTCTTATGAACAACCAAGGATATAAAAAAAGATGGAAAACTAAAATTTCCCTTATAATTCACAAACATAATGCCACATGTTGTTAAATTATCCCCACTATAATTCTTATTTTCCTTGATAAGGATCTAAATTTTTTCATAAAAATTCCCAAATAATCCAAGGCCTTCAAAGGAAACATTTTTTAATTGAACTCCCACTAGTACTCTATTGCTCAACTAGAACTCCAATCCAGTTCATATCAGCCTATCCAAGGGCACTCATTTTCAAATCTAAGATTATATTGAACAATATGATCATGATTCCATAATAACCATGGGTATTATCACATCATCTGACCACCAACATGAAAACATGGTCTCGTCTCACGGTTAAGACTCCCTAATTGGGTTATCAAACGCCTTCCCAAAAATAAATGATTTCATTTTTATTACTAAGAATAACCAAAAAAAATCATAATTGGATTCATGAAACCTCATCCCAAGTCTAATGATTACAAAAAAAAACTTCATCTAATGCCACATTCTAATTAGAAATCTGATATTCATTATGGAACCAAATCCACTTTATTCCACCAACACACCATATTTTGATGCTACTACGACTATTCAGCATTCGATTTAATCACCTCCACAAACCATAAAAATAAAGTTCATTAATTCAAGGATGATTTGATTATCCCTAATAATGATTATCTCTATCATTATCAATTTCATTTATGGGTAGTTCATCACTAAATGTAATGACCATGTGTGACCATCTAGTCACATCTAATCACAAACTAAATAAATTACACCATAACTCCTAAGCTACACTAAGAATGAAATTCTCAATGTTGAACATCCACAAGAGACATAGATTATATACTACCTCAACATATGGTGTTCTCTTAACCATAGGTCTTACCTAATGCCACTCCTTGATATCGAACCCCCTCCTGGTTTAACAATGTGTGTGTTTTTCTCTCCCAAACCATGCTCTTCTACCCCATCGTATAATGACACTCCCAACAAGGTTTACACCCAGAAAAACCAAAAAATGGTACCCTAAACCATACTTATGTAAACTTACCTATGAATGAATTCATATTTTTCAATAATCTCACCGAATGTGAAGATCACTTACCCAAAATTTTATCTCAAACCCAAAAATACTAGTTCTCAACTACTACGGCAACATTCAAATTTATATGAAGCACATGAACAACTACCAAAAGACCGGTCACTACTCAATTCCTAGTGTTTCACCAACCATCTAACATGGAAACAAGCTATACACACAAGCGATCATGACTCAAGTAATTCTAAGAAAGTTTTCATGAAACCACTCTTACACTTACAATAGAGTATTCCCTTGAGAACTTTCCACTTTTCCTCTTTCCCAAAACCCACTCAGTCTCACATGATCCTAACAGTCACACACTCTCATTAAACTAGATCAATATCCCAAGAGACACACCTCATTGAGTATAAGGTTTTATCACTTAACCTACAAACCAAGTACTATAAGTTCATTGGTCCCATATGAAAATAGTACTCTCAGATCCTCTCTCATAAATGAGAATCTTTCTCAATCCAAAACCAATAAATACACATGGAAGAACCAACAAGACCTAATAGAAGTTTGATCTTTCTCCCTCACTTGAAATTAATGGTAAGGAACATAATATTTTTAGTATCTAAAGTTCAAGGAATAATATCAATCTATTTATAAACCCTCAAAAGGTTTTCCTTGACCACAAGGCAATCCTTGATTATCCGCAGATCACCTCTCACGCATGACTACCCTCATTGAGTTATAACTAGGGAATCAAATGCCCAATATGATTATAGAGAGTTTCCATGAATGTCTCTTTATGAATAAATAATCATCACCACTAGATTAATCTACCATAGTAATATCCACATGACTCATCATCAAAAAAATGTGCAGGGAAAGCACTCACAAGAAAGTACATGTCAGGTGAGTCCTACATGACTAGTATGATGCATGATCATAGGAATCCATCAAATGGTCTAGGAACCAAACCACATAAAAAAAACTCTGATAACACATTATTTTTAGGAAACCACTCAATAATAACAATGTGTAGTAAGAATGGAAATTCCTAACCCTAGTAGCTAGGAATTCCCATCAAAAAATAGTTCATGGATAACTAGTCTATAGTCCATCACAAGATCCAACACATTCCTAGAATTTTAGTCTACCATATCCAAAATAATAAAAAACAAAAATATGTCTTTGATACCATTTTTTAATTCCCAAAACTAAACCACTAGGTTCAGGTCAGAGTGTCACATAACATCAAGCATGCCTCTCCATATTCCATAGGCTAAAGACTAGTAATGAGGGTCTAAGGTGAACTGTGGGGAGACTATACCCTCCTCTCAGAGTAAAATAATAGAAAAAATAACCAAATCATATAACATTGTCATAACCATTAGTGTATACACAAATAGTAGTTACATATTTCTATAACCAAATGATGATGACAAATAAAACATACCATAGATTTTCTAATGGGCCAATCATATAGATACAAGATGTAACTAAAAGAAAAACATGAAATTGGATCAATGAAAAAATTGATCCCCAATCAGTCTAGATCTCCACGGACACACCGAGCTACCTCAACTTGAATTAATTCATGTCCTTTTTCTCTACCTAAAAGTAGATGTAAGGCCTTTATGGGAATCGAGGTTCCAATACTGGGTGTGAGCATATAAACTCAGTAGGGTCTCCCAAAGAACCCATAATAGATGTATTCAAATAAATTTGTATGAAAAAATGATAAAATCATAAACAATAAATCATATATCAGGCTATAAAGATCTAACCAAACCACCAAAAACCCTAGTCGTACCTACTTTAGCTCTATGCCAGAAGAATATCTGAATGGTCATGGGAACATCATAAGGGGAGGATCCAACCACAAGGCTCATTAGTAGCATTACAGGCCTAAGGCCATAGGTCAAGCCACATAATGAAATCATGCCCCGTCTTTAGGTCCAAATCCACATGTCAATCCACATGAGGATATCATGCTTCATTTCTATTGTTGTCTCTCTGGTTAGGTAACCAAATACCATCATACCCCTAGGTCAGGCCACACAAGAACATTATGCCCCATAGACTAAATTGGTCCTTCCATCATGACACGTGAAATTTTTGAACATGCTTCCCCTATAGGGGCACCAAGACACTATGGATCAACCTTTCACTTTGGTACCGTGCATAGAATAACAATAATATAACATATACCAAATAAATCACATCATAATAGTGTCATCGTATTAGTTTCATATATGTGTGTGTGTGTGTGTGGGTCTGTGTCATAACAATTATGGGAGATATTATAAACATAAATACACATGTGATCATTATAAAACATAGTCTAATAAGATATGATATGTTCATTTCATGCATAAATTTTTTGGTATTTAAATATATTGATTATTTTAGTTTAATTAATAATATGGTTGTATATTCATTGGTTTATTCATTAATTGAAGGATATAATATTTGGTTGGAAACAAAGAAATATAGAAAATTTGATCATGATTTCCACTAAAATATGGATTTCCATGATGTAGGATGATCATAGGATGCTTCTAAGGTTTGGAACTAAAGAATCAAGAAGAAATGAAGGCTCAAACATAGGAAAATGGAATTCACATTGTGAATTTCATTTAGAACATGAATGGAATACAAGGAGTGAAATAAAGTCATGAAAATCTAGAAAGGATGAGGACCCATACATTGCATAGTGTGACAACATAAGTAACGCTATGACTTTTCCTGGATAAACCCAGTAAATTCATATTTTTTTGTAGATTTCAATGATGTCTTCGATTTATAACCCGTAATGAATTGAAAAACTAATATCGACCTAAACCTCTTTTATGAACATATTAATAGTGTATTAAATAAAACCTAAGCACCTTGAAGATCAATAAATAGAGGATAAAGAAGCTGCTTCCAGGGATCAATCCAGAGACCAAAGAAAGGGGTGAGTTCATGCGCTACTATAGAGTCCTCCACCAATATTCATATTCATTTTATTTCATGTTTTTTCTCCTTACCTCTTAATCCCTCATTACTAAAATGAAGGGGTAACTCTCAATATGGTCTAGAGTGATGTAGATAAAGGGGGAGGATGCATTGGATTTCTATTTCTTTACTTTATTCATGTATTTTTGCTGTTGTAAAAATAAACAGCATTAAAAATCTTTCTTTTTATTTTCTCAGGATGATTGAGTTAAAATCTAGAAATCCACAATTTTAATTGCACAATTGGTCACCCTATATTATTCACGGCTATTGAATAGTTTGGGTTAATCAGGTTTAAAAATGGTACCAAGATAAACTTAATTAATTAAAACCCTAAATTACCTAACCATGGGAGATAAAGGATTTTTTATTAAGGAGGAGGTACATGATTATTGTATCTTCCTCAAACTGACTCTAACACCAAACTTGAAAAATCAATTTAATTTCTTAATCCAGTAGCACCTAAACCCTAAATATACAAAACCCCAACATGCCTTCCAACTGATAATCAAAACTGAAATTGTTTTTTAGTTATTCTTTCTCATTTTCCAAAACATCTGTAAAACCCATTCTCACTTTCTTATTTCCTATTTTCAACATCAATTTAATAAAAAAATTAAATCTAATTTAATTATCTCTATGGGTTCAACCTCAAACTTACTATTATATACGTTTTAATTAATTAGAATCATCATTTGAGTATTTTTATAAATATTTAAATTTGGTTAGCCCCGTAATAAAATAATAATGACCTATGGGTGGTCAAATTTCTAGAAACGTTGTCTGGGATGGTTAAAAAATAGCTTTTAGGTTTTAAATTTTTTATTTTATTTTATATTTATTTTAATTTCCCTTTTTATATTGATTATTTTTGTGCTGAAGTTTCATTCTTTTAAATCATTAATTCATGAATATCAAACTTAGAAAAAATTAAAATCAAACCTAGAGATTAACTCAAAAGTTAGAATAAATTTCGAAGAAAAACAAAGATAAATGAAACATGGATGGAATGAAACAACAAAATCAAGTCACTGGAGGTGCAGAAAAAAAGTATATTAGATTATTCACATTGGTGTACAATGGAAGACCATTAAACATTAGTAAATATCCAAGTATACTAGTATCTCTAATAGAAGCTATGCATTTTGAGAATAATCCAATGATAATTCAGATGATTTCAAACATGGTACCCTTCTTGGGACTATTCTATGAAGATCCAAGCATACACCTGGGTAGTTTCTTGATCTCTACAACACATTCTAGTTTTCTAACTTTTTAAGAAATTCGGTAAGGATTTTCTTGTTTCATTTTTTCACAAGAGCAATCTCAATAGTGGATCTAAATATTTCCATCATATTTCATCACTACATGGGATGATATAAAATATATTTTCTCACTAACATATTTCCTACCTTTAAATCAATGGATATTCTGGTAAACATATTAAACTTTAATCAATCTAAGGCTGAATACTTATATAGATCATAGAATCATTTTAAAGATTTAATTAGAAAATGTCCACAACATGGTATAGAAACTTGGATACTAATCCAAACTTTCTATAGGGATATTGCATTGGGTAATAGGTCAATTATTGGCAGTTTAGTTGGAGGTTCATTCATGAACAATTAACAAGAGGGAAACTATAGTCTACATGATGAGATAGCAAGAAACATCTTCCAATGGAAATTTTAAGGGATGGAATGAATAGTCGTCAACATATTGCACAACAATTGGATGGTTTCCCAAATGGAATCCATGGTCAGAAATATGGACACAATAATGGCTCTGAAAAACCTCCAAGGTACGTCTAATAAAGACAAAAATTATATTGATTATAATAGACAACATCAATTTTAGGGATTTAGGAAACCAAAATATTAAGCTCATGGGTATCAAAAAAGGAAACGTTGGTTTCAACGACAATCAACCCGTGGTCCCTCACTCTTAGGTTAGATCCATACTTTTGAAGATACTTTAGCCACATTCATGACTATGACTAGGGTTATAATGTAAGTGATAAATTAAGACTAAATGAAACAAAATTCTGCGCTATGAAACCTCAAATTCCAAGTAAGGAAATTTTCAGAGTAACTTTGAGAGGGGCTAAGGGGAGTACAACTAGGATAACTTGAAGTGCACACCCATTAATATTTGAAAGATATTACTCTTAGAAGTGGAAATACAACACTAGGATATCCTAATTCAAATAAGGTATAATAAAAATGAATACTAAGTAAAAGAAAAAAAATTATAGTACATGTTGAGGCTTCCTTTTCTAGAGTGGATAACATAAGGTAAAAATGATGTGTAGAAAGGTAGATTGCTTGAACACTTTAAAAAAATAATATTAATATTACCTTTGAAGAGTCTCTTACCAACATGATGAAATACACCAAATTCATGAAATAATTGGTAATGAACCAGAATAAGGTAGTGGAAATTGGCACCATACCACTCACATGGGAGTGTATGATAGTCATTTTAAAGGACTTACAAAAAAAAGAACTAGGTAAGTTTTCAATTCTAATTCATATCAAGTCTTAAAAAATTGGTCAGGCATTGTATGATCTAGGTTACAGCATGAAAATCATGTCATAGAATACATTTAAGAGCCTTGGGATAGAGAATATGAAAAACCCTAGAGTTTCACTCCATCTAGAAGATTCAATAATAAAATACCCCAAAGGGGTCATTGAAGAAATCATCATCAAAGTTAGAAAATTATTGTTCCAGGTGGATTTCTTCATACTATACATGGAAAAATAGGGGTCTCCCTTATTTTGGGAAGATTTTTTTTCTCTACCAGGAAAGCATGGATTGATGTGAAAAATAGATAAATCTATCTAAGGATTGGTAATGACCAAGTAAGTTTCAACATTTATCTAGTGATGAATAACAATTTTTTGAGAGATGATGATGATCAAGTAGAGTACCATATACCCAAAGTTTAGTATTTTTCTAATATTAAAGAATAAAATGATATGGATGGTGTCATATAAAAGGATACTTAGAGTAAAAGTATTGAAAAGAAGAAAGGGAAGTTGAAGGACTAGAATACTGACACTAGAGAAGCGACCAATTTCATTAGGTTTGAAAAGGTTTGGCAGTTATGGTTGATAAATGACATTCCATTATATTTTATAGGATTAAAAAAGTAATTGTTGGTCTATATAATGTAAATTGATCAAGTAATACCATATTTAAGGGTTAATATATTTTTAGAGGAAGGAAAGGGGACGAACTATGTGTATAGGTCACATTTTCGGCCATTTATGGACCCCAAATAGGTAAAATCTTATCAATCAAATTTCACCAAAACTGAAGCTGAAAGATGTATAGTTGATATAATGTAGTTAAACAAAAGTGCTCCTAGGAGGTAACTCAAGTTTTTAGATTTTTTATTTTTTCTATTTTTAGGTGTATTCACTCTCCCAAAAATGTTTCAGATTTCATTGATAATGGTATATAATTTTACTTGCATGTTTTTTCTTTTTTCAAGACCATAAAGACACTATAAAGAAGCATGATAAAGAGCTATAATTAATACCAACTCACATAATGAAACCAATTCACTTCATGAAATAAATTCCATTCACATTATGAAATTGATTCAAACTGTGTACTTGGGGAAATATAACCTATATATTAAAATTAAATGAATAATTAAAACAGGATTAAGTATTTCAATTATATATTTTTTCAATATTTTTCTCAACATTTAAGTTGTTTTATAACTTTTAACTACAAATTTCATGTCTTCCATCGTTATTTATTTAATAAAATAAACTATGAGACATAAGATTATTAGATTAATTACCATGGATTTTTTTTCAAATTTATTTTTAAATAAATTGTAATAAAAAAATTTAGTGAAATAATTAGTAGAGATAAACATGGTAATTTAGATTAAAAGAATCATTATTTAGGGGAACATGTTGATTTTATAAAATGAAGTTTTTCTAAGATTTGGACTACCATGAATTTATGATATTTTATTTAATTGGTATTATTATTTTTATTCATGACAAAAGTGATTTCCCCATCCATTAATCTCATTACAAAGACATTTTATAAGACTTATATCTCTCATTATCTATAAAATATATTTATTGAGAGACTTGAGCATGTTCACTTATAGAACTTTCTTAGCATCTTACAGAAGCTATGAAT
Organism: Viscum album; assembly: GCA_963277665.1. Taxonomy (NCBI): domain Eukaryota; kingdom Viridiplantae; phylum Streptophyta; class Magnoliopsida; order Santalales; family Viscaceae; genus Viscum; species Viscum album. The sequence continues at coordinate 512,669,081 of OY728130.1, forward strand.
AAATATAATCACTTTAAAAACGATTGAGGAATTTTATTATTTAACCCTTTATCCTTGGACCCACCCTACATTAATAATTTTTAAGCACATAGAAGATATGATCATATGTTTTCATAAAATATCATCACTATAAACCTATTATATCCATTCCTACATTCCTCTAAATATTTTTCACAATTTTTTAAAATAAGTGCGGGGATATGGGACCATGGTATAAGGGGTTTGGGTATTACAATGGATAAAGTGTGGGTTGTTTTAATATTTTCTGGGTAAATGCTTGGGTTTTCATACATTATATTCACTACACACCCTCTTGAAAAAAATAAAATAATGGGTTATGTCTTGGGAGGATCAAAAACACCAATGTTAGGCCAAATTTCTTTTGATCATTTGTGGTTGGGTAGTGGATGTGATATTTTTTCCAAACACAAATTTTAAAAATGAAAAAAAAAATTAATGAAAACAATACAATTGGTTGTTTTATTCATTGTACTTCACTGTGTCATGAGTTTACTTTGAGACTTTAGGGAAGGGTTGACGTCATTTTTATAGATGATATTTCCATGGAGGTATTTTTGAATATCATGAAAAGTACTTTAGATATAACCTTATTTTTTATATTTACTTGTTTTACATCATTTACATAACTTCCCTAATCCGTTGAGCCATTTTAACCTACTAACGAAGTCCTCATGGTTATTTTTTATTTTTTATTTATGAGGTGGAGATGTTAGATGCCTTGAAAGTCTATGTTACTTGATATGTTCATAACCTATTAGATGAATTATACTTATATTTGTTACCTTTATGATGATAAAAAAATTCAAAGTGAGGTAAATTAAAAATGTAATGCATATTAATAAGGAATTGAAAAAAAAAGATGAATAAAAATTCATCGCTATTTTAAAATAAAAAATTAAAATAAGTGGTTGACTTTTTATTTGAAAAATGAGGCGTTAATGAATTTTATTATGTGAGACTCAAACATATAATTTTCAATTTAACAAATTTATTTTACTAAAATTAAGTTTAAATAATGGTAGTATGAGAATACTTTGCAGTATGTTTAGATTTCATTCTTGAGGATAAGCCTAAATTCAAGTATGGTGGGACTGGATACATAAATTTCATGCATACATTTATTGGTATTTAAATAAATTGATCATTTAAATTCAATTAATAATATAGTTTTATATTCATTGATTTATTTATATATGGAAGGATACATTATTTGGTTTAAAGTAATACAAAGGAGAAAATTTGATCATGATTTCCACTAAAAGATGGCTTTCCATGACGTAAGATGATTATAGGAGGCTTCTGGGGGACAAAACTGATGAATTGGGATGAAACAAAGGATTAAGCATTATAAAAATGGAATTAATGTCATGAATTATATTTAGGATGTGAATATAATAAAACGTGTGAACTCAATATGTGAAAAATACATGAAATAAGGAGGGATCATACATTTTATGGCGTGACAATGTAAGTCACATCATGACATTACCTAGATAATACTAGTAAATGCATATTTCTATGTAGAATTAGATGACGACTCCTATTTATGAACTAGAACGACTTGAAACACTGGTATTGACCTAGGCCTCCTTTATGACCATATTTATGGTGAATTAAATCAAACTCGATCACCCTGAACATCTATAAATAGAGTCTCAATCCACAGCTACCAGGGATTAATCTGGATACCAAATCCTTGGGTGAGTTGTTGCATTGTTGTAGAGTCTTCCACCATTATCCCCCTATATTTTCTTTCATTTTTTATTTTTTTCCTTTATACTTCCCTCTTACTCTCCCATTTTTATTCCTAATTACCCTAGACCATGGAAAATAAGGGATTTTTTGTTAAATAAGATATACCATGATCATTGGATCTTCCTCATCTCAACTCTGACACCAAAATTCAATAATCAATTTAATTTCTTAATTTAATATCACTTTAACTATAAATCTACAAAATCCCATCATATCATCCAAATATTAATCAAAACCAAACTTTTTTTTGATTCTTCACTCTCATTTTCCAAAAATTCTCTCATAACCATTAATCATTTATTCTTTCTTCTTTTCAACATAAATTCAATAAAATTGTTTTTTTTATTCCTAAAATTTAATTACATTGTCTATGTGGTTTCAACCTCAAAATTATTACTATAAAAATTTTAGTTAATTAGTATCACTATTTGAGTTTTTTATGAATATTTAAAATTGGTTATCCTTTAAGGAAGCTAATAACACTCTGTAGGTGGTCAATCTACCCCAACAAAAATATAGGTATCATAGAAAACAAATGCATACAATACATATCATATAAACCAATTTATTATGGAATATTATGCACACAAATTCATGGAACATCCACAAAGATATAAGGATGTCTCATACAGACTAGTGAATGGGAAATACACCATGGTTTAAGGGAATCTCATTCACACTAGTGCATGGCACATCCACCAAGGTCTATGGAAAAGTTCCTCTTGTTATAAAGGCATACCACATCATTCCCTAGCATGATGTCATGCAACATGGTTTCAACTCAATGCATTGATCATCCACTCACATATTTTGGTGTATCCCTTTACTGATGAATCAAGTTATACCATAACACATATCACCCAATGGAAAACTACCCAAGATTCCTAAGAAACCTTGGTATATACTCATCAATACTAACACCTAAAATCACCACATGTTGAATGCTATATATCATATTCTTATCCCGATACATGGACCCCAATGGCCAAAGTCAACCCTCAACCAAGACCAACTTGGTTCTCAAGGAAATGTTTTAAGTAAACACTCAGAATTTATGCCAAGGTCTCATCCCACGTCTTCAAGGAAGACTTATCAATACTCAATTTAAACACCCTTAAAGAAGCCTAATAGCTCTAGGGATTACCTAATCCAAGACCATATCCCACAACCCCTGTTTGGTTACCCCACACATCTTCTGTGGTAGAACACTCAAATTATATAAGGGGTTACTCATCTTCATCCTCTGCTCCAAATATTGAAGAATTTATTATTATTTATGGTACATAGTTTAGTATATCTAAATATCATTACTCACTGAAGGACCCCAATTAGGTATCTCATCAAGTAAACTAACATCATTTCCTCATGGATACCTAGTTTTCAAATGATATCAGAACTCCTTACATGTAAAAGTTCACTTGTCATAGGTCTAGAGACTCACGATCACCTCATTTCATAGTCTAAGGGTCTCTCGATCTATCTTCATACTACCCGAATCTAGGAAATCATGAAGGCACGCACAAGAAATATAGAGTCACGCAATAAATATGAAAACTCACTTTCAATATATAAGCATACGAGAAATTATATCCATTGATGAAAATGTGATCAAGCATCGAGCATCCACCTACTGCAAATAAGGAAATAAAATCAGCATTCATATATAATGCTTCACCAAAAATTGACAAGAATCATCTAAGTTGTGCGCATATTCATCAAAGACTTCTCACACCAATTATTCCATCTAAGACCCACCACCAATACAAGGTCTAGAACCAATCTATCACTAAACCAAGAATATATCATTAGATCAAGCCTAAGTCTCTATATCAGACCATATTAGTTATGATCTAAGGTTATTTTCTAGGTAATAAGGGATAATATAACATGAAAATAAATAATTATAGTAAAAAAATCACTAACCTTGATTTTTTGAGATCTGGTCTCTCTAATATGACAAAAACGCACTAGGTAGGGGTAATAATTTTCTTTGAAATCCTTTAGAGTCCATAGGTTCTAGAGAATTATAGGGTATGAGAAGGAACCACTAAAAAAGTTTAGTGGATAATTAATATATTTTTAGATCATTAAATTAATGCACGCATGGTTTGGTCTTATGGTTAGAAAAACTATGTGCTAACCATGCACAGTCCACTACCTCCTAAGGGCACCCAAAAAGTTTGGTTACACGGTTTTTCAAACCATGAACTAACCGTGATTTTTTTACTGGAATAATTTGTACAGTTTTATTAAAAGAACCACATGGTTATTTCTAACCTTATGAGGCTTTATTCCATTATTGGAAATCCATAGGGTTTAGTCACACAGTTTATTAACTATGCACCAACTGTGCTTTTAACTCTCTCTTTTTGCACTAGCTCTTGAAAAATTTCATACAATTTTTTAAACCATGTTCCACCAAGGGGTAACACCCATAGGCCACACGGTCACCCTGGGAAACTGCATGGTTTCCCTTAATCATGTGAAAATTATATACTCTTTAAAAATTAATTTTAAATCTTCTAAAAACACCTTGAATTGACCAAAAATTTATTCCAAAAAGACAATGATCTAAAAAAAGATGAAAAGGATCAAATTTACCTAATAATTTCTACACATAACTACATGGGTCATTGCATGGATAATATCTTCCCTTGTCTCTTGTACCAAAAAATCCCCCTCAATGGTAGATTCCCCCCCCCCCCCTTAATATGAAAATTATACTTTGAATTCACTTATTGATCTAATCATGACACAACTATTTTGAGTTCCATCCAATTTCACTAATTTCTCACTTTTTTAATATAAAACCAAATGTTAAGACATTAAAAAAATTAAAAAATAATTTAATCATTAAAATAATATGGAGTTATTTTCCAAATCTTATCAATCCAAGGGAGGTTATTGAACACTTTGATTCAACTGATGACTCTAAAATATCAATGTGTCCAATGTTTTAAAAAATATATCAGACACTTTTTGACTAATTCCAATATGATCCACCTTGAAAGATCCTTGTTCCACTTTCTCCATGATAAAATAACATCATATCTCAATATATTTTTAATGAGAGTAGTGTGGAAGGTTCTTTGTTAACTTAATATCACATTTTTAGAATAATATATCACCATAGGTTATAATTTATATTCATTAATATCCTTCAATTGTTGTTTAATCCAAATCAATTGGGTATATGTCTTTGTAAATAAATTATATTCTAATTCTATTTTATTAAGAGATGTTCTCTCCTAATTATTATTAATCTATTCACTGAATTTATTTTTGACTAATAAAACACCTACACTTATGGATTTCCATCTATAATACCTCCATCCCAATCTACATCTGAATATGAAAATAAATATATAAATTTTACTATAATAAACATCAAACCATAACTAAGTTTACCTTTAACATACCTCATGATCCATTTAACAATTGTAATATATTCTTCCTTTGTATTAATTTGAAACCATGTAGCCAAAAACGTAGCGTAAACTATGTTTGTTGTTGTTATTTTTAAGTAAAAAAAACATCCAACCATCCTCCACTATAAAATTGAATCCATGGATTTCCAATTATAATTTTTCCAAGTATGGTTCTAATACATATTAGTGTTGAAATATATTTTCAACCATATATATAAAAAAAATAAAAAACACAACTTCATATTTATCTTTAGAAATAAAATTTTAATTCTTCTTTTAGTTGTCTTACAATTCTAAAAATTGAGTTAGATCTTTGTTCATGTACATTTTGAAATATTATTCCATTAAGTTATAAAATTCTTACATAAATTAAATCTTTATTTTAACATATATTATATCATAAACATAGACTTGTAAAATGAACTAATATTCATTATATTATTTCACATAGAGATTGTGATCAAAACCACCCTACTTAAATTACAGTTTCCTCAAATAAGAGTCTAAATGAGAATACTAAGACTGTAGTGATCATTTTAATATATATATAATTTTTTCATAAATTGACACTCCTTTGATTCTCTATCTTTGATTTTAAAACCCACTTGTTTTTTAATACATACCTCCTCATTGGGAACTCCATTTAAGAGCATCACCTTTAAATATATTTTTTAAACATTAAATTCAATTTTTATCATAACCACCAAGAAAAGTGGATTGATTCAAATATTTCCACTAGTGTGAATGTTTAATCATGTTTATACCTTTGATATGAGTAAATACATTACACACCAATATTTTTTATTATATATTACTTTTCTATTCTTATCATTTTTATTTTTGAAAACAATTTCATTATAATAAGATTTTGATCGTTCAATATTTTCACAAGCTCCATAGTTTTATTTTTCTCTATTTGATCCATATATTTACTCATATCATTAACCCATGTTTATCCTTTACCACTTTTTCACAAATTAATGGATCCACATGTTTAAAAAAACTAGTTTTTTATGCACCCCTCATCCTTTATGTTTGTGTGGGAGAAGATTTATCACCAATAATAAAGGATTCGTCAATTTAATCTCTTATTATTCATATTTAAGTTTATGATTAACTCTGTTTAAAAAAAATCTTCCTATAATTCAACCTTAGAATCTATATCATTTAAAGGATTTTTTAAAACTCTATAATTTTTATCAAATTCATCCTCTTTAATAAAAAACTCATCCAAATATGAGTTTCTATATTTGTTTCTAGATTTTTATTTATTTCCTTCCATAATATTATTAAGACTCTTTTTGAAGCATTTATAGGATTTAATCTTGGTTTATTATCCTAAGAAAACTCCTTTATCATCTGGATCATCATATTTGAATTATTTTCTTAATTTAAAATATAGGATTTACTATTAACACTATAAAGTGTTTTAGTGTTCAATTTCTCTCATACCATTCTTCATATGGTGTATTATCTTCTCTTAGACTTAATAAATAATGGTTTTGAGTGTTTATAGAAACTTTCACTACTACCTTCTAGTAATTTCACGAAATTACACTTTTAGTAAGTAATGTATTTTGAATATTATTCAACAAATAGTTAAAATTTTAAATAAATCCATTTTTTATAGAGCTCTCACTGATGATACTTTAAGTTTGATAGTATGATTCTCTAAATAAATTTTTTACATACATTAAAACATACTCTTTACTATTATCTAATAAAATAATTTTGATCTACCTTTTTATTTTTTTCCTCGTTCAATGCCTTTTAATACATTACATCTTTTTTTATATTTTACATACAAATAAAAGAACCCTTATTTCTATAATCACCCATAAAGAGTATAAAATACGTTTTTACTCATGTTCCAAGCTATTTAATTTGATAGAACACATCAATATAAATCAAATCAATAAAATTAGATGCCCTATTATTTTTATATAAATAAGGAGTCCTCAACAAATTCTAAATCAAGAATGAATTACCAGTATTTTCTTTATCCCACTTCAAATTTGTGATATATATCATATCCATTATCTTTTAGAAAATTTTCATGATTCATTAATGTGTGTGGACATGTCATCGATGTCATAGTAAATTTTCATATTTTCCTATGAGAATAAAAAATTTCCTATTATTTTCCACTTGATAAAAATTCTTATTTGTTATTTATCATCCCATCATGAATTTTATTGAACTGTATTTTATTAATTATCTCATCTAATTAAATGTAACTTTGAGTATGTATTCATAGATTTGACATATGTTCAAGAGATTGTGTTGAAATACATTATCTTAAAGAACTTCTATAATCTTTAATTCATCTTCATAAAACCTTATATTTCAAATTTCTTTTATTTTCAAAGCATCATTATTTCCAAACCAAACAATTTTATCAACATAGTCTTTCACATCATTTAATAAGTTTATATTCCTCATCTTGTGGGATGAACACCAATTTTCAATAATCTACATGTCTCTATTCTTCACTTTCTTAAAATAAATCTTGGTAAATATTTCCTTTTATTTATTCTTATTCTCCTTCCATGACAGTCTAGATTTATTTAAGACAAGTTTAGGTCTCTCCTCATTCTTTCCAGCACCAGTAGTGTAGTAATCACCTTCTTCTCCTGAAGGATAAAATTTTTTCCCAATGTAATTGTATTCATCATCCTCACATCCATTCTCTGTAGATTTAAAAAATAATTATTTATTCTCTTTTTTCTCTATATTAAAAAGCTTTAGGTCTAATGTTTCATTAATAGAAACAATATCCATTAAAATAATTTCTTTTTTGGGTTGGAAAATATATTCTCATGGTATATTTTTGGATTACAAGCGCATATCCATTTATATAACTTTCTACATAATCATAATAACTCATTTTATGGAATAAGTATCCAAAAAATTGTAACTTCGTTATGGGTATATATTTTCACCAATACTCTTTAAGTATGCAACCTATTAATAGTTCCTTGTTTTCTGATAAGCCTTTAATGGGTGAGAGTTATATATAAACTTTTTATTTTCTTTTTAATAGTAATATATTGTCCAAAAAAATTACAATTCAACTCTAAATCCAATTTCTATTTTATTCATGTTTTTGGGTCTTGGAACATGAATTACCTTCTAAACACTTCCCATTCCTCTTTCATCCCTTTATTTCAATTCTTTATTTGAGAAATTTCCAACTATAGCTTTTTATTTGATCCACTTATTTTAATTTCAACATAAATATTATTTATTAATGTCACAACTTACTCTTTGAGGTTATAAACCTTCTTCACGCACTCCTTGATACACGTATTAATTTAAAAACTGGCATAGCTTAATCCTCAATTTTCATCTTGAAATCCATAGTTTTTCCAAAATTATCTTAAGTGAAATTTTAATCTTCCACCACCATATCTAACTAAGTTATTTTATATTCAAGTTAGTAAACATATTTTTAAGTTTAATTTACTAATAAAACAATTTTTATTTTCTTCTTACTTTGTTAATTAATCTCCTTAAGAGTAATTTTAAGTTTAACATTAAGACTGACAACTTCATCAAGTCAATTTTCCTCTACAATTGTAGTTCACAATTTAAGGAGAATTACTATAGAATCACATTCTAAGTATAATTTCCACTCTATATAACCTTATTAAAAGAATACCCCATCATCATATTCTTTCTTACTTACCAATATATTCCCCTAAAACCTATTTCTTGATATAGTTTTATATTTAAAATTTCAATCAAGGGGAAATTTTCTTCACTATTTTTTATGAATTAAAATTTTATTTATTAAATTTTGAGTCTCCATGGATACCTTTCAAAAAAATTAGCCTTTACATAATGAAAAAAATACAATATTGACTTTCCCTCAAGTATTTCTTTACCTTGTTTAAATTTTCTATCTATTAGGGGTATGAATTCATCTGTTATATATTCTTCTTTTTCATTGGTTTTAATATTGTAAATATTTTCCATTGTTATGAATTTTATCTAAATTTATGAATAAATTGATATACATTATAGATTCAAACACATCCCAAATGAATGTAATATACTATTCAAATCAATGAGTAAAATATCCATAAGATTTATATCCTTAGGCATTCATACCTATGGATTGTAAAAAAGTGGAAATATTTTCAATATTTTCTTAATAATGTCCATATCTTTTATCTCAGCACAAATTACACTAATGGAACCAACAACCTAATTTATTTATTTGAATAAACTATCAATTTTTTATTGGGATTAATCTTTAAATATCATACTTGTTATGAAAAACCTATAACTTTTCCTCTTTTACTTTGTTGTAACCTTTATAGATATTATCCAATTTATTCCAAAATACCTTAATATATGTGTAAATCATAAACTCCAGGTTGTTTTAGTTTAATAAGTCACCCTCTACGGAATTTTGTTTCTTTTCATTAGTGTTGACCAACTTATTGTATCCTTTAGTCATTGAAAACAACATAGTATTGGTCATTTTTATGTTATGCACTAAATTGTATTGAATATCATGTAAAATATATTTTAGATATAATCTCATCCAATTCATCAAAATATAAAAAATAAATCCATTTAACAATGAAACTACTTTAAAATTTATATAATTCTCCATGTCCAAACTACCTCCAGGATAAAATTTTCAAGAATTAACTTTCTGGCTCTGATACCACTTAGTACAACTAGAATCCCAAAACACACTCAAATAGATAAGTAAATTAGAGTGACAATTTTATTTTTTGACTTAAACCATATATTGTTTCTATGTTTTAAATAACATGTTAAACCTCTAAATATAAATCACATTTCTAAATCATCTAAATAAGGAATGTAAATTTAATGACACAAAGATTTTATTTCATTCCCCACTAAGGTCTACTCCAAGGAGCATACACTAATAAAGTATAGATATTCATGATAAATAACTATACACTATTGTGATTAAAAATGTTTAGGAAAGGATATATATTAGCCTAATGGTAAATCTATCAACTTATCTATCCACACAGAGATTCGATATAAGGAACACAAAAGTTATATACATGTAGGCTTCTCATAATGAAAATCTACAAAATATTCAAACACCAATTAGTGAGGTTTTTTTATTTGTGATTAATCCTACTTAATTAACTCCAGATTATCAGTGATGTTCATCATAACTCATCTCTAAGAATTGTAGATGTAGTTATACTCTCTACTTATATAATAATTATATCTCCAAAAGTTTCAAATATTACCCTTTAATTATCTCTAATCTAAAATTTCAAATTCATCCTTGTCTGAATTCCATGTGTAAACCTCTAATTAAATTTTGAATTTATCTATTAAATAAAAATTAATGTATTAAATAAAATCCATTTATCACCAATAATTCATAATATATTGAATCATAATTGTTTTTCAAAAACTTTATCCACCATGGAAAGGTCTTCCTCTAACTAATATCTCAATCTTGAAAACCATGGGATTCTAATTCAAAAAACCCAAATAATATGGTCATTTTCAATTTAAAATTTTTATTTATCTTGACACATTACATAATGGTACTCTATAAACCACAATTTAGGCATGGAATCCTTCAATATCTTGAAAAATATCCATTAAACAATCATGAAAACCTATGTAACTCTCTAATTTTATTTATACCATGATAAACACTATTCCTATTTCTGGTCTTACCATAAAATACAAAGATTATGTAAACTTCGTATGTAAACTATAACATGTTTCATGGTGTGTTCTCCTTCAAATCCCCATTTTCAAATCACAAAAAAGAACCATGGTCAAAAATACACTGAGAATCACAATTGCATACTATGAGTTCTTCCTTATTTTTCATCCAATCATGGATTCCACCATAGAATAATATAACATCATATATATAATAGGTATTTATATATATATATATATAATAGCTTATACCAATGTTAGAGTCTTTAACATTCCTTATGGTCATCATAGTCATGGTGTGGTTATCATCATTAAGTCACGGTCCATTCATTTTTTAACTAAAACTCCTTCAATCATTGACAAAACTCCTTTGTTCTTCTCTAATATTCAATACCTAAATACCAAATCTTTAACCCTGGATTAACAAAAAACACAAGTTTTAATAACTATGATTAAGAAATAAACTCTTCCAATAAACATTCTCTACTTCAAGTGACTTTGGTTCCAGTATTCTCCTTAATGAATAACCTTGGTTTTAGCACTATGAGACTAGTAACTAAGTCATTAGAATAGTATCCTAGATGTTAGAATAATAATATTGGCATTAGAATGGTATCCACACTATTAGATTAATATAATGAATGATTAATAGTATTTAACATTAATAAATTAATTAAATAAAAATATTATAATACTATTGTTGATGCTCCTTTCCATCATAGAGTCTAATGAATGAAAAGGGAAATACCTTAAATGAAAAGTGATTCAACCTTTGAAGAAACATCAAAAATCGACAAAGGCATGAACAGGGATTTCTTCAGGCATGGGCCGCGCAAGTTCCAAGACGGTCGCACAGGTATACCTGCGCGCCACATATTGGGCGCATAGGTGACATGAATACCCTATTTGATTTTAGCCCAAGGTCTTTAGCAGCCTATAAATACGCCTTGTGCCCCCACCCCCCTTTTGAGGAAAAAATAATTCCAAAAGTTAGATTTGAGCTCCCGGTGCCCTAGTCTCTTCTTGAAGTCTTCCGAACACTTCTAAGGTAATTTCATACCTAGAATGGAAGATCTAAAAGGGGGTAACAAGGACTAAATATTGAAATTCACCAACACTTTCATGCCTAGGTGTATAATCCTTAAGTGAAATGGTCACAACTGCATGCCATCTTATCCCTTCAACAGAACCTACACACCACTCATTTGGAAGTCTTTAGGGATAATACTAAGGGCTTGAGCCAAGCCTCACCCAAGTATTACCCTATGTGTTGACCGGCATGCAAGTACACCTGTGCCGTGCAAGTACACTTGTGCGTCCAGGACCTGCGCGCCCAAACAAAACCTGCGTGCCTGCCTCTTTTTGGGTGCCCCTCCTACATATTCATCTCTTTTCTTCAAATACACCTCTCCTCTTCAAGACTTAGCCTTCAAAACCCTCTTTAAAGACATTTTTGGCATGGTTTTTTTGTTGGATTCCTTATCTGAAGGGAATTCTGTGGAATACCTCTCAAAACCTAGTGATTTACATGTCTTTATGTCACTAAGGTGAGAGATTTCATTCACTCAACCTCATCCTTTAATATGAGAAGATATTTAATTTGGGCATCCTCCTTAGGAGTAAGCCCCAAGTCCCCCAAACTGGGCCTCCTTTTCAGGAGTAAGCCCCAGTATTCAAGTTCCCTTAATTTTGGGCATCCTCTTTAAGAGTAAGCCCCAAGTTCCCAAATTTAGGGCCTCCTTCTCAGGAGTAATCCCCAAATTCCAAGTTCCTTAACCTGGGCCTCCTCTTTAGGAGTAAGCCCCAGTCTTAATGCACTTTTTGATTTGGGATTCTTTCTCAGGAGTAAAACCCAATCATAATTCCCATCTAACTTGGGAATCCTTCTTAGGATTGAGTCCTAAGTTAAGTATCCAAATATCCATAAATCACATATACCTTTATGGACATTGTTCTAGGGTTTCTTCCTTGAAGTAAATCATAATATTCATCTATCTGGGAAGTCATACGTACATAAGCCCCGCATCATTTCTTATGATTGCATATTTCATGGCACAATTGTCAGGTTTTACCAATACCTATTGTTTCTCACACCGAGAATGACTCAGGTGATATTAGAGTGTAAAAGTAATTATGACATCTTTCTTTGAGCCATAAACCATGCATAAAACTCATACTTCTTTACTCAAAATATGTGGGTTTTGATTCCTTTTCTAAAAAAGGATACATAGATAGCCCATCTATGGGTACGATCCCAACTCTGAAATAATCCATGTCCTTCTGAACAACAATAAACTTCAAGTGCCCCACTGAGTGGCTTTAAAACTAGTATGGTTATCATAATGACCAAGAGATCTCTATATAATGTATTGAAGGATAACATTGACTAAGAATATCTAAAAAATATAGATGATTCTCTATCGATGAAGAACCTCAAATAAATATAAGAGATTCTATAAATCTTATACATATCAATCATTGATTGTCAGATCTAAAGGAAATCTCATTTTCATACTTGGTAATTTAATAAGGATTCACGAACATAACTTAAATCTATAAAGAGAGTCCCGGAGTAGAAAATAATTCCCCCCAAAAAGGTGTGATGAGTTTGACCTCTCATCCTCTCGACCAAAGAAAATTATTAAGCTTCATCGGTTCACAACTAATGAGCACCTACCTTTGGAAAGTAGTTCCAAATTGATATAAAATCATTGGATGTTTCTGGTTCCACGAACAAACCTGTTAGAAACTGATTGGATTGTTTGAACCTTAAACAAATGAGGTCATCCCCATTTCCAGAGGGAAACAAAAAATGGTGAACCCGACGTGAATCCTTAACCAAGTTAAAATGATATTTTACTTATTTGTTAGGCCCCAATTTAAACTCAATGAGAGGTCCAACAAAACAATAAATAACATATGTGCTCATCCAAAAGATGTAGTGGCCGAAATTATCTTGATTATGTCTTTTATATCAAACAGGCAGTCTTTTCCAAGATCTTATGCATTACAGAAATGGCTTATCTAATGTTCACACCTATGAATACCTCTGTTGTGAATGCATCAACCTCTACTCCTGCTGGATCTTCATCCGCTCTAAAGAAAACATCACCTACTCAGCGTCTTAAACATTGGGTTTAAAATGCACTGGTTAAGTAATATCGTCATCATGGTAACTTTCCGACTCTGGAGGCTGCTCAAAAAGCCCTCCAAGTCAATAATTCACCCTGGTTGTCCGGACAGCGATGACCAGCGATCAAGAAGCTAGTGGGGCCAACCACCATCTCAAACTATTTCGGGTTGTTATCTCTGTAACAAAATCACCAATCCCTCCCATATTATGCGGAGTTGAATGAGAAGGTCACTTCAGGCCTTAATTCAAGGAGACAGGAGTCCTTCCCAAGGTCTCCCATTAACAATCGCCACCAGCCTCGTGTGGAAGTGTTCCCTCAACATGATGAGGGTATCACCTTTTGGGGTTCGGCTTAGGTCCCTCAGACCCAAGTTCGCAAGACGAACCGCCAAAGGCGAAATCTGCTTAACAAGGAGTAGGTTCTTATTTCTTCCCCCTCCAGAGAAGTCCATCAAGCCAACTTGATGGCAAGCAACGAGCGGGCACATACACCCGTCCATCCTAATGTTACTGCCCAGCAGACTCATCTAGAAGCAACACGCCAATCTTACTAGGAAATTCTGGCGGAGTATTATAGGCAGTCATGTACACCTGTTTATAACTCATCAGCTAGTCAGTAGGCTCATCTGACTGCAACCAAAGAATTTCACCAATATGATATGTTGGAAACTGCTAAACAGGAACATACACCTGTTTGCAGTCAACAATTCTATCAACAGTCTCATCTGCCGGTATTGAAGGAAAATCTTCAACCGTACTTGATGAGGAATACACAGCAGGCACATACACCTACCAATATTCATCAAGCCTTCCAATAGTCTTGTTTGGTAGCATCTGGAGAAGTCAGTCGGAAAGCTCCGACGACAAATTTAGAGCAGATTCAACTCTCTGCCCCCACACATGAGTACTGTCAGAATTCACTGACAGGAAAAGGAGGATAGGAGTAGAAATACACACCTACTCCAAGCATGTAATGGACGTATATTCTCATTCTGGCTGCTGAAGTCACCAAGCACATTCTAACAATGGTGAAAGAGAAGAAGCAAATCCCTTCTCATATTCTGAATGCCTGTCAGAATATTATAACAGCTTCAGTAGCATCACAAGGAAAGAAATGAAAATATGTCCCTTCTAGTGGAGTGACACATCAACATATCACTCCAGAACAGATACACACCTCTGTTCTAGTCCAAGAGGGTTGTGGTGCATACTCCCCCATGTCATACGGACAACAAAGTCAGGCACATACACTTGATTTGAGTGGAGATAATCAGCCTAACCTGACTATTTCTCCTGAGTAGGCACATACACCTTCCCATAATAACCACTTTTGTCAACAAGTGGTTCCTAAAGTGAGTAAGAAGGCGTCTAAGAAGAAGACACATCCAACATAGTCAAGAAATCAAGAGCCAATATTTAATAAGTCCTTTCTTGATACTAGAGTTCTTGAATCCCTCAGACAATTATCTATTGGAATTCAAGATTCTACTCTCTCATTTCCCAATAGTGGGAACATTAATTCTGAAGGTCTTCATCAGACACTTTCTCATGAAGTTTTTCTTCATGACAATTCGGTCGATCTCGAAGTATCATCTTCAGGTGAGAGCCAAAAGAACCCTTTGTGTGGCCAGATGTTCAAGGAGACAAAGGTTTCATCTTTTACTGTAACCCACCATGGCGGTCCTCCCCATGATGATGAATTTATCTGTGAAATCCCTCTCCGTAGTAGTAATTCACATTTCCTAGAAAATTCTCTAATGGACAATGTAGTGATGAGAAATCCCTCTTATCTTGAGGCATTTGAAAATGTGTAGCTAGTCATGTATGATGCTTTACCATTAGCAGGTGAAACACTTTCTCAATCAGAAGATAGCCCAGGGTGTAGGTCATTCTCCGAACCACCCCTGGGTCATTCATCTTCTAGTTTGATCAGTGAATTCTCTATCAATATTGTTGAATCTGATGAAGCAACAAGTAATCACCAACTCTGGTCTAATCATGTAGAAGAATATTCATTTAATGATAAAGAGGAAGTGCTGAATATGAGAAAAAAACTGGCGAAAGGTGAAGTGACAGTCATGTTTTGGCCTTTGTCTGAATCTCATTATAACATTCAAGAAATGTTGACGGAAGATTGTATTCATGATATTCATCTCAACATGTGGAAAACTCTTTTTCAATTGAAAAAGAAAATCTTATCTTATGATGAATATAAAAATCATGTCAAGATAATATAAGGGTTACAATGCCAAATTGATTTGGCCTCTCTCTCAGTTTCTCGATATCCAAAGGCTGAAAAGTAGCAGAGATCCCTTCAATGTTCATGCCTTGGCACACTAAAAAGATTTTTCCAGTTAATTTTCAATGCCTCATCTGGTATTCATATCAGGGGATGGGGTGTTCATGGAGCACTACATTTCACTGTACTCTCCAATCAACAAAGCCCACCGAAAATGGTCTCATGTAATGTTATTGCCCATGGACAGCCACAACTAATTGGTTTTGTTTGCAATCGAAGTCTTGCTCAAGAACAGGCCTCAACTAGTTCTTCCCAAAGTCAGGCATACAAAGAACAAGTTGTCAAATTAATTTTGCATCAGGAAAATGATAATATCAAATAGGCTTCTCATTTAGAGAGATCTCATCATCATGTGAAAGAAGTGTCAGAAATCATCCAGCGTTCATTTGAGCTGGGTTATTTGAGTGGATGTCGGTTGCTGCATCCAACCAATTTTCAGACTAAAGTCCGCAAGATCAAGAGAGATTTTAAGAAAGTCTCAGATGTAGATGCTCAAGAACCACCCTAGCCTGCCAGACTGGGGACTCTTTTAACCCAACCCTAAGAATCAACAAATAGGATTTGAGGAGTTGATCAAAAATAGAAGGAATATCCCCAGTCCACCAGACTGGGGGATTTTTCAAATCCTAAATCTCTTCCTCAGAGAAAGTCAGCCTTCTCTCAATTACGGAAGAAGCCACAAGAGGTATGCAGAGCCGAATTATTAGGAGATTCCCTCCAAATTACAATTCGTCAAGAAGTTCCTAAGGGATCAAATCAACAAAAGGCAATGTCTCATCAAGGACATGGAAAAAGACAGTATCGCAGAAATGTAGATAGAAGGGATGAAATGCTTTATGAATCAATTAATGTCATCAATGCCATTGTTTTTTATCCTCCAGAACATCAGGCTCACTCAGAGGGATCATATGAAGAAGTTCCTTCTCAAGAAGTTGTACACATAGACACAAATGAAGAAGGTGTGCATACATGAAATCAAAGGCTTACCCAGAATCTAAGTATTCCATAAAATAATCAATTTCCCCATCTCCGAAAGGCATCCAACAAGGGTAAAGGAAAGAATAAGGTTACATACCCTTCCTCTGGATAAGGTCAATCACTCTCACTAGAGCAAAGGATTGCACAAAAAGAGTAATAAATTAAGGAATTAAGGAGGTTGAATGAAGAACTACTTCAAGGTAGTCTTCATCCTAAGCATACTGGAGTCAATCAGTCAAGGGAATTTGTTGCGGCTACTGAGATGGATCAAGAATGTCCTCCTTTACTAATACACCCTCACAAGTCTAATCCTATGGGTCAGGTGCAACAACAACCGGTGGTGTTTTCATCAGTTGCAGTACCATCCACCACATCTTTCCGAACTCTAGTTATTGAACCTACTCAGGTCCAAGCTCAACAAGATGTTTCTCAAAATTTAATAACTATTATTGAGTCATTAACATCTCATTTGGAAGATATGGAGGGAAAAAATACTCAATTTCAACTAGAAAATAGATATTACCCTAAATGGGTTGATGTAATTACTCCCCCATCAAATTTTTCAAGTACCACATTCCCAATATTTAGTGGTTCAGGAGACCCATAGAAACACTTAACACGTTTTGTTTCTCATTGTGATCCAATGATGGGAACCCCTCAGCAATAGGAAGCAGTTAAGCTCAAGTGTTTTGTACAGTCATTACAACGACCTTCTTTTTTTTGGTATACAAGCTTGAAATCCCGGTCAATTACTAGATGGGAGGATCTCCGCCAAAGATTCCTTCTTCAATTCAGCTCAACGTTGCCAAAGAAAATAGTTTTTTATCTTACAAATTGTAGGAAAAGGGGGAATGAAAGGTTTTCAGATTTCATTGCTCGCTGGAAGGGATTAACATATTCCCTAAGATTATCACTCCATCAAGAAGAATTTTTTCCAATCTATGTGGCAAATTTGCGTGATGAATTATACACACCGCTGATCCCTGTGAAATAAAAAGGAGGGTTTCGAGACCTTACTTCGATTGCTCAGCAGATTTAAGACTCTCTTATGAAGTCTAAGGATAAAACTCAAGTAATTCTATCAGCTCCAGGAAGGAGAATGGGTAGAGCAGAGACTGCTACAGTTACTCTTAAACAAGCACCTATACCTGCTTCCATATAAAAACCTTCATCTTTCCGAAGGTCTCCACCTCCTGAGCATCAACAACAGAGGTTTTTTCGTCAATATGATCAAAGAGATCAAAGATGGAAACAATTTTAGGAGTTAAAGGGAAAATTTTATTCTTTACAAAATGAACAAGTTTCTGGTTACTTCATTTCGGCTCTGGAAAATAATTTGGTTCAATTTCCAAGACCCAAATGGCCGAACAAGTAAGGATATGAATATCGTCCCAACTATTTCCCATTTCATCAAATGTTGGGGCATCCCATTCAGGAGTTTTTTGTCTTCAAAGACCTCCTGAAAAAAATGGTGGACTCAGGACAAGTCAAATTAAAAGGTTCTTCTGCTCAGGTAGCATGTGTTACTGCTACAGATCTAGAGGAAAAGGCGAGTGGTAAGAAGTCAAAAGCAAAAATGCGCAGAAATATGATGATTGGATGGTTAGAAAAATGATCAACCGAACTCATTCCGTTTTACGAATGCAATTGAATAAACCAATTGTGTCTTCTACTATGAATGCCACAGCAAAGCCCCCTTTATCAGAGGGAAAATATTCAATGAAACAGTATAATTCAATGAAAGAAGAGCCTTCAGAAGAAGATGAGATCATGTAAAAGCCTAAGTTTTCTTTGACTCTGGTAGATTTTATGCCATCAACTTCAAAGCCATGGGCACTGTCCCACCAAATGACACATCCTAAATTGGATAATCAGGCAGATTCTTCATTAGATGAAGAGTTGATTTTTGGTTCTGTTAACATGATTCACTTAACAGATCCTTATACCAGTCACAGTTTCGATCTTGATGAACCTGAGTTTCTTGTATCAAACAGAGGAATTAGAGGGAGTTACAGAGGTATGGGATACAGAGGAAGATATGGATATCCCAAAATCTACTATTCGAATTCTACCCCTGCTAGAACTTTGTATGCAGCAAAAACTCGTTGCAGAGCCCTTCAGTGAGCTCAACAAGAACAAGAAAATTTTTCCATTCATGGAAGATTCAGTCCTGGCACAATTATTCTGGAGGATCAGTTGGAGGCTACACCTTCTTCTTCACAGCTAGTAAATAGACCTAGTTGGTCAAATCTTCCAAATCTAGGAGTATTTCTAACTCCTACCCTGATACAAGAAGCATCTACTTCCAAAGCATCGTCTTCTAAGGCACCTGTGACACCATTTGTTCCTGTTGGGAAAGGCATACCTTTGGACCAAAAGTATGATGTATTGAAATATTTGTCCCAAGTACCATCCAAGTTATCAATTTTGGATGCTTTAAATCTATCAAAGGATCTTTGGGAGGCACTCATTGAGGCTTTGTCAAGTCCTCATGAATTCGAAACTGAAATTGTTGCAGCTGAAGTCTACCATGTAGAGAATAATCCTATAGAATTCCATGTAGTGATATCTTTCATAGATGAAGTTGAATATGATGTTGTGCATGGACATATTAGACCTTTTTATTTATCTTTCAAGGTCAATGATTTAGACATCCAAATATCTTTCATTGATAATGGTTCAGGAGTCAACATCATCCCCATTCGTACACTTCATCGATTGGGCCTCACTGAATTTGATTTATCTCCTTCTACTCTGATGTTGCAAGGATATGATAAAAATGAAAAAGAACCTCTCAACGAGATCACACTCAGAACTCAGTTTAGAGATCTTGTATCCAATTCATATTTCATGGTTGTTCGTCATGACACAACTTTCAACATTTTTCTTGGAAGACCTTGGCTACATCAATATGTGGTTATCCCTTCATCATACCATCAATGTCTCAAATATTGTTTCAATGGTCAAATTGGGACATTGTATGGTGATAAAGCCCCATTAAAAACATGTGAATATCAATACATTGAGGCAGAATTCTATCACATGGAGGGTAAGGAGAAATCCACAACAAGGGAGGTTACCAAAGTTAATGCTCCATATGGTTTGTAAAAGATTCCAGTAAACCCATTCATACATGTGAGTACAGATTATGTGTTACCTATCAGTAAAATTGACAGGATAGACCCAAATCCAAATACTCTTATGGAAACTTCCATAATTTCAATTACGGAAATCAAGCTAGACAACATGGGAGAAATTAGTGATTCACCAATCAATGATGAAAGCTCAAATAGAGATTTCTTCATTTCATCCGCGGAAATCCAACAAGTCTATACTTCACCAACCAGAAAAAAAGAAGTTATAGCAATGTCAAAGGTGAACGATGTTTTCAATTATCAATCCATAATATGCTCTTTATTACCCGAGGAAGACCCTTCATTATCAATAGGGACAAAAATGGAAGCCTCTTCTTCAAGATGTTCAAATTTTAACATCTCTCTTGATCCTGAAAATTCTGCTTCATCATTTACTATGCAAGTAGAAACAGAAGAAATAACATGTGTTAAAGAAGAAGAGTAAGATCTCAGGGATGCTCCTCCAGCATTTAAAGAGGGTATCTCTACTATTGTGGATGGACTCAGAGAAATAAATCTGGGTACAAAATAAGATCCACATCCCACTTTAATTAGTGCGTCCATGACTCTTGAAGAGAAGGAAATGTATATTTTATTTTTGAAGAAAAATCGAGATATATTTGCCTGGAACTATACAGAAATTCTAGGGCTTGATCCTGATGTTTCTACTCATCATTTGGGTTTTCCAGAAGAACATCTAGGATTCAAGAAATCCGCAAGAAGAAGACACCCAACTTATTATTCCAAAATTGAAGCTGAAGTGGATAAGCTTATCAAATCTAAATTCGTCAGAGAAGTTCAATATCCCAAGTGGTTGGCTAATATTGTCCCTGTGAAAAATAATAATGGAAAAATTAGAGTTTTCATTGATTTCAGAGATCTTAATCAGTATTGTCCCAAGGATGATTTTCTAGTTCCGATCATAGAACTCTTAATTGATGCAACAGCTGACTATGAAGCACTTTTCTTTGTGGATGGATATTCAGGGTATAATCAAATCTTAATGGCTCTAGAAGATGAATAATCTACAGCCTTAAGAGCCCCTCAGGGTGTGTTTTTCTATCGGTTAATGCCCTTTGGCCAGAATAATGTGGGCGCAACATATCAGTGTTCCATGCATCATATCTTTAAACACTTTTTAGGGAAATTTTTTGAATTTTATGTGGATGATTTGGTGGTTACATTTAGATGACGTTCTAATCACTTGGATGATTTGGAAATCATATTCCACAAACTTTGACAACACAATTTGAAGATGATCCCCTTAAAATGTTCTTTTGGGGTAACCTCAAGAAAAATTTCTTGGCTTTATTGTACGCCATCATGGTTTTGAAGTCGATCCTGAGAAGAAAAAGTCAATCCTTGGTATGTCACCTCCTCAAAATTTGAAATAATTGAGAGGACTTCAAGAACACTTAGCCTATATTCGGTATTTCATCGCCAATTTGGAAAGCAAAAGTTTACCCTTAACCAAATTGATGAAAAAGGGAGTCACTTACCAATGGACTGAAGAATGTCAATAAGAATTCAATATCCTTAAGAAATATCTCTTGATTCCACCGATATTAATGTCATATGTTGAAGGAAGGCCACTTATTCTTTATGTGACAGCTTTAGAGTGATCATTGGGTACCTACCTTTCCTAGAAGAATGATGATGGGAATTAAAATATCTTTTACTATCTTATTTCGACTATGATTGAAGCAGAGACCCGATATTCATGTATTGAAAAGTGCTGCCTAGCATTAATCTTTGCAGTTCAGAAATTGAGACACTATTTGAAACATCATTAGGTTCAATTGATATCTTGTAATAACCCACTCAAATTCATCCTTAGTCATCCAATTCTTACAGGACATTTGGCAAGGTTGGCAGTTATTTTGCAGCAATTTGGTATCCAATATGTGTCTCAAAAGGAAATAAAGGGACAAGATCTGGCTGATTTCCTTTCTGAACACCCTTCAGTAGAGGATACATCTTTAGATAATGAACTTCCTAATGAGGACGTATTTTATATTCAAGATAATATTCAAACATGAGAAATGTACTTTGATGGTGCTTCCAGAAGTCCAACAGGGAAAAAAATAGAAGATCCTAAATTCAACAAAGTTGGGTTAAGAATTGTTCTCATTTCTTTGGAAAAGGCGGTGCTACCTTATTCCTTCCTATTGTGGGAAGGAGGTATAAATAATGAAGCAAAATATCAAGATCTCATCGCAGGATTAGAGTTGGTGCTTCAAGCACAAGTGAATCACTTAAAGGTGAAAGGTGATTCAGACCTGGTAATCAAACAAGATAATGTGAATTATGCCATCAGAAAAGAAGAGTTAATCCCTTTGTATGATTACATCAGAGAGTTAATGGAAGAATTTCCTTTGGAACCGATATTTTCTTATGTCCCATGATCACAAAATTCCCAAGCTGATGCACTAGCTAATATAGCCACAGCCCTGGCATATCCAAATCAGGACGAGAAAATCATCAGTATTTCCTATCGTTGTACAATTTCACCTTATGTTCAAACCAGAATAGAGGAAATCAATGAAATTAGTCTCATTTATAAATCATATGGTTATACTATAGGATGGATGACACCTATCAGGGAATACCTTCAAAATGGAACACTTCCACCTGATAGAGCCGGGAAAGAACAAATCCAGTGACATGTGGTCAATTTTACTCTTTATGATAGCCCTGATCACCTAGAAAAAATTATCTATAAAAGAGGTTTTGACGGAGTTCTCTTC
Source organism: Viscum album (assembly GCA_963277665.1). Lineage (NCBI taxonomy): Eukaryota > Viridiplantae > Streptophyta > Magnoliopsida > Santalales > Viscaceae > Viscum > Viscum album. The sequence continues at coordinate 512,692,255 of OY728130.1, forward strand.
AGATGCATTGATGGTGAAGAGACAATCACTGTCATGAAAGAAGTACATATAGGATTCTGTGGTGCCCACCAATCTGGATATAGACTATCTGATCAAATTCGAAGGATTGGATACTTTTGGACTTCAATGATATAACATTGTGTTGATTTAATGAAGAAGTGTCATTCATTCCAATTATTTTCCAACTTCATTCATCAACCCCCAGAGTTACTTCATACAGCTAAATACTCAAGTCCATTTTCCACATGGGGAATGGATGTAGTAGGACCTTACCCTTCTGCTACAGCCAAACAGTTTAAGTATATTCTTACTGTTACTAACTTCTTTTTCAAATGGGAAGAGGCAATACCTCTCAAAGAAGTTAGTTCTAAAATCATTGTTAGCTTCATCAATTCTAACATCATTACCAGATTTGGTGTCGCTCATACCATATTGATGGACAATGGCACCAACTTCTATTCATCTGAGGTAAGGAAGTTGTATCAAGAATACAACATCAAATCCAACCATTCATCTCAGTATCATGCAGCGTCCAGTGGACATATAGAAGCCTTCAATAAGACTCTTTCAAATATACTGCAAAAGATGGTGGATAAAGATAATAAATCATGGCCTGATAAACTCTTTCATGCTTTATGGGCTTATCGAACCACCACCCGCACTGCAATGCAGTCAACTCCATATTCATTGGTATATGGAACGGAAGCAGTCTTGCCCATTGAAGTTAAATTACCTTCACTCATAGTAGCCATTTGTGATCAGTCATATATATAAGAAAAATCTCAAAATCGATTGGATGAATTGGAATGATTAGATGAGAAAAGATTGTGCACCCTGCATCACTTGGAAGTCTATCAGAATTGAATAGCATGAGATTTCAACTAACAATTTCATATTCGTTCATTCATTCAAGGAGAACTGGTATTAGTTCTCATAAATCCAATGATACTAGGAAAGAAACCTCCCAAGCTTGAGCCAAAGTGGGAAGGACCTTACTCAATACATAAGGTCTACTCCAATGGAGCTTATTCTTTAATCTCAATGGACGGAGAACTAATCACAACTCCAACCAATGCAAGATTCTTGAAAAAGTATTTTGGGTAACACAAATACCCTTTCTTCCAATAGGACATTAAAATGTGTTGTCCTTGCTGCAAGACTTTAAACTGCATAGTCCCTTATACGTCCAACATGATGTTAAACTGTGACGTCCTAGTTACATGATGCTAAACTGTACAGAAGTCCCTTACGTCCAGCAAGACGTTAAACTACAAAACCACCATCCTATCTATATGACGTTAAAATGTGAACCTCTTCATCCAACATGATGTTAAAATGTGAAAAAGTCCCTAATACATCATAGATACATGACACTAAACTGTACAACACTCCATCGTCCAACATGACGTTAAACTGTATTGTCCCCTATTCATCCAACATGACATTAAACTGTGTTGTCTTTACTGCATGACATTAAACTACACAATCCCCAAAGTCCTTACTACAAGACTTTAAACATCATAATCTTCTCTTTTGTTCTAGCTATATGCCATTAAACTATACAGCCCCCTCTTTTTTCCTTACTGCATGACATTAAACTGCATAGTCCCCCATTGTCCAACATGACGTTAAACTGTGTTCAGTCCCTTATACATCCAACATGACAATAAAGTGTACATCTTTAGGGTTGTTTCTACCTCTTGTTTCTCACACCGAGTATGACTCACATGATTTTAGAGTAAACTTCAACCATAACACCCTCTCTGGGCCGCTAACCATGCCTAAGTCCCAACACCATTTTTTAGGTCGTTGTCCTCAAAAAACAACTTGATCACCAATTCATTCTTCAATTGAACTACACAGACTTTGATCCTTTCCTTCTAGGCTGGGTACGTAGGCAACCTCTTGAAGTTCAAGCCCAAAACAAATATCTTTACATTTGTTCACCTTTGTCCTTTCTATATGATGTTAAACTGTACAACACTTTTGTCATGTACGACAATAAACTACAACATTCTTTGACACCCTCACCTAAGAGGGAATCATTATTTACATTGATCTTCAATAATGTTATATTCTAAAGACTACGTGCATACATGTAAATGCCCTAACCTTTTATCTTGGGTCAAACCATCATTGCACTAATGTCCCCTTTCACCCATCACTTGTACGAACCAAATCGGTAAACAGTGTATTTCAAGAACAACATGCGGGTTGATTCCCATCCTTATGGGATACGTAGAAACATTCGAGCGTCCCTTGAATCCAGCCTCAAGTCTTTGGGCCAAACCCCAAATTCCACTTTCAGTCCTTTGGCTGAAAATTCCCCCTGTGAAAACATGGATGTGGTATGAAAACCCTGGTTTTCATTCACAATCAGGTTTATAAAACACACATTGTGTATTCATTATTATGGTCTGAGCTCTATGACCCTAAACTAAGATCTCCTACACTCTCGTCCCACATGAAGTTAAACTGTATTTCAAGAACTAAGTATGGATTGATTCTCATCCTTATGGGATACGTAGTGAAGTCCATCACCTCAATTCAGGACCCAGCCACAACATGATTATGGTTAGCATTGGTATGTGTATCTCTACATGCATTGAATAATGCCCATTTTGATGTGTCATACTCGTAACCTTAAGTAATTCCTGATCTCCATAACCCTTTTCTTGACTTCTGGTCACAAAATGTCTGATACCTGAGAATTCTTTTGCCTGACTATGCAACATGTTCCCTTAGGCAGCCTTGCATAAACAGTCCATATAACAGACCTATCAGCCAAAAGATGGTATTATTTGACTATGCATCCAATTCCCTTAGGTGGCCCTGCATAATTCAACCCCCTAACGGGTTTTTCAAATAATGGTAACTTCATTCTTGGGAGAAAAACCTATTTCATCCTTATTTGTATTAATGACAATATGTAGGGATCCACAAAAATAGCCATCCGTAACATATTTTTCTCATACACTTTTTCATGATCTGAAATTATTCACATCAATGGTTTATATTTCCCTTCCATAAGTTTGGGTCAGACCTTTGCAGTAGTGACATTCATCCAATTCTTTTACAATCTTGATTGGAAATATCCTCTCCATATTGAAGTACCTCTCTCCATACAACAAACTCTATGCTTTGGAAAATTTTAATCTCCATAAATTCCACTGAATTTTTAGCAATATAAAAGTAAATTTCTGAGAGTTCTTTTGCCTGACTATGCAGCCCATGCCCTTAGGCGACTTTTCATAAGTAGTCTACATAACGGACCTATCAGCCAAAAGATACTATTATTTAACTATGAAGCCAATTCCCTTATGTGGCCTTGCATAATTCAACCCCCTAACGGGTTTATTAAATAGTGGTAACTTCATTCTTGGGAAATACTTCTTATAAATTCCTTTTAGCCCTTTTTCGTATCATTCCTCATATTCAAAATTTTTTATGTCATAGTTTACATGTTTTACCCCATACTTGAGTGTGGTAATATGTTTTAAGATAAATTATCAAGGAATCGAGTCAATTTTAATCCATTCAGTCAAAGATATTCCGACCTTAAACATTAGCCTTTTTATGTCCGACATGTATGATTTTAAACTGCCCACAAAAGACAAGGGAACTCTAAACAAAAGTCAAGTCCCAGCTCACTAAACATACATTTCGTATGATTTAGGTAATATTGAGCAATTAACAGATTCAAAGCTTATAGGGTTATTTTTATAATCCTAGTAAAAATCAAACTATGCTTACTAGGACCATTGTCTTAGGTAAAAACTTAAAGTAGGTAGCAAAATAAAGAATTCACAAATGATAGAAGATGAAAGTGATTTTAATTGATGCAGAATAATTAGAAGGACATCCACAGACTAGAGTCTCTTCTTTTTTTCAGGAATTAAAAAAGGCTTTCAACATAACTCTTAATTTGATTTACGGCATCCCAAGATTCATGAGCAGCCACCTGGAATTCATTCATTCAACTAGATGCAATAAGAGATGCAGTGATACCATCTCTTCTTGGAACAATTGTAAAAGAATGTTCTTGAGTGCGGTTTGAGAAAATTTTATGCTAATCAAACAGTGACTCTGTTTCCGTCCAAGATACATGGAATATGGATACATGGATTTGAGAATGGAGCATTGGAAGTAAAGAGCCATTTGGAGAGAGTAATCTTTTCAGATATTGTTCTAATACCATGATAATATTCTCTCCACCAATCGGTAGCAGAAAACATATTAGCCCATGGGTTTTCCATTTTCATATTTGCAAGGAAATGGCATGGAAGAAAATTTTGAATGTTCACACCATTCTTTCTACTCTTAATGAACCACATAACCAAAATAGAGGGCTAGAAGTGCAGCTGCATCTCAAGAATATAGTTCTTTGCGTCTGAAACGTTGACTCTTTGCAGATTACCATGCCCATACAGAGGCAGGTAGATGCTATGTGGGAAATTAACATGATATTTCTTAAGTACTTGGCCAAATCTGGGAGAGTGTTATTGCAGATATCATAGTAATCATGGACAACAATGTTCATCATGCCACCAATCTACTTGCTAGCCAGCTCATCAGTCGTTCCAATTCTTCTAGGTGTCATTTAACCTGCACAAAGGTCGAATAATTAACTCTTAAGTAAGTTGTTTTTTCATAAAATTTGTGAAGAAAAGTGAAAAAATGGATAAGGAATTAAGGCGCGCAAGTCCAAATTTTGGCGCGCAAGTCTCATACGATCGCACAAGTTTTGGGCGCGCAGGTATCACCGTGCAGTTCAAAATACCTCTACAGAAGCGCGACACGGAAAAAAAGCAATGAATCGTGGAAAATCAAGACACTTGCGTGATGAGGAAAATTTGTGTGGTGAGAGCGGAAATTTTTGAGAGCTGGGTGCTTTGCATGAGAATGGGGCGCATATTTATAGGCAAATCCATAGCCCTGCGTGCCAAGGCCTCCGAGACTCACACCTGCGCGCCATTACCTGCGCGCTCAGACTTGCACACCGTTCTTCCTTGGTTTTTGTTTTTACCTCAGAGTCAAATCCTCCTTCCTTTAGGATCCAACTCTGAGGGGGGAATTTTTTTGACACTCATTTCCATCTCAGATTCTAATGAATGAAAAGGTAAATAACTTAAATTCAAATTGATTCATCATTTGAAGAAACATCAAAAACCGACAAAGGCATGAACAAGGATTTCTTCATGCGTGGGCCGCGCAAGTTCCAAGATGGTCATGCAGGTATACCTGCGCACCACATATTGGGCACGCGGGTGACCTGTGTGCACTATTTGATTTTCGCCCAAGGTCTTCAGCATCCTATAAATACCCCTTGTAGGCCCCACATTTTGAGGATGGAAAAATTCCAAAAGTCATATTTGAGCTCCCGGCACCCTAGTCTCTTCTTGAAGTCTTCTGAACACTTCTAAGGGAATTTATTACCTATAATGGAAGATATAAAAAGGGGGAACAAGGCCTAAGTGTTGAAATTCACTAACACTTGCATGCCTAGGTGTACAACCCTTAAGGGAAATGGTCACACCTGCGCGCCACCTTATCCCTTCAACAGAATCTGTGCACCACTCATTTGGAATTATTTATGGATAATACTAAGGGCTTGAGCCAAGCCTCGCCCAAGTATTACCCTATGGGTTGACCGACGCACAAGTACACCTGTGCCACGCAAGTACACTTACACGCCCAAGACCTGCGCACCCAAACAAAACCTATGCGACTACCTCTTTTTGGGTGCCCCTCCTGCCTATTCAGCTCTTTTCTTGAAATCCACCTCTCCTATTCAAGACTTAGCCTTCAAAACCCTATTTAAAGCCATTTTTGGCATGGTTCCTTTTTTTTCCTCTGTATCTGAAGAGAATTATGTGGAATACCTCTCAAAACCTAGTGATTTACATGTCTTCATGTCACTATGGTGAGAGATTTCATTCATTCAACCTCATCCTTTAAGATGATAATATCTTTAATTTGGGCATCCTCCATAGGAGTAAGCCCCAAGACCCTTAACTTGGGCCTCCTTTTTAGGAGTTATCCACAGTCTTCAAGTTCCCTTAATTTTGGGCATCCTCTTTAAGAGTAAGCCCCAAGTTCCCAAATTTAGGGCCTCCTTCTCAAGAGTAAGCCCCAAATTCCAAGTTCCTTAACCTGGGCTTCCTCTTTAGGAGTAAACCCCGGTCCTAATTCACTTTTTGATTTGTGCTTCTTTATCAAGAGTAAAACCCAATCATAAGTCCCCTCTAACTTGGGCATCCTTCTCATGATTAAGTCCTAAGTTAAGTATCCAAATCTCCATAAAGCACATATACCTTTATGGACCTTGTTCCTGGGTTTCTTCCTTGATGTAAATCCTAATATTCATCTATTGGGGCATCCATACATACATAACCCCCACATCATTTCTTATGATTGAATCTTTCATGGCACAATTGTCAGGTTTTACTAATACCTCTTGTTTCTCACACCGAGCATGACTCACGTGAGCTTAGAGTGTAAAAGTAATTATGACATCTTTCTTTGAGCCATCAACCATGCATAAACCTCATACTTCTTTACTCGAACTACGTGGGTTCTGATTCCTTTTCTAAACTAGGATACGTAGGTAGACCGTCTATGGGTACGATCCCAACTCTGAAATAATCCATGTCCTTCCAAATGACAATAAACTTCAAGTGACCAACTGAGTGGCTTTAAAACCAGTATGGTTATCATAATGACCAAGAGATATCTACATAATGTATTGAAGGATACCATTGACTAAGAATCTCTAACAAATACAGATGATTATCTATCGATGAAGAACCTCAAATACAAATAAAATATTCTATAAATCTTATACATATCAATCATTTGTTTTCAGATCTAAAGGAAAGATCATTTTCATACTTGGTAATTTAATAAGGATTCATGGACATAACTTAAATCTATAAATAGTGTCCTAGAGTAGAAAATAATTCCCCCCAAAAAGGTGTGATGAGTCCAACCTCCCATCCTCTCAACCAATGAAAATTCTTAAGCCTCATCGGTTCACAAATAATGAGCACCTACCTTTGGAAAGTAGGTCCAAATGGATATAGAATCATTAGATGTTTCTGGTTCTACGAACAAACCCGTTAGAAACCGATTGGAATGTTTGAACCTTAAAAAAATGAGGTCATCCCCATTTCTAGAGGGAAACAAATATAAAATGGTTTATCAAATCATGTAGCTTAATGTAATTATATGTTTACATTTTTAATAAGGTGTGTTTTATCTTATTTAGTAAAAAATTAATTTTTATGTATAAAGATTTAATATTGGAATCACCTAATAAATAATAATATTAAAATAAAATTAATGAAATGACCCAACCCATCAGGACCCCACCTTTATCGGAAGTTGGATAAGTGTTCCACCACAAGCCCACCTCTAATAGGTCAGGGGCTAGTGATCAACACTATGTAGGCATATCAAAAAAATATAGGAGTTATTAGCCTAATGAACCTGTGGATAATGCATGTCTCCACACCGAATATAATAATGTGATCTAAATAAATAAACTAACTAGAATACAAATAATTTATTTGACATGAACTAATCATCCATATAGTAAAAATATGTAAATTCATATATTCAAGGGGGTATATTAGCTCAATATCCCAAATGTAAACCATCCTAGAACAACTAGAAGTTATAGAGACTTATCGATACACAAATCCTGATATGAAAATCACCTTATGTCCATCACCTTTAGAAACCTCAAATCTCCCCCCCCCCAAACATTGTATCTATCGAGATTTCCATTGATTTAATCACCATCTGTATAATACATGACATGTGAGGGTGAATTCCCATGTAGGGGTGAGTATATATTTATCTAGAAGGATACCTCAAAACCACAAAAGTTAAAAATACTTGTTTTTCCAAGACCATAATGTTTAGGGTAATATAGATATGTTTAAAGGAAATAGAATCCAAGAATTGGGGGAGTCTTATTCTACGCATCTTATCTATACAAGATCATACACTATGAGCACCCATAAATATAAACTACACCACATTGTAACCCAAATCACCTCTAAAAAATTATTGTGGGGACCTACACCTCACCAAGGGGTAAAGTGTCAACCAAGGGAGTACCAAACCCATTGGAGGATCTATGATTCATCAAGTAAATCACAATGAATGAGACATTATCTAACTTCATAGATAGAGAACTTTCACCTTAGTAGTGGGAGTTCTAACTCTATCGGTCATGTGGAGGACCCACACATTATTGGACTAAAAGAGTAACAACCCTATAAGAAACTAAAAAATACTCAGCACTTAAGTATGTGTGGGAGTACTGAACTCCATATGTAAACATGGGACTTTTAACATATATGTAACATGTATCCAGTGGATTAATGAAACCTCAAGGACGTTCTTCTCAAAACATCAGGACCCTATCATCAACCATATAGATATAAAGTCTAAATATAACAAAATAACCAAAAAAATAAACTTGGATGGACAAAAGGATTGTACTATCATGTTCTATATAGAAACATTATTAAGATAGACCATTTACTTTTCCAGATATAACACATGGAAAATGCATATGAAAATACCCAGATTAGGATCATATCAGGTTATTCCCATCTTGGGATTAGAACCAGTTACAGTACAATACATTTTACCACATCATAATTCTTATCCAATCAATATCATGGTACAAAGAGCTCATCATTCCATGGTCAATCACACCATGTTTTCTTCTTTAATGTCATATCCCAAACTCAAATCACAGTCACTAATCCCTAAGGTAATAATACATCTCTCCCTTAGTTATGTAATTCTCTAATCTAATTATACATATCATTGGTATGGGTTAATAATGGGTTATTATAGAAAATTTAGGAGATCTAATGATAATTTATTTTTTATAAGAAGAGTCAAAGGGATAATAAAACAATAATAATATCACAAGACATGAAGATTTATGTGTTTCGGGAATAACCCCTCTTCCCATAGAGAGATATAATAATTCACTAACTTCCTGATAAAAATTAAAGGTTACAAAATTAGGGTTTCAGAAACCTTAGCTTGAAATGATCTTATAAATAAGTTTAGTACTACAGTAACCTTCATTACTATAGTTCCAATTTGCATAATAATTCCAATGTGCTACATTATTAGTGGGAGGAAGTTCATAGAACTAAAATATCATTATAACCAAGGTCTAAGATTCTATAGTACCATATCGAAAAGTTTGTGCTTCTACAATAATGATGTCAGTGTCACTAGACATATCTTCCATAGTGGTTAGCATTGCTATAGTGTATTTGAAACCCCCAACAACCTCACTAAAGAGGTCAAACCATGAGATTTGTGGATTGGTGTAGAGTATGGTCAGCTAGTAATTGGATTCATCCAAAGGATTAGGAAACACCATTTTAATAGGTTCAACCCAATGTGTTTTAGTATTATTTTACCTATAAAAAACTATAAAATTCATGAGATCATGAGTTGTTTTGTGAAATTCCCTTTCATGGAACAATATGACTCTAACATACACATCCTCACTACTTTAATCGTCCATCCATTATTTTCTATACCATGTCGCACCTCTGTTATAACACAATATCACCTCTATTCACTATCATGAGGTTTAAAGGCTTTTGTTTGATTGAACCATGAGAATAAAGGAAAAATCTAAAGTAAGACTCGACAATAATGTGCATTACACAACATGATAGCATATCATAAGGGATCATTTTCAATAAGGGGAGTCTCATAAAAATAGATAAAATTTTACAGTGATGAATATGTAAGGAAAATAATAAATATATAGTAAATTATATACTAAAAAGTATCATAAAAACAATCAAAGTAAAGAAAACGATAAGTAAAGATTCCTACCTTAGAATATTTTTGTCATTTCTACAATAATCTACACTCTGAATACATTGAGAGATCACCATGAAATCATCAATAGTTGAAGAATGTCTTGGACCATTCGATAATAAAAAAATTGAATCACTGAGATTCAGGATTTTGAGTGGAGGAAAATAAAATCCAACAGATTGGAGGTTTGGAAAATATTTATAATGAAAATATATTCCATCACAATCATGGAAAAACCAAAACTATTATAGTGCACTATCCCAAATTTTGGCCGAAACCACAATGCAACAAGGACGGTCACTTAACAATGACCCTTGATAAATAAAGATCTAAAAAACATAGCACATTTAAACCCTTTATAACTCCATATTAAATTTGGTCAAGTCCCATTAAAATTACACAGTTCAATCCCATTGCAATGTAATATAAGGCGTCATAGCACAATCTTTTAACTTTTGGTTATCATGGTGAAACCCTCACACTTCCTTGATCAACCCTAGAATAAAAACATAAAGAATCTCCTTCCATAAAAACACAACACTTCCAATATAATATTAACCCAAAATAAGCATGAATATAAATTCCACAACATATATGACCACTAAATAATGATAACCATCATGGAACAACTTCATGTATTACACTAAAAAGAGATACTTCAACAAAAAAATTAAATGATTCTCATGAAAAATTATAAATTGTTACATACTCCATGTAACATATCAGGTATTTATAGAATAATAAATATTAATATCTATTAATATTTATGAATAAGATATTCATTTTATGTTAAATGGTAAACTTTTTTCGAAAGCATACTCAACACACAACAATGGGTTTCTTCAAAATCTTACGTTGCACACAGTGTTCAATTATACTGAAAAATAATACAATAATATTATTATTATTTTAAATGGTACTTAATTAATAGTCATTTTATTAGAGAGAATGAACATAACTAACTAAAATATTACTAAACATGTTTGTTAAATGTTTTTAAATTTATCCAAGGAATTTTAGAGACTTAAAATGAGAATGAATCTAGTTTTAAGCATAAAATACACTAATATTTTTAAGGTTGTTTTACCACCTTTTGATCGAGAACCATTTTTAAATCTAGTTTTTGAAACCTTTATATTTTATATTTAAAAAAAGTTATTATTTAGAATCGGGACATAAAAATTTACTTTTGATGAATTTGTTATATATTTTGGATAACTATCATGTTTTGATGAATTGTAAAAATACACTAAATTTTAATTGAAAACAACTTTTTCCATCGAGATAATTTATATGGTTAAATAATATTATTTAATGGTTTAAAAGTAAAAATGAAATATATTTTTATCATTTATTTTAATATATGTCTTTGTTATTAATTCTATATTGAATTCAAATGTAAAAACATTTCAATCTTTTTCAATGTTTTAACTTTTTTAAAAAAAACTTGCTTTCTTGTTTTGACAACGGGAATTAATTTTAATTTAATTTATTCTAATTCTATGTTTTGAATTTGAAAAAATTGATTCTATATTTGGAATCAGAAGATCCAAATTTTGTAAATAGGTGCCTTTTATTTTTTTACATTTTGAATAGTAACATCAGTAATTATTTTTTATTTACCATGGTTAAAGGGTAAATCGGGTAAATAAGGGTTAAAAATAATATTATAATAATATAAAACTAACCTAACACATGTCCTAATCCTATTGGATGATATATGGCCAACCATGAGAATCATTGGGTCTATATTAGTAACCCATGGAGCCACTTGGGTGTGATAATGACCTTTTATAATTTTTTATTTAAAGAAAAGGGAAATATAACATAAACACCTGACTAAAAAAATTTTAATTTGGTTTATCTAAATTATATCTTACAATATAAATATTAATTATAAATATAAAAATATTTCCTAAATCATGATATTTTATTTATATCTTTTAGATATTAAATAATTAAATTTATTTATGACATAATGATGATGCAGTGATTACCTTATTAATTAAAATATTTAAATAAATGTTATTATAAATATTAAAATAAATGTAATTTGAACATTTTGATTTAATACACGAATTTTATGGATTTTTATGACATGTTATATTTGAGTTAATGCATTTGGTTCAAAGGAATCAAGTTTTTATGACTTTAACAAAAATAAATTAATAAATAGTGTCAAAATTGATATAAATGAGTTTTTAAAACAAATAATATTTTATTAAATGATATAATAGTACTAAAAATATAATATTTGGAAAACTAAATTATATAATTTAAAAAAAATTAATTATCCACCTGTGGTTCTCTTGGCATTTTATAGTAACTATTGTAACCATATTTGATGAAAAATACAAGAAGACATCGTTAGAGTTAATGTTTTTAACTAAGAGTTAAAACTGAAATATAAGGTTAATTTTGTAAAATAAACTTGTCTAAAACTATTTGTTAAGAGTATTTCAACCCATACCAATTTTATCATTGAAATATATCATCTTGGAACTATTATAATTTGAAAATCAATTTATAATAAATTAATATTTCAAGACTTTCCTAAAATGTCCATACTCACTCTTATAAAAGACCACCATTTCTACCCACTTAAACACACCTCTCAAGCCTCTTGGATCATCCAACCTACGCTTTAATAAGCTCCCAAAAACCCTCCATCTCTCCTAGAATCTTTACCTTGGGCAGAAGGCAATTCAAGAAATCAATTTGGCTCAAATCAAAAAGAGCTACCTAATTAAGAGGTAACATTTTCACTAAAGATCTTTTTCCTTATTTTCCATATCCAATCCCATAAACTCTGTTTATTAAATTATTTTATTACAACACCATTATTATAAATATAATTTTATTTTATTCTAATATTTCTACCTGCACTTACAAACACCTCCATCTAATGGATTTAGAACATATTGTTTCTATGTCCTCTCATAGTGGCCATTATGATGGAACTGTATTTATGTATGATATATATTATATTTATATTATCATTATTCTTATATAATTTTCATTTATAACATACCTTTATACTTTTCATGTTGTATAAATATGATAATTTTATTTGAGGAAGTGTGGACTACCGCCCCCTCAAAATGATATGACTCGTTCATACTATACATAGAATGTATAAATGATGGATTTAATGAACATATGTAACATATATAACATTTATATTATAATTAAATTATAATATATATATATATCAATTATTTTTCATTCTTTTAATATAACAAATAAATAAAAGTAGCATTCATGCATACGTATGGCCTACCGTCTCCATGAACGGTGCATTTCATTTCTTATATCCAACTATAATGGATTATTATAAATAAATAAATATATGATATTTATATTTTATTTAAATCATTAATATTATTCTGGTGATGATGTAATTATGACCATATGAAAAAAATTTAATCATAAAGAGTTCATTTATGACTCTAGTACCGAATATCGACTAAATGTATGATATGAACTTAAATAATAATGTAATAGTTATAAAATGGTAATAACTGATATAAAAGAAATAAAAACATTAAAAAGGTTCTCAAACAAGTATAAATTAACTTAATTTTATTATTTAGTAAGATAAATAATGAACGAGACAAGTCGTACTTATGGTAAGGGTCTTCATCTCAATCTACTTTTCTTGGGGCATATCTTGATGTTATGCACATTTGTTTTCCTATAATATTTATATACATACCTTTGACACATAATATCATGAATTAGTATATTCTTATTGTATTTAAAGTTTTTTATAATGTAATTTCTTAATGATATGTATTCAAGTGTTTCTTATATGGTAATAGAACCTTTCACCCTTCTATTTTAGTCAAAGACATCTTTTATGTTATGTATTTTAATTTCCATTTTATTATGTTGGGGTATGTTATTATATATAATTATTTCTTTACATTTTATTTACATGTTCTTATAGAACCTTTTAGATCTCATCAACTCATATTATTAATTTTTAAGTGACGTCGTTAGGCTGCTGAATTTTCGTAAGGGAATTCTCCACTTCTCTTTTCCTTTCAAGTTCTCTTTTATATGGTATTTATTTCAAATTTCCATACCATATTCTTATTTACATTTTATTATGTACCTCTATTTTATTATGAGTCATTTATTTATGGTATACCATTTTCCCCTCTCTTTTTAATGTTTTCTAAAACCATGTTTCACAGTCGTTATGCTGTAGAATTTTTGTCTTAAAATCTCTCTCTTTTTATCAATAAATTATCTTATTTTATTTATGTGAATACCCAAACCTATTTCATTTATAGTGGTATTAATGAAGAAATAAAAATGATATATTTTATTCTGTAATTTACATACATAAAACCCTCATTTCCTTTTCGTGGGTTATAAATGTCATAATGATAATGTTTTTAAGCACTTTTTAAAACGTCACGATTTTGATATGAACCCCATTTCTGTTATTATATTTTTGTTATTTATGAAATGTTTGATTATGATCTATGATGATCAAATTAAAATAAATACATATTAATTTTTTTCCCTAATATCACTCCAATGCATTGGGTAATGAAATTAATCTCTAGAGATGACAAGTTTACGATACCTTGGTGAATAGCCTAGGTAATTTCTATGACACCTTTGGGATGGAACTTGGTGATATAACACCTTGGGAATGAACCTTGGTGATATTATTATGAATTTTTAAATTAAATTTTCTAGCCACATTTTCATGTTGTGATCCAAGTTCTTATTGTTATGGTATTCTTATTTCTCATTCCTTTATGAAAGTGCTCATGTTCTTATTTATATCTCTCAAGATCACATGTAAATTTTTTCCTTTGTTTTCCCTTACTAATCTTTTTATGCACATCCCTAGTTTTTGAAGTGTTTTTCACAAGTTATAAGGATGGGTAATAGAAAGGAATAATTCTATAATATTTTTATCAAGAAAATAAATCATGTTATATTCAAGGAGTTTTATTTTGTGAAAAAAAATTATAGTGAGTAGAAGAGTCTACATTGTAAATTTTGAGTTGTTATATAATTATTATGGAATAATTCTCTAAAACTCTAAATCTAGAAATATCTACAATGTTAATTTCTTGATTTAACTCAAGATTAAGTAACATTTAATGATGTGTCCTTATATTTGGTATCAAAGGAAAGGTTTAGAAAACTTTAGGGATTATGAGTTTTGGATAACCACATGGTAAGTCTCTATGTCTATTCTTTCAATTAAATCCTTGTTTTATAAATTTTTCAGATCAAGGAATGTTGGTAATAAATGGAAGGAGGATGATCTCAAATGAAATTCTTATTTCTTCTTGATTACTTGATTGAAATATTTATTGCAAATTCATGTCTGTATGATTGTGAAATGTTTTCTAACATACAACTCACTTGCAAGCAGTTGTTTAAGATATCAAACACCTCCACTATACCTTAATACCATCATGGATAGTGGGTTTTATTTAATCAAATATTATTTTTTCAATATTCTCATATATTCAAGAAAGTTAAATATTATCAATGAATTTTTCAAATATTTTACCTTATCACATGATTTTGAAGCATATTATGATTTTGAAAATGGTGCTGAAAAAGGATACGCTTGCGCAACATATTTATATTTTCTTTTAAAATATAGTCTTTCAACACATAATTATGGTATTTTAAAAGGAACATTTATTGAAATTGTCAACTCAAACTTGGTTCTACTGTTTTATAAAAATTAAGTTTTATCATTTGTTTTGAAATTATATGTCATACATGATTATTTTTCGAAACTATTTTTCTGTGAACACCCATATGACCCAAGATGTACAAGTTGTATTTTGATAAAGGAAGAAAATGATTTTTAAGAATCTCTAAATCATTATTTCAATGCATGGACCATCTATCTACGTGAAAAAGATGACGATGAAACTAGGTGGACATCATGATCAAGGTATGATTTTATTTCTATTGGGAATAGTTTTATTTTATCATATGGAGGTGAAATAAAAAAAATTCAATATATATAAGACTTAATGAATTAATATGTTGAGGTATTTATGATTTGGGATAAAAATGAGAGTTATAAGGAAAATATTGAGGTTAAAACATGTTAGTGTTATTTTTTAGTTTTATAAAAAGGGACAACCAGTAAGATGTTTGACAACCCGTCAAATCCGGAAAGGCTGTGGGAATTGATCCAATAACCGAAGGGCGACAAGGGTGCATCACCTAACACTGTCCTATGTGAATTCCCTAGTTAGTATGACTTATTATTTTTAGTTAAATGATTTTATAGATTAAGAATAAGTTGATTTTTGGAACTTATGTTTTATGAAATGGATATCATTAGTATAAGAAAATGATTTGGTTATTAAGTGATAAATGTTATTTTGGAATATGTTCAATGTTTTGGGAATGCTATATGATTAAGATAAATAAAACTCTGTGGGATTTTAACATATTAATGGTTGTGCCAACGAGCTTGTACCCAAGTGGTACAAGCTCCTGCTTGGCATCCAAATGACCTGGGATCAAATCTGGGTAGGGAAGAATTTCTGGGTACTGTAGCAGTACTGTAGAAGGGTACTATAGTAGTACTGTAGCAGTGGTAGAACTGTAGCAGTGACGACACTGTAGCAGTAGAGGAACTATTGCAAGGGACTGTAGCGGCGGTGGTATTGTAGCAGGTATTGTAGTAGCGCGGGTACTTTAGCAGTAATGTTCACCGAGGGGTCCTTTGGGAAAAAAAATGGGCTTTCAAGCCTTATATTTAGGTCACTTGGCCTTGGGCCTTTGGGCTATGTAATGGGTCTCACTCTACCCACACTAAATAGGTATTTGATTTAAATAATAAATTGAGGCTTCGGCCCCAACCTTTTAAAAAAATAGAGTAATGGTTAAATTTTATTTTGTAAGAATCTATGTTTTCATTGTGGATTTATGGTGATTCAGGTCATTTATGGAAGTGATTAACCTATTTTGGAGAATATTTTATTAGGGTAATTAATTTTTGGTATGATAATTTAAGAGTGATTGATTTTATTTGAAGATGCATGTTAAAATTTATCTTGGAAGACTATGTGATCAGATCCTTATGAATTTTGTGTTTCAATCTTAGTTTTTATTATTTTAAGGAATTTTGTGGACATTTTTTTGTTGAATGGTCTATGTAGAACTTGGGTATTAACATTGAATTTTGGAGATTAAAATTAGTACTTCTCCTTATAAATTATTATTCTTTTTGGGGGGATTATATGATCTTTTACTAAAAATTTTGGTTTTAGTTAATGTTTTAAGACAAGATGAATATATAGTTAATCTTTCATAGTTTATGTGATTTTATAGAAGCTAATTATAGTGATTCAGGTGTGACCAAGTCATCTTCAATACACTTTTTTTGGAGAAAAGATGAGTCTATGGTAGGAATTTATTAAAGTATTAAACTGTACTTGACAAGTAAGTATGTTTCCTTATGTTCTTCATCACATTCATAAATAAATTCATCAACTTTATGAAAAGGGCCTTAAAACATAAACATTTTCCATTTAATTTTCCAACTGTGAAATCAAAAATCATTTAATCCATCATAATTTTATGGTTTTTTGGTTGTTAACTTTCTTCTAATCATGTTTTCTATCACTCTCCATTAGAACAATATGGTTAGTTTTTCTTTCATATCCATGTGTTCTTACATAGAATCCTAGTATCTATTATATCAGGTGACCTTTGTACTTCTATTTAATTCTTTTAACTTGGTAGTTGTTTTACTCTTTTTCTGATGTGGGATTTTCAATGAAGTTATTGAGCCCAATTTTAAAATTGTGAGGACATAATTTCCAAAAGGGAGGAAAGATATAACATCCCAAGTATTTATAAAATAATAAATTTTCATATCTATTAATATTTATGAATAATATATTCATTTTATTTTAAAGGGGATGGGTTTCTTTGAAATCTGACATTGCAGACAACGTTCAGTAATATTGAAAAATAATAAAACATTATTATTAATATTTTAAATGGTAGTTAACACCTAGACATTATATTGGAGGGAATTAAAAGAACTCAATACAATATAATTACACATTTTTTAAATATTTTTACATTTATCCATTGAATTTTAGATACTTAAAATGGGAATGAATCCAATTTTAAGTATAAAATACTCTAAAATTTTTAAGGTTGTTTTAACACCTTTTGATGCAGAACCCTTTTTAAATATAGTTTTTGAAACTTTTATATATTATATTTGACAAAATAAAATTATTATTTATAAGAAAAACATAAATATATACTTTGGATTAATTTTTAATATTTTTCTGATAAATATCATGTTTTGATGAATAGTAAAAATATGCTAAATTTTAATTGAAAACAACTTTTTCCATTGAGATGATTTTTAAGGTTAAATCATATTATTTAATGGGTTTAAAGTATAAATGGAATATATTTTTATCATTTATTATAATTTAGGTCATTTTTATTAATTATATATTGAATTCATATGTAAAAACATTTCAATCTTTTATAATGTTTTAACTTTTTTTTTAAAAACCCTGCTTTCTCGTTTTGACAATGGGAATTAATTTTAAATTAATTTATTCTAATTATGCGTTTTAAATTTTGAAAAATGGATTCCATATTTGGAATCATAAGTTCGAAATTGTGTAAATATGTACCTTTTATTTTTGGAAATTACAAATAGTAACTTCAATAATTATTTTTTTATTTACCATGGTTAAAGGGTAAATCAGGTAAATAAGGTTTAAAAATAATATTATAATAATAAAAAACTAACATAACACGTGTCTTAATATTATTTAATGATATATGGCCGACCATGATCATCCTTGGTTTGATTTTAGGACCCCATGGAGCCACATGGGAGTGACAATGACCTTTTATAATTTTTAATTTAAAAAAAGGGAAATATAACATAAACATGTATCTTCTAACTAAAAAATTTTAATTTCGTTTTTATAAATTATATATTAAACTATAACTAGTAATTAGAAATTTAAAAATATTTCCTATATCATGGTATTTTATTTATATTTTTTAGACATTAAATAAATTTATTTATTTATGACACAATGATGATATAATGATTACCTTATTAATGAAATATTCAAATAAATGATATTATAAATATTAAAATAAATATATTTTAAACATTTTGATGACAGACACTAATTTTATAGATTTTTATGAAATTTCTTCTTTTATTTAATTAATTTGGTTATAATGAATAAAGTTTTTATGAATTTAAAAAAATCAATTACTAAATAGTGTCAAAATTGACATAAATGAGTTTTTAAAACAAATACTATTTTATTAAATGATATAATTGTAATAAAAATATAATATCCGTTCAACTAACTTATATAATTTTAAAAATGTTATTGATGATCAATTTTTGGTTCTCTTGGTGTTTTATAGTAACTATAGTAACTATATATTGTGAAAAATACAAGAAGACATGGTAAGAGTTAAAGTTTTTAACTGAGGGTTAAAGCTAAAAGATAAGGTTAATTTTGGGACCTAAACATGTCTAAAACCTATTGGTTGAGAGTATTTAGACCCATACTCATATTATACTCAAACTATTTCACTTTGGAACTATTATAATTCTAAAATAAATTTATAGTAAATTAGTATTTCAAGACTTTCCTAAAGTGTCTCTCCTCCCTCTTATAAAAGACCACCACTTCTCTTTGGGATATTTATGAAATGTTTGATTATGATCTATTTGACTCACATGAAAATAAATACATATTAAGGGTTCACCCTGATATTTTTCCAATGCATTAGGTAAATAAATTAATCTCTCGAGATGACAAGTTTTACGATACCTTGGTGAATAACCTTGGTAATTTCTATGAAACCTTGGGGATGGACCTTGGTGATATGACACCTTGGGGGTGGACCTTAGTGATATGATTATGAATGTCTAAATTAATTTTGTTAGACAAATTTTTATGTCATTATCCAAGTTCTTATTATTATGATATTTTTCATTCTAATGTCTTTATGAAATTCCTCGTGTTCTTATTTATATCTATCAAGATCACATGTGAACTGTTTACCTTATTTTTCCTTACTGATATTTTTATGCTCATACCAAGTTTTTTTAAAAAAATTCATAGGGTTTAAGGATGGGTAAAATAAAGGAAGAATTCCAGAAGATTTTTATCAAGAAAATAAATCATTTTATATTTAAGGAGTTTTATTTTGTGAAAAAAAATTATAGTGAGTAGAAGAGTACATTATAAATTTTGAGTTATTATGTAATAGTTATGGCCAAATTATATAAAAATATAAACCTGGAAAGATCCTAAATTTGAATTTCAGGACTTAACTCAAGATTATGTAACGTTTAAGGGTGGGTCCTTATACTCCCTTCCTACATGATGTTTTATTCTTGAAAATCATGACTCATGCAAATAGATGGGGGTACTGATCCTGAATCTGTCTCCCATATTCCAATAATATCTTGTGAAGTTTCTCATGCTCCCATAGAACATGCACCAATGGTATCACCTAGCCGTAAAGGGTCCTCTCCTTAAGGTCCTCGATCAACACCAAGTACTCTAATAAAGTATCACCATTCTTGACATCCATATCACCCGATTTAATGACATGTGGCGAGTCATGAATGTACCACCTCATTTATGACATGTGCAAGATATTGTGCACTCAGTCCAACTATGTGAGTAACACTAGGTGATAAAGAACCCTCTCCCACCATATGTAGGATTTGGAATGGCCTGATGAACTTTAGGGATAACTTACTTCCCTAATGAAACCTTCAAAAACTACATCATAGATAATAGATGAATCTATAATCTCCATATAGTATAGGGTTTATTCAAAAGGTATCCCTTATAGGACCTCATAAGTTTTCATGCCAATACACTATGGCAAAAGAGGCATTTAGCGGCGGTTTTTTATCGTTTCGCGGTGGTTTAAACCGCCGCTAAATCGATTGGCGGCGGTTTTGAAAAAATGTCGCGAAATCGTGCATCGGGAAACTATTCGCGGCGGTTTTCAAAACCGTCACAGAACGTTTCACGGCGGTTTTTTTATTTTTGTTTTTTTTGTTATTTTTTGTTATTTTTTGTTATTTTTTGTTATTTTTTTTAAATTTTATTTCTTTATTTCATTATTTCATTATTTATTTATTTCTTTATTTCTTTATTTCTTTATTTCTTTATTTCTTTATTTCTTTATTTCTTTATTTCTTTATTTCTTTATTTTTTATTATTTTTTATTTCTTTATTTCTTATTTCTTTATTTCTTATTTCTTTATTTCTTATTTCTTTATTTCTTTACTTCTTTCTTTACTTCTTCACTTCTTTACTTCTTTACTTCTTTATTTATTTATTTATTTATTTCTTTCTTTCTTTCTTTATTTTATCTTATTTTATTTATTTATTTTATTTTATTTATTTATTTATTTTATTTATTTTTCGTATTTATTTATTTATTTATTTATCTATTTATTTTTCGTATTTATTTATTTTATTTATGTATTTATTTTTCGTATTTATTTATTTTATTTATATATTTTATTTCGTATTTATTTTATTTTATTTATTTATTTATTTATTTATTTATTTATTTATTTATTTATTTTATTTCGTATTTATTTTTTATTTTTTTTTATTTCGTATTTATTTTTTATTTTATTTATTTCGTATTTATTTTATTTATTTATTTTATTTCGTATTTATTTTATTTATTTCGTATTATTTTATTTACTTTATTTATCCATGCATGCACATCCCGTGCACATGCACATGCACATGCATGCCCATGCAATATAAAGAAATTCTGTATTTGGTGAGATTTGAACTCTAACCTCTTGCATATTTTTCAAAGACTTTACCACTCCAGCAAACTCGTCATGTGGTTAATAAACAGAATTTAATATACTTATATATATCAATTGAAAAAACAAATAATACATAAATAATAGATATAAACTCAATAATAATAAATAATAAATAATAAATAATAAATAATAAATAATAAATTAGGAATAATAAATAATAAATAATAAATAATAAATAATAAATAATAAATAAAATAAAATATAAATAATAAATAATAAATAATAAATTAGGAATAATAAATAATAAATAATAAATAATAAATAATAAATAATAAATAATAAATAAAATAAAATATAAATAATAAATAAATATAAATAATAAATAATAAATAAATATAAATAATAAATAATAAATAATAAATAAAATATAAATAATAAATAATAAATAAATATAAATAATGAATAATAAATAAATATAAATAATAAATAAATATAAATAATAAATAATAAATAATAAATAATAAATATAAATAATAAATAATAAATATAAATAATATATAATATATAATAAATAATAAATAATAAATACATAATAGATATAAATAATAAATAATAAATAATAAATAATAGATATAAATAATATATAATAAATAATAAATATTAAATATTAAATATTAAATAATAAATAATAAATAATGAATAATGAATAATAAATAATAAATAATAAATAATAAATAATAAATAATAAATAAATAAATATAAATAATAAATAATAAATAAATAAATATAAATAATAAATAAATATAAATAATAAATAATAAATAATAAATAAATATAAATAATAAATACATAATAGATATAAATAATAAATAATAAATAATAAATAATAAATAATACATAATACATAATACATAATACATAATACATAATAAATAATAAATAATAAATAATAAGTAAATATAAATAATAAATAAATATAAATAATAAATTATAAAAATAAATTTTAAATTTTAAATTTTAAATAATAAATTTTAAATTTTAAATTATAAATTATAAATTATAAATTATAAATTTTGAATAATAAATTATAAATAATAAATAATAAATAACCAGTAACAAATATTATTATTAATAATAATATTTTATAATTAGTAATAATAAATAATAAATAATAAATAATAAATAATAAATAATAAATAATAAATAATAACTAATAACTAATAAATAAACATAAATAATAAATAATAAATAATAAATAAACATAAATAATAAATTAATATAAATAATAAATAATAAATAATAAATAATAAATAATAAATAATAAATAATAAATAATAATTAATAAATAGTAAATAATAAATAATGAATAATAAATAATAAATAATACATAATACATAATACATAATAAATAAATAAATATAAATAATAAATAATAAATAATAAGTAAATATAAATAATAAATAAATATAAATAATAAATAATAAATAATAAATAATAAATAATAAATTATAACTTATAACTTATAAATTATGAATAATAAATAATAAATAATAAATAATAAATAACCATTAACAAATATTATTATTAATAATAATATTTTATTATTATTAATAATAATATTTTATTATTATTAATAATAAATAATAAATAATAAATAATAAATAATAAATAATAAATAATAAATATTAAATATTAAATAATAAATAATAATTAAATATAAATAAATAATAAATAATAAATATAAATAATAAATATAAATAATAAATAATAAATAATAAATAAATATAAATAACAAATAAATATAAATAATAAATAAATATAAATAACAAATAATAAATAAATAAAAATAATAAATAATAAATATAAATATAAATAATAAATAATAAGTAAATATAAATAATAAATAATTATAAATTATAAATTATAAATTATAAATTATAAATTATAAATTATAAATTATAAATTATAAATTATAAATTATAAATAATAAATTATAAATAATAAATAATAAATAACCAGTAACAAATATTATTATTATTATTAATATTTTATTATTAGTAATAATAAATAATAAATAATAAATAATAAATAATAAATAATAAATAATTATAAATAAATAATAAATAATAAATAATAAATAATAAATAAATATAAATAATAAATAATAAATAATAAATAAATAATAAATAATAAATAAATAATAAATATAAATAATAAATATTAATAAGAAATATTAATAATAATTATTAATAATAAATAATAAATAATAATTAATAAATAATAAATAATAAGTAATAATTAAATATAAATAATAAAAAATAAGTAAATATAAATAATAAATAATAAATAATAAATAAATATAAATAATAAATAAATATAAATAATAAATAATAAATAATAAATAATAAATAATAAATAATAAATAATAAATAACCAGTTACAAATAATAGATAATAAATAAATTAAAGTATATTATAAATAATAAATAATAAAGGAAACACATGAAAAAGTATGAAAAGACGTGATAAGGGATTAAAAATCATGAAAACGCATGAAAAAGGATGGAGAAGCATATGAAGAATGAGGCATTAGAAAGAATGAGAACGCATGAAAACTCGTGACAACTCTGGAAAACTCCTTAATAATTCAACATAATCATCATAATAACCCAAAAAAACCATTGATAAAGATAACAAGTCATGGAAACCCAAATAAACAGTAATAAATGGAGCAACCGTTAAAACCCGTCAAAACGGTCATAAAGAGACAAAGACATTGGACTCACATTAATGGAGATAACTTATGATCCGAGAGTCTGTTTTAGATCCACGACCTGTCAAATCAAAGATCCTAAAACGATCTTCGACCTGAAAGGTGAAAGAGTCCGAATGGACAGGCGGATCGGAAGTTACGACCATTTAAAAAAAAGGTGACAGGGAACAGGTGCTAGAAACGAGGCATTGAAAAACATAACAAACCCGATACCCACTAAAAAGGCCATAACATATGATCTAGGAGTGCATGTGGGTTCCGCGACCAGTCAAATTGAAGCTCATGGAATGTGCTATGATTTGGCAGGTGGAGGAGGTTGAACTGAGACGCAGATCGAAAGTTAGGTCTGTTTGAAGATAAGTTCGACGGGACACCAGTGACAGAAATGGGGTTCTGGAGGCCTTTAGAGGGATTTTTGGGGTCGAAAAACACGACAGAAGCTTTCTTGTGTCAATTTGGTGCGTATCTCTCTTTTCTGGCTCCGATTTGATATGTGGTAGAGCCCAAACGGACATCCGGAGCGAAAGTTATAGCCGGTTGAAGTTGGAGAACTTTTTTCAACTTTCTTATAACTCTAATATCTTCCGCACCTTAGACTTTCTCACGGTTTTGATTATATGTGCCTCTAAATCTCTTCATGATCTTCGATTTGACTAGTTGTGGTGCTTCAACGGACGGTCGGATCAAAAGTTATGGTCGTTTTAGTGATTTCGGGGTTTGTCGTGTTTTTTTATTTTTTCATTTCATTTCACAGCGGTTTTACCGAAACCGCCGCTATTTCGTGGTGGTTTTTTAAAAAACCGCTTCTAATCCTCGAATAAAATTAAAAAAAATTGGCATTTTGCGGCGGTGCGGCCCGAAACGCATTTAGCATCGGTTTTAAAAACCGCCGCGAAAAAACCGCCGCTAAACGGCCGTTTTCTTGTAGTGATAGTGGAGTGGTAGTTGTTATTATATGTCAAATCTAGTAAATATAATTAATCCTCTTAACTCCAACCAAAATAAAGTACACAAGCCCTTAGATTTTCCTTGAGATCTTGAATGGTCCTCTTAGTTTGGCCATCTATTTTAGGGTAGAATTGGGGCTGTAAATGATCTTGAGTACTCATGAGCTACTCAGGATCGGCTCAATAAATACTTGAACTCAACTCGGGTTTTTTTGAGTTGAGATCGATCTTGAGCTACTCGAGTACTAAATCGAGTCAAGTTCAAGTATTATAACAAAATAATTTAGTAGCTCAAAATTCTAATTAAGCATATATTTTTTTAATATATTATTGGTATTCAATATATATGTATTTAATTTCAAGCGCAATATTTTGATCTTGAGTAAAAATTCAGTTTTAGGCTCAAATTCATTCTATATTTTGTAATTAAAATTTTCTTTAAGTATTATAATAAAATCAAGTCAAGATTAATAGAGTAGATTGATCGATCTAGATTCAAGTTCAAGCTTAAGAATGATCCTAGAAATTGATACTTAGTTAAGCACTGAGTTGAGCTTGAGCACTGAGTTCAAGTACTGAGTTTGAGCTCAAGTACTGTGATACTCAACTCGACTCGATTACACCCCTAGGTGGAACATCATACTCAACAAAAATTGAGTCTTTAATGAATACTATAATATTTTCCATGATCAAGATGTGAAATGAGAATCTTTTTTAAAAATGATCATTAAAGGTATCCCATGAAACTAGATGATGTCATCTATATACAAGTATCCAAATATCTCCACTTAAATCTACTCCTGAAAAGGAAATAAGTATGATAACTTTTTCATTTGGACAATGATCACCAAAATAGTATCATGAAACTTTTTTATAAAAATAAGTATTATCATTAATTCCATTGATATATAATCCCTAGTCCACTATGGAACCTTAAGGGGTTGGTCCAAAGTTGTTGGGACCTGGTGCTTTGTATTCACTTGTTGACACATGAGACGCTATGATATAAACTCAACATCATTACACTTCATATCAATACACCAAAAATTATTCTTAATATCCTAGTATATCTTTATCACATATAGATATACTGCTAAGGGGTGAATGTGTAATTACCTCACTACTACCTCACACAGCACAACTAGGACCACCATTCACCCCTAAAAAAGGAGAGAATTCTCTATACCATCAAAAAATTATAAGGAGAATTTATTGAGGATATATGATAATGAAGGACCAAAAAATATAAACTTATCCTCCCTCATATGTTGAATAAGTAAAGGTTCCACCACCATTGATCGAATATAAGTAAATGTACTAGGGCATGCAACAAAATAAGATGGGTTGGGGAATTAAAATTTTCATCATCAGATCAATGTAACTACATCGTATCTAGTGATACATATATAAGTATGGAATCCAAGGATTCCACATGAAATATTTAACCATAAAAATTAAATCAAAAATTACCTCGATAGATTTGAAGATGTGTTTGAAAAATTCACATCACCAGCAATCGTTGCTCGATGGAACTGAGGTTGTATACCTCTAGATCATCCACAAGTGCTTTGAAATTATATTAGAGTGTTTATCATTGAATTATGGGTGATAGTGAAAATATCCAACAAATCATTTGATGTATTTATAATAATTGTTGTGTCAATCCATCAATTCGTGAAGTAGAATTTGGATCGAAGTCTTAGATCAACTGCTTCACTCTCTAGGAATAAAATAAGAGGGCAGAGGATCTCAATAATTGTCTAATGAATAATAAGATGCATGAGAGCCTCATCCTTCTTGTATAGTAAGGTTTTAAAATACCTAAAAATTGATTCGGGTCCCTGGATATTTATTACCCATAATAAAAAACATCTTATGACTAATTTACTATGTATTAAATATAATTTATATTTTTATTACTTACATACAATATAATAAAATATATTACATGATAAAAATGATCCATTAACTAAACTCTTTAATTCCCAAAAATATTAAATGAAACTTGAATAAATAAATTCAATACTAATTATTATAAACTATAATAATATGAATTTATTTATTTCATGGAGATCATATATTCTTGGTCATCTCTAAGACCTCATGGTAG
This sequence comes from Viscum album, assembly GCA_963277665.1. Taxonomy (NCBI): domain Eukaryota; kingdom Viridiplantae; phylum Streptophyta; class Magnoliopsida; order Santalales; family Viscaceae; genus Viscum; species Viscum album. The sequence continues at coordinate 512,719,778 of OY728130.1, forward strand.
GTCCCTCCATGTACTATACTCATATACATTAGAATAGGACAAACTTTTGAATATTCTAAGTGTGTGACCTTTTATAATCTTATCTTGATAATAGAGAATATTATTCCCAGACCAAGAGAAGATTCTAGCAACCCATTAAGTCCCCTAATAAGATAATTAAAAGTCATAGCAACAACAAAATTTCCTATCAACACACACCATGTAATATAATCTATTTTTCTTGTGATTTATCATAAATCGGGACACACACTTCATGTCATCGTACTTTATTACTTTATTATTTGTTTAAATTACTAGACTAAATTAGCTTCTTCTACCATTGACATGAATTTGACTAAGGTACTAATATCTTGATCAACTAGTCCTGAGATATCACTTTCTTATGGAAGTGAAAAATTATGTATCGATTATTCAATCAATGTCATACCACCAATGGAGAACCCAATGAAAGATAACTCACCAAGACAAAAATTCCATAGATTTTTACTTTCATCAAATTATATGATAAAATAGTATAAACTACTAATAATCTCAAGTAATGATACCATTACAAATTTTTATAGATAGTAATTACCAATGAAACATAAAACATGTGGTGTTCCTATTGGCATGTCAAAACTCATGATCTCATCTACCCAATATCACCAAGTGAAAACTTCATGAGAATAAGTCTCAATTATTATGAGCCCCAAACACCTGATAGTAAGACGTCATCTATGAGCATTCATTATGATGTATCTACACTATAGGTCATATGTTTTTTATTAATTTCATAATATCTTGAGGATCTCATTATAGCCTTGTAAATACTATAAACTTTTGATATGAAAAATAATCTACGGACATTACCATGTAAATAGTGGGTGAAAAAATATCAACACTATTGTGGTAAGTGTACATCATGAATAACTCATTTTATATATGATATGGTAATTGAAAAGTACTATTAATGTTTATTCTAGGGAACCCACTTTTATAATACTCTCACTTTCACTAGATCTAACTTGATAATTATCCTTGTTGACTCTCACATGATAAAATCATGATTTTGCTGAGTTATAGATTTAGTCTTTTGTTTTCCAAATATATGATCCATGGAATCTTTGTTATTAGTGACTTCACCTCCTTGAGTATGACTCCTCAAGAGATGTAAACCCCAAGTATATACTTTTTTACACTTTCAAAATTAGGCTAGTACCAATAGTAGTATTATAATAATTTATATTAGGATAAACTTTACTTTCTAAGTGAACTTCAAATAACAATAACAAATTGTTGCATATTTTACAGTACTTATTCAGCTAAATCAGAAGATGAAACAAAATTAGTATTTATTAATATGGATTCCACTAGCACGAATGATATTCTCTTTCTAATTAACTTATCTTGACTATGATATTAGATCATAATGATCTGAAGTAAGACTACCTTTTGTCCCATTACAACTAGTTTTCCATTATATCATAATACTAGGTACAAATTGATTATACTCTCTCAAGTATAATTGGACAATTATGACTACTTCTTATGCAGTTAATCTAGAACTAGATGTTATTTTCCTACCATAAAGTTTATATTGGAAATATCATATCTTTTACTTAAAAATAAATATGTGATTGATCCATCGTAGAAGAATATATAATTGAAATCATCACATTAATATCCTTATATGTCTCATACATGTCTTTTGGAGAGATTTATGTCATGTGACATTGGTAAAAATTATCTCTTGAATTATTCCATTTTTTATTTTTTCAATACCTTGTATGTATATACACTTTGACTTGGTCTAAGTAACCCATTAGATATACCTTAATAGATCTCATTTCCTAGATTGTAGGTTTATGATTTAAGTCAATATTTAGATATTTAATTTCATTTTGGCCTTAACTAACTATAATATAAATAATAGTTTTCCATATATTATCAAGAATATTTTTATTTGGAAAATAGTTGATCTCCCACTATCCTATTGTAGACACATGGAAAAAATTAATTCTAAATGAATATTCTATGATCATGTTTCTTACTTCAATCCAAAACTAGATTTTAGTAACTTGCACCCCTCATTAGATTTCTATGGTATCACTAACCCCTTCTGGCTACATTATATGGACACCTTCATAGATTGGTGGTCTTGACAACCAATTATCAATATAATAATCACAGAAAGTAGCTATGATAAGTAGGATCCAAATGGATTGAGATTGTTAATAGGTGAAAAGATTTCATCATAGAAAATGTATAAACATTTTTTATTAAACCTGTCAGTTATATATCAGTCCTCATTAGTTCAAAACTTTATCATCCATGTATTGTTTATCCTAAATACTACTTCACTATCATGAATTGAAACATTAAAAATATTAAGCACATGTACTTTGATATATGGAATCCATTTCCAAGATTCATACAAACTTGTAAATAAAATCTTGTTTCCATTTACCACTTTTGTGTAGGATTCATTATTCTCAATGAATAATTTATCACCATATTTGGTGAATGTAAAACCATTACCATGGTTTTATCCTTCCTATTCAATGTGTGTTTCTGGAACATTCCTTTTCCGCATGCTATTATGGAACTTGTTCCTATATCAACCACTTGTGAATATTTTAAATTGACTAAATCTTGGAAAATATTTCTCCCACTATATCAGATATATATGTTCACCATTTTATTTAAATATAGTATATCACTTGACTATAAATTTTCTATCTTAGGGATTTCTGTAATATCCTTATAAAACTATTGGGTAATTAATTTAGATGAACATTGATTTTTCTTGAAGCAAGTTTTGTTATTTCCAAACAAACTCTTTGCATCTAAACACATTTCATAATGACATGATGTATTTATATCGTAATATAACTCATGTGATCTCCATTTTCATTACATTTGGTTTATGTTTATGGGATAATGCCTCTATTTATTGTGCATGTCTTAAAAAATGAGAGTATTTGCAATGCATATGAATCTTAACATTGACTCTCCTTTTACTTTCATCATGAGTCTAATGTGTATCAGGAAATGTGATTTTATTAATTACTCCATGCTATATTTTATTGATTAATGTTTTATGTAATACTCATCATCAATCCTCATTACCGACATCATAACTTTGATGTGTATAATTAAATGTGAGTTTAGGAATAAATCCACTCTACATTTCACGATCGATGAATGTTTGGTCAAGATATTCTTTGGAACATGAGCCCAAATATACTCATAACTTCTAACCTTGTATATTTTATACTTCACTTTTAAATTCCTTAAAAACACTTTAAGTATATTTACCACTAGATTTCCCTTGGAATAGTTCATTCCCTCTAGCTGAACTAATTCTAAAAGCATTGTGGAATACCTTTATTTTTAAAGGTTTCTTTATTTAGAACTACATAAGTCAATGTGTCGATAATACCTAAGGTTTTTAACTCTAAAGAGCCAAAATTTCATACTTGGTATATCCTTTAAAAATACTTTTATTTTTACTAGACAAAGAATTATTTGTCTATAATTATGTTTTATATTATTAAATTTATATTCATCAATTATGGATAATGATTCAAGAATTAATGAACTATTAGTTGATTATTAGACACCACAAACAAGATTCATTAAAAACTAGAATAATGCATCCTTATGTTCAAAGGACATGTGAGATAAATTTTTTGGTGATAATTAATAATAATTTCAACTAAAATCATTAAAATTGGCAATTAGAAGTTGTGTGGTTCCCACTGTTGTCTTAAGAATCACCCTTTCTCATCCACTTATAGAATTAACCTTACTTCTTATAATGATTCTTTTATTAATTGGATATTATATTCCAATACGCATATGTGATAATAATATTGTATTTAATACCCAAAAATTAAAATTAAAACATAACTTATAATGATTAATATACTCTAAGTTAAATTCATTACTTGATTCTACACCAATTCATTGCATTTATTCTTCCATGGACTTATATCATGATGTGAAATGTAAATAATCTCTTGTTTAATGAACTTATATAGTTCTTTAAAGTACATTATAAATATTCATTTGGTTTCATACTCCCCATTGGCCTTTTCATCTTGTCTTTAAACTTTTTCACCATAATAATGAAAGATTGAGTTTACTTTAAGTAGTTATATATATTTGGTAAACCATACCCAAAAGCTAATGAATAATTTTTCTCTATATTTTTGTATTAAAATATTAAATTAAACTGGATTTATTATGTGAAAATATATAATAAAGGATGTATTGAAATATCATGATCCATATTTTAATTTACATGTATTCATTGTAATCATCATCACATTCATATCATACTTAACTTTCTCCTAAATACTATTCATAGATGAGATAATATGATATAACCATCCATGTCCTCATGATGTATCCACACCTCATTAGACATTGATAATATCATTATGATGTAAACATAAAACAAAATATACATGTGTCTCCTATAAGCATCTTTCTCACCCTCACTTCCTAAGTTGGATCAATGTGTAGTGGGGACTACAACACATATAATTTCCTATATCATATTACTTTGTGAAATTTCTTGTACTAATCTTAGAAATTAGTTCTAGTGAGTAAATTTTATTTATTAAATTTTAATCATAGTTTATCTAGGGTATTACTTTCCATTTTATAAAAAAGTAAACACAATTAGATTGGTAGTTTTATCATGATTACTAATTAGACATTACTGGTTTATTAAATAATTAGATGTCTCCCGCTATTTTATTAAACCCTGGTATCCCTCACTAATATATTTTAAGTACTATGTTGCTAGATTATTTTAGTGTCACATATCCCTGAAACCCCTCCTCATAGTCCAAGATATGACTACACCAGTTTCAAGGTAGGTTTTTGGCTACCCAACCACTTTAACCAATGGCTCCTTAAACTACTTATTGAATTCTAGGATTATAAAAATCATAAACTTAATTTAATCAACACTTTGACTCTAAAGTGTCAAAAAACTAGCTATGGATACGTATTTTATATCATCATTAGTTAACTCGGACCATCACATTCATAACAACTCCCTAGTAATATGATGTACCCACAACTATGGCAGAAGAGAACCATGTATACCTAATTTTATTCAAATTAAAATGATTAAAGTCATTTTTACTTAATATTTATTTTTGGTTTTATATTATTTATCGATGAATGAATTCATTTATATCTGATATGCAATAACTATGTGTTCTTACTCACAACCTGACCATGAAGAAAATAAAAACATTCATCACATCTTAAGTTTTTTTGCTATAAATTTTAGTTTATTATTTTATGTGACCATTATAGGGTTCTACCTCACCCCTTGAAAGGTGGATTATCAAAGTAAATAAAAAATTAAGGCCTTCAGGCCATTGGAGGATTGTATGTGACCATTCTAACTTGCATACTAACAAAAAATAATAATTAATTCATAAATTAAATAAAATAATGCAACTAGTCTTGTGAATTGGGTATTGGTTGATCCATTTATTCTCAATGGATTAACTATAACCCTATGGGTAAAATACCTGAGTCATGTATGACTCATATCGCATCTCACACCTAGGTCCAATGTATCACCATATTGTTTGGAATACTACCTCGCCCCGGTGTGGTCCACATCTTACCATATTCTTTACTTTATACATAAATACTTGCACGTGGGAAAGGGGTCTTGGGAATGCATAATATAAATGAAATATAGGTCTTGTGGACACTCAATTCCTTATAAATATAAAGTGGGGTAAGACGATGTGTATACTGTCAAAATAAATTTAATAATTACATTCATCTCATGTAATTACAATAAAAAATTAAGTAAATAAATTCTAAATATGCATTACTCGTTCAATTATCAAGATTAGTCAGCACACAAAAAATGAAAGATAAAAATTAAATTTTTGATAAATATATCTCAAGGGAATTAATTGAATTAAAATAATTATTATAAATTTAATGCAAATAAAATTTGTCAAATGCTCTAAAATTTAATTTTTTATCAATATTCCAAAAAAAATTACTTTTTGAACTTTTTAATTGAGATGGGTATTAGGCCTAAACATGACCCAAAATAAACATGATGGGTTGTACAGGTCCCAACCCATCCTAGAATGGTTTAGGTCAACCCAAATTTTCCACAGGTCAGCCAACAGGAAGGTCCCATGTGAGGATGAGTGTGAGGGGTGGACAGGTGTAGCCAGTGGTTCAACGAGAATCTAGTAGGGGGACCTGACTACAGGTGGTCATGCACCAGTGGAGGGAGCCCAGAAAACGGGTTATCCAAGCCATTGTGAGGTGTGTGGATGAGTTTCGATAGGTCCATCCAGTAGCGGATGCATGCAGAGGTGATCGAAAAGGATTCCATGGGATTATGTGATAGAGAATGTCGGTAGATGATGGATCACTAGATCTAACCGGTGCAGATGGTGGTGGTCAGGTCTAAATTCAACAATGTGACGGGAGCACTAAGGCAGGTGGTGGTGCGACAACCTGTGGTGATCCGGCTCGATGAGAGAAAATTTCTTAGTATCTAGCAGCATAAAGGAGGTTGGAAATGGGAGTTGTTGGATCTAGATGGCACAACGATGGGTCGGATTTTCGGACAGAAGCCCGACTGGTGGTGGGAGTTTTCGGTAGATTCCCAGTTGTGAATAGTATGCGGTGGGAAGTGGGGGATGAAAACACCTTATTTCTTTAATTTCAATTTTTAAAAGTTTTCAACGTGCCTAATTATTATATTAAACATTTATTTTTTTCATGCCTAGATTGGCAGCCCAGCCCATTTTTTATTATTTAAAATAATCCCCCACTGCCCCCTTGTTACCTCACCTTATATATATATATATATAGAAAATTCTCTCCCTCTTGTGAGATCTCTCTCCTAGGTCCTCCTAGGGTTTCGTTTCCTAGGTTCTCCTAGGTCTTTGATTCGATTGGTGGTGGATTAATCTTCTTTAGAGTGATCATCAGTGACCTCATATTCCCCAAAGTGATAATTTTCAACCTCAACTTCTCCAGATCTCCCATTGGTGGACTTGTCTTTCTTACTAATGCAACCTTAACTTAAGATTTTAGATCTCGTTTGGATATTGGATCCTAGATCTCATCAGAGAGTTCACTATCTGTGATGATATAGACATCCTCCTCAATATGGCCTCTCCTCGATGTGTAATTTCCTCAATGGATTGCATTTCTCGATCCACAACATGTAGTTCTAATCTTCAGTTTAAGATTTCTGATCCATGACTTGTTGTTTCTGATTGTGGCCTCTCCCCGATGGTCTGTGGCTTCCGATCGACGGCTTGCATTTTTCAACCTATGAACTGAGGTTTATGATCTAGGATTTTTGATTCTTAAAGGCTCCTACTCATGAATTCTCCATCTCACAAAGTCTCATACTCTATAGATATCTATGACTTGTAGTTTCCAGAGGTGTGTTCTCTACGGATATCTATGTCTTCTGATCATTGACTAGTTGTTCCTAGATAGCTAGCAGTTCCTGAAGGTTCATGCTCTGGAGAGATCATGGATCACGAAGGCTCCTGCTCATGAGTGTCTCTACCCCCAGATATATTTCCTCTATCACCCTTCCTCACGAAATTCTCTACTCATAGAAGATTATTTTTCATGAAGGCTCCCACTCATGAAGGTTTTTCTCACAGTGATCTTACTCAAGAAGTTTGTTTCTTCTTGCAAAAGTTTTTCTCTCGTGGTGGGATTTCCTCATGGAAGAATTTTCTTGCAGAGATCTTGGGCCACGAAGGTCTCAACTCATAAATATTCTTGTTCATGAATATATCTACTCATATATCGACTACCTCTCACACGTCCTTGTTTGCAAAGATCTCTGTTCGCGGAATTTTTTTCCCGCAAAAATTCCAGCTCACAGTAGGTTTTTCTCATGAATATTCCTACTCGTGAAGGTCTATACTCATGGAGGGAATTCCTATTACATTTACTCTACTATAAAAGGATTTTCTCATTGAGATTGTTCTTTCAAAGTGTGATTTTATCATGGAGTAGTTTAGGATCCCTTATTGCTCACAAAGTGGGCTTTGCTCACGAATGGCTCGCTTGTGGAGGAATTTTCTCATAGTGATCTTTTCTTGTGGAGGTCATCTGCAGACCCATGTGACAATGGAGAATGAATTAGTATCTCAATAGAAACACTTATCTCTCCTTGAAAAGGAAAAAATCTCATATCATTTTGACATAGAATGAAGACTCATTTTTATTTCTCCTTATGAATCTTCTTGATTTTGGAAAAGTTATCTCAACCCGGTCAATCAATTTGCCTTCCCTTAAGAACACATTGTGTAACACCCCAACCCCAGAATCCCAAAGTTGGTGCATTATTTTAATACATTGGAACGATTACAAAGAATCAAAATCCCAAAGACCGATCAGTTTAGCAGTATTTTAAAATAGAATATATATATATGGACTTTACATTATAATTCAAAAAATAATATGAAACATAGATAATTCTTTGAGAATTTCATTATTCTCCTATCTTAACCCTACATACCAATCATAAAACACTTCTTGGAATCCTTATAAAATAAAACATAAGAAATGGGTGACCTCATATTCTCATTAAGGGTAAAAAATATAGCAGAATCTTTCATAAATAAGCATAAACTTTTAAGGAAACGTATAAAACTAAAACACAAGATTTTTAAAACATGATCATTAGAATAATATAATAATAATAAATCAAATAATTCCATTTAATCATTTACATGGATATTTTACTAGTCAAATAATCACATGTAATATCAATAACTAATCTCATAATGAGAGAATGCATAATGCGGGACATCTTAAACATACCGTCAAGGATTTTACTAATACATCATACATAAATGGGTAATACATTATCCAAAACACAAACATAATTGTCTCATAAGACCTACTGATTCATTGAGGTGTTATAGAGGGACCCTCCCAAGACTTACAAAGTCCAATTCACTTTTCTTATAAAAGGGGTAAGACATAATGAACATAAACATTCATATTAAAACTAGAATATTAAATGTCAATACTTAAGCCATAAGCTATGAATTGTATCAAAATAGCACATCCATAGTCAGACATATCATAAAACCTTAAATACAACATGAAAGATTGTATCATAATAAATTGACCTCAATTAAACATAAAATCCAACAAAGGATATTGACATAGATGAAAATAATCTAATAAAATCATTAAAACTCTTTGAGAGAAATATCCCTTTTTTACTTTGAAATTAATTTAAAGACTGCGTAATTATAAAAAAGAAAATTTATTTTGAAAACAACCTTGTAAGATTTTAAGTGAATATTCATAATGTTAATTCATCATAACAGTGAAAAATTGTTTCTCTCTCCATATAATTTTAAAAAACATTCTTTTCTTGATTTGTCGAATAGGTTATAAAGTACCTCATTTAGAAAATGATAGAAAGATTCCTTTCAAAACGTTTTATATAAATAGTAAAAAATGGGTAAAAATTTCCATAAAAAATGTTGAAAATGTTTTAAAATACATTTTAAGAAACATGGACATGGATGATAAATATGTCCCAATAGATACTTACATATAAATAATCTCGGATAATAATGAGATTGTGAAATTAACCCTTACCTTGTACATTCCTTTAGTTAAGAGTGCGTTAATTTCCTATATGATTATTAAAGTATGTTATTAAATTATAACAAAATCATATACATATTTATGATATCATTTATGATCCTCTTATATCTTTTTGTTAATATTATTTCAGTATTACCATTGTTTCGGGTGTTAACTACTTCATTTTTTCAATCCTTTTTTGTCATGTAAGTCATGTTTGTTATGAATAGGATGTATTTTATCCATATACAAAATGATATTAATTTAATAATTGTTATTTTTACTCATCATATAAATTTTATAATCATTCTTTAATGGTTAATGTGGAGAATGAATCTAACCACGTCGTGGAGATGGTAGGCCATACTTACGCACGAGTGATGAAATCATTCCCTTGATGGTTAAATGGTATGGAATTGGATGGTATATTAATTATACCAAATAATTATCATATTATATTCATTATTTATATCAATTATACTCATCATCATATCCATCACAACACATTAGTGTTGAATAACAAAATAATCCATGGTGTGGAGATAGTAAGTCGTACGTATGCACGCATGGTGATATTGTTATTCATATGATGGATAAAATCAATAAAATGGTTGTACCAAGACTCTAATAACATCTCATTATATGTATAATACTGGATTTATTACTTTGGTATGGAAACTACATAGAAAAAGGAAGTCTAGAAAGAAAATAAATTGAATTGATTAGTAAAACAATTACTTCTTCTTCGAGTGTCTCCTTTTGATTTTCACAAAAGGACTCCTTAGGTTGGATTTATGCCCAAAGTATAGACTCTAGGATTAATTTGGGGAATTTTAGAGGAAAATTGGACTTTTTATTCAATTCAAATGGCTTTAGAGGTGTTAATAAAATATAATTAAGGTTCCCTTTTATTAGGGGAGGGTACTTTTGGAAACTCCAAAAGTATTAATTCATTATAAATTCATTTTTAGTTTTAAATAGCTAAAAAGAGATTTATTTAGAGGATAATATTATTATTGGTCTAAATTCTCTAAAATAATGATTTTTTGACATGTTTAGTTTACAAAATTAACCTTGTCTGTTGTATTTAACCCTTAATTAAACACTTTAACTCTTACCGTGTTTACTGGTTTGTTTATAATATAGGGTTAATATAGTTACTATAAAATTAAAAAATAACCCCAATTGGATAATTTGTGATATATTTAACATTATAATATTTATTTATACAAACCTTATGTCTTTATGAATTTTTTAACATTTAATAAAATATTATTTATTTTAAAGTATCATTTATGTCAATTTGGATACTATTCAATATTTTCATTTAAAAAAATATAAAAAAAATTATAAATTTGAAAAAATAATTATAATATGTTAATAAAATATATATATTATCTATAAAATTTTTTGATGTCATTAATTAAGAAAAATAATATTTATTTTAATATTTTTCATATCATTTATTTGATATTTCTATTAATAAAAAAATTTACATCTCTATTGTGTCATCATTAATGGTAATTATTTAATTTCTAAAAATTATAAATAAATTTATATGATGTAGGAAATTATTTTATATTTAAAAATAATATTTATAAAATATTTTATCTTTTGGATATCTCTATATTAAAATTATTATACTTATAAGAAAAGAGAGTGACATTTTTGTCACATTCATTAATTTTTGTAATATTCATGTCATATTCATTGAAAAGGGTCCATTAAATGATTAAATTTCTAAACATAGTTTATTATGGTATAATTTATTCATAAAATATGATTTTAAGAGGTTTTAGTGTAATTTAATAATATTATTTTTACCTTTAATTACAAGATTTACCCTTAACTGCAGTAATAAAAAGGTTAATAAAGTTACTATTCGTAATATCAAAAATATAAAAGTAATCTATTAACATAATTTGGAACCACTGATTAAAAATATAGAATCCATTTTTTGAAATTTAAAACATATAATTTGTATAAATTAATTTAAAATTATTCCCTGTTGACAAAAAGAGAAAATGGGTTTTTCAAAAGTAAAAACCATCAAAAGATTGGCATGTGTTTATATCTAATTTTAATGTGAAAATAATTATAATGAACTAAATTATATTAAATGATAAAAAATTAATCTAAGTATACTTTAAAACCAATTAAAATTATAATCTATCAATAAAAATAAATTAGATGAAAAACAATGTTGAATTAAAATGCAGTATTTTTCACCATTTTTTATAATATAAAGGTTATATCAATAATTCATCCAGACTAAATTTTTATGTACCTCTTATAAATAAGAAGTTTATTGTGTCAAATTTAATACATAAGAGTTTCAAATATTATATTTAAAAAGGTTCCACTATTAAAATATGGTAAAACTTTATTTTTTGAAAAATACTTCTTTTATTCGAAAAATGGAATCTTTTCTTATATTATGTCTAGAAAATACATAAGACTAATGTTAAAATTATATAGAATATATAAAATTAAAAATGTGGTTAATACTATTCATAACCTCTAATTTAAAAACTGGGTTGTATATTACATTAAATAATAGTATTTTATTAATATATTGTTGTTCGATAAAACTAGGCCTTGTGTGTAATGTAAGCCAACTCATAGTTGTGTGAAACGTAAACTTAATATGGTGTTTCATAAAAATAAAGTAAGAAACAAAAATTAAATTTATTCATAAATGAAAATATTTTAAACTCTTGGGGTTTTAATTTCTCCCCTCATTTAATAAATTCCATCCTCACTATTTTTGAATTTGGATTTTGATTCACGCTCAAATTTACCCAAGAGATGAATGTAGAACGATCCTTGTAGTTTAGCTTCGGTTGTCGAATCCTCAGAGACCTAAGAAGTAACCAACATACATGTACATTCTACGGACTATTTTTGGATATGAAGTGGCCAACTTGGGTTGATATTATATGGGTTTAAGTGAATTCTAAGATACTTAAGTGAATTCAAATTAAAAGAATGAGTTGATCTTAGGTTATCACTTGGGGTGGGTCAGATGCATTCCTTTTCATCTATTTCAATTTCTTATATTTGAGATGGGTTCATTTAAGAAGATCAAACAACATCATAACTTACTGGTTTAATACCTCTACCCTTTAATACTAATCACCTATACACTTGAAGGATCAATTTTTTGATCACTTCAAGGTAAAGGTTTGTATTACCACTTGAAGTGTGTGTTCTTAAATTCAATAAGGATGAAGGAGTTTAAATATCTTCAAACAAAATTCTCAATTAAAATAAGTGATTAGAAATTAATGGAGTGAGAAATAAAATCCAATCCATACCCTTGATAATCCCTTTTATCAACCCATATGTGGGTTAGCCCTCCATTGACTCTATGGTTTTAATGGAAGTGGAAAGTTGACTCATGAGGGAGGAAAAGGAGAAGTAAAAAACAATGAAATAATGATCACTCCAATGTTGTGTGATAATTTCACAAGATTTTGTGTGAATAAATTCACAACTTGACTAATGGTATCAAATTCATATGTATAATAACATAATAAGAGGATAATAAGAAATTTATTAAGAAACTAAAGTGAATTGAAAAACATACATGTGAAAGACAAACTTGAGACAAAAAAATCGCAGCATAACATTACAATGAAAGGAAGCTCAAAAGATGATAAATTCCTACACCTCCACTACCTTAAATAGGAATTTAAAGTTTCTTGGGTCAAGTTACCAATAGTAAAAAGATTCTTACTTGATTATGGTAGGCCTAGGGTGGTGGAAAGTAAGGGAGAGGAGATTTTTTCACCCTTGACCCAAAGTTGCAGCCAGCTTGCTTCCACCGAACAGAGGTGCCTGGAATACCTTCTAGATGGCCTAATTGGATTGGACCATAGAAGAAACAAATGAATCATTGTATTTACCTATCTATATATAAAATTTAAGTCCAAATTAATATGTGGTTTTCGATATATGATTAAATTGGTGTGCTGATTTTATGGGCCTCAGAATCTGGCCCAGAATATTATCTCCAAATTGGGTCGCCTTAATAACCACCATGGAGGCCTAATTAGCACTGGATATTTAATAATTATTTGTTCCTATATATTTATTCTATCATCCCATGAAATTTGGGCTTCATCGGACCTGTATATTGGTCCCCACATTCTCATAAGTGGGCTGGTGTCCAATCTGCCTTCTCCAGAATTGTTTGCATGAAATCCCATTTTGGTGGTCTTCCTATGTGAATCTTACAACACTCCACAATTATTAACTGTTCCCAATATAATTAGTAACCTGAAAATTAAATATTAAAATAAAATCAAGATCATTGGGTACTTTAAATTATGTTAAAAAATGTACCACATAATAGTGCATTGTAAGAAGGAATTACAATCATAATGTGAAATGATGTTCAAAGTGTAAAATTCACTAAAATGGTGTTTATTAATAATAAATCACATGAATATTATATATATTAAAAATAAATATTATCCTCATTTAGTGGCTAATCACACCCCCCAACTTGAGTTTTTCTAGTCCAGAGCAAAATATATCTCTACAATATGAAATTCAAAGTCCCTTTTCTAAAAAAAATTTAATACACAATGATCAACAAAAACCCTTATACCAAAAAATCATGAAACCCATAAAATTATTTTAATACATGATATTTTCATAAGAATATACCAATCCCAAGCCCATTCCTTTGTTTGAATTAATTTCCATATTTCATCCAAAATCAATTAAATATGAGGATGTGTCGTGAATCACAATAGACATGGTGGTTCATCTTTATTAAAGGGGGAAATGACAGAAACGCTAGGTGGAATCACATTTCAATATTAAGATGAGTATTCAATTTTTTTCAATATTTCCATGGTAATTGAAATTGTACTCAAAAGAGTCAAGCCATCTAGTGAGACTTTGACGATGACTCCCAATCTCAAAGACCATAGGGTACCAAGTGAAGCCCACATACTCGGACATCATCTCGAGTTAGATCTGTCAAAAACAAATTAAAATTACCAAAAATAGAGATAAAATTACTGAATCTGGGCCATAAAACTATGGAGTCATGATCCCCAAGTGCTGAAAGCCACGCATTAGGTCATTTCATTGCTCTACGAGCAAATTTATTATTTTTTTAATTATTTTATTGAATACTCATATTAAAACTAAAATGATCACCAAACCTATGCTATTTATTTGGGGGACCCCATGAACTAAAAAAATATCCCACTATCCAAAAGACTTGTGTTGTGATTCTTTTTTTATTTGGATGAAAATATAAACAATGAAATATAAAATTAGGAAGCCACACTTTTCAAAATCTATATCAATGAAATATACATGGAATAAAATCAAAATCAGGGAATGATAAATTATTTGATATTCGGTTTCAAAGTGTATAATTTCTATTATCATGTTCAAGGTTAAAGAAAATTTTCCTTCCATTAAGGCACGCATTTTTTTCAAATCATTCATTTTTTTTTTGACACAAAAGCATTTTTTTTATTTCCTCTACCCCCAACTTAAAATAAAATTATCCCCAGTGTTTAAAGAAAATACAATTTACAAGGGGTAGAGATAGAGGAGATGAGTTCTAAAAGGAATTTGAAATAATAAACATGGAACAAAGTCACTTGGTGGTTGAAGTTGAAGTTCTTGCTGCTCCAATTTACTCATTTGATCTCCATGTCACTCTGAGAGTTCCCTAGTGGAAAATGGAAAACAAAAAACAAACAAAAAATATATATATATATATATATATATTCATATAATAAAAAAAAGTAAAATATAAGTATATATATAAACTGTAGAATAAGGAATCATAATAAGTCATAGGTCATTGGTAAGCACACACCCCTATCTCCCTTTGGTCCCAGGTTCAAATCCCCGCAGCTTCGCCAGCTGTGATGGGGTTTTCCCCACGGCCTACGATGTGTCCCCATTTTTTTTAATTTTTTTTATTTTATCCTAAAAACACATAAAAATAAAATGATGATACATCATCTCCTTTTTAAATTTTAGGGTAAGGTATTACTCAAGGATCACAATACGTGACATGGATGAATATGGTGCTCCCCTTTCATACCCATCCCTACTCATAATAGAAGAACAGGTCAACAGTATAATTTTTTTTTATTTTTAAAATATCAAAATTATTTATTAATCCAATATGAAAAATAAATAAGATTCACAAATATTGGAAACATGAAAACCATGGCTTGCCTCCCGTACAACGCTTTTGTTTAACGTTATTAGCCCAACATGGATCCTAAATCTATCAATTTTTTTCCTGGTTCATAGGTTGGCTCAGTTAACTCAACCTCTATTTATTTTTTATTGAATGATTCAATGAATGGTTTTAACCTTTGACCATTGACCTTGAAAATGTAACCACTTGTGGGATATTGAATCTCTACTGCCACATGGGGGTACACATGATGAAATATGAAAGGACCTGACCATCTAGACCTTAACTTTTCTGGGTGTAAATGATTTTTTTAACTATACTAGAGCATGAATTTCCCCGATTCAATTTTTTTGACTTTGATATTACTAGATGGGTAGGCTTGAACTCTAACTTTATTGATCCTTGAATTTTCATAAGCCTCCATCCTTATTTCCTCAAGTTCATTGAGATATAATTTAATTTTTTTCTGGCCAATGAGAGGTCATAATTTACTTTCTTAATTGCCCAAAAATATTTATGCTCAATTTCAACAGGTAAATATCATTCTTTTCCATAAACAAACCTATATGGTGAAATTCCTAGGATGGTTTTGTGTGCTTTATGATATTCCCAAAGAGCATCCAAGAGTTTATCAGACCAATCTTTCCTAAAAGGATTGATAGTTTTTTCAAGAATATTCATAATCTCTCTATTTTCTAACACAACTTGACCATTGGTTTGAGGATAGTAGGAAGTGGAAACCTTGTTAGAAATCCCATACTTAGACATGAGTGAAAAGGATGGTCGATTGCAGAAATGGGTTCCATTATCACTAATGATAGCTCTAGGAATTCCAAATCTAGAAAACATATAATCTTTCAGAAATCGAATCAAAACTTGATGATCATTAGACTTAGTGGTAATGGCATCAACCCATTTTGAGACATAATCAATAGCTAAGAGTATGTATAGGTATCCCCTATATTTTGGGAAGGGACCCAGGAAATCGATTCCCCAACAGTCAAAGATTTCAATCACTGAGATGGGAGTGAGTGGCAATTGATTCCTTTTTTTGATTTACCCTACTTGTTGACACTTAAGACAGCTTTGAAAAAATGTGTAGGAGTCCCTTGAGAGGGTGGGATAGAATATACCACACTGAAGAACCTTGTCATAAGTTTTCTTATAGGAAAAGTGACCTCCACATGCCTCACTATGACAGAATTTAAGTATGGACTCTTATTCAGATTCTGGGACACACCTCCTAATGACTTGGTTAGGGCAGAACTTATAGAGGTATGGATCATCAAACACATAGTTCCTAACATCAAAAAGGAATTTCCTTTGATCTTGAGTCTGTAACACACCAAGCTTCCATGATACGCTTCTCTTTCAATAATGCAATAGCTTGCATTGTACGTAAGTTCGAGATTCTAACACACCACGACCAATCAAAATAGCTGTTATGAATAGTAATATTCACTTTTTGAAATTATATAAATTTTATATTTCAAAATGGACTTCATTTTTGGATTCAAAATATCGAAATTATCCTAAGTTGAAATTTTTGTAATTTTCTGAGAACTTTCAATTTTCTATGAATAGAAAAAAATACTTAAAAACAACTTTTTTAATAAAAATAATTTATAGTGATATTTTATACTATTGAGTGGTTTTAAAGTGTAATTAGAATATATTTTTATCATTTTATCCAATGGTGGTCATTAGAATAAATTTCACTTTGAAATTGGACATAAACAATTGTCAATATTTTGATATATATTGCTTCTTAAAAACACGCTATTTGTTGTGACAACGAGAATTAATTATTAAATTAATTAAATCAACGTATGTGTTCTGAATTTTCTAAAATATACATCATTATTGAATTATGAATATCAAATATAGCTTAGGGTGAAATTTTGGCATTGTTCTGAAAAACTTCAATTTTTGATGAATAGTGAAACCAATAAGTGGTAGTTAAAAAACTAATTTTTCGTTTAAATGAAACTTTACAGCTTCTATGACTTGAATTTCAAAAATCCAACATATATGGTTGGCATTAGGATGTAAAATTTGGTTCAATGGGATTAAAATAATTTTTTGGTGAATAGTAACTTTTAAGTTTTATTAATCGCGATTAAAGGTAATTAGTGAAATTTAAGGTAAAAATGATATTATAAAAATATAAAAATATCTTGACACTTGTCCTACACTTATTGGATGAGTCATGGCCGAAAAATAAAATCCATGGGGTCAACTTGGGGACCACATGGAGCCACTTGGGTAAGAAAATGACATTAATAACTATTTATTTAAAGTAAAAATAAAATTGTCCCAAACATGTGTTGTTTTACTAAAACAATTATTACATGGGATTATATAAGTTAACTTTTCGACTATAAATATTAATTGGAAAGATAAAAATATTTCCTACATCATGTTATTTTTTTTATAATTTTTAGACATTAAATAAATTAAATTTTTTATGACACCATGATGATGCAATGATTACCTCATTAATTAACGATTTAAATAAAATGAAAAGATAATGTAAAATCTAAGAATTACACTTGTCAAAAACCAATTGTATGAGTATATTTCGAACCCTTATCACCTTATCCTCGAAATATATAATTTTTGGACCTTTTAACTCTGAAAAGCACTTCATAATAATGTAACATTTCATTAGTTTCCAAGAGTACCCCTCCTCTCCTCTTATAAAAGGCCTCCACCTCTACCACCTTATTCACACCTTCCAAGCCATTTGGCCCGGACAAACTATAACAAAATACTCTCTCAACTTCCCTCTATTACTCCTAGAAGCCTCACTTTGGGAATAAGTTTTCCCAAGGAAGCCTTTGGATCAAATCAAAAAGAGTTACCCGATTTTAAGGTAATGTATTCTCTTATGTTCTTTTGTTTTATTTTGCTTCTCTAACCCATGAAAATATTTTTATAACTTTCTTTTGTAACAACACCAGTATCTTCAATATACTATTATGTTTCTATGATAAGGATTCTAACTACACTTACACACACCTCCGTCTAATGGTTAAAGAACATACTGTTTCTGTGGATGGTGAATTACTACCTCACGAAACGATGATTGTTCTATCTTCTCCTACCATCTCTCATGGTGGCCATTATGATGGAACTATATTTATTTATGATATATATTATATTTATTTCCTCTCTATGCTTCTGTATTTTACATTTAAAATATACCTTTATGCTTTTCATGTTGTGCAAACGCGATAATTTCATTTTAGTAAGTGCGGACTACCGCCCCCTCAAAGTGATTTGAATCGTTAATGTCATATGTGGGATGTATAAAGGATGGAGTAAATGATATTAAATATGATATTATACTGGAATTATAATATACCTTTATATTATTATGATTTCATTCCATTGAATACGAAATAGAAATGAATGTAGCGTTCATGCGTACGTACGGCTTACCGTCTCCATAAACGGTGCATTTCATTTATTACCTCTAAATGTTATGTAATATTCTAAATGCATATATATACTAGATATATATGATATATATGATATCTAAATCATGAATATAATGCTGGATATAATTTATATTTTACCACATGAACAACTTTTAATTATAAGAAGTTTATTTTTGACTCAAGTACTAAAGATCGACAAAACGACCGTTATTAACTTAAATAATTACATAATGTTAATAACATGGTAATAAGTGATATAGAAGGAATAATTAAATTGAAAAATGTTATTAAGAAAGTATAAATTAACTCTAGTTTATTATTCATGAGGTTAAAGAATGATTGAGTCAAGTCAGACACGAGGTAAGGGAACTTCTTAACCCAATTTCTGTTCTTTGGGTTAATCTCCTACTTTCAAATTATGTCACGATATTATTATGTTCTATATTGTATTTGTACTTTATTTATGTGTACTTATAGTGAATACACATAATATATCTATTTTATTTAAAAAAATGATCTTTGTAAGGGACTTCATCTCAATCTCCATTCATTGAGGCATATTTTGTTTTATACACAAATTTCTTTTATACGGTGTATAAACCCATTTTGACTCTTACATTTATTCAAAAGGAATATTTTTATACGAATTGTTTTACTAAACGAAAAAAATGAATGTTTTTCTTTTCGTATGTATGCGGCGACAACGACTTCTCTGCCGCCGTGACCATTATTTTAGTTTCGGCTTCCTCTACAAGCCATAAATTTTTTTAAATGAAAAATAAATACCAAGTTTTAATTTTATTTTATTTTGGTATTGAAATGGTGTTGATAATGTTTTTATTATATCAAAGTGTTGTATTGATATCTTTTGATTGAAATGTGTAAATGTTATGTTTCCTTTATGAATGTTTTATGTGATACGATTATGTTATGGTTTATGATATGTTTAAACCTGTTCATATGAGGAATGCATTGGACTTAATAAGTGACGGGTGGAGCCCGCTATAGCTCCTTGATGCATCGGTAGGTCTCATGAGACAAAATAGTGTCTTGGCACGATGCCTTGACAAAATCTTATTTGTAGTCTTGGCACGAGGCCTTGGCTATGTGGTTATGATAGTCTGGAATTATGAATTCCATCATTATGAAAGTGGTTATTGATATTGCATGTAATTATTCGACTAGTAGAATATGCATGTGAATAAGTAAATGGAATTATTTCATTTTATTTTTCCCATATTATGCTGAAGTTTAAGTTTAAAAGGCTTTTGTTTTAGTTATACATTGCCTTAAATGTTTATGTTTATTTATAAAAGTTTCCGCTATATTGTTATCCTTACTAAGCATCTGAGCTCACCCCTTTCAATGTTCAAATTTTTCTAGGATGTGATGAAGTATATTATGAATGTCCTGCAAGGATAGTATTAGGGGATATAAAGACAGGATATTTTTTAGTTTTGTTTTACTTTATGATGTAATGTAAGACTTATGAATGTATCTAGTATTTCCATGGCTACTAAACTAATCGGTCTTTCGAGACTTGATCTTTTGTGATCATGCCAATGTTACGTAATAATGCACCGACTCTGGGTAACTAGGGTCGGGGCGTTACAGTTGGTATCAGAGGCGGTTTAGTACTAACCTTGGAAGCTAGATTTAGATAAACTCTGATTTGATCACATGGCCCTAATA
The DNA here is from genome assembly GCA_963277665.1 of Viscum album. Classification (NCBI taxonomy): domain Eukaryota; kingdom Viridiplantae; phylum Streptophyta; class Magnoliopsida; order Santalales; family Viscaceae; genus Viscum; species Viscum album. The sequence continues at coordinate 512,740,721 of OY728130.1, forward strand.
TAGACTTTGAGGATTAGTATAGAAGAACTTCCTATAATTTTGGTATTATAAATATTTTTGTGAGTTTTCCGAACAATACATCCCTGTCTAGATACGAGCAGGTAGAGGCGGATCTGGCACAGATATACCTAGGGGTAAAATCTGAAAACACCGCTTTGAGATAGACTTGAATGGGAACTGGTGCACGACAACGGGCCTTGCTGCACTCTTGGTTATGACACTCCCAGGGGATATTCTTAGGATTATTCTCATTTTATTTACAAACCATTATGAAGGGTTTATGAGTATATACTTCCTCAAAGAAAACATTTTTATGACTATGGATTATATCCATAAACTATTCAATTTATGTTAAGTGTTTTACAAGTATGGAATTATGTATTTTGATTCATAAACTAATCTAGTTTATGCCATTGTTTAGAAATGGCGCCTAGTGGAAGGAATGGAAACCATATCAATGCACACACTCCATGTATGGATTTCCCTCCTGATCAAAATAATTATAGTTGAGCCAGTGATACAACTGGTGCTAATCATCTTATCACTATACTGGGACAACTCACTCAAGTTATGAATAATAACCTTAATCGTATGGAGCACCCTGATCCACAATGTGGAGGATCAATGTTAGACCGCTTCATGAGGCAACAACCTCCAACATTTAATGGGGGTACAAATCAATTAGTAGCTGAGCAATGGATAAACTCCTTAGAGAAAATATTCCATGCCTTGGGGAGTAGCGAAAGGGAGAAGGTTGTCATGGCAGTTTACTGGCTCACTAGAGATGTCGATCAATGGTGGTCACTGATTCAAAAAACGAAAGAAGATGAAGAAGTATAAATTATGGAATGGAGAGAGTTCAAAGAGATTTTCTTAGAAAAATACTTTCCTCATGACCATCGAGCAGATATGGAAAGAAAATTTTTGAGTTTGAGGCAAAAGGAGGACGAGAATGTTGCAAAGTATGAGTCTAACTTTACAGGGTTAGCGAGGCATGCGGTAGATTATATACTTAACCCAAGAAGTAAGATCGATCATTTCTTTTATGGGTTAAAACCGTTTCTTCGTCAAGCATTAGTATCACAATCTTTCTCAACGTATGAAGATATAGTCGCGTGTGCTATCAAGACAGAAAAGGAATTTTCTAAATCTTACGACAATAAAGTAAAGAAAGAGAAGAAGATAATGGTGGAACAAGAGACAGATAAAGGGAAAATGAGAAAGAATGATTTTCCATTATGTGATAATTATGGGAGGAATCACCCTGTTACTTGCCTAAAAGAAATGGGATTTTGTCACCAGACTCATGATTGCAAGGGAAAGAAAGAGGATATCAATGTTGAATACTACAATTGTAGAGAAATGGGGCATTATGCAAATAAATTTCCTAAGCGTTAGGGAAACTTACCTCAGAAAAGTCCAAGGGATCAAGGCCAATCTTATGTTGTTACTACAGTTGAAGTGGAATAATTAATGTATTGGTGCTTTTGGACTCAAGGAATATATTCTGGTTATAATAATAATGTTATATATATAATAATTATATTGCAGTACTTATTTTTTTCATTAAGGTTTTAATATAATGAAGGTAGTCATATTTTTAGTATGTGATAATAAGAGAAACTTTACTTTGTTGGGGGAATCTGATGAATTGATTTTGGAATTTAGAGACCTTTTAGAGAAAGTCTGGACAGAGGTATTTTGGATAACTATAAAGGTTGGAATTGATTAAGTTGAACTTTGGATAGTATTTTTTAAGGTTAAAACATTTCTGAAGATTATTTTTGGAATATTATAATACTATAGTTTTAGGAAAAGAACAACCTGCAGGTCGGGGGATAACCCGTCGCGTCGGACAAAGTTGCGGGAATTGAACCCACAACCATAGTGCGACAGAACTTTATTACCTACCACTAGCCTACAGGAAGTCCCTGGTTATTACATAATAGTTTTCCTAATCTAAATGGTATGTGTTAATATTTGGAACCTTATACAATTAGGATAAATAGAATATTATTGAGTTATGTTACCATTTTGAGTGAAAGATGGGTTTGTGGTAAAAATTTATTAAAGAATGAAATTTTACATGACAAGTAAGTATATTTCCTTAAGTTCTTAGTAAATCTATTAAATAAATTCTTCAACATTATGGAAGGTAACATAAAACAAAAAAAATTATCGGTTAACCTTTCCAACTGGGGATTCAATGACCGTTTAACCAATCACAAGTTTGTGATTTTCTTGTGGTTAACTTTCTCCTAATTATGTTTTCTACAACTCTCCATCAGACCTTGATGGTTTGTTTTTCCTCCATATCCATATTTTCAGAGAATCTTAGTATGGGCTATCTCGGGTGACCTTTGTACTTCTCTTTCTTTCTTTTAATGTTATATTTTTATTAACCTTATTTCCGATGTGGGTTTTCCACAAAGGTATTTTCTATTTTCAACCTTTTATTTTCGAAGAACAATTTCAAATTACGAGGACGCAATTTATTGAAGGAGGGTAGAATGTAACACCCCAAGCTTCCATGATACGCTTCTCTTTCAATAATTCAATAGCTTGCATTGTACGCAACTTTGATATTCTAACACAACACGACCAATCAAAATAGTCATTATGAATAGTAATACCCACTTGTTGAAATTATAAAAATTTTATATTTCAAAATGGACGTCATTTTTGGATTCAGAATATCAAAATTATCCTAAGTTGAAATTTTTGTAATTTTCTGAGAACTTCCAATTTTCTATGAATAGAAAAAAATACTGAAAAACAACTTTTTTAATCAAAATAATTTACAGTGATATTTTATACTATTGAGTGGTTTTAAAGTATAATTAGAATATATTTTTATCATTTTATCCAATTTTGGTCATTAGAATAAATTTCACTTTGAATTTGGACATAAACAATTGTCAATCTTTTGATATATATATTGCTTCTTAAAAACACGCTATTTGTTGTGACAGCGGGAATTAATTATTAAATTAATTAAATCAACTTATATGTTTTGAATTTTTTAAAATAGAAATTATTTTTGAATTAGGAATATCAAATATATCTTAGGGTTAAATTTTGGCATTGTTCTAAAAAACTTCAATTTTTGATGAATAGTGAAACCACTAAGTGGTAGTTAAAAAACTGATTTTTCGTTTAAATGAAAATTTACAGCTTCTATGAATTGAATTTCAAAAATCCAACATACATGGTTGTCATTAATATGTAAAATGTGGTTCAATGGGATTAAAATAATTTTTTTGGTGAATAGTACTTTTAAGTTTTATTAATCGCGATTAAAGGTAATTAGTGAAATTTAAGGTAAAAATGATATTATAAAAATATAAAAATATCTTGAAACTTGTCCTACACTTATTGGATGAGTCATGGCCGACCATTAAAATCCATGGGTCAACTTGGGGACCCCATGGAGCCACTTGGGTAAGAAAATGACATTAATATCTATTTATTTAAAGTAAAAATAAAATTGTCAGAAACATTTGTTGTTTTACTAAAAAACTTATTACATGGGGTTATATAAGTTAAACTTTTGACTATAAATATTCATTGGAAAGCTAAAAATATTTCCTACATCGTGGTATTTTTTTATAATTTTTAGACATTAAATAAATAAAAAAAATTATGACACCATGATGATGCAGCGATTACCTCATTAATTAACGATTTAAATACAATGAAAAGATAATGTAAAATATAAGACTTAAACTTGTCAAAAACCTATTGGATGAGTATATTTTGAACCCTTATCTCCTTATCCTAGAAATATATAATTTTTGGACCTTTGAAATCCGAAAAGCACTTCATAATAATGTAACATTTCATGAGTTTCCAAGAGTGACCCTCCTCTCCTCTTATAAAAGTCCCCCACCTCTACCACCTTATTCTCACCTTCCAAGCCATTTGGCTCGGCCAAAACCTACCCAAATACTCTCTCAACTTCCCTCTCTTACTCCTAAAAGCCTCAATTTGGGCATAAGTCTTCCCAAGGAAGCCTTTGGCTCAAATCAAAAAGAGTTACCCGATTTTAAGGTAATGTCTTCTCTTATGTTCTTTTGTTTTATTTTGCTTCTTCAACCCCTTAAAATCTTTTTATCACTTTATTTTGTAACAAAACCAGTATCTTAAATATACTAGTATTTTTGTATGATAAGTATTCGAGCTACACTTACACACACCTCCGTCTAATGGTTAAAGAACATACTGTTTCCATGGATGGTGAATTACTGCCTCACGAAACGATAATTGTTCTATCTTCTCCTACCACCTCTCATGGTGGCCATTATGATGGAACTATATTTATTTATGATATATATTATATTTATTTCCTCTCTATTCTTCTGTATTTTACATTTAAAATATACCTTTATGCTTTTCATGTTGTGAAAACGCGATAATTTCATTTTAGTAAGTGCGAACTACCGCCCCCTCAAAGTGATTTGAATCGTTAATGCTATATGTAGGACGTATAAACGATGGAGTAAATGATATTATATATAATATTATACTGGAATTATAATATACCTTTATATCATTATGAATTCATTCCATTGAATACGAAATAGAAATGAAAGTAGCGTTCCTGCGTACGTACGGCTTACCGTCTCCATGAACGGTGCATTTCATTTCTTACCTCTAAATGTTATGTAATATTCGAAATGCATATATATACTGGATATATATGATATATATGATATCTACATCATGAATATAATTCTGGATATAATTTACATTTTACCACATGAACAAATTGTAATTATAAGAAGTTTATTTTTGACTCAAGTACTAAAGATCGACAAAACGGCCGTTATTAACTTAAATAATTACATATTGTTCATAACATGGTAATAAGTGATATAAAAAGAATAATTAACTTGAAAAAGGTTCTTAATAAAGTATAAATTAACTCTAGTTTATTATTTAGGAGGTTAAATAATGATTGAGTCAAGTCGAACACGAGGTTAGGGAACTTCTTAACCCAATTTCTATTCTTTGGGTTAATCTCCTAATTTCAAATTATGTCATGATATTATTATGTACTATATTGTATTTGTACTTTATTTATGTGTACTTATAGTGAATACAAATAATAGATCTATTTTATTTAAAAAAAATGATCTTTGTAATGGACTTCGTCTCAAACTTCATTCATTGAGGCATATTTTGTTTTATACACAAATTTCTTTTATACGGTGTATAAACCCCTTTTGACTCTTATATTTATTCAAAAGGAATCTTTTTATACGAAGAGTTTTACTAAACGACAAAAAGGAATGTTTTTCTTGTCATACGTATGCGGCGACAATGACTTCTCTACCGTCGTGACCATTATTTGAGTTTCGGCTTCCTCTACAAGCCATAAATTTTTTTAAATGAAAAATAAATACCAAGTTTAAATTTTCTTTTATTTTGGTATTGAAAATGGTTTTGATAATGTTTTTATTATATCAAAGTGTTGTATATATATCTTGTGATTGAAATGTGTAAATGTTATGTTTCCTTTATGCATGTTTTATGTGATACGATTATGTTATGGTTTATGAAATGTTTAAACCTGTTCATATGAGGAATGAATTGGACTTAATAAGTGACGGGTGGAGCCCGCTATAGCTCCTTGATGCATCGGTAGGTCTAATGAGACAAACAAGTGTCTTGGCACGAGGCCTTGACAAAATCTTATTTGTATTCTTGGCACGAGACCTTGGCTACGTGGTTATGATAGTCTGGCATTATGCATTCCATCATTACGAAAGTGGTTATTGATATTTCATGTGATTATTCAACTAGAAGAATATCCATGTGCATAAGTAAATGGTATTATTTCATTTTATTTTTTCCATATTATGCTGAAATTCAAGTTTAAAAGGCTTTTGCTTTAGTTATACATTACCTTAAATGTTTATGTTTATTTATGAAAGTTTCTTCTGTATTGTTATCCTTACTGAGCATTTGAGCTCACCCCTTTTAGTGTTTCAATTTTCCCAGGATGTGATGAAGTATATTATGAATGACCTGCAGGGATAGTATGAGGGGATATGAAGATAATATATTTTTTTAGTTTTGTTTTACTTTATGATGTAATGTAAGACTTGTGGATGTATCTAGTGTTTCCAAGGCTACTAAACTAATCGGCCTTTCGAGACGTGATCTTTTGTGATCATGCCAATGTTAGGTAATAATACATCGACTCTGGGTAACTAGGTTCGGGGCGTTACAGTTGGTATCAGAGGAAGTTTAGTACTAACCTTGGAAGCTAGATTTAGATAAACTCTGATTAGATCACATGGCCCTAAGATAGACTTTGAGGATTAGTATAGAAGAACTTCCTAGAATTTTGGAATTATAAATATTTTTGTGAGTTTTTCGAGCAATACATCCATGTTTGGATACGAGCAGGTAGAGGCGGCTCTGGCATAGATGTACCTAGGGGTAAAACCCAAAAACACCACTTTGAGCTAGACTTGAATGGAAACTGGTGCACGAAAATGGGCATTGTTGCACTCTTGGTTACGACACTCCCGAGGGATATTCCTAGGATTATTATCATTTTCTTTACAAACCATTATGAAGGGTTTATGAGTATATACTTCCTCAAAGAAAACATTTTTATGACTATGGATTACATCCATAAACTATTCAATTTATGTTAAGTGTTTTACAAGTATGGAATTATGTATTTTGATTCATAAACTAATCTAGTTTATGCCATTGTTTAGAAATGGCGCCTAGTGGAAGGAATGGAAACCGTATCAATGCACGCACTCCATGTAGGGATTGCCCTCCTGCTCAAGATAATTATAGTGGAGCCGGTGATACAACTGGTGCTAATCAGCTTATCACTATACTAGGAAAACTCACTCAGGTTATGAATAATAATCTTAATCATATGGATCACCCTGATCTGCAACGTGGAGGATCAATGTTAGACTGCTTCATGAGGAAACAACCGCTAACATTTAATGGGGTAAAAATCTGTTAGTAGCTGAGTAATGGATAAACTCCTTATAAAAAATATTCCACGCCTTGGGGAGTAGCGAAAGGGAGAAGGTTTTCATGGCAGTTTACCAGCTCACTGGAGATGCCGATCAATGGTGGTCGCTGATTCAAAACATGAAAGAAGATGAAGAAGTCTAAATTATGGAATGGAGAGAGTTCAAATATATTTTCTTAGAAAAATACTTTCCTCGTGACCATCGAGCAGATATGGAAAGACAATTTTTGAGTTTGAGGCAAAAGGAGGACGAGAATGTTGCAAAGTATGAGTCTAACTTTACAAGGTTAGTGAGGCATGCGGTAGATTATATACGTAACCCAAGAAGTAAGATCGATCATTTCTTTGATGGGTTAAAACCTTTTCTTCATCAAGCATTAGTATCAAAATCTTTCTCAATGTACGAAGATATAGTCGCGTGTGCTATCAAGACAGAAAATGAATTCTCTAAATATTATGACAATAAAGTAAAGCAAGAGAAGAAGAGAATGGTGGAACAAGAGATAGATAAATGGAAAATGGGAAAGAAGGATTTTACATTATGTGATAATTGTGGGAATAATCACCCTGGTAATTGCCTAAAAGGAATGGGAGTTTGTTATAAATGTGGAGAAAAAGGTCACCAGGCTTGTGATTGCAAGGGAAAAAAAGAGGCTATCAATGTTGAATGCTACAATTGTAGGGAAATGGGGCATTATGAAAATGAATGTCCTAAGCGTCAGGGAAACTTACCTTAGAAAAGGCCAAGGGATCAAGGCTAATCTTATGTTGTTACTACAGTTGAAGTGGAATAATTAATGTATTGGTTCTTTTGGACTCAAGGAATATATTCTGGTTATAAGAATAATGTGATATATATAAGAATTGTACTAAAGTACTTATTGTTTTCATTAAGGTTTTAATATAATGAAGGTAATCATATTTTTAGTATGTGACAATAAGAGAAACTTTACTTTGTTGGGGGAATCTGATGAATTGATTTTGGAATATACATACCTTTTAGAGAAAGTCTGGACAGAGGTATTTTGGATAACTATAAAGGTTGGAATGGATAAAGTTGAACTTTGGATAGTATTGTTTAAGGTTAAATCATTTCTGAAGATTATTTTTCGGAATATTATAATACTATATTTTTAGGAAAAGGACAACCTGTAGGTCGGGGGATAACCCGTCGCGTCGGACAAAGCTGTAGGAATAGAACCCACAACCATAGTGCGACAGACCTTTATTACCTACCACTAGCCTACAGGAAGTCCCTGGTTATTACAAAATAGTTTTCCTAATCTAAATGGTATTTTTTAATATTTGGAACCTTATACAATTATGATAAATAGAATATTTTTGAGTTATGTTACCATTTTGAGTGAAAGATGGGTTTGTGGTAAAAATTTATTAAAGAATGAAAGTTTACATGACAAGTAAGTATATTTCCTTACGTTCTTAGTAAATCTCTTAAATAAATTCCTCAACATTATAGAAGGTAACATAAAACAAAAAAATTGTCGGTTAACTTTTCCAACTGGGGATTCAATGACCGTTTAACCAATCACAAGTTTGTGATTTTCTTGTGGTTAAGTTTCTCCTAATCCTGTTTTCTACAACTCTCCATCATACCTTGATGGTTTTTTTTCCTCCATATCCATATTTTCATATAATCTTAGTATGGGCTATCTCGGGTGACCTTTGTACTTCTCTTTCTTTCTTTTAATGTTATATTTTTATTAACCTTATTTCTGATGTGGGTTTTCCACAAAGGTATTTTCTATTTTCAAACTTTTATTTTCGAAGAACAATTTCAAATTGCGAGGACGCAAATTATTTATGAAGGGGAGAATGTAACACCCCAAGATTCCACGATACGCTTCTCTTTCAATAAATCAATTGCTTGCATTGTACATAAGTTCGAGATTCTAACACACCACGACCAATCAAAATAGCTGTTATGAATAGTAGTACCCACTTTTTGAATTTATATAAATTTTATATTTCAAAATGGACTTCATTTTTGGATTTGGAATATCTAAATTATCCTAAGTTGAATTTTTTGTAATTTTCTGAGAACTTCCAATTTTCTATGAATAGAAAAAAATACTTAAAAACAAATTTTTTAATCAAAATAATTTATAGTGATATTTTATACTATTGAGTGTATTTAAAGTATAATTAGAATATATTTTTACCATTTTATCCAATGGTGGTAATTAGAATAAATTTCACTTTGAAATTGGACGTAAACAATTGTCAATCTTTTGATATATATTGCTTCTTAAAAACATGTTATTTGTTGTGACAGCGGGAATTAATTATTAAATTAATTAAATCAACTTATATATTTTTAATTTTTTAAAATAGACATCATTTTTTAATTAGGAATATCAAATATATTTTAGGGTGAAATTTTGGCATTGTTATAAAAAACTTCAATTTTTATGAATAGTGAAACCACTAAGTGGTAGTTAAAAAACTGATTTTTCATTTAAATGAAACTTTACCGCTTCTATGAATTGAATTTCAAAAATCCAACATACATGGTTGTCATTAGGATGTAAAATGTGGTTCAATGAGATTAAAATAATTTTTTGGTGAATAGTAACTTTTAAGTTTTATTAATCGCGATTAAAGGTAATTAGTGAAATTTAAGGTAAAAATGATATTATAAAAATATAAAAATATCTTGACACTTGTCCTAAACTTATTGTATGAGTCATGGCCGACCAATAAAATCCATGGGTCAACTTGGGGACCCCATGGAGCCACTTGGGTAAGAAAATAACATTAATAACTATTTATTTAAAGTAAAAATTAAATTGTCACAAACATGTGTTGTTTTACTAAAACAATTATTACATGGGGTTATATAAGTTAACTTTTCTACTGTAAATATTAATTGTAAAGATAAAAATATTTCCATCATCATGGTATTTTTGTATAATTTTTAGACATTAAATAAATTAAATTTTTTATGACACCATGATGATGCAATGATTACCTCATTAATTAACGATTTAAATAAAATGAAAAGATAATGTAAAATCTAATACTTACACTTGTCAAAAACCTATTGGATGAGTATATTTCTAACTCTTATCACCTTATCCTAGAAATATGTAATTGTTGGACCTTTGAAATCCAAAAAGCACTTCATAATAATGTAACATTTCATGAGTTTCCAAGAGTGCCCCTCCTCTCCTCTTATAAAAGGCCCCCACCCCTACCACCTTATTCACACCTTTTAAGCCATTTTACTTGGCCAACCTCTGGCCAAATACTCTCTTAACTTCCCTCTCTTACTCTTAGAAGCCTCACTTTGGGCAGAAGTCTTCCCAAGGAAGCATTTGGCTCAAATCAAAAAGAAGTACTCAATTTTAAGGTAATGTCTTCTCTTATGTTCTTTTGTTTTATTTTTCTTCTCCAACCCCTTAAAATCTTTATATAAATTTATTTTGTAACAAAACCAGTATCTTCAATATACTAGGATGTTTTATGATAAGGATTTGAGCTACACTTACACACACCTTCGTCTAATGGTTAAAGAACATACTGTTTCTGTGGATGGTGAATTACTGCCTCACGAAATGATGATTTTTCTATCTTCTCCTACCACCTCTAATGGTGGACATTATGATGGAACTAAATTTATTTATAATATATATTATATTTATTTCCTCTCTATTCTTCTGTATTTTACATTTAAAACATACCTTTATGCTTTTCATGTTGTGCAAACGCGATAATTTCATTTTAGGAAGTGCGGACTACCGCCCCCTCAAAGTGATTTGAATCGTTAATTCCATATGTGGGATGTAGAAAGGATGGAGTAAATGATATTATATATGATATTATACTGGAATTATAATATACCTTTATATCATTATGATTTCATTTCATTTAATACGAAATAGAAATGAAAGTAGCGTTCATGCGTACGTACGGCTTACCGTCTCCATGAACGGTGCATTTCATTTCTTACCTCTAATGTTATGTAATATTCTAAATTCATGTATATACTGTATATATATGATATATATGATATCTACATCATGAATATAATTCTGTATATAATTGATATTTTACCACATGAACAACTTGTAATTATAAGAAGTTTATTTTTGACTCAAGTACCAAAGATCGACAAAACGACCGTTATTAAATTAAATAATTAAATAATGTTCATAACATGGTAATAAGTGATATAAAAGGAATAATTAACTTGAAAAAGTTTCTTAAGAAAGTATAAATTAACTCTATTTTATTATTCAGGAGGTTAAAGAACGATTGAGTCAAGTCGGACACAAGGTAAGGGAACTTTTTAACCCAATTTCTGTTCTTTGGGTTAATCTCCTACTTTCAAATTATGTCATGATATTATTATATCCTATCTTGTATTTGTAGTTTCTTTATGTGTACTTATATTGAATACACATAATAGATCTATTTTATTTAAAAAAATGATCTTTGTAAGGGACTTTGTCTCAATCTCCATTCATTGAGGCATATTTTGTTTTATACACAAATTTCTTTTATACGGTGTATAAACCCCTTTTGACTCTTACGTTTATTCAAAAGGAATCTTTTTATATGAATCATTTTACTAAATGACAAAAAGGAATGTTTTTCTTGTCGTACGTATGCGGCGATAATGACTTCTCTACCGCTGTGACCATTATTTGAGTTTCGGCTTTCTCTACAAGCCATAATTTTTTTTATATGAAAAATAAATACCAAGTTTTAATTTTCTTTTATTTTGGTATTGAAAATGGTTTTGATAATGTTTTTATTATATCAATGTTTTGTATTGATATCTTGTGATTGAAATATGGAAATGTTATGTTTCCTTTATGCATGTTTTATGTGATACAATTATGTTATGGTTTATGATATGTTTAAACATGTTCATATGAGGAATGCATTAAACTTAAGAAGTGACGGGTGGAGCCTGCTATAGCTCCTCGATGCATCGGTAGGTCTCATGAGACAAACTAGTGTCTTGGCATGAGGCATTTAAAAAATATTATTTGTAGTCTTGGTACGAGGCCTTGGCTATGTGGTTATGATAGTCTGGCATTATGCATTCCATCATTATAAAAGTGGTTATTGATATTACATGTGATTATTCGACTAGTAGAATATCCATGTGAATAATTAAATGGAATTTTTTCATTTTATTTTTTCCATATTATGCTGAAGTTCATGTTTAAAAGGCTTTTGTTTTAGTTATACATTTCCTTAAATGTTTATGTTTATTTATGAAAGTTTCTGCTGTATTGTTATCCTTACTGAGCATCTGAGCTCACCCCTTTCAATGTTTTAATTTTTCCAGGATGTGATGAAGTATATTATGAATGACCTACAGGGATAATATGAGGGGATATGAAGATAGGATGTTTTTTTAGTTTTGTTTTACTTTATGATGTAATGTAAGATTTATGAATGTATCTAGTGTTTCCAAGTCTACTAAACTAATCGGTCTTTCAAGACTTGATCTTTTGTGATCATGCCAATGTTATGTAATAATGCACCGAATCTGGGTAACTATGGTTGGGGTGTTACAGATTCCCTAATAATTTTTTAATTACTCATGTAACTAAGAAGTTGGATATGTCGGCATACCAAGGGTAGTCACTCATAGTGTATAGGTGTTCATCAGGGAATGAATCAGACAGAGAAAGGTTATTTGAGTTGTCTTTTAATTCCATCCTAGAGAGGTTATCAGCTATAACATTTTCAACACCCTTTTTATCCTTGATTGTGAGGTCAAATTATTGTAAGATAAGAACCCACCTAATCATTCTAGCCTTAGAATCTTGTTTTTTAAAGAGGTATTTCGGTGCAGAATGGTCAGTGAACACAGTGATGGGGGATCCTAAGAGGTAGGACCTAAAATTCTCTAAGGAAAACACAATAGCAAGTAACTCCTTTTCAGTGGTGGTGTAGTTGATTTGGGAATCATTTAAGGATTTTCTTGCATAAGCAATGACATAATGAATTTTATTACAATGTTTTCCTAACACATATCCTACAGAAAAATCACTGGAATCACACATAAGTTCGAAAGGATGGTTCCAATTAGGAGATTTCATAATGGGAGTAGAGGTGAGAGAGGATTTGAGGGTTGATAATGAACCCTCGTAGCTTTCAGTCTAAACAAATGGAGCATCCTTTACTAGGATAGCACAAAGGGTATGGGATATTGAACTAAATTCCTTGATAAATCTTCTATAGAAACATGCATTTCCTAAGAAAGACCTCACTTCCTTAACAGTTATGGGTGATGGAAGGTGACGAATGATGTCAACCTTTGCTTTATCAACTTCAATCCACCTACTTGAGACTATATGGACAAGGAATAATCCATGTTTAACCATGAAATGGAATTTTTCCCAGTTTAGGACCAGATTTGTTTCTTAACATCTGGAAAAAACTCTCTCCAAATTCATGAGACATTCCTAAAATGTATCCCCAAAGACAGAGAAGTCATCCATGAAGACCTCAAGAAAATCCTCTACCGTGTCTGAGAAAATTCCCATCATGCACCGCTGGAAGGTTCCAGGTTAATTTCATAACCCGAATGGAATGTGTTTGATGGAAAAGGTGTCGAATGGACAAGTGAATATAGTATTCCCTTGATCCTCTAGGGAGACCTCAATTTGATTATACCTGGAGTACCCATCTAAGAAACAGTAGAAGGCATGACATGTCACTCTCGCAAGGACTTGGTCAATGAATGGTAATGGGAAATGGTCATTCTTGGTGAATGAGTTTAGATTTCTACAGTCAATACAGACTCTCTAGCCACTACTCACCCTAGTTAGAATAATATCTTCATCCTTATTGGTTATCACTATGATTCATGCATTCTTGGGAACCACTTGGATTGGTATCAACCACTCACTCTCATCTATGGGATATATTATACAAGCTTTTAACAATATCATAAGTACTTTTCTCACTACTTCCATGATATTAGTATTGAGTCGCTATTGAGGTTGACGACATGGATTTGAATCAGATTCTAGAACAATCATATGAGTCCCGATTAGTGGGCTAATCCCAGGAATATCAGATAAGATCCAACCAATGTCTTTCTTATGTTTCCTAAGGACATTTAGAAGCATCCTCTCATGAATGGATTCAAGAGAAGAATAAATTACAATAGGATGTGTTTGATTGTCCCCTAGGAAGGCATACTTCAGTGCAGCAAGAAGTTCCTTTAATTCAATATCAGGTTGGTTCAGAATTTCAGCAGAAGATTGGGACATTTGATCAAGATCAATTTTGTTTCCTAGAGTTTTAGATAGGATTGATTCCCCACATGTAGAAGTTTCAGATACTAGATTGGCTTGATCAGATTTAGGGAAAGAAGTTGGAGTGGTCTCCATGAAAGTGGTTTCATGAAAGGTTTCACTGATTTTTGGACCTAAGAATTCATCATAAGAGCAATTTGAAAATTATTCATGCCAAGGAGATAAAATTTCTTCATGTGAACAAAGGAAATAAATCTAATCCAGACTTAAACATATATAAAATATTCCTTGATGTTCTATGGATTCATTATCAAATATTCCTATCATGTTTACTTCCTGAATTTCCTTGTCATCCCCTATTTGTGAGATTTAATTATAGATGTTCAAGTCTAGACTCATGTATCCAAAGGTGATTGTCATGTTCCCATTTCAAACTTGGATAACAGACTTGATTGTTTCAAGGAAAGGAAGACCAAGGATGATTGGGGTTTGTTTCTTATTTCCTAAGTTTGGATGGTTGTCAAGGACAATGTAGTCAGCAGGGTAGATGAAGTATTCAACCTTTACCAGAATTTCCTTTAAAATCCCCTTTGGAACCCTAATGCTACGATCAGCAATTTGAAGTGTGACAGATGTGGGTTGGAGATCTTCTAGGCCTAACTAGTAATACACAGCATAGGGTATGAGATTGACACTATCACCTAGGTCACAAAAGGGCTTGACAACTTTGATTTCTCCTATTTTAACATTGATGTAAGGGTAACCCGGGTCTTTAAAATTAAGAGGAATGGTCCCTTGAATGGTGGTACTCACATTATCTTCCAAAAGGACTTGGTTTTTATGTGAAAATTTTCTTTTAAATGTGCATAGGACCTTCAGATATTTTGTGTAGGAAGGTATGATTAGGATTGCATCGAGAATAGGAATGTTCAACTTGACTTGTGAGAAGATTTCCTTCAATGTTTCACTCAATTCAGGCTTGTTTTCCCCCTAATGTGTTGAGGAAATGGTGCAGTTTGTGGGGTTGTTTATTGAAGAGTTGTTTCTTTGACAATGTTATCATGTTTTTTAGTTTGATCATTTGGTTAATTTGAATTTTCATCCAAGTTTGAATCTTCATATGGGTTCTGAATTAGTTGTTCAGGTTTCTCAATTGATTTCCCACTTCTTAAAACAGTCACAACCATTAGTTGTTCATGATTTATTTGAGTGAAACTTGACTCTCCCCTTACTGTTTTTTTGTGGAATGGCTTGTGTAGGAATGGGTGCCTTTCCATTTTTGATGGTTTGAATTTCCTGTTTAAGGGAAGAGACTTCCAAGTTCATCCTTTCTATTTGTTTTCATAGTTGTTATAGTAGGCTTTGTGGAACAGTTTGAGTTGTTGCTTGGGAAGATTGGTTTATCCCAGGGGGTATTTTAGAGGTGGGATGTTTTGTTGAAAATGGACTGGTGGCTGTTGGTATTGGATAGGTTGGGTTTGGAACTGGTTATGGTTTTGTTATTTCTGATGGGGGTAAAGATTTTGTCCCTATGGTTGGCTAGGTTGTTGGTTATCTTTCCAGCGGAAGCCTGGGTGGTCATTATACCTTGGGTTGAAGGTGTTTTGGTATTGAGGCTTTTGAAAGGTCAAAGCATTTACTTCCACTGGGGGTCCTCCTAAAATAATATCCTTTATAGATGGAATGGTTGGGCAGTTTTCTATCTTATGGTCATGTCTGTCACAAATTGTGCAAACAGGGTCTATATTTTGGATTTCATAGACTTTCCTAAGATTTATCCCTTCAGCCTTCCTAGAGATTACTACGATTTTATCCCTAAGGATTTCCTCTTCTCTGAGTATATGAATTCCAGTAGTTCTTTGTGGCTTTTCAGAATAAGTTGAAGTTCCCCATGTTTGGTTTTGTTCAGTAAGGCTTTCCAGATACTCGTAAGCATCATTTGGGGATTTTTTTAAAGGTTCCATTACACATCATGCCAATGAATTGTTTGTTTCCCGGACCCAACCCTTCATAGAGAATTATAACTTGTTCAAGAATAAAAAAACCATGGTGTGGAACCATGTATAGAGTGTGTTTGAACCTCTCCCATGTTTCATATAATGGTTGTCCCTCTTTTTAAAAAAAGTTTTGGATGCTCTTTTTAAGTGCAATTGTTTTGTGGTGGGGAAAGTATTTTTTATAGAATCCTCTTTGTAGTTGGTCCCAAGAGTTGATGGATGATGGTATCAAATTGTTTAGCCAATTTTTAGCTCAATCCTTTAAATAAAAAGTAAATAGCCTCATCTTAGTTGATTCTATTTGATGTGGGTGACACATGATTTCTACAATGTCATTGAACTCCTTAATGTGAAGGTAGGTCATCTCGGACTCCATTCCATGGAATGTGGGAAGGTGGTTTAGGACATGGGGTTTAAATATGTAGTTGGAAGCTCCTAGGGAATTTTGTCTAATGCATGAGGGGGCATTGTTATAGGTAGGTGTGAGGTAGTCATTCATGGTTTGATCAACTGCATTCCCCAAGTTTGGGGCTACCTCATTTGGATTTCCATTTTGGTTTCTACCCATGTTTAGAAGTTGGTGTCTTTGAATACCTTCCATTGAAATGGGATCAATTTTTGACTCTGGAGTATTAAGAATATTAGGATCTAATGGAAACAATTACCTAGGTTCACTTGACTCCCCAACCCTAGGACTATCCACCCTAACTAGACGGTTTTATTGATCGTGGGTGTAGGCGGACAAGCGCCAAAAGAAAAAATACGATAAAGGGACAAGATAAGAGATCTTGGGTGAGAACATAAGAAATGGGGGATAATAGAATGGGTGTTGAGATGACATAATTTTGTCACCAGCAATGGCGCCAAAATTTGATTCACACTCAAATTTACCCAAGAGATGAAGGTAGAACGGTCCTTGTAGTTTAGATTGGGTTGTCAAATCCTCAGAGACCTAAGAAGTAACCTACAGATACGTACATTCTATAGACTGTTTTTAGCTATGAAGTGGCCAAATTGGGTTGATATTATATGGGTTTAAGTGAATTCTAATATACTTAAGTGAATTCAAATTAAAATAATGAGTTGATCCTAGGTTATTATTTTGGGTGGATTAGATGCATTCCTTTTCATCTATTTCAATTTCTTATATTTGAGATGGGTTCATTTAAGAAGATAAAACAACATCGTCACTTACTGGTTTAATACCTACACCCTTTAATACTAATCACCTATACACTTGAAGGGTCAATGTTTTGAGCACTTCAAGGTAAAGGTTTGTATTAGCACTTGAAGTGTGGGGGATTAAATTCAACAAGGATGAAGAAGTTTAAATATCTTCAAAAAAAATTATCAATTAAAATAAGTGATTAGGAATTAATGGAGTGAGAAATAACATCCAATAAATCCCCTTTCTACTACCTTGGATCAACCCATAATTGGGTTATCCTTCCATTGATTTTATGGTTTCAATGGAAGCGTAAAGTAGACTCGTGAGGGAGGAAAAGGAGAAGTAAAACAACAATGAAATAACGGTCACTCCACCATTGTGTGATAATTTCACAAGGTTTGATTTGAATAAATTCACACCTTGAACAAAATATATAAAAGTGATATGCCAAAAAAATAATAAGAGGATAAGAAGAACTTTTATTAAGAAACTAGAGTGAATTGAACAACTTACATGTGAAAGACAAAATTGAGACAACAAAATCACAGCATAACATTACAATGAAAGGAAGCTCAAAAGATGATAAACTCCTCCACCAAAACTGCCTAAAATAGGAATTTCAAGAGGCTTGGGTCGAGCTCCCAATATTACAAAGGATCCCACTTGATTATGGTAGGCCTAGGTTGGTGGAAAGTAAGAGAGAGGAGACTTTTCCACCCTTGATCCGAAGTTCCATCCAACTTTCTTCCACCGAACAGAGGTGCCTGTAAGACCTTCTAGATTTTCGAATTAGAGTGGGCCATAGAAAAAAAAAATCAAGCTCCAGATGTCCCCTAGATCTCTATAAAATTTCAGTCCAACTTAATATTTGGTTTTTGAGATATGATTAAATTGGTGGGATGATTTTATGGGCCTCAGAATCTGTACCAGAATTTTATCTCCAAATTGGGCCGCCTTAATAACCACCATAAAATACTAATTAGCACTTGATCATGCAGACTTATTTTTTCCTATATATTTCTTCTATCATCCCATGAAATTTGGGCTTCATTGGGCCTGTATGTGGGTCCCCACATTCTCATAAGTGGGCTGGTGTCCAATCTGCCTTCTCCAAAATTGTTTGCATGAAATCCCATTTTGGTGATCTTACAATGTGAATCTTCTAACACTCCACAATTATGAATTGGTAACAATATAATTAGAAACCTGAAAATTTAATATGAAAATAAAATCAAGATTATTGGTTACTTTAAATGATGTTAAAAAATGTACCACATAATAGTTCATTTAAAGAAGGAATTACAATCAAAGTGTAAAATGCACTAAAATGATTCTTGTTAATAATAAAACACATGAATATTATATATATTAACAACTAATATTATCCTCATTTAGTGGATAATCAGGTTTGGTAACTAATTTTTGATTATTCAAAATTCTTTTATTGCAATCCCACATCGTAACAAGGGTTGATAAAACATCTACTTTAAAATAAATAAAGGGAAGTAATAATTTTACCATAGAGAAAACATACTAGTTTTTTATGTAGGAAAACATGTATATGAAATAAAAATATAACCATCATGTTTTTATGGAGAGTGACAGAGAATATGATTAGGAGAAAGTGAATAATCACAAAGCTAGAAGTCGGTGATGATCTAAAGGACCATTTGACTCATTAAAAAAAGTATTAGGATATCATTTTTGTTTCAATATAATTTCCCTTATAGTTTAAGAATTAATTTACTTCGTAGAATAAGAACACAAGGATTCATACTTACTTGAAAAATAAAGTTTCATTCTTTAACTAATTCCTGCTACAAACTCACCTTTTTCTACAAATGATAATAAAATTCAAAAATATCCTATTTATCTTAACCATATAAGGTTATGAAAATGAACATATACCATTTAAATAAAGAAAAATATGATCTAATAACCAGGGAATTATTATAGTCTATTAGTGTTCAATAAAGCCTTTTCGTACTTCAGTTGTAGGTTCGATTCTCACAGCCTTTTCTAATGTGATGGGTTGTTTCCCAACCTGTGGGATTTCCTTTTCTTAAAATTATGTTATTATGACATTCCAAAAATAACCTTAATTTTTTTTACCATAAACAAAACTATCTGATGTTCAAATTAATTCATTCCAACCTTTAAACTTATCAAAAATACTTTTGTCCAAACTCACAGTCCAAAAATTTATAAGGAAGGTCACTAAATTTTTAAAATCTACATAACATAATGCATATCATTTTTTTTCACATACCAAACATGTGAATACTCTAACGACCCAAAATTTCATTAATGTAAATCCCTATTGATCTAATTAATTGTATCTTTATGTAAAATGTTTATATTAAATGTCAACTTCTTTTGTTTTATGTTAATAATTGTGATTGTTGCTAATATAGTCATTGAAAAGTGATCACATGATTAGTATAAATATAGGGCTTTAACAAATCCAATTTACTCAAAGGAAGTGATGGTCTCATCCAGCAGATGTGCCTCATATGAAGCCCAATTTTTAGAGCTCATAAATGAGTTGTCATCATTGGGCTTTGGTCTTGACCAATCCCAATCCAGGCTTGAATATGTTAAGCTCGAGCGGGACTACCTTCGAAAGAAATGGAAGTTGATAGAGATTACCACCCGAGCAATGTTATATGAACCACACCAAGAGTCGATCACCATCGCACACCTTACTCTTCGGTATTATGTGGGAATTATAAGGGGTTATGTAAAAATACCTTATCACTATGGTTATGTACATTATTTTTCTATAATGAATATACTTTCATTTTATTATTATTACCTTGTAAATTGTTTTTAAAGCTCAAATAGTATTTTTAGTTAAAGTTCAACTAAGAAATATATTTTGATGAATTAATGGATTTTTAAATTAAATAATATTTTAATAAAATATTATTATTGTTCTTAAATTAGTTTTTATTAAATATAAATGATTTTATAATTTTATGAATGCAATTGTAATTTTTATTAAGGTTTGAAAGTCATTTTTGTCAAAACCTGTGAATTTTTTATAAATGTAAGTTTTTATTTTAAAAGTTAAAATTAAAAAATTTAGAAAATTATTTAGATAAAATAAATATTATTTCTCGAATCATGATGTTGAAATTATCCAACGGTGAATTTTTCATAATTTTCTGAGACTGCGAAATTTTTTGGTAAAAATTAAATACCGTTTAAATATATAATGTGATTTATGACATCATAATGACCCAATAGTCATTTTAATAAAATACTATAAGCTTTATTTTCATCCAATATATGTTTTAACATTAAATTAATGTGGTTTTGGGTTTGTTTGACTTATTTTACAAAGCATTAATGGACCCTTCAAGACTTATTAAACATCTTGTATTTTTAAATTGTTTTCCATGGTAGTGTGACTCACCTCCACATAAGAAACCCCATTATTTTAAGAATTTATACTTCGGACTTATAAAATATTTTTTTACAATTCCCTTTTCCAAAAACCATGTTCTGGTTTGTGGTTTGGATTAGTTTAATGTGAGGTGTCCCAAACCTAAATAATAAATAATTCCATCACCTTTCCTATATAAACTCACCCAAGCTCCCACTTCCTCTTCACTCAAATCCTTTGGAGTTAGTCCAACCTCTACCCTACTCTCTCTATAATCCTATAGAGTTTCCCCAAGCTCCCAAGAAGCCTCTATCAAGCCTTTGGAAACACACTTCCAAGTAAGGGTTTTTCTTCCTTTCTCATTTTTGTCCAATATTCTTTAAATTTTTATGCCCTTTTAATTTCAATTATAAATGTTGGGGTATGATTTTACACCTCCCACATAATTTCCTATTTATGTTTGAATTATGGGAGACCCCTTTCTCTCTCATTAAATGCCTCCCATGTACACCCATCACTATGTCGAAATTCCAAAAAGAATTTCTCTATTTTCTTTTACATTCAAGAAATTCTTTTGTATCATGACTCTAAATTCCATTAAAATTGTTGGGACATTTATATATATGAACCCCTTACTTTCCATTTCATTTACATATGATGAGATACCCCTTTATCTCTCATCAACCATTTTTATGAATTCTTACATCATGTCGTTACACTGTCGAAATTTCACCGTTTTTCCAAGCCAAAGTCATTATGTATTGAATACCATGCCCATTTCTCTATCAAGGGTATTCACCTTTATGAACATATACTAATTGTTTAAATAGTTTCATGTATGTATTCCACATTCCTTTATCGTGGAATAAATGATGATGTTTTATGAATCCATGTTATATGATCCATGTGGCACACTCATGCAAGAAATGAAATGCTTAAGAAGGGTGTGCCCTTATAGCGCTCCAATGCATTGGGTAAAGTATAGTATCATGATACTTCATGTGCAATGGGTGTTTACTCATGATAATTCAAGTGAAATGAGGTTTTACTCATTCTTCATGTGAAATGAGGATTTACTCATGCTCCATGTGCAATGAGCCTTGGCTCATTCTAATTCCATGTTAAGTGTTGTTGCCACATTTCCATGTTATGATTATCATGCTTTATCATGCCTTTATGTTTATGATTATATTACCCTATAATTATATTCCTATTGTCTAAAATTTATTATATTCCTCTTGTTACTCCATGTTTATTCCCTTACTGGGCTTTATAGCTCTCCCTTTTCTTATGCATGTCCTCAGGTTATCCCATCCAATGTTAAGTACGAGGGAATGTAGTGGTCATGTAAAGGAAGTTTTCAATAAAGATGTTGTATTTCGTGTTTTAAGTTGTTATGTAATGATCCTAAGCCCCAAAGACACTATACCTCCCGATATTCTATGTTTTATCTAGTGAATTTTATGTAATAAATTATGTTTAATTGTATAATAAAAGATCGGGGTTGTCATAGTTGGTATCAGAGGATAGGTTTAGTTATTTTTGGGATTAGGATCAGAAAACCCTAGTGAATCCTTAGAGACAAGACTAAGTATAATAAAAACATCCCTAATTTTTTGTGAGTATTGAGTAAGTGGTTTATTATGAAAATACATCCATGTCTGGATACAAGCAGGTAGAGGCAGCTCTGGCACAGATGTATCCTAGGGTAAAACCTAAAAAAACAACTTTAAGCTAGACTCAAATGGGAACTGGTTTACAACAACGGGCCTTGCTGCACTCTTGGTTATGAAACTCCTAGGGGATATGCTTTGGTAAATTCATAAGCTTAGTATGAACCATTTTTAAGGGACAAAAAATGCCCTGTGAATATATGTTAGAAAGTATATCATGGATAACATAGACTGAAGCCAATATATTTATATGTTAAGGAAATAAAATTTATTTATAAGACATTAGTTTTGTCCTTGGATTACCCTTTATGTGTTACCCCTAACTTTTCTTTTATTCCAGCCAATGGTCGATAATAGGAGGACTCGTGCGAACAACCGATGTGAAGATCAATGTGATGATTGTACTAATGAGATGCCCAATCCAATGGGAGCGAGAATCATGAAATTTGTCACACTTCTCTCTAAGATAACTCAAGATTTGAAAAGAAACATGGGTTAAGAGGAACGTTCAACCCCACCCCCCCCCCCCCCTGAGAAAGAAAAAGTCGCTATCGAGAGCTTCATGAGTTAAAGGCCTTCTACTTTTAATGGATCATATGATCCCTCAATCACTGAACAATTGATCAAATCCATTGAAAAGATCTTCTCCATCCTTCAATGTTCTGAACAAGAGAAGGTTCTCTTGGATTCTTATCATATGGAGGGTGAAGCTGATCAATGGTGGGAATTGATCAAAAATATGAATCCTGAGGAGGAGATCGAGGCGTTGGAATGGAAGGATTTCCGGAAGATGTTTTTCGATAAATATTTTCCGCGCACCCTCTGGCTTAAGATGGAAAGGCACTTCCTTTCCCTTAAGAAAAAAAGATGACTAATATGTTAGAGTGTACAATGAAAACTTCACAAGGCTTTCACGATATGCTTCCGGCTTTGTCGTTACCCCCAAATGCAAGGTTGACTGCTTCTTTGGTGGGCTGAAACCCAGCCTGCGGAAAGTGCTGGTAATCCATGACTTTGACAGCTATAAGTAAATTATCTGATTAGCCCTCAAGGTTGAAATAGAGATCGGAGAATCTTAGGGGTATCATGGGGATAAGAAGCATGACGTGGAATTCAATGTTGGTGGTTCGGTGGATAAATCCAATGGTGCTAAGAAGATCCAGCACCCCACTTGTCAAAGGTGTGGAAAGAAGCACCCTAGAAATTGCCTGAAGAGTACAAGAAAATGCTTTAGGTGTAGAAGAGAATGTCACCTAGATGTTAACTATTGGCAAGAAAGACCCGCAGCTGCAAAAAAGGATATTAATGCTCTGTTCGAACCTCAATGCATGGTTCATTTCAACAACTGCAATGAACCCGGGCATCTTCCAAATCAATACCCTAAGCCAAGGGTTTTCTGAGGCAACCAACAACCTCCAAGGTAGCAAGGGGGAGATTTTTCCATCACTAATGCCAAAGTGAACCCCGACAATGAAGTGGTGATGGGTATGCTAGTTATTCATTCAAGAATAGAGAACGTACTTTTTTGTTCAGTTTCTACGCATTCTTTTATATCTTTAAAGTTTAGTAGAACAATCCCAGCACCACCACAAATCATGGAAGTGAAAATGTTAGTGAGTACGGCAAATTGGTAAATCATTGCATCCCATGAATATAACTCCTCCTCTATCATAATCTGTGGATTGAACTTCCTGGATAACCTCATCATACTCCCTATAGTGGAATTTGATGCAATTCTTGGCATGTATTGGCTTTCCTTATATAGATCCAACATAAATTTCCATGAGAAGAAAACCACTCTTCATGTGGAGAATCGACCCCTGATTCTTTATAAGTGAAAGGAGGAAGATGAATCTTATTTAGCTAAATAATCTCAAGCATGGATATTAATACCCTATGATCACGAATATCTAGCTCAGATGATTGAGTCTAAGGAGGAAACCATCCTAGAAGAAATTCCTATTGGGAGGGAATTCTCTGAAGTGTTTCCTGAGGAATTTCCTGGTCTTCCTCCTAAAAGAGATGTTTAATTCTCAATTGATCTTATACCTGGGATGTTGACAATATCCAAGACTCTGTATAGAATGGTTGTTGTAGAGATCTAGGAGCTAAAGAAATAATTACAGGAGAATATGGATAAAAGGTTTATATGCCCAAGTGCTTCACCATGGGGCGCACCAGTCCTATTCATCAAGAATAAGTATAGGTCAATGCTTATTTTCATCGACTATCATGAGACCAACAAAATCATGATAAAGAACAAGTATACTCTCCCATGAATTTATGACTTGTTCGATCAGTTGTGTGGAGCACAATACTTCTCCAAGGTGGATCTGCGGTCGGGATATTATCAAGTAAAGGTGAATAAGGAAGATATCCCTAAGACTGCTTTTCGTACAAGATGTGGGAACTATGAATTCATAGTAATGCCTTCCAGACTCACTAATGCTCCATTAATCTTCATGGACTTGTGAATAGAGTCTTTAGAGATTAACTCGACAAGTTTGTGGTAGTTTTTATAGATGATATTCTGATATACTCCAAAACCAAGGAGGATCATGAGGAGCATCTAAGAACAATACTAGAGACCTTGAGGAAGGAGAATCTCTATGCAAAGTACATCAAGTGTGAGTTCTGTTTGAAGGAGGTCTCATTATTGGGCCATATCATCACAAGAAATAGGATATCTTTGGATCCCTCCAAAACAAATGCAATTGAGGGATGGTCGACGCTAACATCGGTAACGGATATCCGTAGCTTTTTGTGGTTTGCTGGATATTATCGATGATTTGTGAGAAAATTCACATGATTTTTCAACCCTATTACCAAGATAACTCGGAAGGGAGTAAAGTTTTCTTAGATTGATGAATGTGAAGAAAGCTTCAAGGAGTTGAAAAGGAGGATTATCACTGCATCTGTTATCACTTTACCCATAAGTGGAGAATTTTTTGTGGTATTCATTGATGCTTCGAAGAAGGGCATGGGATGTGTGTTGATGCAAAATGAAAAATTCATTGCCTATGCTTTAAGGAAATTGAAAGTTCATGAACAGAACTATCCAACACATGAACTCGAGTTGGTTGTAGTGATCTTCACTTTGAAAATTTGGCGTCATTATCTCTTTGGGGAGAAATGTGAAATATATAAGGACCACAAAAGCATAAAGTATATATTCACATAGAAAGAGTTGAACACGCGCCAATGAAGATGGTTATAGATGATCAAAGACTATGATTTCTCAATCCATTACCACCCTGGGAAAGTGAACAAGGTGGCAGATGACCTAAGTAGAAAGGACCCAATGATTCTATCATTGATGAGAATTGAAAAGGATCCAATATTCTTAGATTTTATGAATATGGACATGGGAATCATAAAGAAGGAAACATCATCAATCTTTTCATAAATGATTTCTCAACCGTCACTTTTGGAAAGATTAAAGGATGCTCAAAAGGATGATGTGAGAATTCAGGAAAAAGTGGAAGATATCAGAAAAGGGAAATCCTTGGATTTTAATGTTAATGAAGAAGGAATTGTGAGATTTGGGAAAAGACTATGTGTTCCATAAAGTCCGGAGCTGAAAAAGGAACTTTTGGATGATGTACATAGTTCAAATTTCTCTATTCACCTAGGAAACACAGCGATGTATCAAGATCTCTGAGAGCATTATTGGTGGGATAATATGAAGAAGGAGATCGCTGAATATACATCAAAGTGCCTGGTGTGTTAGCAAGTGAAGGCGTAGAGGTATAAGTCTAAGGGGATGATGCAACCATTTCCCATACTAGAATGGGAATGGGAGAACATCACCATGGACTTTGTCACCAGACTTCTGAAGACATCCAAAGGCAACAATGCAATTTGGGTTGTTGTGGATCGTCTTACAAAGTATGCACACTTCATTGTAATTCGAGAGGATATCTTATTGCATCAACTGGAACAGATATATATCAAGGAAGTGGTAAGGCATCATGGAGTACCACTATTTATTGTGTCTGATCAAGATCCAAGGTTCACCTCTAAGTTTTGGAAGAGTCTTCAACATGCTCTGAATACTGAACTGAACATCAGTATATCCTATCATCCTCAAATTGATGATCAATCTGAGTAGACTATTCAAACACTTGAGGACATGTTGAGAGCATGATCAATGGACTTTAAAGGAGGATGGGATCAATATCTTCCTCTGGTTGATTTCTCTTATAATAATAGTTTCCACTCGAGCATCCAAATGGCACCATATGAAGCCCTTTATAGGAAAAGGTGCAGAACACCGGTGTGTTGGGATGAGGTCGGTGAGCGTAACTGCTTGGACCAGAAATGGTCAAAGAAATGGTGGAGAAGGTGAAAACCATTCAGCAGCATATCAAAGCAGCCCAGAGTTGACAAAATATTTATGCAGACAGTCATCGAACAAACCTTGAGTTTAAAGTTGGAGACATGGTATTTCTACGCATATCTCCGTGGAATAAGGCCATGAGGTTTGGAAAGAAAGGGAAGTTAAGTCCAAGGTACATCGGCCCCTTTGAGATTATTGATCATGTCGAGGATATAGCCTATCGACAAGAACTTCCACCTACCATGGCCAAATTACATGATTTCTTTCATGTATCCCTATTAAGGAAGTACATACCAGACCCTTCATGTGTACTCTTTTCCGATGTGGTACAGTTAGTGTATGATCTTTCTTATGAGGAGAAACCAGTGACGATCTTAGATTGTAGAGAAAAATTTCTACGAAATAAGATAATTACCCTTGTCAAGGTTTTGTGTCAAAACCACAAGTTTGAAGAAGTAGCATGGGAATCGAAGGAAATGATGAAGGAGAGTTACCCACGTCTGTTTTAGTGTGGGAAAAGAAAATTTCTAGGGTGAAATTTCTTAAGGGGGGAAGATTGTAACGACCCAAACATTCATTAATGGAAATCCCTCTTGATCAAATTAAATGTATCTTTATCTAAAATTTATATATAAAATGTCAACTTCTTTGGTTTTATGTTAATAATTGTGACCATTTCTAATATATCCGTTGAACAGTGATCACATGATTAGTATAAATATAAGGCTATAAAAAATCCAATTTACTCAAACAAAGGATGCGATGGCCTCATCCAGTAGACGTGCCTCATACGAATCCCATTTATTAGAGCTCATAAAGGAGGTTGCGTCATTGGGATTCTCTCTTGACCAAGCCCAAGCCGAGCTTGAATATGTTAAGCTCGATCGGGACCGCCTACGAGAGAAATGGAAGTTGATAGAGATTACCACCCGAGCAATGTTATTCGAGCCACCCCAAGAGTATGTCACCATCGTACACCTTACTCTTAGGTCTTATGCGGGTGTTATAAGGGGTTATGTAACAAGACCTTAGCACTATAGTTATGTACATTATTTTTGTATATAATAATGAATATACTTTCATTTTATTATTGTTACCTTGTAAATTGTTTTTAAAACTCAAATAGTATTTTTAGTTAAAGTTCAACTAAGAAATCTATTTTGATGAATTAATGGATTTCTGAATTAAATAATATTTTAATAAAATATTATTATTGTTCTTAAATTAAGTTTTATTAAATATAAATGATCGTATAATATTATGAATGCAATCATAATTTTTATTAAGGTTTGAAATCCATTTTTGCCAAAACCCGTGAATTTTTGATAAATGTCAGTTTTTATTTTAAAAGTGAAAATTAACATATTTAGAAAATTATTTAGATAAAATAAATATTATTTCTGGAATCAGGACATTGAAATTATCCAATAGTAATTTTTCATAATTTTCTGAGACAGTCAAATTTTTGGGTAAAAATTAAATACCATTTAAATATATAACGTGTTTTATGACATCATAATGACCCAATAGTGATGTAATAAAATACTATAAGCTTTATTTTTGACCAATATATGTTTTACCATTAAAATAATGTGGTTTTAGGTTTTTTGACTTATTTTAAAAAGTATTAATGGACCCTTCAAGACTTATTAAACGTCTTGTCTTTTTAAATTGTTTTCCTTCAGAGTGTGACTCACCTCCACATAAGAAACCCCATTATTTTAAGAACTTCAGACTTTGGCCTTATAAAATATTGTGTTACACTTCCCTTTTCCAAAAACTATGGGCAAAAACCATGGTCTGGATTGTGGTTTGGATTAGTTTAATGTGAGGTGTCCCAAACCTAAATAATAAAGAATTCCCTCACCTTTCCTTTATAAACCCACCCAAGCTCCAACTTCCTCCTCACTAAAATCATTTTGAGTTCATCCAACATCTTTACTACTCTCTCTAGAATCCTACCAAGGTGCCCCAATCTCCCAAGAATCCTCTCTCAAGCCTTTGGAATCACACTTCTAAGTAAGGGTTTTTCTTCCTTCCTCATTTTTGTCCAATATTCTTTAAATTTTTATTCCCTTTTAATTTCAATTATAAATGTTTTGGTATAGTTTTAAACCTCCCACATACTTCCCTCTTTATGTTTGAATGATGGGAGACCCCTTTCTCTCTCATTAAATGCCTCCCATGTACACATGTTTCTATGTCGAAATTTCGAATGGATTTTCTCTCTTTTATTTTATATTCAAGCAATTCTTTTGTATCATGACTCTAAATTCCATTACAATTGTTGGGACATGTATCTATATGACCCCCTTACTTTCCATTTCATGTAAATATGATGAGACACTCATTTATCTCTCATCAACCATTTTTATGATTTCTTACGTCACGTCGTTACGCTTCCGAAATTGCACCATTTTTCCAAGCAAAAGTCATTGTGTAGTGAATACCATGCCCATTTCTCTATCAAGGGTATTCACCTATATGCACAATTACTTATTGTTTAAATAGTTTCATGTATGTATTCTACATTCCTTTATCGTGGAATAAATTATGATTTTTTATGAATCCATGTTATATGATCTATGTGGAACACTTATGCATGAAATGAAATGTTTAAGAAGGGTGTGCCCTTATAGGGCTCCAATACGTTGGGTAAAGTATAGTATCATGATACGTCATGTGCAATGGGTGTTTACTCATGCTAATTCAAGTTAAATGAGGTTTTACTCATGCTTCATGTGCAATGAGGATTTACTCATGCTTCATGTGCAATGAGCCTTGGCTCATGCTAATTCCATGTTAAGTGTTGTTGCCACATTTCCATATTTTGATTATAATGCTTTATCATGACTTTATGTTTATGCTTATATTATTCTCTAATGATAAAACTATTGTCTAAAATGAATTGTATTCCTCATGTTACTCTATGTTTATTCCTTTACTGGTCTTTATATCTCACCCTTTTCTTATGCATGTCCTCAGGTTATCCCATGCAATGCTAAGTACGAGGGAATATAGTGGTCATGTAAAGGAATTTTTCAATAAAGATGTTTTATTTCATGTTTTAAGTTGTTATGTAAGGATATTAATCCCCAAATACACTAGACCTGTTGATATTCTATGTTGTATCAAGTGAATTTTATGTAATAAATTATGTTTAATTGTGTAATAAAAGACCAGGGTTTTCATAAATACCTTCTTCATGTATTCTCTAAAAATATTATAATAACTTAAATTATCATAAAACCTTATTGAATACGTTCATTCTTCCTTATTACTTATGCAAAATGTAGAATATTGGATATACTCTTTAAATCCAAAAAATTTTGTAAACTCTAACAATGATGGAATAAACAAACCATTAATCAGTTCCAAGGTAGTCAATAATATCCGATTTAAGTTATCCAAATCAATAATCTCTTTATTCCAACATCATTATCTAATTATCAGAATAATATTGTGTTTTATCTTTACCTCCACTGTATATTTTCCAAAAAAAATTAACTTGCATCTATGTCACTTTACTTAGTACCACACAATCTCAAATACTTAATGAAATAGTACTACAGTAAAATCTTTATATACTTCATAGTCCTTGAAAAATATTCAAATAAAATAATTCTTGAATAGTCATATTGATCATTACTC
Source organism: Viscum album (assembly GCA_963277665.1). Classification (NCBI taxonomy): domain Eukaryota; kingdom Viridiplantae; phylum Streptophyta; class Magnoliopsida; order Santalales; family Viscaceae; genus Viscum; species Viscum album. The sequence goes on from OY728130.1 coordinate 512,771,190, forward strand.
TTTATTTTCAGTAGAATCATAACTTGATCAGTATCTAATAGAATTATTATGGGTATATTCCTTTGACGATTGAGACATTTATTTGCATAGTGTCTCATCTTCTTGCAGTTAAAGCATTGTAAATTAGAGACTTTTTTCTTATCCTTGCAATCACAAACTTGTTGTTCTTTTTCTCCACACTAATAAAAATCTCACATTCCCTCCAAGTATTTACCTAGTTGATTCTTTCTGTAGTTATCACATGTGGTAAAATCCTTCTTTCCTTTCTTCCCTTTATTCTTCTTTTTCTCTAACATTCTCTTCTTATCTTTCTTCCCTTCAAATCCATAGGACTTGGAGAATTATTTACTTAACTTATTAACACATGATATAATTTCCTCATATGATGATAATACATGGGATACTATTTTCCTTTGAAATTTTGGCTTAAGACCACGAAATATATGAAACCTATTACTCTTTGGATCATGTGCATTGGTGGAGTTATTATTCCTTCTACTTGGAACCATTTATATAAGATGACCTATAGTGGATTAGATTATAAAGTTAGGTACTTTGTATAACTCTAAATATGGTATAGCACATAACATAAATGTATGCATCGTAAATTATAGAATCATAAACTTTTGTTTCTTTGGGGGAATTTTTACTTTAAAATCCTTCATAATGGTAGGTAAATAAAATGTGAATTATCCTAAGAATATCTCATGATAGTATCAAACTAGGTGCATAGTAAGGCCTTTTGTCGTGTATCGGGTTACCCCGAGTCAAGATTGGAACACCTTGTCCGAGTTATTACTCCTAAGTACACCTATGATAGAATCATGACCACTTGTTGTATCCAAACAGGAATGTAATTCCTAATAATTCCCACATAATCTCTACATTGCCAAAATTTTAGGATGTTACTCTATACTTATCATCAAAGTCTATCTTAGGGTTGTGATCCTTAATCTAAGTTTTCTGAATCTAATTTTCAATATTGTTGTTAAACTTCCTTTGATACCAACTGTAACGTCCTGACTCCAGAAGCCCAAAGTCGGTGCATTATTTTAATACATTGGAATGATTACAAGGAATCAAAATCTCAAAGGACTGATCAGTTTAACGGTCTTGAAAAATTGATTACATACATCAACTTTACATTATAATTCAAAACATAATATAAAACATAGATAATTCTTTGATAACGCTATTATTCTCCTAGATTAACCCTACACATCAATCATAAAACACTTCTTAGCATACTAGGAAAATAAAACATAAGAAATGGGTGAGCTCAGATGCTCAATATAGGTAAAAAATCAATAAAAGCTTTCATAAATAAGCATAAACTTTTAAGTAAAGGTATAAAACTAAAACACAGGCCTTTTAAAACATAATCTTCAGAAAAATATGGAAAAAATATATCAAATAATTCCATTTAAACATTTAGATGGATGTTCTACTAGTCAAATTATCACATTTAATATCAATAACTAATCTCATAATAATGGAATGCATAATGTGAGACATCATAAACATATCGTCAAGGCTTCAGCCAAGACACCATACATAATTGGGTAAGAAATTAGTCAAAACCCAAACATAATTGTCTCATGAGACCTACCAATGCATCACGGGGATATAGTGGTCCCCGCATAACACTTAAAAAGTCCAAATTATTCCTCTTATGAAAGGGGTAAAACATAACCAACATAAACATTCATATTAAAACTCTCATATGAAATATAAACGCTTAAACTATAAGCTGTGAATGGTATCAAAATATCACATCCATAGTCAAACATATCATAAACACTTCAATACAATATGTAAGATGTTGGTCGTAGTATATTACTCAAGAGGGGAGGGGTGAATTGAGTAACTATAAAAATTTCTGTAAAAAGTATTTCTAAAATATTTCCCAAAATTAAATAAAGCCCAGTGAATCAAGGTTATACAGTTATAAGAGTTTGACTATTTGAATAACTTAGATGATTGATTAGTTCTTGGTAATCTTAATATCAGTTTTTAATATTACTTTTGAAGCTATTCTACTAAGACAAAACAGTTATAACTTCTTTCCAAGATTAACTATCAAAGTGAAGTTAGAGATTTCTGAGTTATATAGAAAATCAATAAAATATAGAAAACTAAATTGAGCATCACAGCGGATATGAAACAAGTGGTTCAGTCTCAAGACGAGACCTAATCCACTCCACTTGGTGATCACCTACAACCAAGCAGTTTATATAAATAAACTTTGATCCACACCCTGGATTGGGGTTAACAACAGTACGAAAGACTGTCCAGGACACACAGGGACCTCTTCCACAGTTCTTCGTGGGTACAAACTACCAGGCCACCCAAGGACCTCTTCCACACTTATCAGTGGGTATAAACAAGAGTAAAATAATGTTTGAGTAAGGATATATCGTATCCTTTATTTTAATGAGGGAGACAGAATGTGTTATTATACAGGAACACATTCTGATCGAAAGATAATAAAATTGATACACAACAGAGCAAAAGTATTGAGATAGGTTTAGAGGTGCTCTGAGTGTTAGACATTACAGATCTGGAATTATAAGATGAGGTAGATGCAGAACTCAAGTCCTCGTCTATAAAACAGAGTTTCACGATTCAGCATGTGTTCTTCTTGAGGTTTGACAGTGTGAATATGTTCTCGGTTTTGGGCTTCAAATATGCTTCGTGTGTTCTTCAACAGTGTCGAGTTGCATTCTATAGGCCTTTCTTTTAAAAAATTTCTCTATGTGTGTTCTTCATTATAGTTCTCTCGCCCGATTGGTTTTATTTCTCATGCATATATTATTTTTGGGCAGCACTTTTCTTTTATCTTGGAAAGCATGTGTTGGGGCTGATAGGTTGCATGTATTCTGCACGTCGTACCTCATATTGTCAGATGATGTGTCTACAAAGAAACATTAATTATTTTAGTGCATTAAAGTCATAAAATATGACTGTTAGAGATTAAATTGAAATACGAAAAAATATATATTAGGAAATGGTGTCACAGTATGTCATCGAAATGGTGTCTCCTTCACATAGTGTCTGGATTGGTCACGGTGTCTCGTAGTCATGGTGTCTCATGGTCATAGTGTCTAGATGTTTATGGTGTTTTCTTGTTCATGGTGTCTACTTGTTCACAGTGTCTTCTTGTTCACAGTGCCTGAAGGTAACGGTGTATCATAGTCAAGAGGGGTCATGGTGTCTGGATGTTTATGGTGTCTGTTTGTTCACGGTGTCTGCTTTTTCATGGTGTCTAAAGGTAACGGTGTCTCAAAATTGCAGTGTCTCATTTCACGGTATCTGCTTCACGGTGCCAGAAAAACATAACCAGTGGCAGACTCATGGTGTCTCATACTTTTCAAAATAACTGTATTCAGACTTAAGAAATGATGATCATAGAATGTATTATAATTAATCATTTATCAAATAAGATATTATAAAAGTAAATCAAGAATAGTATAAAGTAATTAAACTGAATATAGAGAAATAAAGATCTTGAATGTATCTTCATAAATCATGAGAATACTTAAGAAATAATACACATGATTTGATATAATTTATAGGATTTAACCAGGTTGAATAAGATTTGTGATCATTAAAACATGATTAGTACATGAGGAGTCCAACAATATCCCCTTTTTTGATGATCACAAATCATGTAAATTTAAAGTGTATATTTGATTCAACTATAGATATAGAGATAAATGTCTAACATATAGATATTTCTCCCCCTTTTGGGATTATCAAAAAGATATAAGAAGATAAGTCATGAAAAGTGCACATTTCATTAAGCAAAGAAGGTCCAGTACAAACAGAAAGGAGAAAAACAAAATCAATATCATTCCTATCAAAAAGTAGTAATCAATATTCTTATTTATGGGCTAGCCTTCTCTTTGCCTTCAACGGAAATAGTAGAAGAGGAAGTCATAGTATAAGAGATCGAGATAGAAGAAGGGAGTGAGGTGGTTGATAGAGAGAGTGAGGTGCTTGATAGAGAGTGTAAAGTTAGGCCTTCAAAAAAAGATAGAGCTAGAGTAAGAGTAGTAGAAGATCAAGAAATTTTTTGATCAAGGATCACAGGCTTGATATAACTCAGTGCTTGGCTGACAGACATAGTAGTTGAGGATAGGGAAGAGGTGAAGGTAGGCTGACTAGGTCTCAGAGAAGCAACTGCAGGAGCAACAATGGTTGTACTCTGTACATGAAGGTAAGGCCTCAGAATCTTAATGAAATCTACAATGATCTCTCCACCATACTACATGGCATTATCCAAATCATCCTTTTTCTCCATACACTTGTCCAACAATCGAGTGAACTAAGTGAGCTTTTGGACTTGGGTCTTGAAAGCTTTAGTCATAAGAGGAATTCTTAGATTTTCCACAAGACACTTGAAATTATTTGTCATATCAGTCTTTGAAAAGATTCAGTTGAAGTAGAAATCCACTTTCTTGGAAATCTATTACTGATCATCATTAGAAATTTTTGATTGGATTTGGACCAGGTCAAGAACTTGGTCACTGTTCTTGATAACTTTAGAGAGAGAAGCTGTGTTGAAACCACTGAGTACATTCTGAAGCTCTTCTTTGACCATTGTTCTGAGTAGATCACTCTCTAAAGAAGGTTTAGAGGATTGACCAGAGGCTTTAGAAGTATTGACAGTGGTGGTGAGATATTTCAGTTGGTTCATCAATTTTTGAAGACATCTCGTATACTCATCAGTGATTTTGTTAAGATTTACAGCAATCTCTCTCATCTCCTTCACAATATGTTTGTTCCTTTTAGCAACCATTTAATCTAAGGAAGCTAAATAAGGTTGAATCTGATACACAACATCCTGTGGAGTTTGAGTAATAACAGGTTCTACAGAAGGAGAAACAAGATTTGGTCTGGAATGCATCTCTTTCTGTATTTCTTCGATCATACCTCTCAATGTCTTCACTTTATCACTAAGCAGCCTGTTTTCAACTCTAAATTCCTGAATTTCATAAATCATTTTAGGTTGAATCTTCCAAATAACTTTCTCCAATAATAAAGAGGAATATTTCTCACTTAGATGTGTCACAAGAGCAGTTTTAGAATTCAGGAATTTTTCAACACCAGACAAAAGGGTAGCACCAAATTTCTTTAGATCATCCTTACTCACCAAGGATGATTGTTCTGATGAAGGTTCAGAAAAATGTATTGATACGGTTTCAGGTTCCTTTGCATGGGATATATTAGAGACTGATTTCAACTAGAATAAAGAGGAAATTTCAAGGCCTTTTGCTGAGACTTTTTGAGATTCATACACATCATAGAAACTGTGGAACTTATATTGAGTGTCTACAAATTTCAGATCAATCAGATTTGGTACTTCAAGATATTCCAGATTTGGGGGTTTCTCTCCCTCAATGGTTGCATCCTTCTCAGGGCTGAGAGGTTTAGGATCTTGATCTAATTCCACAAAAACAGCTCTTGGTTCCTCACCCATTTTCTGCCTAGCCAGCTTCATCCTTTCCTCAGCTGAAGAAATGATTTCAGGAACAGATTGTTCCACTAGGAGTTCCTCAAGATTATCTTCTTGCATACCAGGTAGCTCTTCCACTATAGGTTCTTCCATGGAATTACTTTCAGTTTATTTGGCAACAGATTCAGTTTCAGCATCGGGTTGAGCTTCCAGAGTAACTACTTTTGTAGGTGTAGGGACTTCTTTTTCACCTACCACAAGTGGGATAGGAGTACTGTCTTCCTGAATAGAAATAGTTTCCCTAGGAGGCATAGCAGCCTCTTCTTCTTCTTCATAAGAGTACTCAACAATCTCATCTAGTTCCAAACCAGGATCAGAAATATTTCTTGGTCTTGAGGGATGTTCCACTGGATTTAATTTCTCCTAAAAACTATCAAAGTCTTCCACCCATTCCTTTATCCAAGGATTCCAATTAATCTTCATTCTCTTGATAGTGGATTTTGAGAGGCAGAATTCACAATCCTTAATTACTTCCTCATTAGATCCAAACATACCTTTGTCATGAAGCATGAATGAGATAAGCCTAGAGTAAAACAGGGACGTTGACTTGGATGTGGATTTGATCAGCTCGCACATATGGTGTATGATATACTTGCACAGGTTGATATTATTCTCATTTTTCATAAGATGAATCAGAAATACATCCTGATATTTCAAAACAGCAAAATAACCTTTTCTAGGACGAACCAGATTCTGTATAAACTTGAACAGAAGCCCTGATTCTCCATCTAGTTTAGTAGTAATGGCTCTCCTCTTGGTTCCATTTCTATTTAAGGATTTCAAATCATCTTCCAGGTTAAATAATTCGGTTGAAGGTGGAGGTACTCTCTGATAATCCTCACAGATTCCTTCATGAGGTATCCTAAGGCATGCTGCCCATAACCTCAAAGAGAATGAGCATCTCTACCCATTGATCCAGCTTCTCAAAGCATAACTATCACCAGAATAAAAATATAATTGTACATACTGATAAAACTGAGCTACTAACTTAGGGTAGATAGGTCTGACTTCCTTTAAAAACCACTCTAACCAGCCTTGCTGTTCTAAAACATTCAACACTAGAGACTTATTGGACAGAATCCACTTGGGGAAAACCTTTTTCTCGAGTACAACAACTCGGTTTACTAGATTTGTATTTAGAGTTCCTTTGGGTGATATCTTAGGTGCAATATTCTTCTTCATTGAGCTAGGTTTCTTAGGAGTTGATGATGAAGGGAACTTCATCCTGGGCATCTACCAAAGGTTCGAGAGAGAGAGAGAAGAGTTTCAGGGTTGAAAAAGGGTTCAAAAATAGTAAATAGATGAATCCTCGAGTGAAGAATCGAGTGATACTTTCTTTATTTTATCATTTAGGAATACCAAACATCGCAAAAGTAAAAGTACGGGAAATTAAAAAGGGGAAAAGAATAATTACCACTATACATGTTTTTTTTACTAAAAAATCATAATGAATTTTTACGATGAGACAGTGCCTGGTCATTATGGTGAGACAGTAAATGCACTTTATGGTGATATAGTGAATGAACTTCATGGTGAGATAGTAAACATGAAATTTACGGTGAGACAGTAACTGTCAAACAGTAATTACGAAACACTAACTAAGAAACCGTATCCATGAAAAAGTAAAGTATAAAACTGTAAGATATCGAATTAGTAAGACATGAAACAGTAAGATATCAAACAGTAAGACATGAAACAGTAAGATATCTATTTGAGGTTTATCATGACTTTTTTATGTATGATGTAGTCTATTCTTTCATAAGTTAATGGTTTGGTGAATATATCAGCAAGCTAAAAAGCAGTACTAATGAATTCCAAAGTGATATCACCTTTTTGATAATGATCTATCAAAAAGTGATGTCTTACATCAATATGCTTTGTCCTAGAATGTGAAACCAGATTTTTTGAGATGTTAATAGCACTTTTGTTGTCACAGTTTATAGGCACATGCCTGAAATGATATCCATAATCTAGTAATGTGTGTTTCATCCACAAAATTTTTGCAAAACAACTACCAGCAGCTATGTATTCAGCTTCTACAGTAGATAATGAAACACAATTTTGTTTCATACTACACCATGATACTAGTGACTTTCCTAAAAAGTGACATGTTCCAGAGGTGATTTTTCTATCTAACTTCTATCCACTGAAGTCAGCATCAGAATAACTCACTAATTAAAATTATTGTCCTCTAGGATAGAACAGTCCTAGATTGGGTATATGCATGAAGTATTTGAAAATTCTATTTATAGCATTTAAATGAGATTCTTTAGGATTTTCTTGAAAATGAGCACACATACACACACTAAACATAATGTCAGGATGACTAGAAGTTAAGTAGAGTAAACTTCCAATAATTTTTCTATAAGTGGTTTGATCAACAGATTTTCTATCTTCATCAAGATCCAACTTACAAGTGGTACTCATGGGAGTGTCACTACTTTTAGTGCTATACAATCCAAAAAGTTTTAGAATATCTCTAGTATATTTTCTCTGAGTTAAAATAATTCCATCATTATTTTGAAAGATTTGAAATCTGAGAAAGAATTTCAGTTCACCTATTAAACTCATTTCAAATTCATTTTGCATCATTTTAGAAAAATCAACACATAAAGAATTTTTTGAAGATCCAAAAATAATATCATCTACATAAATTTGAACAACTAAAACATCATTAGGAAGTCATTTTATAAAAAGGGTAGGATCAAATATTCCTTTTGTAAAACCTTTGGAAATAAGAAAAGTACTCAACCTATCATACCAAGCTCTTAGAGCTTGTTTTAAACCATATAAAGCTTTTGATAATTTGAAGATATGATTTGGAAAATGGGGGTTTGTAAAAACCGCGGGGTTTTTCCAGAAAAACATCCTCAGATATATACCCATTTAAGAATGCAATTTTAACATCCATTTGATATAGTTTGAAATTCAGATGAGCAGCATAGGCAAGCAAGATTCTGATGGCTTCAAGTCTAGCTACTAGTGTAAAGGTCTCTTCATAATCAATTCCTTCTTCTTAACTATATCCTTGTGCAACTAATCTAGCCTTATTTCTAACTATATTACCATCTTCATCTACCTTATTTATAAACACCCATTTAGTGTATATGGTGAATGTTTCCTTTAGTCTTTTAAAAAGTTTCCAAACTTTGTTTCTTTCAAACTGATTAAGTTCTTCTTACATAGACATCACCCAAAATTCATCATTTATAGCATCATTAATGTTTTTAGGTTCAAGTTGTGACTAGAAGACTTGATGTTCAACCTGATTTCTAAGAGAATCTCTAGTTTGAGTTTCTTTATCTAAGTCTCCTACAACAACATCTAAGAGATGGTTCTTAAGGGTTCTAACTGCTCTAGAAAAGGATGGACTAGTAATTTCAGGTTCATTAATAGGTTCAGGTTCATTGTGACTTGATTCTAAGGAATTTCCAGAACTGGGAGTTTTCACAAATTATTTCATAGAATGTTCTGAAGATTTTAGATTAATGTTCTGATTTGATACATCATTCTCTAGGTTTTCTAGAATTATTTTAGGCTCATTTGGATCTATTTCATCAAATTTGACATGAACAGATTCTTCCACACATTTAGTTCTTTTATTGAACACTCTATAGGCTTTCCTAGACAAGGAATATCCTAAAAAGATACCTTCATCACTTTTGGATGAAAATTTTTCAAGATTGTCCTTAGTATTAAGGATATAGACTTTACAACCAAAAACTTTGAAGTAGTTAACATTGGGTTTTCTATTGTTCCATAACTCATAAGGAGTCCTTTTAAGAATAGGTTGGATCAAAACTCTATTGATTATTTAGCATGCTGTATTGACAGCTTCATCCCAAAAATAAATAAGTAGGTCATACTCACTAAGAATTCTTCTAGAAATATCTTGTAGGGTTCTATTTCTTCTCTCTATAACTCCATTTTGCTGAGGTGTTCTAGGGGAAGATAAATTGTGACTATAACCATATTGGGAGAAAAAGGATTCAAACTCTTGATTTTCAAACTCACGACCATGATCACTTCTTAAGGATTTAATTCTAAGTCAACCAATATTTTCTATAGACTTGGAATATTTATTAAAATAAGAGCAGGCTTCACTTTTGTGAACTATAAAGAAGGTCCAAGTATATCTAGAGAAGTCATCTACAAGAACATAAACATAGTGATTCCCATTTAAACTAGAAACTCTAGATAGTCCAAACAAATCCATGTGAACCAGTTCGAGAGGTTGAGAAGTTGACACTTCTTTCTTTGGTTTGAAGGAAACTTTGTGTTGTTTTCCTTTTTGACAAGGATTACACACTTTTTCATTTGGAAACTATAGTTTGGGTAAGTCTTTAACTAATATTTTTCTAGTTAGATTTCTAAGGGAGTGAACATTAAAGTGTCCTAGTCTCCTATTCCAGAGCCAAGACTCTTTATGAAATACACTTAAGCATGAAACATTTTGGGAAGATAAAGAATCTAAGTTAATATAGTAAATATTATCACTTATTAATGTAGAAAATACTAATTCACCTTTAGAATTAAAGAAATTGCAAGCATCATTTTCAAATATAACATGAAATCCATCATTACATAATTGTGAGATACTAAGAAAATTATATTTTAATCCATCAACAAAAAGTACTTTAGAAATTAAAAATGAGTTAGAGTTATCGATTTGGCTGAGGCCAATAATCTTTCCTTTGGAATTGTCACCAAATGTGACATATCCTCCATCTATTTTGATTATTTTCTTGAAGTATGAGTAGTCTCCTGTCATGTGCCTTGAGCATCCACTGTCCAAGTACCGTAGACTTTTATAAGAACTCTTTAAGTATATTTCCTACAAAAATATTAAGAAAAAACAGACTTTGGTACCCATAATTGTTTAGGTCTAGTAATATTAGTGATAAGTTCTTTAGGAACCCATATTTTCCTCATAGGTTTCCTATAATCATTATGTAGATTATTTGAAAAATAAAATCTCTTCAGTCCAAAAAAACTTGAAACAATAGAATATGTATCATGAATTGAATTAGTTTATTTATGTCCATAACTGGGAGTAAAACAGTATGTCCAATATTTAGAGTCTAAATTTGTTCTACCAAGGTTTATTTTACCAGGTTGATAACCAATGCTAGTGTTATATTTAGGGTAAATTTGTTTTCCTAGAATTTGGGTGAGGTTATTTTTCTATTGGTAAACTTTTCTAGGTCATTATTCAATTTATCATTAGGCATTTTTAATTCATTGTTCTCTTTGAGCAGTTGAGCATTTTTCTCTTTTTCAGTTGTGAGTTTAGATTTAACAGTCACAGTAAGAGTATGTGGTTTCTTCAATGATTTATATTTGTCTTTTAGTTCATTTCATGTTTCCTCAAGAATGTTATAGTATTCAAACATTTCTTCATTAGTCATATTTTTAGAGTCACTCTCATCTCCAGAATAGTATGAATTATTTACAGAGGATTCCAGTGTTACCTCAGATGTGTTTGTCATAAAACACATATTGGATTTATTTTCATGTTCATAATTTGATGTTTCTGAGTCACTTGAACTATCCTTAAATCACTCCAGGTTGATTTCATTTGCTTTTTATACTTCTTTTCCTTGTCCTCATATTTATTTTTGTACTTGATCTTTAAACAGTCAGCCTTGATATGTCCTTTCCACTTACACTCATAGCAAACAATTTCATCAGTCTTGTCACTTATTTTCCAGTCCTTATTCCAATTTCCTTTTTGGTCATATTTTCCCTTGAAGTTAGGCTTTCTGAAAAAGTTCTTCTTCTTGTAAAATCTCTTGAATCTTCTGGCTAATTGAGACATTTCCTCATCACTGTCGAATGATGATTTCTCATCACTGGAACTTTTTATAGAAGCTTCTAGTCTCCTTTTGTCTTTGTGCTTAGGTCTGGTGGTCTTGAATGCAACAGATTTCCTCTTTGGCTCATCTTCCTCCTCCATGTTGACTTTCAACTCTTCCTCATACATCATCAATTTCCCAATGATTCCTTTTATATGTAATTTTTTGATGTCATATGATTCTCTAATAAAGACAGAGGTTCCCCTATATCTGTCAGGAAGACATTTGAGAATTCTTATGATCTGTTCCTTGGCAGTGACTTCTCTTCTAAGAGAAATCATTGTGTTGAAAATCTCATTGAACCTAAGATACATGTCAGAGATAGGTTCATCATGTTTCATCTTAAAATTATCATATTTAATAGTATAAGTATTAAGTATCATTTCTTTTACACTAGATGTTCCTTCATGTGAGACCGACAAGGTATCCCAAATTTCATGGGCAGTTTTACAAGAAGATATTTTATTGAACTCTTCATATCCTAAGGAGCAGTATAAAGCATTCATAGCTTTGAAGTTTTTATTGTAGGAAATTTTGGTAGGTTCATCTCATATGATTCTATCAGTAGCAGGAATATTATATTCATCTATAATGGATGACCAAATTTCAAATCCCATACTCTTTAAGTGCATTTTCATTTTAATTTTCCATTGAGCATAGTTGGTTACATTAAATAATAGTGATATGTTGGTTGCAGCACCTTCCAATATATTATCCATAATAAAGTATGACTTTAAAAGAGCTATAAATTTAGAATTAATAGAAATTTATCGATATTTAAAGTACAACTACAATCATAGTTGAATAAGATTACACAGAGTCCTAATAAACAACCTCTGATACCAAATGTTGGTCGGAGTAGATTATTCAAGAGGGAAGGGGTGAATTGAGTAAATATAAAAAAATTTGTAAAAATTATTTCTAAAAATTTCCCAAAAATAAATAAATCCTAGTTAATCAAGGTTATATGGTTATAAGAGTTTGACTGTTTGAATAACTTCTTAGAAGTTTGATTAGTTCGCAGTAATCTTAATATTAATTATTAATATTACTTTTGAAGCTATTCTACTAAGACAAAACTTTTATAACTTCTTTCCAAGATTAACTATCAAAGTGAAGTTATATATTTTTGAGGTATATAGAAAATAGATAAAACAGAGAAAACTAAATTGAGCAGCACAGTGGATATGAAACAAGTGGTTTAGTCTCAAGCTGAGACTTAATCCACTCCACTTAGTGATCACCTACCACCAAGAAGTTTTAATAGATAAACTTTGATCTAAACCCTGGATCGGGGTTAACAATAGTATGAAAGATTGTCCAGGCCATACAGGTACCTCTTCCATAGTTCTTCATGGGTACAAACTACCAGGCCACACAAGGACCTCTTCCCCACTTATCAGTGGGTATACAAAGGAGTAAAAGAATGTTTGAGTAAGGATATCTTGTATCCATAAGTTTAATGCAGGAGACAAAGTGTGTTATTATGTAGGAACACACACTACTCGAAAGATAATAAAATTGATACACAATAGAGAAAAAGTATTGAGATAGGTTTAGAGGTGCTCTGTGTGTTAGTCTTTGCAGGTATGGACTTATGATATGAGGCAGATGCAGAACTCAAGTCCTTATCTATAAAATAGAGTGTCGTGATTTATCTTTTGTTCTTTGTGAGGTTTGATAGTATGAATATGTTCTCGGTTATGGGCTCCAAATATGCTTCGTGTGTTCTTTAGAAGTGTCGAGTTGCATGCAATAGGCCTTTCTTTGAAAAGTTTTCTCTAAGTGTGTTCTTCGTTATAGTGCTCTTACCTGCTTGGTTTTCTTTCTCAAGCATATATTATTTCTGGGCAGTACTTTTCTTTTATCTTGGAAAGCATGCGTTGGGGCTGACAGGTTTCATGTATTCTACACCTCGTACCTCGTACTGTCAGATGATGTTTCTACAAAGAAACATTAATTATGTCAGTACATTAAAGTCTTCAAATATGACCGTTTGAGATTAAATTGAAAGACATCAAAATATAAATTCGGAAACGGTGTCATAGTATGTCATGTAAATGGTGTCTCCTTCACACGGTGTCTGGATTGGTCATGGTCTCTTATAGTCACAGTGTCTTGCGGTCATGGCGTCTGTATGTTTACGGTGTCTGCTTGTTCACGGTGTCTACTTTTTCACAGTGTCTGTTTGTTCACGGTGTCTGAAGGTAACGATGTATCGTAGTCATGAGGGGTCACGATGTCTAGATTTTGATGGTGTCTTCTTGTTCACGATTTTTGATTGTTCACGGTTTATGAAGTTAATAGGGTCTGAAGGTTACGGTGTCTCATTTCATAGTGTTTTCTTCACGGTTCCAGAAAGACATAACTAGTGGCAGACTCACGGGGTCTCAGACTTTTCAAAATAATTGTATTCAAACTTAAGCAATGATGATAATAGAATGGATTAGACTTAATAATTTGTCAAATAATATATTATAAAAGTAAATCAAGGATAGTGTAAAGTAATTAAACTGAATGTAGAGCAATTAAGATCTTGAATGGATCTTATTAAAGTATGAGAATACTTAAGCAATAATACACATGATTTGATATAATTTATAGGATTTAACCAGGTTGAATAGGATCATGATGAGTCCAACATAAGATTTTATCATAATAAATTAACCTCAATTAAATAAAAAATCCAACAAAGGATGTTGACATAGATGAAAAAAAAATAATAAAATCATTAAAACTCTTTGAGAGAAATATCCCTTTTTAATTTGAAATTCATTTAAAATCCTGCACATTTATAAAAGGAAAATTTTCTTTTGAAAAAAATCTTGTAATATTTTTAGGGAATATTCATAATTTTAAGGCTTCATAACAACATAAAATAGATTCCCGCCCCATATAAGTTAAAAGAACATTCTTTCCTTAATTTATAGAAAAGGTAATAAAGTACCTCATTTGGAAAATGATAGAAAGATTCATTTCAAAAAAATTTATATAAAAAGTAAAATATGGGTAAAAATGTATTTAAACAAATTTTGATAATATTTAAATACTTTTTAAGAAACATGGATATGGATGATAAAGATGTCCCAGTATATACTTACGTATAAACAATCTAGGATAATAATGAGATTGTGAAATTAACCCTAACCTTGTACATTACTTTAGTTGAGGGTGTGTTAAAATCCTGTATAATGATTAAAGTATGTTTTTAAATTATAACAGAATCATATATATTTATGATATCATATATGATCCTCTTATATCTTTTTGTTAATATTATTTCAGTATTACCATTTCTTTAGGTAATAACTTCTTTATTTTTTCATTCTTGTTTTGTTGTGTAAGTAATGTTTTTTATGAATAGGATGTATTTTATTCATATAAATAAGGATATTAAGTTCATAATTATTTTTTCTACTCATCATATAAATTTTATAATCATTCTTGAATGGTTAACGTTGATTGTTAATCTCACTACATTGTGGAGATGGTAGGTCGTATGTACGCACGATCGACGGTATCATTCCCTTCATGGTTAAATGGTATGGAATTAGATGATATATTAATTATACATAATACTTATCATTTTATATTAATTATTTATATCCATTATAATCATAATAATATCCATAATAGTAAATTAGTTTTGAATAACAAATTACACCGCGTTGTGGAGATGGTAAGTCGTACGTATGCACTCATAGTGATATTGTTATTCGTATGATGGATAAAATGATAAATGTGGTTGTCATATGATTGTAATAACATCTTAGTATATGGATGATACTGTATTTATTACTTTGGTATAGAAACAACATATAAAGAGTAAGTATAATAAAAAATAATTTGAATTGAATTGGTAAAACAATTACCTCTTCTTCGTGGGTCGCCTTTTGATTTACACAAAAGGACTCCTTAGGTTGGATTTATACCAAATGTATGGATTCTAGGATGAATTTAGGGAATTTTTTAGGATAATTTTTTATGTTTTAACCAATAAAAAGGTCTTTATAGGTGTTAATAAAATATAAGGAAGGTTGTCCTTTTATAAGAGAGGGGAGGGACACTTTTGGAAACTCCAAAACTATTAATTTATTATAAATTAATTTTTTGGTATAAAATAGATCCAAAGTGAGTTATTTAGAGTTTAATATTATTATGGATCAAAATAATCTCAACCAATGTTTTTTAGATAAGTTTAGGTCACAAAATTAACCTTATCTTTGATATTTAACCCATAGTTAAACAGTTTAACTCTTACCATGTTTATTTGCCTTTTTATAATATAGGGTTAATATAGTTACTATAAAATGACAAATTAACCCCAATTAGATAATTTATATTATATTTAAAATTATTCTATTAATTTGTACTATCCTTAGGTTTTTATTACTTTTTATAACATTTAATAAAATATTATTTATTTTAAAGTATCATTTATGTCAATTTTGATACTATTCAATATTTTCATTTTAAAAAATATCAAACCAACATGATAAATTCAAAACAAAAATACTTCAAATATGTAAATAACATGTCTATGTTATCAATAAAATTAATATATGTCATTAATTAAGTAAAATTATATTTATTTGAATATTTTTAATATCATTTATTTGATATTTCTATTAATAAAATAATTTTTTCATCACTATTATGTCATCAATAATGGTAAATATTTAATCTCTAAAAATTATAAATAAATTTATATGATATATTTAATTATTTTATATTCCCATAGACTATTTATAATCTATTTTAACTCCTGGATATCTCTATATTAAAATTATTATACTTATAATAAATGAGAGTGTGACATTTTATCACATTTATTAATTTTAATAATATTCATATCATATTCATGGACAAGGGTCCATTAAATGATTAAATTTCAAAAAATAGGTGATAAGAGTTGAATTTAGTCATCAAATATTATTTTAACAGGTGTTAGTGTAATTTTATAATATTATTTTTACCTTTAATTACATGATTTACCCTTAACTGCAGTAATAAAAAAATTACTTAAGTTACTATTTATAATATCCAAAAAATAAAAGTAAGATAATAAAATAAATTTGATCCAATGATTCAAAATATGGAATAAATTTTTCAATATTTAAAACACATAAATTTCATTAATTAATTTAAAATTAATCCTTGTTTACAAAATGAGAAAATGGGTTTTTCAAAAGTAAAAACTATCAAAAGATTGGCATGTGTTTATATTTAATTTTTATGTGAAAATAATTCCAATGACCTAAATTATATTAAATGGTAAAAAATTAATCCAATTATACCTTAAAATCAATTAATAGGATAATATATCAATATAAATAAATTATATGAAAAAATATTTTTGAATTAAAATGAAGTATTTTTCACAATCCATTAAAATATGAAAGTTATTAGAAAAAAAACAAAAATTCATCCAAAATAAATTTTTATGTACCTCTTATAAAGAAGAAGTTTATTTTTTAAAAATTAATATATAAAAGTATCAAATATTTTATTTAAAAAAGATTTTTCCATTAAAAGGTAGTAAAACTGCATTTTTTGAAAAATACTTCTTTTATTCAAAAAATGAAATTTTTTCATATATTATGTATAGAAAATACATAATATGAATGTTAAAATTATATGGAATATATAAAATTAAAAATTTGGTAAATAATATTCATAACCACTAATTTAATGTCTAGGTTACATATTATATTAAATAATAATAGATTATTGATATATTGTTGTTCGGTAGAACTAAGTCTTGCATGTAACGCAAGACAACTCATTATTATGTGAAGTGTAAGCTTAACATTGTGTTTCATAAAAATAAAGAAAGAAAAAAAATTATTCCGAAATGAAAATATTTAAAATACTTGGGGTGTTACACATTACAATCAATATGGTGTTTGGATGACGGAGTCACCATATGTGAGATCGGATATAGACAACTTATTTTCAAGATTATTAATAAAAAAGAAAAACAAAAGGCCCTTCTCAAAAGGCCTTGGTCCTTCGAAAACCAACTGATCCTAATAAAGTATCTAGAAAATCATGAGGATGCATTAAAAGTGACACTTTCCAAATCACCCTTCTAGGTTTGGATTTTAAGGATCCCCTACTGGGCCAAATCTGAGCGCATCATGAGAGAAATCAAATCATGTATCGGTGACTTCATGGAATGGGATCGATCAAACCCTATTCTATGGGGTCCTTTCACATGGATAAGGGTCTAAATTGACGTTTTTTTCTCTCTCCTAATGTGTACCTTCCTATCAATAGAGAATTAAAAAACTTGGATCGGTCTCAAGTATGAAAAGATTTTAGTCTTCTTTTTCTTTTGTGGGTGCATTGGGCACATAGAGAAGGATTTCACCTCAAATAATATTGAAGTATAAGGTAATTTATTCATGCACTATAGCCCCTGGCTCCATGCTAAAAATATTGGGAAAATTTTTGTTCCAGAATCTGAAAAACATATGGATACAAGGAAACATTCCAAGTCCCTAATCAAAAACACATCCATTGAACATGAAAATAACATCTTATTATGGCCTCCATGATTTCCTATAGGATATGAAAATATAGTTCATCCAAAATAAGTAGGAAACCCAACCCCTCAATCTAACCCTTGAGCCTCTGGGAGTTCCATTGTTTTCATGAATAAAGACCGCATGAAAATGAAAACCCTACCTTCATATTTCCCTTGATTGACGAAGGATACTCTTAAAACACCATCTATCCCAAAACATATCTTCATGGACCCCATATCATGGTTCCTCCCCCATGATTTGAATCTCCAGACTTGATTCTTCCCTTAGGCTTTGAAACTCCAAACCTGGTTCCTCCCCAAAACATAGAAATACCACATATCACCTCCCAGGTTGGAGATGACATGCAAGGTTTGACGTAAACTAATGAAAAAAATATAGTAAGTGGAGGAGGATAAGTATAGAGGACTCAATATTTGAATCCCCCCCTCTTGTAGAACATTGTGGATACAAGAGAAGCACATATTCACCTCTGGGAAGCAAGAAGATCCCAAAAAGATAAAAACCTATAGATGATAGATTGTTTGGTGAAATTTTAGAGGTAAAGTCTGGTCTAACCAATCCCCAGCTAGCCCAATGAAAATCATATTTTGGAATTGTCATGGGCTTGGCAACCCACACACAGTTTTTATTCTTCGACACAATAATTCTCTATGTTTCCCTAGTGTGGTTTTCTTATCTAAACTCATTATAGAAAATAAGAAAATTAACGTATTTCCTCAAAAGTGGGTTTTTATGTATCCTTCCCTATCGCATCCCAAGGCCATGTTATCATTCATTGCCTCTTGTGGAAGGAGGGTGTAGACACCATAATTAAGAACTTCTCACCAAACCATATTGCGGACTCTTTCCATTAACCTAACATGCATTTTTAGTCCTTCTTTGGAATCTGTGGATGGCACTCACAAAATGATAAACGAATGTCATGAGACTTAATTAATAAAATTAGGAATGGTATCCCAGGATTTCATCTCATGGGAGGAGATTTTAACGATATTATGTTACAAATTTAAAATAGAGGGGGTTTCAAAAGGCCCTCTACCCATATGAGAGACTTCTTACAAGATACTCAATGCATAGGTCTTACTAAATTGGGCTATAAAGGTAAATCCTTTATGTTGTACAATAGATGCTCATAGAACACCCACATCAAGGATAGACTTGACAGATTCTTGGAATCTTATGACAACCTCGCCATCTTCAACCTCTTTCAGGTCTCCCACCTCACCCCATCCATGTAGGACCACTTCTTGATTCTCATTCAACTTGATATAGTCCACACAAATCTGATATATAAAAGAAATTTTATTTTTGTAAGCTATTGGATGAGGTAAATGGGATATGAATAAGTGATTAAAGTAGGATATTCTATGAGTGGACCCTACGTTCATGTTAATATTTACCAAGTTATGTATAACCTCAAAAATTGTAGTGGTTGGCAGTTCAACTAGCCAGACCAATAGTGTGACACCATTGAAAAAAGTTTCACCAAGATCCACTCTCTCCCACCATCATCCATGATCATTTCTATAATAACAACACTTGATACTAAACTCAATGAAACCTTAAGAATAAAATAAATCTATTGGCATATCCATCCTCTCGATATTCATATCAAATAAGGGGATTTAAATACACAATATTTCCACCAGAAAGCTTCTGGAAGGTAGCACAAAAACCTTATTTCATGTCTTACCTCATCGAACATAAGAACTGTCTAAAAAGAAGAGGAGATCAATGACCTTGTCCTTTGTTTTTTAAGGATCTCTACAAGGGTGGTAATATCTCCATCCCTGCTAAGGTCACATCCTGTATTATTTCTATTGTTACTTAGGCTATGAATAACAAGCTCACCCAAGATTATACTAATGAGTAAATCCTTTTCACCCTCAATAAAATCCACTCCACCAAATCTCTAGGCCCAGACAAATTTTATGCCCTCTTCTTTAAAAAAATTTGGCACATTGTGGGTTCTGATGTGTCGGATCTGATAAAGGACCTCTAGAAAAGGAAGTTCGGCTTCACCTCCTTCAATGAAACCCTCATCACTCTCATTACTAAAACCTATAAACCCTATTGGGTTTATGAATTCCATCCCATTGGCCTATGCAATGTCACTTATAAAATTTTCTCCAAGATTCTGGTCAATCATCTTCACAACTTTCTACCTTCCATTGTTTTAGAAAACCAAAGTGCCTTTGTTCCCATAAGGCTTATCTCAGACAACATGATTATTGACCATGAAACTTTTCACTCCATGAATACCTAAAATGTGGAAAAATGAGGCATCATGGCTTGGAATGAGTACATGAATAAATTTTTTGATATCGTGGAATGGTTTTTCATCCAGTTCATCCTGAAAAAAATGTGCTTCTTCTCAGGATGGGTTAACATAATTATGAAATGTGTTACCTCTGTCTCATTCAAGATCTGCATTAATGGTGTAATTTCATGGATCTTCTCACCCTATAAGGGAATTATCTAGGGATACCCCTGATCCCATTCTTTGTTCATTTTAATGGATGACATTTTCTCAAATCTCATTTCAGCATCATTTAAGGATAAATTAGTTCTTGGAGAAAAGTGTTGTCGTCAGGGCCCCCTATTTCACATATATTATTTATTGATGATTATATCCTTTTATAAAGGACCACATTAGAAGAATGAAAATGTATTTTCCTTCTTATCCTCCTCTAGGAGAATACTTCAGGGAAAGCTGTCAATTCCTCTAAATTGTAAGTTTATTTTAGCTTGGGAGTGCCCCCAAATAGAAAGGATGAGATCCAACAGGTGTACAGATTTCAAATGTTTTATAAACACCACATGTACCTTGGGTTTCCTATAATATTTGGTCAATCCAAAAAAAATCTCCACCATCTGGGATAGGGTGGATAAAAAAATACATTGTTGGAGTTACAAAAGATTCTCCAAATCAAGCAAAGAAATCCTCATTAAATCAGTCACCCAATTTATTCCATATTATTTTATGACACTCTTCAAGCTCTTTGGATTCATTAGAAATCATCTTCACTGTCACTTTGAAAATATTTGGTGTTCTTTCATTGAAGGAAAGAACAAGGCTCATTGGACTTCTTGGAATAAACTCTGCAAACCCAACCCTCTAGGGGGTGGGGTTTAGGGACCTGCACCTCTTCAATGATTCTCTTCTCTCCAAATGGGGATGGATATCCATTAAGAAACCTATTTATCTATGATCAATAGTTATGAAGGATAAATACTTACAATATTATGATTTCTTCATCACCCCATTTGGCCCTCACCCCAGTTTCCTCTGGAATATCCTGTGTGGATCACGTGTGACCATCCTGAGGGGACTTTACTGGAGAATTGGTAATGGATCCTCCATTAATATTTGGAAGGAACCAAGGATGGTTGATGTAAATGGGATCAAAGAAAATTCCCCCACCCTTGAAGGTATCAAATATGAAAAGGTTCTCTTGTTTTTTAATGAGTTAAGTGGATGGTGCCATGAGAAAATCTCCTCCTAGTTCAATGAAAGGGATAGAAAATTTATTTTTAGTATCCTGATCACTAGGGATCTAGGTCCTGATCATCTATGCTAGAGTGGGGAAAACTCTAGAACATATATTTTTAAATTTGGGTATACTCTTGATTTAACCATTCCAACTTTATAGGTGGAGGATCTATGGAAAACTATCTTGAACCTACGTATTCCCCCCCCAAAATATCTCTATTTATAGTGGAATGTTTACATAGAGATCCTTCCTTCTCTAGGGTTCCTTACCTATTAACAGACATCAGATAAATTAACATGTCCTATCTGCATGTCCATTCCTAAATCTCCCATGCACACCATTGCCCACTACCCCAGAGCAAGGAATGTCTGGTGCACCTTCAACCCTCATGCTAACATCCTCTTGGATATGGCTCCTAATCTCACGACTCTTCTCACAAAATGGTATTCGTACCTCAACGCCAAGTACCTAGCTTCTCATTGCACAATGAAATGGTTTATTTGGGTGAGGAGAAACAACATTCCCTTTAACCAGGTATCCAAACCATGCACCTTTTGGGTTGAGAATGCATCCCAATGGATATCAATGTGGAACCACAATGAGAATATGTTTGATGAAAAACATTTCAAGTATGATCCCTATAGCTGGAAACCCCCTGTTTTTGGAACCTTGAAAATTAATGTGAATGTATCACCTTCAGATAAAGGCATCACAGGTTTCAGCGCCATCGCTCGGGACTCTCATGGGCTAATTGTTGCAGCTTTTCACTCTTCCTTCATGGCATTACTCTTACCTTCAATCGTTGAATCTCAAGCAATTTTTCATGGAATGGAATTAGATCTAGATAAAGTATGTAATTCCATCACTTTGGACTCAGACTTCCTCACTTAATTCATGCTATCTCCACTCTAAAGGCTGGCCTTCAGCCTTTTTCACTTATGATCTCTAAGATTTAGTCACTTCATCTTCGCTTTTTGACATTATCCTTCTCCTTCACCAAACGAGAGGGTAATATGGTGGCTCATTATTTAGAGACTCTAGTCTTATCAAATAAACCACATGTCTGGATGAATTTGTTCCCCAGTTGGCTATCTTATCTAGTTTTACTCATTCTTTGATCTCTTAGTATATGAGTTACTCCTATTCCCTCAATATATATATATATTATTATTATTATTTGTTTTCAAAATTCTGCACAATATTCTTAGACTTGAATGAATTATTATTATTATTATATTTGTGGTTTCCAAAATGTGTAAAATTACCTCCTTCCAAAAAGTTCTATTTTGGTTACTAAAATCCAGGCAAAGTTTGGGCTCGCCAGAAAATGTTATTGATCACTGCCTTTAGGTTAAATCAATATATATTTATATGTTCTTCAAATTTAAACCCAAAATTGATTACTATCCTTTTTTTATGGTCATATCATTTTCATTCAATATCAAATTGGATCATCATCTATGGCAATGGGATATTTTTGATTCCCTCCTCATGAATTTAAATCAAGCATAATTTTTATTGGATTAAAAAACCATGCACTCCCTCTAATAAAATTTGAAGGTATCGGGGCATATAGAGGAATCATATTAGCTAGGAATTAAAATTTTCCTCATTGGATAGATGAAACTACATCCTCTCTAGTGATACAAAACCTGGTATGAAAGTCATGGATCCTGTGTGAAACATTTAAAAACAAAAAATAAATCTAAAATTACCTCAATCAATTTGAAGATGCATTCGACAACTATATTTATCTGGTGATCATTTCTCAAAGGAACTAAGGCCAGATCCCTCTAGATCTTCCACACATTCTTTAAAAGTCTACAAGTGCATCTATCATTGAATTCTGGGTGCTAGTTCAGAGATTTGATGAAGCCTTCAACGTCTTGACAACCATCATTATGTCAATCCATCGATCCATGAAGCAGAACTTTGATAGAAGACTTGGATTGGATGCTTCTCTCTCTAGGAAGAAGGATAGGAGTGAGTGGCTCTCAACAATTGTGTGATGAATAGTACCATGCATAAGAGCCTCATCCTCCTTATACAGTGTGGTTATAAAATACTTGAAAATGGACCCCAGGCCCAAGATATTTATTACCCAAAATAAACTATATCTTATGACTACTTTATTGAGTTATAAATTTCAGTTATATTTTTATCACTTACTTGTAATATAATAAAATATATTAAGTTATAAAATATATCCATTAACTTGACTTGTTTTTTCCCACAAATATTAAATGAATCTTGAGTATTAAAATAATATTTGTTTGTTAAATATTTTTAAATGTATTAACTTAAATATCTCTGGAATAAATTTAATAAATAAATTCAATACTAATTATTATAAACTTGAATAATTTGAATTTATTTATTCACGAGGATCAAATATTCTCATACATCTCCAGGACCTCATGGTGGGTCCCATCATGTTCTATAATCTTATTCATTAGAATATGCATGAGTTTTGAATATGCTAAGTGTGTGGCCTTCTAGGAAATTATCTCGATATTAGTGAATATTATTCATAGAGCAAGAACAGTGTCTAGAAACCCAACAAGTCCCCTAAGGAGATAGAGAAAAATCATATCAAGGATAACCTTTCTTGTGAACACATTTCATGTAATATTATCTCTTTGTCTTGAGATATCTCAAAAAGCTAGATGCACACTTCATGTCATCATCCTTTATTACTTTATTATTCATTGACCTTGCTAGATGGACTTACCTTCTTCTACCATGGACATGGATTTAATAAGGGTACTACCAACCTGATCAACTAGTCCCAAGATATTACTTCCTTTTGGAAGTGACAAATTTTTTTCTTGATTATTCAATTAATGTCATACCACCAATGGTGCACCCAATTCAAGATACGTTTCCACAAAATCAATTCCATAGTTTTTCCTTTCATAAAATTATATAATCAAATATTATACACTGATAATAATCTCAATCCAGGAGACCATTACATGTGTTTATAGCTAGGAACTAACAATGACATCTGATGTATGTGGTGTTCCTATTGGAAGGTCAGTCCTCATGATCTCATTTACCCAATATTACCAAGTTAAAATCCCATGATAAAAAGTCTCAATGCATATGATCCCCCATCACCTGATAGTCAGATATCATCTATGTCAAGTCGGTATGATGTATCTAGACTATAGTACATATATTTAATATTAATTTCGAAGTATACATATTCATAACTCACTATATCCATGATATGGTAATCAAAAAAGTATTATTTAAGTTGGTTTAATGGAACCCGCTTTTATAAAAATAACAAACACCTATTTCATTCAAGAAGGAAAACTGCATCACTAATATCTACTTAGATACCTTCTCCATCATTGATTATGGGACTTCATGCTAAGTAAATTGACCACTATATTTACCTTCTTCAAAATTATAGACCAAATTGAGGTCATAGTCCTATAGGAATTCTAACCTCCACCTTTACCTTAGGTTAATGCCTCACTATAATAAGATATACATAAGACTCTTGTGGTCTATATGGACTATAGGACACTCACCAAGAAGGTAATGGATCCAAGTTTTTAGGGAAAAAACTATTTTTGTAATTCCCAAAACTTGGTTCACATAATTCTCTTGTGTGGTCTTAATAAACTAAACTCATAAGAAACCACCACATTCCATTATATCATCACAAAACCAAGACCTACTTTAGATGGATCACAAAACGCCATGCACTTGATTCCTTCCCTTAATAACCTCAAAATATGAGCACTATCTAGCCTTTGATTTAGCTCATCAAAATAAATCTTTCATTGCTCAAAACATATAAAGGGTTTCCCTTTTTAGGTAATGGAATTCATGAAACATGCAATCATAGATAATTATTGCATGAATCTTAGGTAGTATCCCACCAACCTAGGTAAGTTACACACCTCAAACATAATATCAGTAGTCTCTCAAGAAAACACCTCATTGATCTTCATAGGTTCTAAAACTATTTTCCCTTTGATATGAAATTCCCCACGATTTATACCTCCTAAATTTGAAACTTACACTTTGATAATTTACTATATATCTAGTGTTCCTAAAGAAAGTCAAGGAAAATACTTAGATTTCTAGTTTTCTCATCCTAAGATTTTTAAGAGACAAGGATATCATTAAATAAGACCACCATAAACCATTCTAGTAAAGGATAGAAGATATGTTTCAGGAGTCCCATTAATACACATTCGTCGCATCACATGGAATCTCCATAAACTAAAAATGATCGTAGTGATTAGGGGTTCTTAATGAACCTCCAATGAGAATACATTTATGGGGTGGTATAGAATATAAAAAATACCAAATTTAAAATTGGATTAAATGGACCGGGGGAAAATCCTAGGGGCTTAAGAAAACTGACCTAAAAATTTATAGGCCATCTCATAGACCAGAAATAAATTTTTATTATTTATTTTAATATTGTTTCAATTTAATATAAAAAATTTCCATGATAAAATTTATATATTTTAAGTATGTGGTTAATATATATATATGTCTCTATGTGTGTGTGTAAATATATAAATTAACATTTATGTGATAGATATGATGTGTTTAATATTTAATATTCCTTAATATTAAGTGTTTTTTATTTTTTAAAAAATTATTTTTTATCTTGATTGAAATTGTGGGTCGGTCTACGGGCTGGTCCAATTAAAATATAGACTAGACCAAACTCAATTTTTTAGATCCCATAGTAAATTTAGTCCTAAATAGACCAAGTATTTTTAGGCATGTTCTAGGTAAGCTTGGCCTGCACCACCCTAATATATCTCTTTAAGTATCCCTAGTATCAATATCTAAAATAAGCCTTCAATATATCCTCCTTGTGAACCTAAATATGGTGATAGTTTATCCTAATTATAATATTCAAGAACCACTTCACTTCCTTCATTTAGTTGAATAAGTTTTATATCAGTGGTAGAGGGTATTTATTCTTGATTGTCACCCAATTTAGGTAGGGGTGGTCAATATAAAGCCTCAAAAACTTGTTTACCTTCTTAAGTAATAACATTGGAGATACAAAATGGGATGCACTAGTTCAAATAATACCTATATCCATAAATTCCTCTAGTTACGCCTTTAGTTAATTGATCTTAGAGGGGTCTATTTGATAAGTTTTAAAAGATCATAGTGTGATCCCAGGGTGAAAATCAATGTATAATACAATCTCTCAATGAGGAGAAAATCATGGGAAATTCTATGGAAAAACATACATATACACCTTCAGAGCTACAATAATTTTATCATCTATTGTGTCTACCATAAAAAAATCCAATTTCTCCAATTGATTGATGATTTAACAAAAATTCTCATGCATAGGACCCACTCATCTCATCCGAATTACCCACTCATCCATGAAGTAAAATCCTGAACCATCAGCTTGGTATCATGTCACTCTCTAATGGTAACAGTTTATCTGATCATGGAATTTGGATATCCATTCCATTCCAAGGATTTAATCATAGGGATTCATACCAACCACTATGAGGTCCCACAATAACCCATCACCACTAAGCACAATCTTGAATCATCTAAAGATATTGGTGAGTATGTGATCGCTTCATGTGGGAGTTTCTAGCCATATAGGTCAAGTTAGGGGATACAATTAGATATATATATATATATATATATCAAAAAAAGTTATTTTGTGACAATATAATATCTCATGTTGATATCAATGAGTAGAGGTTCTAAATTAGAGAAGATTTAGATTATACCTTGAATTGTGTTAGGCATAGCCTAGTTATAAACCTATATTGCCTACATCTGACCACATCCCTGGTCACTATATCCTAAATATAGGCATATAACACCTATGAGTGGTTGTGGTTGAAGTAGAACATAGTTTAATCCACCTTATAATCCTTCTCCTGGTGTATTTTTTACTCATTTGAAAAATCTTTCTCTAGGGGGACCACCTTACCCACTACAAGGAGGTCACTGATCATGTCGTTACCTCTGTTGAGGAGGTCCATCTACCATGTAACCCTAATTTCCCTCGATTTTATGAAATTTCAAGTAGAATTAGAATATATAAACTCATACTATATAATCATAACAAATCCAATCTCTCAAATTATTGGATCCTCCCTGTGACTATCTTACTACTAATCGTTGCAACTGGGATTGCACATGTGTATGCCTCCGATATCACAACCCTGACACCTACCACTGGTTTAACATAGTTGATGACTCTTCTATGAAAGAACTAGTATCAAACACCATCACTATTTGTTCCTCCATTAAAAATATCTCGATCAATATCACCCTCTCAAGACTCTGGCATAAGTGGGGATATAGAGGGGAACAACATCGACTCAAATATCTCTATGTAGGCCTCACTTGAACTTTCATTCATAAATAAATCCATCAAAAAACATATATATATATATATATATATATATAGTACCTTATGAGGTTAGTGAACTTAGATTCATACTCTAAAAATTATATTCTCTCATACTGTAGGTCTAATAGCTCATAGATGTAAATTATTCTCAATACAGTTGGGTAATACTCCTTGTGAAAGAGGAACTCAAACTATAAACATAAAAGATTCACCTCATCATGGTTTTGGATTATCAAAGTCCACCAGGGACTCACTAAACCATATATGATGTTATATACTATCAACATAATCTAATTTGTGAGTGTTTAAACAAAGAGGAACACCCATGTTACTGCCTTTATCTAATCCTCTACTGCCTGTGGGTTAGGATCACTACAAAACATCAATGGTATTTATTTTTGAAAATCATGAAGTTTAATCATCCTATGAAAATATTTATCTTCTACCATTTGAATCATATGTTACTTTTTATGTGAAGGGACATTATCTCACACTACCGGTTGAGGATATGCTCATTTCACCATGGGAAGAGGATCTTCTCCCACTATCCCGATGGGGAAAACTCATGATATGATCCCGAGTAGATTCCTCATCACTTATTTATATATTAAAGGAGTCTCTAATACAAAAATAGGCATTTTATAACCCTATCGTGGGATCCTAGCTTCTTATTAGAGTGGTGTCATCCTATATTTTACAATATGAACACTTAGTAATTAAAGCATAACTAGAGTACTATCTCAAGAAATACAAGAAAAACAATGAAAAAAAATCCTAGATGATAAATGTAACATCCTATATTTTCTACATAAATAGTTCTTAATAGTCTTGATTTTAAAAAAATTATTATCAAAATCCAGGTGAATAGATACATCATTCATCATACCAATACTTTTACCTAGAGTGAATGTTAAACTATTGACTCCTTGAATTTGTTTCCTTTCAAGGAGATGATATTCCCTAAACCTCGAGCTTAAGGATACATAGCTTCTAGTGTATCCTTATGTAGAATCATAAGAATATGTTGTTTCCTACATATTCTTAAGATAAGTTTTAAGATTTCATTTTCACCAATGTATTATGATATACATGAGATTCATATCTTCAAAATATGTCAGATTAATGTACGGTGGGATTATAATTTGAAATAGATTTTATTATTATATTTGATCATCAGTGTTTGATGACAATTGTTTTCATTCAAGGATTTATTCCATATTGGTTATCATTTAAAGGACTGTTACATAAGATGTAATACAAAGAGATATTAATTCATTAATATAATTCATGAGTTTGTCAAAGCATTTAGTCATATGTTATAAGACATGAGTAAATGAGAAAGAACCTAAGGAGCATCCTTGGGGGATTTATAAAGACCACTTTTATGTGATGTAAGTGTTTGTGTGTGTGTGTGTATCTAAATGATTCATTCTTGGAAGAAACTCCTTGGACTGAAATATCTCTTCTTTTTCCTCCTTTATGCCCAAGGCACAAGAATATAGTAGAATTTGGAAGGATAAATCTCATACGAAGAAAGATTCAGGTCTAAACCATAGATACCCTAGAGGTGGGATGTCTTTTAGCTACCACTATAGTGATATTAATCAACCATAGATAATGTATATAGACATTTTTATTGCTCATTTTTGTAAAGTACATATTTAATTCATGGTGTTCTTTATTTACAGTTTTACACATGATTTCTATAATATTGTATGGAGATCATGGTTTGGGTTTATAAATTGATTTTGATACCTCTAATAATTATTATTAGACTCCTATGAAACCCAGTAGTGGTATCAGAGCATTCCATGTTCCCAGATTCATGAAATCATTCTTTGAACTGAAGAACATCTAGCTTGACACTATATTTTGGGATAACATAATGTGATTTTCCTCTACTTGAGAATATGTTAAGCGTTAACAAAATATCAAAAGAGACCCTGGAGTTATGATTATGTAATAATGTAACTTGTACTAGAATACCTTGATAAAACATAATTTGATAATGTATTATCAATAGATACTCTTATATTATAATTATTTGATAATGTAATATGTTCTAGATCTCGAAATTATGTTATATAGATAATTTAATGCAGAGTTTTAGGTGTGACGTACATTATATGATAATGTAACGTGTATTTTATATTGAAAAAGAAAGTTTCACAAAACTCCTTATTGAAATGATATTTTTAGATAGTGTAATGTGAGATCCATAACTTGACACTACATTGTGAGATAACATAGTGTGATATACTCAACTAAAATTACATTGTGAGACTATGTAATGTAAAGTATGGTACTCATCTTAACACTACATTGTGAGAAAACAAAGAGTGGTGTTACAACTTGATAGTATATTAAGAGTTCATTTATTGTGAATTGTAAACTCAAAACCAAATTTAATTAAATTAAATATTTTTTTTATCATGATTTATAAATTACTTATAAATGATAAGTAATTATTTATAAATAATAATAAATGGTGCTTTGGGTGTTTTTTAATAGGTTGAGGGTCCATCCCCCTTTATTGAACATAAAATAATAAACCCCTTTTTAGAAATGGGTAAAGAGGGAACCCATAACAAGACAGAGGCAGATATGATTAAGTATATGATATATAGATTATATAAATAGTTTACATAATACATATTAGATTATAAAATTTTTATAATTCATAAAATATCATATAATTAAATTATAATGTCATATAATGAAAAATATGAATGAGTTAATATTACGAAATTAATATAAAAAAATTATATTATAAATTATAAAGTGTCCACAATGAATAAAATAAAGTTATAAAAATGTTTTAAGTTGGATTTTATTTATGAATTATTCATGTTATACCACTCTAATGTGTTTTTATGATCACAAACACATATCGTTGATCTAACCATTTTATTTTATGAAATTTAATTGTTTATGTTTGATAATGAAGTTAGATTTTTTATAGATCAAAAAAGGAATCAAAAGAAGTTTGGATGACTAGAATGTGTACCCTCACCTGACAGAGGCATGGGCTAGTTAGTAGTACACCACCATCCAACCAATAGATAAAGGGAAAAGCACTTTTATCTTATAAGATCAATAGAATTATAGTGAGCCCTCACTAGGTATCTAGTAGTCCTAGAAGAATTACATTCTCCTTTAATTACCCACTAGTTAGCCAGTGTCCACCCAACAACAAGCCAGTGAGCCTAGTTAAAGTATTCATTTGAATTGGACCCATCCAATTTGAATTTTTGTTTTAAATATCTATTAGACCTAATAATTATATAGAGTGAAAAAGTTAATTTTAGTGGATTTAAATATAACCCAAATAATTCATTTACATAAATTGGATTTGAATAAAATACTCTTGTTCTTTCTCTTCAAAATACTGGTATGCTTCTTTGTTGTACTCAACTTCTCTCTCATAACTTCTTATCTATTTCTATCATTATTATTCTTCCAAAAAAATTGAGATATTAGGAGTATTAATTTTAGTGTTTTAATCTAATAAAACCTCTTCCACCTATTCTTCTTCTCTTGTATCCTCACTACCACCATAATTAGGGTTCTTGGGTTTTTTGGTTTCTCCACTCAAAAGTGATTATTGTATTGGGTTTATTACTTTCACTATAAAAAATAAAGTTTCTTTATTTCTTAATGGGTGTCTTGGAAGCCTCTAAATTCAAATGTTTCAATCCAAAAACTATCAAAAAATTGTTGTTAGGATATGTAGGGACTCATATTGAGTTATTGTTGAACTCCTTTATTAATTTTTTTTTGCCTTTTAATTTACACCTCACTTACTTTGATTCTTTTATATATATCACTCGTGCTTTAATATTATCACTTATTTTTATGATTTATCTTGTTTAATTTTTAAATTAAAATAACCCCTTATTCCATCTTACTTGAACAAACAATTTGTATCAAAATGAGGTTTTGTTTTCAAAATTTTGTTTTAAAAACCTCAATCGATTTCAAGGAACTAACATTAAAATATATATTCTACCCGTAACACACAAGGTGCTCTTAAAGAACACTCAATGGGTAATTATAACTTATTTTATGGACTATATTATAGTTATTGGAAAACTCACATGTCTTATTTTCTTATCATTAGTTATCCTATTTGGAAAATTTTCATGCATGGTTACACACCCACTATAGAATCCTAAAAAAATGGACTTCTAATGATATTGTTCCCTTTTATATTAATATAAAGTCCATGAATGGTCTTTATTATGGTTTAGATCATAATGAATTGAATCAAATTTCCACTTGTAAAACTGCTTATGAAATTTTTAAATTTCTTGATGTAACTCATGAAGGCACTAATAAAGTCAAGGATGATAAACTTGATTTGTATCATCAAGATTTTGAAAGTTTTAGCATGAATTATAATAAATAAATTACTAAAATTTTTACTCGCTTTATTAACATTTTAAATGGATTAGAATATATTAGGTATAATCTTTCCATATATATTATTGTGAAGAAGATACTTTAGGTATTTCCAAGTTCTTAGTTTCCTAAGGTAATAGTGATTAAAGAAGAAAAATGAATTAAGAACATACTAGTTGAAGAACTTATTCGATAATTCAAGTCCTATAAGATTACCATGAAATAGAAATATGAAAACAAATTCAAAGAAGTAAAGAAAAATAAGACTATTTCCTTTAAGTATATGAATGATGATTCTTATTATTATGATGATGATATTGTGAACCTAGCCAAGATGATGAAAAAATTAATGAGAAATAAAAAATAATTTCATCATACCAAAAAAGAAAATGGACCTGAAGAAGTGTATGTAACTTTATTCAAATGAAAAAAAAGAAGTGACACATCAAACTAGAGTTCCCCATTTTCAAAAACAAGATAAAGCAAAAGAATAAAAGTAAGAAATCATTCAAAGTTTCTATATGCAGTGTTAGTGATGACTCCCTCTCCTCAACTAAATCAAGTGATAATGGTGTAAAATGTTTCATGACTAGGGTAAATGATGAGGTAAATTCTTACTCCTCCTCTTGTTCTTAAAGTCATTTAAATTATAAAGATCTTTAATATACTAAAGATAAACTAGATTAAGGTTTTTTTAAACTCACCAAAAAATTCAAAGATCTTAAAAAGAAGTATAATAAAGTAGTTTCTAAAAAGGAACAAATATTTAAAGGAAAAGATGAATTGTACTTGAAATTAAGAGGTAAAACTAATATATAAAAACTAGAATATATAATTAAGTATCTTAAAAATTCTCTTGTCAATTTCACCCAAGTTGAGAATAATTTAAATAAAATTTTGGGTTCCCAAAATCATATGAAAAATCATTTTGGTTTTAGATTTTCAAATCAACCTAGAACCTCTAAAAATACCAATTTTATGTGAATATGGTTTCAAGAAAAAAATTTAATTATTTTCATAAAAATAGACATTTTATTTATGAATGTGATTATAAATATTATAGATATGGTAGACCCAAAAGTTTTCATCTCTCTTATAGTAATTTTTTTAGAAAATATTATTCAAAAAAAATATGGGTTCCAAAATCTATTTTATAAAACATATGTGGAACCAAAATTTGGGTACTAAATTCTTTAGTTTCTTGATCAATTTATAGTAAAATGTATCAAGATAAAATCTGAAGGAGCCCTATGGTACATGGACATCAAGTGCTCAAGACACATGTGTGGTGACTACTTTGAGTTCAACTATCTTTAAAAGTTTGATGGAGGACATGTCACTTTTAATGATAACTTGAGGAGTAAGATCATTAGTATAAGTACTATTGGTTTTTCAAATTACACCATTGTAAAAGATGTTTTATTTTTTTAAGGTTTTTTATTCCAAAGAAAATATTTTATTTTAATCTTCTCATTTTTAAAATTTTATGTTATTGATTTAAAATATATTTCAAGCCAAAGTATTAAAAGCTTGAGTCCACCAGATAGCAATTCATGGATTTGGTAAATGAACCTTGGTCATTATAGCATACATACACTTGTAAAACGCAACTGAAATCATCTAGTTTGATATCTACCTAATTTTAATTTCAAAAATAGAATTTTGTATAAATATTTCCAACTTAGTAAGTAACATAAAACTTCATATAAATCTAAAAAGTAATTATACACATCTGAGGCCCTTGATCTTATTCATCGCTATATTTTTATTCCAACCCAATTTACAATTATAGGAGGTAAATATTACACTTTTATAATTGTTGATGATTATACAAGACTTACAAGGGTTTATTTCTTAGCTCATAAAAATGAGGATTGTAAAGTATTTATTAAATATACCTAGAAGTTCTAAAATGAGGTTATAAGATCATATCCATTTGGAGTGATTATGGGGGAGAGTTTTAAAATAAATAATTTGACGAACTTTATACTTCATAAGGTTATAATTATTCATTTTCTTCTCTAAGGGATACATAAAAAAATGGGTTTGTTGAAAGATAGAA
Organism: Viscum album; assembly: GCA_963277665.1. Lineage (NCBI taxonomy): Eukaryota > Viridiplantae > Streptophyta > Magnoliopsida > Santalales > Viscaceae > Viscum > Viscum album. Next base: position 512,805,447 of record OY728130.1, read on the forward strand.
TAAAACTTAATAAGATATTACAAGAATTATATAAAATAAATTTAAAAATCCACAATATTTTTTTCCTAAGTCATTTAATACTATTTGTTATACATTGAATTGTGTTCTTGTAATAACCTTCCTTGAGTAGGACCCCTATGATTTTTGGAAAGGAAAAATTCCAAAATTAGTATTTTTTAAGGAGTTTGGGTGTAAATTATATATTCTTAACACCAAAGTAAACTTAAGAAAGTTTGATCCCAAATCTTATGAAGGTATTTTTCTTGGTTACTCTAACTCAATTAAAGCATATAAATATTTAATAAAAACACAAATACCATTAAATAATAAATTTATATCAAATTTAATGAGAATATACCAAAAAACATTCGTAAATTGATTATGTTGAGGTTGACCTAGAAGATTTGAACTTATATAATCCACCTCATTCTAAATAAATTTATGTTGTGGAAGAACCAGCATCTATACCTTTACCCAAATTATGGGTGAAATATACATATCATCCCTTATAAAATGTTATCAATGATTTTTAATTTGATAGTAATAAAAGAAGTTATATTTTAAATGAGGTTTAATTTCATACTTTTTTTACACACATAGAACCCCTAAATATTGATGATGTCATTAATAATGAGAACTCGCTGCTTGAAATGCAACAAGAATTGAACCAAACTAGAAGGAATAATGTTTGGACTCTTGTTGAAATACCCAATGACCATCCCATTATTGGTACCAAATGGGTTTTTAGATATAACTTAGATGATCATGGTAACATCAATCATAACAAATCTAGACTCATAGCTAAAGGCTATAATCAAGAAGTCATAAATAATGGTGAGACCTTTGTACCCATAACAAGACTAGAATCCATTATAATATTATTGGAATTAACCAATCATTTAAATTTTAATATTTTTCAATTGGATGTTAAAGATTATTTTTTTGAATGGTTATATTTCTGAAAAAAATAATTGTTTAACAACCACCTATTTTTTAAGGCTAAAATTTTATAAACCGATTTTTAAAGCTAACTAAGGATTGTTATTGTCTAAAATAATACCCTGGATCTTGGTATGAGTGGTTAACTAAATTTATTTTAGAAAATGATTTCAAAATAGGAAAATATGATTCAATTTTTAAAAGAAAAACTATTTAAAATGATTTATTAATTGTTCAAATCTATATTGATGATGTTATTTTTGCTTCTATAGGAGAATATTTTTGTAATAAATTTTCAAATTTAATGTGAAAATAATTTTAAATGATTTTTATGGGTTAGTTAAAATTTCATATTGGTTTTAAAATTTATCAAAATATTGATGGTATTTTTATAAATGAAATCAAATACACAAATTAATTTTTAAATCATTCTGGTATGGATCAATTAAAAGAGGTAAGTACACCTATTATTACTTCTTGTAATATAACATTGCTTGAAGTTGGTAAACTGGTTGGTAATAATTTTTATAGAGGTATAGTTGGGAGCCTTCTTTACCTTACCATGACTTGTTTGGACATTGTTTTTATTGTTTGTCTTTATACTTATTTTTAATCCAATCCAAAAAAATCACATTTAAAAGATATTAAAATAATTTTTAAATATTTAAAAGGTTCTAAAAATATTGGTTTATTTTATCCAAAAGATACTTATTTTGAACTTACAAGTTTTTATGATACCTATTTTGGTGGATTCCAATTATATAGGAAAAGTATGACTGAAACTTTTAACCTACTAGGAAAATCCCTAGTCTCTTGGATTTAGTAAAAATCAAAACTCGATTTCTCTTTCTATAGCCAAAGTATAATATATAGTCATGAGGAGTTATCCCACCAAAATTATTTTGATAAAAAAACTCTCTTAAATTATGGTCATATATATGATCTTTCCCCTATCAAGTTTGATAACAGTTGTGCCATTAGTATTTCTAGATATCCCATCCAATACACTCACACTAAGAACTTTAATCTTAGGCACCACTTTTTGAGAGACCACTGTCAAAAATGAGATATCTCGTTAGATATTATTATCATGAACTTTAAATTAGCTCATATTCTCAAGAAACCCCATACTCTATAAAATTTTGATTTTATTAAGGGGGTTTAGGAACGGTTCATTTATAACACCCTGAATGGCCCGAAGGCCTTCATTTTTATTTATTTTTGATAACCCTTCTTTCAAGGGATGAGTGGTAACCCTTACAAGGTCTCGTGGCTCAGAGATAACATGGCCCATAGGTTTAGGAGATGCATGACCCAAAGGTCTTAGGGAAATCAACCAGACTATCTACAAGGAAATGCCCCTCCCCAGCATCTGCATCATGATAGTAGCTCTCCACCTTCACATGGCCATCTGGCTAGGCTTCTCGTGCAAGCATAGGCTGGTCCCGATGGAAAATCCATACCCTCTCATTCTGAAAAATCCATTTGGCTCTGCTCTGGTGAGTGTACCTACTTTGAATCCTCTTTTGGGGCTGCTCCTTTTTTGTAGTGTGTCTGGGAAAACTTCATGTGGCCCGAAGGCCTTTAGGTGGCCCGAAGGCCTTAAAGGTGGCCTGAAAGCCCTACTACCCCCGAAGGCTTGGGTGGCCCGAAAGCCTTAAGGACTCCAAGCCCAAATCGATGGCCCAAGGTGAATAGTTCCAGCTTCTACAGTACTGCGAACAGTTCCTAATACAGTAACTACTACAGTACCTACTACAGTACCCACACAGTGTTCAGTTCTGCTACAGTACCTATACAGTGTACATTTTTGCTACAGTACCACACAGTGTATAGTTTTGCTACAGTGCCTTCTACAGTCCTACTACAGTACCCCCTGGAAATATGCCTCTACCTGGTTTTGAACCTAGGTCTTATGGATGCACTTAAGGATACCTCACCAACTGGGATGAGACTCATGTGCAGGTTCACTTATAAAACTTACCTTAAACTTAGGAAATATTATGGATTTTTCTTTCCTTCTTTTACAAATATCTTTATTTCAGATTTTTGAATTATGCTTGTCCTTTGAATTTAATTTTTTGAAATTATTGATATTTTTAAATGGGGATTTATTTACATTGTTTTAAATGAATTTTATATTTAGAAGTTTTTTTCCTAATCACAAATGGATTGAAATATATCATACTATGGTAAATTAAAGTAAGTGTGACATTCCTAGAAAATACATCTCCATATGGATAAAAATAAGTGGATGTGGTGTTGGAATAGATTCGCCTAGGGGTATTAACTTTTAATGGGTCTAGTTGGGTATTAACCTAATATTTAACCTAGACATGAGTAGTGGGCCTTTACCGCACACCTGGTTTGACAATCCTAGGGGGAATGCTTTAGAAAATTCACATTCACTTTACAATTCATTACGAAGGATTAAAATATATGGGTTGAAATTATCTTTGTTAAAAATCTCTTCAAAATAATTTTTTTAATCTCATTATGAATTATTGAAATTATTTTCCAAATTATTTTTTATTATTTTTTATTAAAAAAATTCATATTCCTTTATCCTTTTAAATTATTTTTTTCTAAGTGTTTGTGATCATCAAAATGGGGGAGATTTTTATACCTCTCTTAGATGTTTTAATGAACATAAACACCTATTATTGATCTAAACATTTCATTTCATGAAATTTTAGAGTTTATGGTTAGTAATTAAGTTAGGTTTTTGATATTTCAAATGAAGGAAATGAAATAGTTTTGGGGGACTGGAATGAACCCCCTGGAAGTGGAACCTGGCCAGTAAGACAGCATCATCCAACTGATAGAGAAAGAGAGAATCAGTTACTTATTATAAGCTCTCCAAAAAAATTGGTGATCCCAATTTGAGTATCTAGTTGTCCTATAAGAGGCACATTCTCCTTAAATTCCCCACCAGAAAACCTGTGGATGCCCAATGACTAGATGGTGAGCCTAGTAAAAGTTACCATTTGAATTGGAACCCACTATTTTGACTCATCATTTAAAGATATATTAGAGCCTTGACTTATCCAGAATGACCAAGGGAAATTTAGGGGATATAAATAGAACCCAAAGGAGGTATGTGCATCAAAAGATATGAACCAAATATTAATTAGATATGAATCAAATACTATTATGCCTTATCTTGAGAATACCCTTGTGATTATTTATTATACTCAACTTATATCTCATCTATTATTCTCTCTTTATCTAATTTTTATTATTCCAATATTTTAGAGATATTATAGATTTATTTTTAAAGGGTTATAATGTAATAAAACCTTGTCCTCCTCCTCTTCTTCTCTTGGGTTTTCACTACCACCAAAGTGAGGGCTATTGGGTTTTGTGTTTTCTCTACTCAAAAGCAACTATTGTATTGGGTTTATTTATTTCAATATTGAAAATAAAGTTTATTTATATATTATTAGTTATTTTAGATACCACTAAAGTCAAGTATTTTATTCCAAAACCTCTCAAGAAACTAAGGGGAGGAGGCATATGGACTCATCTTGAGTTATTGTAGAACTCCTTTATAAAATTACCTTTTGATTTCTGCCTCACTTAAATTGATTATTTTATATATATTAATAATTCATTAATGTTATTGGTTAATTTAATCATTTAAATTGTTTATTTTTAATGGGAAATTCAACCCCCCCCCCCCCCCATAAATTGTTATCATACTCGGGACAACAGTTCATAAATGATTATCTCATGTTTAAATATTATAAATTTTCATTTATTTAAAGGTCATTACCTATTTATTCGCAGTTATAAATTGTTTATATTATAATCATGTGTACTTTATATTTTAAATTTTTAAAATTATTCTTAAAAATTTCCAATCCCTACATTACATGGTAGGTATGTCAATATAAGATTTATTTTTTATATACCTTGATATCAGTTTGTAAATAATTTTTAAATATAGTTTATTTATATTAGGTTTTAGAGTTATGATGGATTATATTCTCTATTGTGTAAATTATTCCTGGGGAGAAGGACTTGGGTTCTGACTTACCACTATCATGGAGGCTAATCCTTATTCTAAAATGTGGGGGTTGGATATCTATCGATTTGGGCTTACTCTTGTAGAGATTATCAATCTAATATAATCCTAAACCTTTACATGAAGATTTCATATAAATTATTTGTGATATTAATTTTGATATTTATAACTATGTTTGGATTCTATTTTTGAGTGAGTAACACAAACTATAGGTTTTTTAAAGAGTTACAAATTAATATGGTTTGAAGATATTAATTTGGTGGATGAAATAGGATTTAAAAAATAAATCATTTGAAGAATTCATATATAAAGGTAATAACATTAGATAAAATGGTGAGATTAATCCCCTTCAAAATATTAAGTGTTAGATTTCTTCCAAAAAATCACCTATCAAGACCTCAACCATCTAACCAAGTAGTTTCATGCCAAATCAGGGTGCCCCTGGATTATATTGTGTAATAAAAGCAAGTAATGGGTGACCATTTAATATTTAATGGGTGGGTCCTTTCAAATCATGGATCCCCTGGATTATCTTGTGTTGGCTTGTTATTGGTATTTTCTTTTGGTTACACATTTCTAGAAAACCTTAAGAGTTTGGATATCAAAGTAATAAATTTGGTTTTATCCATATGATGGATTGAGTAAAGAGTTATCTGCTAATCTATCCAAGAATCATATATGATATGAATGGGATGATGTACTTACTTAATATCTAAGTGGTGAGAGGATTTCCAAATAAAACTCATTTCTTAGTGAAATATTAATCTTGGAATACAAATGGATTTGATTTATTCAAAAGGGGTAATCATTTTAGTGGGATCCCATTTAATAAAAGTCCTCATTAAATGGTAATAAAACATGACACTCATATGATAAAATATTATATTATAGATAAATAACATAATTATCACTAAACATAGTTTTGATATTAATCATTATAAATGAGAATATTAATGTAATAAATACTAGTAACGTAAGAATAGTTATTAAGTAAGAGAAATTTTATGTGTTAGAGAAACACCTTCTATGTAACCAAATGTTGAATTAATTCAATAGGTGAATCTTGATGCTTATGATAATAATATGATAGTTCACTAAAGGTTTCAAGGGAATTGGATTCTAAATTGCTAAAGGTATTTTATTTTCTACTCATATACTCAATATAATTGAGTATTCTAATGACTTGATGAAACTATAGGTTTACTTTAAGTCTTTTATGGTTAAGGAATTCATTTTATTATCATCTGTAGAAATTTTTAAACAATATAAATTAGTCTAAGAAAAGTTAAATTGATAGACTCAAGTGTTCGGAATAAATGAACAGGGAATGTGATGTCTAGGTTTTGGTGTTGTGTAGATAGTACAAGTAGGTAAAAGTTCATACCAAAAGAAGATAAGTTTGTTAGATAGATTAACAATGTTTATTTAAATAGACAGTTGAGGTCATTTAAACCTTAAGGTTTTATTAGGAAGTAAGAATGATGATTTAAGAGGATAGAATTATTCAAAATACCTGAATGGGTTTTGGAAACTCCATGGAATGTCCATGTTAGGTATCAGAGTTATAGAATTTTATTCTTCAATTTTAAAGGTTATGTGATACCAAATGTATACATTAAAAATGTTTTAAAAATAAATGAATCCAAAATCAAGGGAATAATTAAAATAGATTATATTTTTCATTCAGGTTATTAAGAAATATTTACTACATTAAGGATTTGAATGTAAAGGAATTTATCAAGCTTGATTGAATCTAAGAAGAGGATGTGTATCTTTGTCTCATTTATCTTATATGAGAATAGAATTTGATCATTAAAAAAGATTTTATATGAATAAAATGAGATAATTAATTGTACACACCATATTTATTATTCATAGTATTTTATAGCATGTTTTTAGGAGAAGATAAATATGAAAAAATTTATTCTAGACAAAGTGTTTATCCAAATGTTTATAAAAGTATAAAGGAAGATGCTCCTACCAGGAATCAGTGGAATATTTTTATAAATAGTATTCTTTTTAGAGAGAGGTTCTATAAACACTTAGAATACCATATATGATATGGAAATTTAGTTTATTTTGTAAATATTCATACTAAAAGGAAATCATATCTATTTCATTACATAATGGAGTTTGTGTATCTTAACATGATATTATAATTAGAATATAGTGTCTAAGGGGTTATTAGGAGTTTGTTTGAACTTATATAAGTTCAAAAATAATAAGTAAAATAGTATACCAGTCTAAATTAAGTGATTCTCACTTAATATTCTAAATGGTTTAGGATATGATATAGTAAAGGAAAAGGTAAGAGTCACATTTAGTTATCATAAAAGTGAATATAATTATTTTATAAAGGATTATTCCAATAAAAAGGTGAATATCACTTTATCCAAAAGGATTTTAGAATTTATAAGTGAATAATGATATAAATAGTTTCATTATTATTCAAGGAAAATATTTGTAAGGAATAGGTATGATGATGTTAGTGTTACAAAGAGTTCTAAGTAGTCAATAGAAGTTGAAATTGTAAAGGATATAGAAAATGGTTGTACCATTAACATAACAACATTTTATTCTAGTAAATATATTAATTTAATCATGTTAATATAGTTATATAATATTTATATGAGTTATAATGTGAAATAAATTTAAAAGTATTAGGTGGACATGATTACCTCTTCTTAGAGAAATATCATTTAGATCTATTCTTTAAGAAATATCCTTTTGATCTCTTCTTACTGACCCTTGAGTTGGTATTTTAAAATTTTCAGAACCTTTAGATCATGGATAGGGAAGTTGATAAGGGATTTAGGTATAGTTTTTATTATCTAAGCCGCTCAAGAACCTGTGTATAAGATAGGATATGAGGTTACCTTTTATAAGTGAAGGGAGTGGCACACCTGTAACTATTTTAAACTTTTAAAAAATAAAAGGTTAATTTCATGGAAAAGTGGATCCAAATTGGGTAAATTAAGAATATGGTACAATATAATTTCAAAATAAATTCAACTAATAGTAGTTATATGGGTTTATAGTCAATTTTAACCCATGTTTATTTAGTTTAACCCCTTGTGAACCCTTTTAACCATTATCATAGTAATGAATTTTAACCTTGATTAATGTTCATTAAGAAAAAAAATTAAATTGAAATATTTAAAATATATATATATATATTATAATTTCAAAATATGTAAACCATTTTATCAAATTCAATTCCTATAATTGGCATAAACTAATTAAAAAACAAACCCATAAAACATGACTAAAACAATTTTTAGAAAATTTACTTTTTCAAGAATAAAATGAACTTATTATAATGATCTGATTAGTAATCATAATTATATGAATATAAATTTATTTCATTTAGTATATGACCTATTAATTTCATTAAAACCATTTACCAATAATTATTAATTTAATTTATTAAGATAAAAACACATTGCATGCATAAAACCAGTCTTTCAAAAAAACATCTCATTTTACCTTCAAAAGATTTTATTTTAATTTTTAACAAATTAAAAACCAATGAATTAATTTTCTATATGTGTAAAAAATACTTTTATATAATTTTAATACTCAGAATTAATTTTTAAATAAAACATATATTTCAAAAACAACGTTCATAAATAAAACAGTCCAAAACAGTTCTTCAAGATCAATAGTTTTTCGTAAGTGAATTAGAAATTATTTTTGATAATTATATTTTATTTAAATACCATATAATTTACTTAATATAATAATTTATAAGAATTATTCACATTATTTTAGTGTTTCTTACTTTACAATCTATCAAACATATCGAATATATTAAAGTGAAATATATTCTAAAGTCTCAAGGTGTTACATTCTACCCCCTTATAAGAATTTCTCTTGAAAGATTCCATCACTTGGATATAAAAAATAGCATAATTTTTCTTCATCAGATCCTTGGGTTCCCATGTATCTTCTTTAAATTTATGGTTTTTTTACAAAACTTTGACTAAGTGAGTGGTCTTGTTCCATAGTACTTTCTCTCTTTGATCTATAATCATCATCATTTGTTCCTCGTAAGAAATATCATGCTTTGGTGGTACAACCTCTAACTTTAGTACATGAAAAGGATCAGGTATGTGCTTCCTCAAAATATATACATGGAACACATCCTAAAATTTGGATATGTTTTGTGGAATCTCCAAGTGATAATATATTATAATGATATGATCAAGAATTTAAAAGGGACCGATATATCTAAAGATCAACTTGACTTTCTTTCCAAATACCATAATCTTCGTCAAATGTGATATTATAAATAATACATTATCACTAACTTCAAACTCTAGATCTCACCAAGGATTATTATCATAACTCTTTTTTTTACTCTGAGCTTCCATGATGTGTTTCTAAATTGATATAGCCTTATTTGACATTTCCTTAGCTAGATTAGGTTCCAATGGCTTTCTTTACCCAACTTCATCCCAGAACATTGGAGTTATACATTTCTTACCATATAGGACTTCATAAGGATCCATTTAAATGCTTGAGTTAAAGCTATTATTGAAATAAAATGAGATTATAGGAAGGTATTGATCACAAGCACCTTTGAAATTGATTTAACAGACTCTCAATATATATTATACTATTTTAATTGTAAATAATCAGAATTTCCATGTAATTTTGTTTTTAAAATATATGGGAATTTTATGAGTCCGTGAAAATTTACGGCGCTTGATTCTGAGGCCCCGAGTGCCCGGAATTAATTTTAAACTTTTTTTCAGTTACGTTCAGTAAACATACGAGTGGTTTTTTATAACTTTTGAACCGGTGCTCGGAATTGAAGTCTGAGGGCATCGTTGAACTCCCAAAGCCGGTTTTTTCTTAAGGATACTTTCACCTCGACGGCAGTTGGTCGAGGGTGAAAGTTAGTTTTTGGGTTTTTCATGTAAGAATAAAATAAAAATAAAATTGTGAAAACATTTTATTTTTATTTTCAACACCCATGTGGGTGTTGGGAGGTGGGGTCCACCAGAACTAAACCTCAATGTAGAAGTTGGTAGTGGGGACAACCAAACCTTAACCTCCCATGATAGGTTATGGTGGTGAGGACCACCCAATCCTAACCTCCCATGAGTGGTTATGGTGGTGGGGACCACCCGGGATTAAACTCGCCCTTTAATTGGGAGAAAAACCTCAACTCCCTCATTAATGTGGAAGAGCCTCTTGAGATTACTCCAAATTAATTATGCCAATGCACATACCTTTAATTGGTCCAACTTAATTAATTGGCTTTCCCCCTTTTTAAATTAAGTAACAGCGTTGTTAGAATTTAGGAAGGTTCCTAATAAATGAACCGTCATAAATTTCACGATTGTTACCTACCCCCCCCCCCCTCTCCTATATATACATATCTTGGGAGGAGGATTTGGGATTGATTCACCAAGAAACGAAGTACTCGTAAAGTAACGTGACGCCCAACACTTGGAGGATTACGCTCTCCAACGAAGAACATGTTCTCCAATGAAGAATGCACTCCCCAACGAAGAACGCTCCACCAACGAAGAACGTCGACCTCCTTCAACCTTCTTCCTCAATACTTCTTCCGACATGGAATGTCCTCATCTACGGCGAATCGACAACCGTACTACCTCCTTGTGCCAACGCCAGCAAGAGAATGAGGTAGGGGTTCAATTTGTGTATGATTATATTCTCATGTTCTTCCTTTCTTTTAAAACGAAGAATGTAGATGTTTTATTTTGCGGGATGGAAATAATATTTTCGAGAGGGTTGACATTCTTCATTCTTTTTATGTTGAGCCATATGTTACCGCCCTAATGCAGAGAGTGTGGGCCAAACTAACATGGCCCGTCCTCTCCGTAATCCTTGTGTTGAGTTTAGGTGATCTTCGAAATGGAGGAAGGCGACAAAGGAAACGACGCTCTACCACCCGCAACCTCCGCCACTCCGCGCCGCCGCCGAACTGCCATTGTGCCGAGCCGCCGAGCTGAGCCACCACTCCGAGCTAAGCCACTGCTCCGGGCCGAGCCGCCTTCACCCCTCACGACGCCCCGGAAGAACCGGCCTGCACCCCTCGCGGTGCCTCAGTCGAACCGAGCCACGCCCCTCGCGGTGCACAGGCCGAACCGGCCTACGCCCCTCACGGCGCCCCGACCAAACCGAGTCGCACCCCTCGTGGTGCCCCGGCCGAACCGGCCCTCACCCCTCGCGGCACCCCGGTCGAATAGGATCAGTCCCCTCACGGTGCCCCGGTCGAACCGGCCCGCACCCCCCACAGTGCCCCAGCTGAACCGGCCCGCGCCCCCCGTGGCGCCCCATTCGAACCGGCCTGTGCCCCCCACAGCACCCCAGCAGAATCAGTCAGCGCCCCTACGGTGCCCGGCCGAACTGGCCCATGCCCCCCGTGGTGCCCTAGCCGAACCGGCCCGCACCCCCCGCGGTGCCCTGGACGCACCGGCCCACCCCCCCTGTGGTTCCCCTTCCAAACCAACTCGTGCCCCCTACGGCGCCCCAGCCGAACTGGACTGCACCCCTATGGCGCCCCGACCGAACCGGCCCACGCCCTCATGGCCGACCCGCGGCCTTCGCCACCCCGCGGTCCCCCGTAGTCCCTTACGGACTGTCGGACTGCCCAGTAGACCGGGTCACACCACGGGTCGGGCCTGACCCAGCGGGTTGGGCGGGGTCAACCTGAACCGGATCGACCCAAGCCAGTTCGGTCCGGGTCAGTCCGACATGGTCGGACCGGACCTGGGCCCACTACGACCCATTTACTCACCTTCGACCATATCTTTGGCACCAGACATCCATTGGATGAACCGTCAGTGGAGCTAGGAATCTTGGAGTGAGACGGTCCCTTTGAGTATACCCTACTATAGTTTTGGGTATAGTTTAGGTACGATCAGGTTGAATCATGCTCGAATCCAACCAGGCCCTTAGAACTAAAAGGCTAATAACTCACAGACTGGGCATCTGATTGACTCTTCGTCTATTGCGTTGAGACCCCCTATGATGTGGAGGACCTTTGTGATACTTCTTCGTGGGACTTCATGATAGTTGGAGTATCGACCAGTAGCTTGTGGAGCAGATCCTCCCAGAGACGAGTGAGCATATTGTGGAGACCTAGTAGTTGGCTGAGACATGACGAATACTAACCATTTTGACTCAGAGTTACTCTACTATCCCAGTGGGGAGCACCTTGGTATCGTGGAAGACCCATAGTGGGGAGTGCCTTGGTGTCGTGGTAGACCCATGGTACTCGACAGGAGGAGTACCTCAGTAGGCTACGAGGGGGAGCGTGCTTGGTGACATGCCAGACCCATGGTGGGGATCACTCTTGGTGATGTAGCAGATCCATGGTACCTGACAGGATGAGTACCTCAACATTCCAAGGTTAGTGGGAAGCGCACTTGGTGTCACGGTAGGCCCATTGTACTCGATAGAGGAGGAGTTTTCCAGCAGCCTAGGTTTTGATAATGTGACTGGGGATGTTACTTGATACTACCCCTAGAATAAAATCCTGGTTGAGCTAAGTCAGTTTTTTGTGTTTTCCTCATGATTGAGATGGATCACTTGATAACTTAGGTGTATGTGTGGGCATATACCTAAGTAGGGTTATCTGTTGATTTTATTCTTTGTGGTTTATCCTTAGTGGTTTTGTGAGACCTTGATGGTCTCGGGGTCCCAACTGAGTATCGTTATACTCACCCCTGTATGGGCTATGCCCTCACCTTGTTGTGTAGGATGCAGACGATGGGCATCACTGACTGAGGACGAGAGTACCAGGACTGGACGGTACCCGGAGGTGGACCTTACGATGAGTCGGTACACGGAGGAGACGGACGGATGAGGAGTGCTGAGGAGGCGATCTGTACCAACCCTTTAGGTAGGAACCTCAGAGGATGACCCAATAGTTGACTTTTCATTTCTTCAGTTGTATTGTATCACAGTTGTACTTGTAATTTCTAGTTGGTCTTGTATTCTGGCCCCTTTTACTTTCAGCACTCTTTTGTTATACAGTTTACTTAGTGTTTTGTATCCAGCTGTGTGCTTGCTTGTGTGTGTGTTTACAGGTTATAAAGGCAATACCTTCCCATTTTTAGATAATTACACCTTTGGTGCTAGTTTCCATCCCCTAGCATATGGAAGGCGGGAGTGGGGTAGTCACGGCACGGGCCTCGGGGGACAGGTCGTGACATTAATGGTCCTCTTATACAAATCCTATATATGAGTATGATATACAATTCTAAAGTTAAACTCTGTATTTAAAGCTTGATAAAGAATTTTTCAGAACTTCGAGGTAAACATTGGATCCTGGTCATATATAATATAATATGTTACTCTACAAAACCTTACAATTTCCTTATTTTATATCCCAATAATATGATCAAGAGAGAAATTTTCTATGATTTCTATAAAATGTTCCCAATTCATAATGTGATAAACTACAACCCAAATAACATTATGGAATGTGGGTGTTTTGGATATTCTGATGATGAAATACATGGTGATGTTTTTTCATTTCTATTTTTGTATGGTTAATGGTTGTAACATCCCATTAGAATTATGACATTCAGTCTTAATTTTCCGATATACTAGGAATCAAGATGTATACTTTTCAATATCCCTTTTAAAATTGTCCCACTATAAATTATCTTTGATATACCTATACATTATCATACTTATAGGTTTAATAAGAAATAATAAACTATGATATTCATCCAATATATCCTTTTTAAAGTTTGGTATTTATGGTACACATACTCGATTATTAAACTTGATCATGACATCATAATCCTGGTTGAAATCAAGAATATTCCCCCCTTCTTCTGTAATTTTACATCCTCATTTTATACCTTTTTAATAATCAAATGGATGTATAGTATAACATTAATCTTATAAAGATAATATATTTCCCATTTCCCCATGATTTTAAGATCCATCTTCTATAAATCCCTATGAATTTGATCTCTTTCGATCCTCATCTTGGATAAAATAGCATGGTCCTTCTGAATCAGAGCATCAATAACCTTATTCACCTTCACATAGAGGTAATATATTTAGCATTCATAATCATTAATTATCTCCAATAATCACTTTTGGTATATATTCAACTCTTGTGAATATATACTTCAATATTTTATGATCAGTATATATATCACACCTTTCACCATACAGATAATTCCTCTATATTTTCAATGAAAAAATTACCACTTACAACTCCTAATCATGGGTTTGGTAATTTTTCTCATAAACCATTAATTTTTATTAGGCATATGGTACTACCATATCATTATGCATAAGGATGCATCACTATATATCACAAAACCTTTTCCTCTATAGAGTAGTATAAGCATGGGTGTAATGAACAGCCTTCTTTTTAGCTCCTTTAAATTTTCCTCACATTCATATTTCCAAAGAAACTTCTATCCCTTCCATTTCAACTTGGTCGTTAGATTATATAGTCAAGAGAAATATTTCAAAAATCATCAATATTATTCAGAAAACTTAAGAAAACTATAGATCTTTTTCACTGAGGTTGGTCTGGTCCATTGCTCAATAACTTCTATCTTTGAAGGGTCCACTAATATACCCTCACTTGAGATCATATAACCCTATAATGAAACATTATGTTTCCAAAATTCACACTTGGTAAATTTTTTATATAGGTTCTCCATTCTAAATTTCTTTAACATAATCCTAAAATTATTTTTATGCTATTATTTACTATTTGGATATATAATAATATCATTTATAAATACTACCATAAAGTAATCAAGTTAATATATAAATTCCATATTAATTATATCCATAAAGATATAATGGTAATTGGTAAGTCCAAACGGAATCACTATAAATTCATAATAACCCTACCTTGTATAAAAGGAAATCTTGGGTATATCTTCCTTTTTTTCCCTCAATTAATGATATCTATAATGAAGTTCAATATTGGAAATGTATTGATCTCTATGAAATTGATCAAACAATCCATTAATAAAAGGTAGGGGATACTTTTTATTGATAGTGATCATGTTAAGTTCTCGATAATCAATTTCAAGATTCATTGACTCGTCTTTCTTATCAAAAAAAAGAATTGGTGCATCTGATGGTGATGCACTCAGGCGTATGAATACCTTTTATAGATTATTCTATATTTTCTTCTTTATTTACTATAACCTAATCAATTATATTCTATATGGAGTCTTTGAAATAATCATATCACTAGGTATGAGTTCTATTGAAAACTAAAATTCGTGGTTTGGGGGAAGATAAGGAAAATATTCAATAAATAAATCATATATTCTTGAACAGTGGGAATATCTTCAATGTTGAGTTTCTCCCCAACCATTTAAGATAAATATCCCTCTTGAATAGGTATTAAGGCTCATACAATGAGATTAATTTCCATTAAAATTTTATATTCATCCTAACATTGATAGATGATCATAGGTTGATTTGGAATATCAAATTTGACTTCCCTTTCCCATAAATTGATGTTTAATATATATAAAGAAAGTTAATGCATGTCCAAAATAACATCAAATTCAACTAAAGAGATAATAATAATATTTTTAGGAAGAAAATTCCCATAAAATTCTATCAAAGTAGATCTATAGAATTGATATGTGTTCATAGTACCATTAGAAGTTTTTACCACTAACTCAATATATAATCATTGAGGATATGAATTAACATTCCTATATACTTTTCATGATATAAATTAATTCATGTGAATTGAATCAAATAAGTTATTTTAATATCTGAGTGTACCTATCATCACCTTAACTTCATCATTATATCTCAAATACCTTACTAAAACCAAAAAACATAGTGTGTGAATCAAACATTGTTACTTAGAGTGAGAAATCATATAATCATAAAAAAACATTTCAAAGATATCCTAGATTAAGACACCTTCTTATCAACCAATGAAACATTAGATTAATCATATATCAATTTCATTTTATCATAGGTTATCGTATATTTTATCCACTCATAATTCATAATGGTATATAAATAGAATATGAATTACCTAAATCATATCCCCTAGGAGTGTCAAACCATATGTGAAGTTAGTTATTTTTTTCATGCACTGAGAGAAGATAGAGTTAACACCCAACTAAAATTTTTAGAATTATTACCACTAGGTGAATCTGTATCAAATCTTACATCCACATATTTATAAATAGATAGATATTTCATTTCTACACAATCTCTACTTTACCTAAAAATCAAGATATTATCCTATACTTAGACTTATCCTTAGTATTTTCACCAAATTTTTCTAGTATTAATTTCCAAAATAACTAAAACTTAACCTGATACCAACTTAGGATACCCAATAATAACATACATAAATATTAAATCATTTTAAATTAATATTTAATAAATATCATAATAATAAAATCCCAAAAACCCTAAAGGTTTAGTGTCTTTGGATACTAGATACATAATCATCTTATTCATGAAATATATTCAATATCTCCCATAAATTTATTCTCAAATCGTACCATTATTGGAAATACCCTATTTAAAAACATTCTTCATAACTTGGGGAAATTGAAACATAAGAAAGGGTGAGATTAAATTATCATTAAGAATAAATATAGGATATATCAATCAATGATCATAAGTGATCATAAAATAAGCATAATGGTATATGACATGATCATAACTTATGAGAGTAATACCCAATAAATAAAATTTCATTAATCATTATTCATTTCATAATTATTTTTCATAATAAAATAAAAAATTCATAATAGGGTATAATCATCACTAATCAATCATGATCCATGATAACATAAAATAAACATAATACAAAAGTTTATGGCGTAAAAATAATCATAGAAAATCATTTCCTTAGTCAAGGATCACTGCCAAAACTGTCATAGGGGACATATTGTATTGAGTTAACTCCCCATTACATAATTTATTTATTTTATAATCACTTCCAAGGATATCATAGTTGATATAATCCCTTACTAAACTGGCTTTACTCCCCATTTCAGTTTATATTATCTCATGAGATATCATTCTTTACATGATGAATTGTATTGATATATAATTATGGACCCACTCATAACATAATTAAAACTATACATAATTGTTCTAAAATATTATAAAAACATTAATCATATCATAACCCATGGAAAATAAATGGATTTCATAAATATTATATCATAACTTAACTAACTCTTGGGGAAGTAAAGGATTTCATGGAATGTTACTCAGAAAGTCATAATCATAGGTCATATGAGGAAATAAATTTTATGGCATCATAAGATAAAATCCCCAATGAAGTATAAAAATCCTTAAATTATGTTGACATATATGAAAAATACCTTTAAAAAAGTATTTTAACATTTTTTTGAAAATAGGAAAAAATATCATTTTCTTTCGGTAACTTTAAAATCTAAAAAATCCAAAAATATAGAGAAAAATATTTAATTATAAAATAACCATGAAAACTTATAAATAGTATTTTAATCAAATAGTGAACTTTTATTTGGTATAATAAAATCATTGGGTAAATTTTAAAATAAATATTCCTTCCACATTTTTTTGTAAAATGTCAAAAATAACTTATTCAAGAAATATTAAAAAAATTAATTTTTCAAAACCTTTGAATAAAAAGAAAAATATGGATTAAGATGAATTTAAATAATAGTTATATAATATAAAATAATATTCTTTGAAAATATTTTAAATAACATAGACATTAATGAAAAGAATTTCCAATCAGGGAGGATAAATAGGGTCAACTTTTCTGAAAAACATTTTCTCAGTCGTTTTAAGTAACTAAGAGAGTATAATGAAAGTAAAAAATGAAAACTCAAAATTAAACATAGTATAATAAAATATATTATTTTTAAAATATAATGAGTATATAGTTTCTCTTAATGCAAATTTGACACAGACAATCCTAAAAAGATATGATGTTGTAACATAAACCCTTACCTTAAGTTCTGTATTTCTTCATTTGCATTAAAACCTCATATATAATATATATAGATATATTATAAATATATTCTACAACCATATATATATATATATATATTACTCTATATCATTCCCTTATAATTTCCAATTACCCTTTTATTAACAATTATTTACTAAAATCATTATTCGAGTGAAAACTGATCTGTTTTCCATACATGTTTCAGTTCAATGGCTTTGGTACTTGCACTTTGATATTAGATTCATAATATCAATAATTTCCATAATTTCATAAATATAATACTTATTCATTATATACACTTTTATAACCATCCATATAGGTTTCCATGATGAAAAATGAAATACATCACTTCGTGGTGAGGGTAGTTTGTACATACACACGAGTGATGTTTCCACTTTTCGATTAATGGAAAAAAATAAAGTTAAATAAAATTTATTATTTAAATAATCATAATTATATCATAAATATCATATATAATCATTAAAACTATCCTTATTATTATCCATTTAAAGTGGAAATGAAAAATGAATCACATCGCTTCGTGTGGTAGTCCACACGTACATATGAGGGACGTCATCATTTTTTAACTTATGTAAGGGTAAGAAGATAGATAATATATTTCATTTAAATAATCATGATTATTTTATATACATAATATATATCCATTAAATATTTTTATATAACTATCCAAGAGAGATGCTGATGAAAAATATAATATATTGTTTCATGGTGATGGTAGTTTGTATGTATGCATAAGCGATGTTTGTATTTTCAGTTAGATATAAAGTAGACATAAAATGTTTATAAAATTAAAATAAAAAAACATTTAATTATATTAAATATATTTATGTAATCATCTTAATATTATTATAGAAAATTTTGAGGAGGTAGAAGAATAAATAAACTAAAAAGGATTCAGTGGAGATGATTAACTCCTATTTGGGAAGTCTCCTTCGGATCTCTTCTTACAGACCCTTAGGTTGGTCTTTTAAGAATAAAATTACATTTATAACATATATATTAAATTTTATAATATATTTAGGTATATTTTTGTCGAGTTAAGTTGCTCAATACTGCTTAAAAAAGATAAGAGAGGATGTGCCCTTTTATAAGTAAGGGGAGTGATGTACTTGTAATTATTCTAAACTTTAAAATAATAAATGGGAAATTACATGTAAAAGTGGAAAAAATTTGATAAATTTAAAATATTGGTGATATATGATCTAAATTAATTCAAAAAATATGTTTTATACAAGTTTTTCTATTATTTTAACCCTTATCTATTTAGTTTAACCCCTCGTTAACCCTTTTTACTTTTACCATAGTATTGGATTTTTAACTTAGTTGTGGTTCATTATAACCAATAATAAAATTGATATATTTACCAAATTTGGAAATTATTATTTCAAATATTGAAACCATTTTATAAAATTCAATTCATTTAAGTGTAATAAATTATTTAAAAAACTCATAAAACATGATGAAAATAATATTTAAAAAAATGAATTTTCCAAGAATAAATTGAACTTACTCTAATTAATACATAGTAATAATAATTGAATTAATATAAATTTATTTCCTTAAATATATATATTAAAAAATTCATTTAAATCATTTACTAATAGTTTTTAATTTAATTTATTAAGATAAAAATATATTGCACGCATAAAAACAGTTTTTCAGAAAAACAACTCTTTTTACCTCTAAATGGTTTTATTTTAATTTCTAACAAATAGATAACCCATGAATTAATTTTATAAATATGTAAAAAAATATATTTATATAAGTTTAATACTTTGAATAATTTTTAAATTAACCATATATGATCAAAACAATTCTCATAAACAAAGCATTTCTTTAAGATCAATGGTATTTCCAAAGTGAACTAGAAATTGTTTTTGAAAATTATTTTTTTATTTAAATACCATATAATACACTTCATTTTATAATTTATAAGAATTATTATCATAATTTTAGTTTTATTTTCTTAATAATATATTAAATGTGTTTAATTTATTAAAGGGAAATATATTTTAAAATCTCATGGTGTTGCACACTTCCACTTCTAGACTTCCTAGTTCCCTTGTCTATGTCTCTCTCTAATTCCAGTAAGCATCCTATATAAAGAAAAAACATTTCAAAGATATAATTTCTTTTCACATAAGAACTTCTCACTATAAATTAACAATTTTTCACTCAAGAATTTTTTTCAGCTTCTCTTCCAAGTCCCTGGATCACTTAGCCATTATATCCTGCATTTTCCCTATAACAACAGAAAGTGAGTCTCCACCCTTTCCTTCTTGGTAACCTAATCCCAACTAATGCATTTAATTGACTTTTACTTTCTTGAAATATGGCCTTTATTATCATATTATCCAAATTAATTCTTTATTTTATCTTTTAAAGCTCCATCACTCTTTCCTCTACCAGCTTTTAAATAAAGTGATATTTCAATTTAAGGTATTTTATACTTGAGTGAGACATAATATTATTTACAAGATGAATTTCACGTTAACTATCATATTATAATTCTCTATTACCTTTCATTATTTTGATATCTTCCAACAAACCCTTCAACCATACTATATCCTTCCATGCTTTCATTGTAGCAAGATACTCTACTTTAATGGTTAATAGTGAAACTATCGATTGGAGTCTTAGAATCCAAATATGGAAGTTTCTTCATAGGAAAGAAAAAATACCATGGTACTTATCTATGTACTTAAATAACCTCCAATGTTTTCATCAACATTCCCTTGAAATGGATCACTCATTCTAAAACATAGGTTTGGTTCTTTCGAACCTTTAATATAATGGAGGATCCAATTCACCGCCTCTCAGTGACCATTTCCTACATTTTCCATGTATCTACTAACTATACAGCTACTTTAAAAATATATAAAAAATTAAAAAAACATGATATACATCAAACTTTCAACTGTTGATTCATAAGTAATATTTTTAATGTACTTATCATTTTCTTCTCTTTTTGGTGCCTTCTCTTTGGATGGTTTGAAATGCTAAGATAATGTAAAGAGATTGACTATAAACTTTATAAAACCCTACACTATATTCAATATGTACTCTTATTGTGACAATATTAAAGTTTTGTGCTTTTATTACCTCTGTATCCTCATTCCCAATATTTATCTCTCTTCTATAATATTCTTCATCTAGAAACTTCTGGATAACTCAACCTTCGACTCTATAATCTCTTTAATATATATACCTAGAAAGAGAATAACATCCATGTATAATATAAGTATGATGAATATCCCATCATCAAAAACCTTCTGATGGTAGTAGTGATCTACATTTCATTAGATAAACTTATGTTGTACTATTAAGGCATCAAGCTTTGGGTTCCATTTCTTGTGTGCTTCCTTCAACTCCTAAAAACTATATTTAAGTTTTTATGCAATGTTGATTTTTCATCCTTTGAATATTTTTGGTTTCAACATGTAGATTTATTCATCTAAGTATCCATGTAAAAATTTTATATTCACATAAAACTATTCAATATGCAAGCCTTATTTCTCCATCATTCCAAGCACCATCTGAATATTTGTGTGTTTAATAATTAAAGATAAAATTTTAATAAATTACACTCATTCCTTTTATTTAAAACCATTCACAAATAACCTTTAATAGTATCTCTTCATTCTATATTCTTCTTCCATTAAATGGTATACCCATTTTTTTTAAAAAATCTTCTTTCCCGGTAGAAGTTACAAAAGATCCCAAGTTTTAGAAACATATAAGGATCCTACCTCCTCCTCCATCTCTAACTCCCACTATTTTTCATCACTAATATTTTTAACCTACTTTGGGATTTTGGTATCCCCACCTTTCAATATAAGTATATAATATAATCCAGATCTATACCTTTACACTAGTATTTTGATTTTGGTAAACCACCACATATCTTAAGGATATTCTCCTTCTAGTAATTATATTTCTGGAAATCTTCCCTGATATTTAATAGTAACTAATATTTCTGATACATAAAGCCTTGGTTGAACTAATATAATTTTATATCCATAAAGAATTACACCTTCTAGACTATTGGGTTCTTCTGGACTTTGAGTGTTTCTTAAACTAATCTAAACTTATAGGATTTCATTTAGATGAACCTCAACATGTTATGATTCATTGTTCTCTTCTATATATTCCAATTGGTTTTGATCCTTCTAAAGGTTCCCTTCACTGAATTGAATATTTTTACTTCTAATGACCTTTCGTAGGTCATTATCCTAGATCCAAAAACTGAATTCTTCACTTACATAACCTATAAAGAAACATACCTAATATTTAAATTCTATTTTTCCCCTCTTATTATAATCAACATGTACATAGGAAATAGACCTAAATACTTTTAGGTGGGATACATCATACTTTATTCTAATCCAAATCTCTTCTAGAATTTTTTTTCCCTATTAGTGAGGAAGGAATCATGTTGACAAGATAAGAAACAAAGTTCACCACTTCCACCCAAATGTATTTGGGAAAGATGAAATGAATCCTCATGATTTGGTCTCTATCATACAATTACGAGTTTATCCACTCTTACACTAAATTTTTCTATGGATTTTCAGGAATTTTCTTCTCAAAACAAACATCCTTCTTTCAAAACCATTGAAACTCTTTTCTTCTATATTCCCCGCCATCATTAAACCTTGTACACTTAATATTTATACTATACTCTCTTTCCATCATGGATCTCCATTGAATTAAGGTTCTAAATTCCTCATACTTTCTCTTGATAAAGAACATCCATGCCTTTTATGTCACATCATTGATGAAGGTAATATAATATAATTACCCTCCATAAGATTAAACCAATGATGACCACCATGAATCCATATGCACTAGATCTATCATTTGATTCTTCAGTGTTCTTCCTTCCATATTAAAAGACACATTTTGTTTATTCCTTGTGATATATTATTCACATGTTCCATACTCTACATGGTCAAGTTTCAACATTCCCTTTATAGCCAGGATATTCATCCCTTTCTTAACTAATTGTCCTAGATGATCATGCCAAAACTTCAACAGTCTAGACGTCATCATTCTGTAAAATGTTGTATCTTCCAATATCCTAGTAAGATACAACATTACATATTTCACTCTTTTTTCCACCACCATGGAACCATGTGATGTATTTTATTCTCCTTCCACAAAACTCATATGAAAACTCACATCATCCAACTAACTAACTAAAATTAAATTATACCTTAACTTCAGAATGTATCACACCCCTTGGAACTCCAATAATAATCTATGTTATGTTAGGAATTTTACATCACCTTTTCCAATAAACTTGATACTTTCATAATTTTCATGATTCTACTTGTTGAACCTTTTGTAAACATAATTCTACATTCCCCCTCACTCAAAATTTGAGTGAAATAATTCCTCAGAATCAATGATCCATGGGTCCAATGGACTTGTGATACTTAACAATAAATTATTCCCATCCTCATCCATTTTATTTAAAGAATAACATCTATAATAAAACTTATATAATTTTAAATCTTGTTCATGTAATCCTTATTCAATTTTCCTTTCATACCAAAATTCCATCATGTGGGTTCAATCCCGGTCAACTTTCCCCATCACTTATATTTCTTCTCCTTCCCCATATTTTGACTCTCATTTTCCTTCTAAATAGATCATGTCATACTTTCTACATTATAAATAATTCTATTATTACTTTATAGTTCATTATTATGGATTTGTACATTCAGAACCAGATCTAGGATCTCATCAAATACTGGGTCTATCTTTTCACTGGAGTTACTAATGGTTGTAGCCATCACATCCTAAGATTCCAGAAGTAGTGATTGAAAGATCAAGGCCCAAACACCATAAAAAACTAAAACTTTACTGATTTGAGTAATATATAAATCTTACTAAATTCATTGACATTATCAAATATCAACCTTCCTTCTAATATCCTTATGTTTAAAAGTCATTATAACGTGAACATTTCATTCATTACGTAAGTAATTTCATACATGTTCTCAAGATCTCCATATGTTATAAAATTATCTTCACCTACCAGATGGTGAAGTCCATATTCTAGGTCAACATAATCTATAAAAACCTAGATTATTTTTTTTCTAACCACTTTTATACTACTTTGTACAACGCTTTTAATTTGACGCCCTTTAATGAAAGCTTGAGACCCTTCTAATACGGATAATTTTCAATCTGCATTCTCTAGAATCAAAAGTCTGAAATATCAAAGTTATAAATATATACCTTACCTTCATCCAATGTCATTCCTATTGAATTAGTAGGATCTCATTAAAATAAAAAAAATCTAATGAAATAACCTCCAATAGTATAAAACCAATATTTGATAACACTTATTGTTCTAAGGAATAAAATTCTAGAAATTCATCCATAACCTCACTAATGAAACAAGTTTAGAAGTTCCAAAGTTTTAAAATACCTAATTACAAAATTAGATAAAGGAACTAGAATCCAACATCTTGCATTGAATCTCCATGATCACTAGAAAATGGTCCAAAACACATACAAGTGAAATAATGAAATCACTTACTTTCAACATAAAATAACACAAATGATTTATCTGATTTGAAACTTAATCCTACTCTATATGAGAAACATTGTTGCTCTATTACTAACGGGGGAGAATGATTATAGGATTTCAAATAACTGATTATAAATAAATTGGTTCCATTAATCCTATTTGTAAACCATTTATAACAATATATAGAGTACCACCAATTCCCATAATCTTCTAATATATATCAGTAGCCCTTTATCCAATCAAATTCATTGGATCATCCATCATCTTAACTTTCCAAAACCTAGTGAAAAATGAAATTTAATCTTATACAGTCCTCTGATGATTCTTTTTAGGTCTTTATGAAAAACCATTATATTCTTACATATTCATTATATTTAATCATATGTGAGTTAATTACTCCTTCCACAAAACATTATATGGATTCAGTAATCCTACTGCTACTATTACTTATACTTCCAAACTTCTTGTTTCTACTACTTGTTTCTTAACCAAGTTCTAGAAAACATCTTTTGGAAACAAAACTTATGGGAGATATAATGAATTTAGAAAAAAATACTTCTCACAATAACTTAAAAATAGAAATTTAACTAACTCATTGTAACATCCCAGGTAAATAAAGAGTAAGACATTTTCATATTTATTAATATTTTTGAATTAAATATTAATTTTACTTTAAAGGAGATTCTATGTTTGATGGCGTACCTGATACTCAACAACGATTTTCTTTGAAATATTACATTGCACACAATTTTGAGTTATACTAAAAAATAATAATATAATATTATTTTAAATGGTAGTTAATGCATAGTCGTTGTATTAGTGGGAACGAATAGAACTAACTAAAATATGATTACAAAAATTTATTAATTTTTTTTACTTTTATCCAATAAAATTTATAGGCTTAAAATGTGAATGAATCCAATTTTAAGCATAAATACTCTAATATTCTTTAAAAGGTCGATTTACTGCCTTTTAATGGCCAACCCTTTTTAAAAATTAGTTTTTTCACTTTTATATGTTTTATTTGACAAAATAATATTCTTCTTTATAATCGAAACACCAAAATTTACTTTGGATGAAATTTTGGTATTTTTCTGATAAAGTTCATTTTTTTAATGAATATTAAAAAATACTGTATTTTAATTCAAAACTATCTTTTAATATAATTTATTTATATGGTTAGATTATATTTTTAAATGGTTTTAAAGTTTAATTAGATTATATTTTTACCGTTTAATCTAATTTTAGTCATTGGAAGTAATTTTACTTTGAAGTTGGACATAAACAAGTGTCAACCTTTTGATAGTTATTATTTCATAAAAACACGCTTTTTTGTTTTAACAACGATAATTAATTTTAAATTAATTTATGCCACTTATGTGTTTTGAATTTGGATAAATTGATTCAATATTTGAAATCAGGAGGTACAAATTGTGTAAATAGGTGACTTTTATTTTTAGACATTATGAATATTTATTCAGTAAATATTTTATTTACCATGATTAAAGGGTAAATCTGGTGAATAAGGGTAAACAAATATTATTATAATAATATTAAATTACCCTAACATGTGTCCTAATACTATTTATTGATACTTTTACAACCATGGGAATCCTTTGGTTGATTTTGGGACCCCATGAATCCGCTTAGGAGTGATAATGACACTTTATATTAATTAATTTAAAGTGAAGACAAAAATGACATAAACATATATCATTTAGAAAATAAATTTTTACATGGGGTTATATAAGTTATATATTCTACTGTAAATATTCATTTGAAATATAAAAATATTTCCTACATTATGGTATTTTACTTATAATTTTTAGACATCAAATAAATAAAATTATTTATGACAAAATGATGATGTAGTGATTACCATATTAATAAATGATTTAAATAAATGAGATTATAAAACTTAAAAAACTATCCAAAACCTGTCCAATTATTATTGGATGATTTTATTTAGAACAAGATTCATATTATTTTCAAATTTAATGAGTTTTGGACCTTTTGAAACTGAAAATAAATTTATAATAACATAATGTTTTCAAACTTTCCTAAAGAGCCCCTCCTCCCCCTTATAAAAATCCATCACCTCTAACCCATTACTCACACCTCTCAATCCCCTTCTCTAATCCAACCTATTCCTAAATAATCTCCCAAAATACCGTTATTCCACCTAGAATCCTTACCTTAGTCAGAAATCACTTCAAGAAATCTGTTTGGTTCAAACCAAAGGGAGTTACCCGATTTAAAGGTAATGTCTTCCCTCAAGTTCTATTCTTTTATTTCACTTCTCCACTCCCTATGCTCTTCTTATTCTTTTTTTTTATAACAAAACCAGTATCCTCAATATACTAGGTTTTTATTATGAGAAGTATTCGAACTACACTTACACACACCTCCATCTAATGGGTAAAGAACATGTTGTTTCTATGGACGGTGAACTAACGCCTCACGAAACGATGATTGTTCGATTATCTCCTACTGCATATCATGGTGGCCATTATGATGGAACTATATTTATATGTTATATATATTATATTTATATTGTCTCTAAACTTCTATATTATTCATTTATATTGTACCTTTATGGTTTCCATAATGGGTAAACGCGATAATTTCATTTGAGGAAGTGCGGACTACCTCCCCCTCAAAGTGATATGACTCGTTCATTCCATAAATGGAATGTATAAAGGATGGAGTTAATGAAATTATATATGATATTATACTGGAATTATAATATACCTATGTATCATTAATTTTTCCTTCCATTAAATATGAAATAGAAATGAAAGTAGTGTTCTTGTGTACGTACGACTTACCTTCTCTATGAACGGTGCATTTCATTTCTTATCTCCAAATGTTATGTACTATTATAAATAAATATATATATATATACTAGATATATATTATATATATGATATCTAAATCATGAATATTATTCTGGAGATAATTTAATTTTGACCACATGGACAACTTGTGATTATAAGAAGTTCATTTTTGACTCAAGTACCAATATCGATAAAATGATCATTATTAACTTAAATGATTATATAATGTTTATAATGTGGTAATAAGTGATATAAAAGGAATAATAAACTTGAAAAAGGTTCTGAATCAATTAGAAATTAACTTTAGTTTATTATTCGGGATATTAAAGAACGAATGAGTCAAGTCGAACACGAGGTAAGGGACTTCATCTTAATCTCCTTTCATTGAGGAATCCTTTGATTTATACATGAATTTATTTTATATAGTGTATAAAAACCCTTTGACTTTTAATTTCATTAAAATGGAATCTTTTCTCTACGAAGAATTTTACTAAATGACAAAAATATTTTTTCTTTTTAATGTAAGCGGTGACAATAACCTTTCTACCACTGTGAGAAATATATGATATTTGGCTTCCTTAACAAGTCGTAATGTTTTTAAAAGGAAAATTAATACCACATATTCTTTTACATATTTCAATATTGAAAATGGTTTTGATAATGTATTTGTTATGTCAATATGTTTAAATGATTTATTGTGATTGAAATGTGGAAATGTTATCTTTTATTTATGTTTGTTTTGTGTGTTATAAACATGTTATGGTTCTTGGGAATTGTTTACGTATACGAGTGGTTCCATGATAATCCTAGGTCAGGTGATCCTGAGATATATCTCCAATTCATTATGTAATGTGATGGAGGTAAACGTTAATGTTTCTCCTAATAGATTTAGGGAATATACTGTGATGGGTATTTTGAACGTAAATCCCTATATAGCTGCTACAATGTAAGTATGTTATGGATGACACAAGTTAAATTTATGTTTTATTATTTATATGTGTTATTCATAAATCTTATGATTTTATGAGGTAAGTTAAAAATCTTACGTTTTGATGGACTAATTTTTTCTTTCTTTATTTCATAACCCTTACTGTGATTTTTATGCTCATCCCAAGTTTTTGAAATGTTTTTCATATGACTTAAAGATGAATAGGGTGAAGGATGGGATTAAGGAAACATCATGTTGTCTAAAACATGGAACTATACGTGACTCTTTTTTTAAGAGTTTTTATTTTATGAAAAAAATGGAAACTGGGTAGAAGTGTCTACATTGTAATTTTTGAGATGTAATAGTTATGGAAAAATTCTCTAAAACTATAAACCTGAAAATATCCTCAATGTGAATTATGAATTTAATTCAAGATTATGTAATTTTTAAGGTCGGGTCCTTATAGTTGGAATCAAAGGTCGATTTAGACAACTTTAGGAGTTAGGATATTGTTAAATTAATATCCATGAATTATTTTTACATTATGGTAAGATCGAAATGATATTGCATTTACAGATTACCATGTTGCTTCACCTAATATATTTATATGTTCAGAATGATTTTTTGCAGAGGAAATAGGGCAGCTATGATGGGACGTCATCAGGAGGAATAAAACCTTCCAAATCATCATCCTGAGATGGCTGGAATCAGAACTAAGCAGTTTGTTGTAGTGATGTAACAATTGAATCGGGCTATAAATAGTGGTGGTATCCATGCACAAGATCATCCAGATCAACCACAGAGGAACATTTCAGTAGTGGAGAATTTCATGAGGTAGCATCCCCCATCATTTAGAGGATCATCTGACCATGTGCTAGAGGAAGGGTGGATTAAATCATTGAAGAAGATTTTCGATTTCATGGGGTGTTCAGAACATCAAAAGGTTAGTATCACTGTTTACCATTTTGAAGGTGAATCCGATCAGTGGTGGTCGATGGTGAAAATATCAAGGATAGTGGGGATATTGATGCTCTTAATTAGGATGAATTCAAAGGTATGTTTCTTGAGAAATATTTTCCTAAGGTGGTTCGTCATAGGATGGAAAAATAATTCTTGGAATTGAGGCAGGAATATGACTCAGTGGATAATTATGAAGAAAACTTCACTCAACTAGAAAGGTATGCTCTAAATTTCATATGAGATCTTGATAGTAAAATCAACTATTTTTATACAGGATTAAAGACAATTTTCCGAAGGGATTTAGCTTCTCGTGAGTTCGAAAGTTATGAAAATCTTGTCTGATGTGCGGAGAAGGTGGAAATGGAGTTTTCCAATGATAAGGTGTTCTTTGAAAAACAATAGAATAAGAGTTCAAGGTGGCAGATAAAAGGTAAGAACTCTTCAAAAAAATCTTATGGTAAGAAACTTAAGTTTGCAGTTTGTGAAAATTGTCGTAAAAATCATGCTGGGGAATGTCTTTTGAATTTTGGTAAGTGCTACTGATGTGGTAAAATGGGGAATGAGGCTCGTAATTGCACTGAAAAATATTAGGGTAATGGAAAGAAAAAATCGGATTTACAGTCAGTAAAATGTTTTAAGTGAAATGAAATGGGTCATTATGAAAATGAGTGTCCAACGAAGAACTCAACTGAAAGAAAGCAGTTGGAATACAAGTATAAAGGGGTGGTGAAATCCTTTTCTACTACTTTAGAAGATATTGGTCCATCAAATGAAGTAGTATCAGGTACACTGTTTGTTTATTCAGATTATGCCAATGTCTTGTTTGATTTAGGGTCTACACATTCTTTCATTTCTGATAAGTTTTCTAGTAAATTGGAAATTCCATCTCAATATATGAATCCTTAACTTATGGTAAAAACAAATGGAGGAAATGTTGATACAAAAATAAATTATAAGAACCTTCTTATCCTTGTGTGCGGAAAGAATCTACCTGCAAACCTTATTTTTTCGCCTCTAGTAGAGTTTGATGTTATTTTGGGTATGGATTGGATTTCTGTTTACCATGCTAAGATTGACTGCAGAGATAAAGAGGTTTCTTTTCAGGAATAATTTCAATTTTTGTACAAGAATGAACCCTTACTTTTGATAACATATTAGGAAGATAAGAAACTAGTAAAATATGGAAATGAATGCTACCTTACACATATTGTTAAAACAAAAAAACTATTCAGATTAATGATGTGCTAGTGGTAAATGAGTATCTTGATGTTTTTTATGATGAGTTTCCTGGTATAATACCCGATTGGTAAGTTGAATTTACTATTGACTTAGTTCCTGATGCTAAGCCAATTTCAAAACCCCCTTATTGAATGGATCAAATTGAACTTTTAGAGTTAAAGAAGAAATTGTAGGAGTTATTGGATAAAGGTTTCATTAAACCTAACACAACACCATAGGGTTCTCCTATCTTGTTTGTTAAAAAGAAATATGGTTCAATGAGACTTTTCATTGATTATAGAGCATTGAATAACATCACTATTAAGAACAAGTATCCTTTGCATCATATCGATGATTTTTTTATCAGCTCCAGGGAGCTCAGTATTTTTCAAAGATTGACTTGAGGTCGGGGTACCATCAGTTGAAAGTAAAGGAAGTAGACATTCTGAAGACTGTGTTTCATACTATATATGGACATTACAAATTTGTAGTTATTCCTTTTGGGTTAACCAATGAAATTTTTGTATTCATGGATCTTATAAATAAAATTTTCCATGAGTTCTTGGATAAGTTTATGGTTGTGTTTATTGATGATATTTTGGTTTATTCTAAAAGTATAGAGGAACAAAAAATTCATTTAAGGGTTGTCTTGAAAACCTTAAAAGAAAATAAATTGTATGGGAAATTCAGAAAGTGTGTGTTTTGGTTACAAAAAATTTCTTTCCTAGGTCACATTGTTTCAAAAAATGGCATATCAGTTGATCCTGCTAAAATAAAAGTTTTTGAATAATTGTCAAGATCCACAAATATTACTGAGATCTGTAGTTTTCTTGGTTTAGTAGGTTATTACTGGAGGTTTTTTGAAATTTTTTTATGGTTATCTATCCCAATGACTAAGTTAACTCCAAAATTTTCTAATTTCATTTGTACAAAACAATGTGATGATTGTTTTCAGGAATTGAAAAGAAGATTGGTGAATGTTATAGTTTTGGAACTACCTTCTAGAAATGGTGAGTTTGTTATCTATATTGATGCTTCGTTGAAAGGATTTGGTTGTATCCTAATGAAGAATTATCAGGTAATTGTTTATGATTCACATCAGTTGAAACCTCATGAGTTAAATTACCCTACACATGATTTGGAATTAGCTGTTGTTGTTTTTGCTTTAAAAATTTGGAGGCATCATCTTTATGGAGTAAAATGTGAAATATATACTGACCAAAAAAGTTTGAAGTATATATTTAATCATAATGAATTAAACATGAGACAGAGAAGATGGTTAAAATTAATCAAGTATTATGATTACATGATCCATTGCTATCCAGGAAAGGAAAATAAATTGTTTGATGCTTTGAGTTGAAAGAGTAATGCTACATTAACCATGTTACATTTGGAACAAGATCCTTTGATTAATGATTTGATGAACTTTGGAATAGAAGCTTTTGGTGTAGAAAATTCCTCTATTTTGTTTCAGGTGTCAGTGAAATCATCTCTATTAGAAAGAATTAAGAAGGCGCGGAAGGAATACAGTGAGTTTCAGAAAAAATGTAGAGTTGGTTAAGAAGGGTAATCTACCTGGTTTTAACATTGATAAAGATTTTATTTTGAGGT
Organism: Viscum album; assembly: GCA_963277665.1. Classification (NCBI taxonomy): domain Eukaryota; kingdom Viridiplantae; phylum Streptophyta; class Magnoliopsida; order Santalales; family Viscaceae; genus Viscum; species Viscum album. The sequence goes on from OY728130.1 coordinate 512,837,484, forward strand.
TTGGGAAGAGATTATGTGTGCCTTTTGATTCACAATTGAAGAAAGAGTTTTTTTGTGATGCTTGTAGTTCTTTGTTTTCAGTTCATCCTAACAGTACTAAGATGTACAGAGATATTTGGAAGTATTACTAGTGGGATGGAATGAAAAGAGATATTGCTAACTTTACTGTGAGGTGTTTGACTTGTTAACAGTTTAAAGTAGAGCAACAGTTACCGAAAGGGATGCTTCAGTCTTTACCAGTTCTAGAGTGTAAATGGGAAAATATATCCATGGACTTCATTGTGGGATTACTGAAAACATCTCGAGGTAACAATGCAATTTGGGTTATTGTTGATCAATTGACTAAATATTCTCATTTCCTTCCTATTCGAGATATTTTTTCTCTAAATCAACTTTCTTGGTTATATGTTAAAGAGATAGTAAGGTTTCATGGATTTCCCCTCTCCATTATATCTGATCATGACCCCAGGTTTACTTCTAACTTTTGGAAAAGCCTTCAGAAGTCGTTGGGTACTAAATTAAATTTTATTACAACTTTTCATCTTCAATCAGATGGGTAGTCAGAATGAACAATTTAGACTTTGTAAGATATTCTACGTGCTTATTCAATGGATTACCAGGGAAGTTGATACCAACATATTTCTTTGGTTGAATTTTCTTATAATAACAGTTTTTATTCCAGTATACAGATGGATCTGTTTGAGGCATTATATGGAAAGCGATGTCGAACTCCATATTTTTGTTATAAAGTAGGTGAAATAAGGCCGATGGGATTAGAATTGGTGGAAGAGATGGCAGAAAGAGTTTAGCTGATTCAGAATCATATAAAAATAGCTCAGAGAAGGCAGAAAAGTTGTGTGGATAACCAGAGGAAGAATCTTTCTTTCGAAGTTGGTGATCATGTCTTTATCAAAGTTTTTCCATGGAAAAGTGTGATGCATTTTGGTAAGAAGGGAAAGTTGAGTTCGAGGTTCATTGGACCTTATGAAATCCTAGAGAAAGTTAGATCAGTTGTGTATAGGGTGGCTTTACCTCCAAGTTTATCCAAGGTACACAATGTTTTTCATGTTTCAATGTTGAGAAAGTATATGCTAGATCCATCTCATGTTTTGAGTCCAGAGGTAGTTCACTTGGAAGATAATATTTCTTATGAGGAACAACCAGTCTAGATTCTTGACCATAGAGAGAAAGTGTTGAAGAATAAGGCAATTAATCAGTTAAAGGTTTTGTGGAAAAACTACATGGTTGAATAGGCAATGTGGGAATCTGAAAATGTTATGAGGGAAAAAATACCCTCATTTATTTGATAAATAAATAAAATTGTGAGGACGCAATTTCTAAAAGGGGGGAAGGATGTAACATCTTAGGTAAATAGAGAGTAAGAAATTTTAATATTTATTAATATTTTTGAATTAAATATTAATTTTACTTTAAAGGGGATGCTATGTTTTATGGCCTACCCGATACGCAACAATGGGTTTCTTTGAAATCTTACGTTGCACACAATGTTGAGTTATACTAAAAAATAATAATATAATATTATTATTTTAAATGATAGTTAACATATAGTCATTATATTGGTGGGAATGAACATAACTAACTAAAATATGATTACACATGTTTAATAAATGTTTTTTCATTTATACAATAAAATTTATAGGCTTAAAATGTAAATGAATCCAATTTTAAGCATAAATACTCTAATATTCATTAAAAGGTCGATTTACCGCCTTTTGATGGAGAACCCTTTTTAAAAATAGTTTTTTTAAATTTTATATGTTCTATTTGAAAAAATAATATTATTCTTTAGAATCGGGACATCAAAATTTATTTTGGATTAAATTTTGGTATTTTTCTGATAAAGTTCATTTTTTAATGAATAGTGAAAAATACTGTATTTTAATTCAAAACTGCCTTTTAATTTAATTTATTTGTATGGTTATATTATCTTTTTAAATGGTTTTAAAGTTTAATTAGATTATATTTTTACCATTGAATCAAATTTTGTTCATTGGAAGTAATTTCACTTTGAAATTGGACATAAACAAGTTTCAATCTTTTGATAGTTATTATTTCTTAAAAACATAGCTTTTGTTTTGACAACGGGAATTAATTTTAAATTAATTTATGTCACTTGTGTGTTTTGAATTTGTAAAAATTTATTCCATATTTGGAATCATGAGTTTCAAATTTTTTAAATATGTAACTTTTATTTTTAGACATTATGAATATTTACTTCAGTAAATATTTTATTTACCACGGTTAAAGGGTAAATCTGGTAAATAAGGGTAAAAAAATATTATTATAATAATATTAAATTACCATAACATGTGTCCTAATACTATTTTTTGATACATGTCCTACCATGGGCATCCTTGGGTCGATTTTGGGACCCCATTGAGCCACTTAGGAGTGATAATGACACTTTATATTAATAAATTTAAAGTAAAGACAAAAATGACATAAACATATATATTTTAGTAAATAATTTTTTACATGGGTTTATATAAGTTATATCTTAGAATATAAATATTTATTTTAAATATAAAAATATTTCCTAAATCATGGTATTTTATTTATATTTTTAGACATCACATAAATAAAATTATTTATGACACAATGATGATGCAGTGATTACCTTATTAATAACTGATTTAAATAAATGAGATTATAAAATTTAAAAAACTATAAAAAACCTGTCCAATTATTATTTGATGATTTTATTTCAAACAAGATTCACCTTATCATAAAATTTAATTAGTTTTGGACCTTTTGAAACCAAAAATATGTTTATAATAAAAAAATGTTTTCAAACTTTCCTAAAGAGCCCCTCCTCCCCCTTATAAAAAACCATCACCTCTAACCCATTACTCACACCTCTAAAGCCCCTTGGATCATAAAAAATCTAAATAAATAAGTTCCCAACATCCCTCTCTTCCACCTATAGTCCTTACCTTAGGCATAAAGCACTTCAAGAAAGCCATTTGGTTCAAACCAAAGGGAGTTACCCGATTTAAAGGTAATGTCTTCCCTCGAGTTCTATTTTTTTATTTTACTTCACCACTCCCTATACTCTTATTATTATTATTTTACGTAACAACACCAGTATACTCAATATAACAGGTTGTTATTATGATCATTATTCTAACTGCATGTACACACACCTCCATCTAATGGGTAAAGAACATATTATTTCTCTAGACGGTGAACTAACACCTCACGAAACGATGATTGTTCGATTATCTCCTACCGCCTCTCATGGTGGCCATTATAATGGAACTGTATTTATATGTGATATATATTATATTTATATTGTCTCTAAGCTTATGTATTTTTCATTTATATCATACCTTTATGATTTCCATAATGTGTAAATGCGATAATTTCATTTGAGGAAGTGCGGACTAATGCCCCCTCAAAGTGATATGACTCATTCATGCCATACATGGAACATATAAAGGATGGATTTAATGAAAATATATATTATATTATAATTGAATTATAATATACCTATGTATCATTAATTTTTTATTCCGTTAAATATTAAATAGAAATTAAATTTGCATTCATGCATACATACGACTTACCTTCTCCATGAACGGTGTATTTCATTTCTTATATCCAAATGTTATGTACTATTATAAATACATATATATACTAGATATATATGATATATATGTTATCTAAATCATGAATATAATTCTGTAGATACTGTAATTTTGACCACATGTACAACTTGTAATTATAAGAAGTTCATTTTTAACTCAACTACCAAATATCGACAAAACAATTGTTATTAACTTAAATAATTATATAATGTTTATAACGTGGTAATAAGTGATATAAAAGGAATAATAAACCTGAAAAAGGTTTTAAATAAAGTAGAAATTAACTTTAGTTTATTATTCAGGATATTAAATAACGAACGAGTCAAGTCGGACATGTGGTAAGGGACTTCGTCTCAATATCCTTTCATTGAGGCATCCTTTTATCTATACACGACTTTATTTTATATGGTGTATAAACCTATTTGACTTTTAATTTCATTAAAATATAATCTTTTCTCTACAAATAATTTTTCTAAATGACAAAAAGAATGTTTCTTTTTAACATAAACGGTGACAACGACCATTCCGCCGCCGCGAGAGTTATTTAATATTTTTCTTTCTTAACAATCCGTAATGTTTTTAAAAGGAAAATAAATACCACATACTCTTTTATGTATTTCGGTATTGAAAATGGTTTTGATAATGTATTTGTTATGTAAATATTTTTAAATTATATATTTTGATTGAAATGTGGAAATGTAATATTTCCTTTATGTTTGTTTTATGTGTTATGAATATGTTATGGTTATTGGGAATTGTCTACATATACAGGTGGTTATGTGATAAACCTAGGGTGGGTGAGACCGATAAAGATCTCCAATGCATTGGGTAACGTGACGGAGGTAAATGTTAATGTTTCTCCTAAGATATTTAGGGAATATACTGTGACGGGTATTCCAAACGTAACTCCCTACATAGTTTTGAAAGCTACAACGTAAGTATTTTATGGATTCCACAAGTTAAATTTATGTTTTATGATTTCTATGTGTTATTCAAAAATCTTATGATTTTATGAGGTAAGTTAAAATTCTTATGTTTTTATGGACTAATGTTTTCTTTCTTTATTTTATAACCCTTATTGAGCTTTTCATTCTCATCCCAATTTTTTGAAATGTTTTTCACAGGACTTAAAGATGAATATGGTCAAGGATGGGATAAAGGAAAAGCCATGTTGTCTAAAACATGGAACTAGATATGACTTTTTTTTCAAGAGTTTTTATTTTATGAAAAAAATGAAAACAGAGTAGAAGTGTCTACTTTGTAATTTTTGAGATGTAATAGTTATGGCCTAATTCTATAAAACTTTAAACCTGAAAAGATAATCAATGTGAATTATTCATTTAATTGAAGATTATGTAATGTTTAAGGTCGGGTCCTTATACTCATATATTATATTAACCTCATAGATCTTGTGGGATTCATCATAATTCTAATAGATATAGATTTATATTGGAAAATGATGATAAGGACAAGCTCATATGGGATAAACTTACCACCTATCAATAATCTATTAAAATTTTATATTCTAAGAAATGGTTAAATGTTATGAAATCCTAAATGGAATCCATATAGACAAATAAATTTTGGAACTTAGTGAAACTAACTACAAGGGTAAAACCAATAGGGTGTAAGTGGGTTTTTAGAAAGAAAATAGACATGGATTGTAGAGTGTATACCTATAAATATTTCTTTATTGAAAATGGTTATGAGAATTTATATGACCCCCTCCCACCAAAGATACCATAATGAAGGAAGAGAGATAATGACCCCTGATTCATGCCTCTAGTAGGCCTTAGGTTGGCTACTAGCACTGAGGGTGTACAAAAATCTCAATATGGGATGCATTACCCTCTATAAAATATTTAGGATCAGGAGATAGGATATCAACGATCAATAAAATACATGACATAATATAAATAAATAAACAAGTATAATCCCACAATTAATTAATAAATAGAATAGATACAAATGAAAGTCTCTAAAGTAAAATACCTAAAATAAAACTAAGGTAGCAACACGACAATATTCCAAAGGTCCAAGTTAGAAATATCTATCATGGTCCATGTAGTCCTCCAAAAACCAAATAATAGTTTATATATACATGGGGTGAGTATATAGGTATACTCATTAGTAAAACCAAAGTCTATCTTATACATGTTAAAAGAGAATACTAATTCACCTGTGAGAAAATAATAGAACCTACTACACCTAAACAGGTCATCTAAACAAATCCAACCTCAGTAAGGCTTTCTTTCCAAATAACGCATCTAGATATAATAACATAATATGAAGCATATGGATGAAAGGTAACCTACACCACTTTCACACTGATTAGACACTCTCACACCCCAATAGAAAATGTATTGGTGCTTCCACCTCTTCTGTATCACAACACATAACATCACACGCTTCCCACAAACACTTAGGACATCACATCACATAACCAAGGTAGTAGGGTATTATGAACATGAAGAACATAAACATTGTTCTATCCTCCTACCATGTATGACCCCCACTATAATCCATCTCATCTCATCTCTAAAGTTCCTACCTGAAGAAACCTGTACAATCACGCTACATAAAATCACATCTCAAAAGTATCACTTTTTACTTTTAGACATCATTACCCATGCATGTCATCATCACCTAGAAGAGGGAGTGGGAGGAGCAAGTGGCTATCCATTCACCCTCACCACCAAGATGTTGGTAAAATCACCCCCAAAATAATGGTTATTAGTACTAGGTACTCAACATGGGTGGGGCATGTAAAGAAATCACAAAGGAATAAAATTTATTTATATATAATAAAGACATGCACGAACCAAATTATGGGTCCAATAAAAAGACAAAAAACAACTCATAATAACACCACTTTTGTTGGCACTTCAATATGCTCCAAACAACACCAAAATCCACAAAGCACAATACACTTTTCATCTTCTCGTTACAATAAAAGACAATTTCTAAATTTCCACTACCAACCCATTTCAATTAAAATATCCAGTTCATTACACATTTTCTAGAACATTAATTTATATTTAATATCCCACCCTTTAAGCCACATGTCTAGTTACAATTTTTTATTCTCTTATCCAATTCATTTTACTATTTCTATCCCATTATCCAAACCATGTTAATTACAATACTAATTAAAAACTATCACAACACACAAGAACATACATACATGAAAAACCCCAGAGCACTATCATACTCAACCTCTTGCCAACAATCCAAAAGAACACCACCATTTCACTACCATAAGCACTTTCCTCCATAAAAGCCACATTCCACCATTTTCCACCACATCTCCTCACATCACCCCATCATATCTACCACAAAAAAATACACTACCCATGAAACAAACCAAAACACAAAAAACACACCATAAATCTACATTAAAAGCATAATAATTTTCAGATTCATTCAAGGGGTTTTATCATGTACAACTTTACTTTTAAGGGTATTCTCACACAAATAGAATTTTATAGGGGAAACCATTTCATTAACTGGATATGAGTGATTAACCAATTATATTCATGGTGATATAAAATAATTATAAAAATAGTGGCTCCTTAACACCACAACTACAGGAAAAAAAAGATCCCAACATCCATGATTTTTACTGGTATAACAAGTTTAGATAAGCTCAATATTATAATATCAAAAATCTATATTAAGACATGAAAATCATTCCCTTCCCCTTAAATTTCAGTTAAACTAGATAATTTTCTTTATTAAGATAGATGAAAACCATCTTACCAAGGATAAAAAAACATACCCTTCCCACATGATACAACGTAGAGAGAGATAAAGGATCCCCTACCTCGAAGAAAGAATCTTCACGTGATTTGCTGCACCAAAAACATGGGTTGCACATACAGGATGGAACCACTCACAGGAAGAACTCAAACCAATGGAAATAGGGTTTTAAGACTCTAAGGGAAAGGCTTCGGAACCTTCAGTCTTAAGAGGCAATAAAGTAGAAAGGAATTAATTAAAGATCTTCATTTTAGAATTAACAGATACAAAATGATCAAGATTATATATCACAGATATGACTTTAATTGACCATTAATGTGGATCTCAATAAATTCCATGCACATTATACATTTAAAAGCTCCAAACATTTAAGAAAACAATTATATAAATATTATCCTTTGAAAAGGAATTTAATTACCTTAATTAAGGATTTAAAACCATTTTACATCCAAAAATGTGAAAAGGGAAAAACTATAAATTCTAAAAAAACTAGAACATGATACAGCCAGGATATACCATCAGAAACTATTGCTAGAAGCTACCATCAGAAGATATCACTAGACTAAGTCTACTACCCTCAGGAGATACCATTAAATCTATTATTAGAGTAAGAATTCTATTATCAAGAGATACCATTGGGAGTTATCATCTGAAGCTTTCATCAAACTAAGTCTGCTACCATCAAGAGCTACCTTTTGGAGCTACCATTAGAAGCTATCATTAAGTGATACCATCAAGAGATAATATCATTATATACCATCATAAGTTTCATTTAGACTAATTCCTCTACCATCATAATCTATAGTTAGAATCTACCATTGGGAGCTACAACCAGACTAAGTCTGGTACCTCTAGGATGAATCTTCTTCCTCTAAAACACCCATTTTCCTTCTTAAACACCTCCAAACTTTATAAGACCTCCTATTTCCATCTATCCACCAGATTTCTTTCAAATTAATAGGACAAAAATTATGTTCTATTACATGATATACCTCTCAAACTATTCTCACCCTCAATAATCAAAACCTACCTATATGGAAAATGGAAAATATCTAAACAACCATCACTTGAGATACATCTCAAGGATCTCATAACATTAGAAACATCACTAGTAACTAAGTACACCAGCCAAATGAAAATGTCCATAACATAAATCACAACCAAAATCATCCTATATTCCTCATAACCACTTACACAACCCTTTTAACCCCCATACATCCCCTAAACAAAAAAACTTCCACAACCAACACACTGTAGAGACAAAAATACACAAACCAAGGAATTCTATCTCCCAAGTGAAGATTATATCTTATTTGGGCAGAACTGACTCTCCTTTATAGTTTCAATTGCGTTAAGGTATAACACATATCAATTAGGGATCATTTTCTCTCTTATTCATATGCATTAAATCTTTAATCACACGTCATATCATCAAGGAAGAATCACATATCATATAAAACAACAAGGTATAAACATAAAATAATCAAATAAAATAAGGTAAAATAAGACAATATCAAAAAAAAACTTAGGGTATTGGGCACTCATCTATGTATAACACTCCCAATTAATCACATATAGTTCATTATGCCTCCACAACACATGAATAAAAGGAATGGTTTTTCCTTGAAACACCTTCTATCGATGATCCTAGATCTCAACTGGCTGCTCCAAGAACATTAAATCATCCTTGATATCTAACTCTCCTCAGTAAACGATGTGGGATTCATCATGAAGATATTGATAGAGCTAAGAGATGTGGAATAAATCGTAAATTTGGTCCATTCATGGTGGAAGTTCCAAATGATAAGTCACCTCACCAATGCACCCCCAACACCTCAAAAGGCCTAACAACCAAGGGTCATATATTATTCTCTCTGACAAACCTCTATTACCCACATTGAGGTGAGACCTTTAGAAACACATGGTATCTAACCTCAAACATCAAGGGCCTCCTCCTATGTTCATCATATGAATTTTTTCGGTCTTGTTCTAATTTTATCCTCTCACGAACAAGCTAAACCTTCTATGTAATGATCTGAACCTCATTAGGAATGAGAACCCATGACTCCCCAACCTCGACCCAAAACAAAAAAGAATGACACGCACACCTATACAAAGCCTCAAATGGGTACATGTCGATAGATAAGTGATAGTTGTTACTATAAGAAAACTAAACCAAGGGAAAGTGTTTTTTCCAATATCCACTAAAGTCTATGATTCATGCTTTCAACATATCCTCCAATGTCTGGATAGTTCACTCTATTTTTCAATCCATCTAAGTGTAGAAAGCTGTGGTGAGGCATAATTGAGTTCCAAAATCATTTTTCAATACCCTCTAGACTCACAAAGTAAAAAAATGAATCCCGATCAAAGATAATAGACCTTGAAACTCCATGAAACCATACTACCTCATCCACATACCTCCTTGCTAGAACATCCATGGAACCTAACTCCTTAATCTATAGGAAGTGAGTTGATTTTGTCAGTAAATTCACAATTACCTAGATATAATAAAAAACTTCCTATGATTAGTGTAAACTTATGATGAAGTCCATCAATATTTCATCCCATTTCTACTCAAGAGTGTCCAAGGGCTACAGGAAACTACTAGGAACATGATTCTTGTCCTTTACCTACTAGAAAACTAGACATAAAGCCACGAACCCTTCCACTATCCATTTCATATGGGGCCACCAAAACGGCATCCTCAGGAAATGTTACATCTTGGATAACCTCAAGCATACCACCAAAGGTAAGATCTAAAACTCACTAAGTACTCCCTCACACATTACTACTAAAATAGTCAACCACCCCTAAAACATCATTTGATTCTGCATATCCTCTAACCATACCTCCGGAGCGTCACCATGGACAACACTATCAGGCATCACCTATGCCTCTAAGACTCCCCACTGAGACTCCTCCACCTACCACATCACATTATATTGTACTGCCATCTGAAATAGGAAACCTCCACTATAAACCACCCTTGTATCTAAGTGTAGGGATTCCAACTCCTCCATCACTCTCCAAGAATCTCCAGACTTATGAACTACATCCTTCTATGAATTCCTAATCTAATCATCATCCACAACATTTCCCTTTACTGAATTTTAAGAGATCTCAAAAATATAATCCTGAAGAAACTCCATACACCTTTGTTTTTATAAATTAATATCTCACTGAGAAAAAATATACCTTAATATCTTGTGATTTGTGAAGACCACAGAGCACTCTTTAATAAGGTAATGTCTCTATGGATTTAGTGAAAACACAATTATTTATAGATATAGATTATGGGTTGCATAGTTTCACTCATTGGGATGAAACTGTATAGACACATAAGAGATCACTACCTTCTATTGCATCAATACACATCCCAATCATAGATAGGAAGTGTCATAAAACAGCTCAAATGACACACCCTCCTCTAAAAACTAAAGCACTAGATCACTGACTAACTTCCCCTTCAGATAGTCGAATGTTACTTGACACTAATCATTCTAAATAAGATTTTGGTCCTTCCTGGTCAAAGATGTTAACGATGTCGCAATCTATGAGAAGTTGGATACAAACCTCTGGTAATATCCTATGAAAACAAGGAAGCTATGAAACTCTCCCACATTATTGGGTACTACCCAAGAAACAACCATATCATCCTTCGATGGTTCCACTACTACACCATGTTGAGACACCACATGCCAAATGAAGTGAACCTATCATGTCCAAAAATTTCACTTAGACAAATTTCCATAGAGCTATTGGAATCGAAGAACATGAAAAACAAAACTGATATGATCAACATGCTCCTCCTCTTACTTTGTGTAGATCAAGATGACATCAATGAACATGACTATGAATTGGTCAAGGAATTCATGGAAAACCAAGTTCATGATCCCCATGAACATAGCTACTACATTCCTAACACCAAATTACATGACCACAAACTTGAAGTACCCATACTTACATAGAAAGGTAGTCTTTGGGATATCCTCATATTTCACCCTCATTTGGTGATATCCAGACTACAGATTGATCTTAGAAAACCAACTTGTCCTTGTTATCTTTTTTAAAAGATCATCTATTCTTGAAAGTAAATTCGTGATTGTCACTTGGTTTAACCTCCAGTAGTTGATACACAACCTTATAAAACCATCCTCCTTGGCGAATAACACAGGAGAACCCCATAGTGACACACTAGGCTGGATAGAACCCTTATAAATCAAATCATATATCTAAATCCTCAAACCCCACAAATCCAAGGGTGCCATCCAATAAGGATCCATAATAACCAAATAAGCACTAAGTTGTAGATATATCTGAAACTTAACATCTTGTTGAGGGGGTAGCATCAAAAACTGCTCAGGAAAAAAATCTAAAAACTCCCTAATAACCATAGGAACCACCTATATCATAGTATCCAATAATTCTATAGACAACATGGACATAAAATAAATAATTTGATCCACATGTGTACTTCCCACCTGAGAACATAACTATCCAATGCAGACTATACATTGTGCTTCCACATCTGAGAACACAACTCTCCTCTAGAAGAATTTGATAACATCACGTATAGAATAAAAGAATTTGACACTGAGGATGATAGAATACGACTACATTTGAAGTAAGAATAGGTCCCCATGGGACTAATGTGGCCCCATCATCAGTCAACAGCCCTAGCACACATCAAACGAACTGGTCTAGTCACTAACTAGTGTAGTCAACTCTAGGGGCATGAAAAGCCTCTCTACATCTAGTCTAAGAGTAAGGGATAGAGCAGGTGAAACAAAGGAGTGTGAATCTTTTGAATCAAACAAGATATAGATAAGAGTAAATGAAAAAATGATCATAACTAAAATGATCTATGGCCCCTCTATGTTGTCACCTCCAATGAAAGTAACCGATCATGCCCAACTACTCTACCTCTCTGCTGATAGCTACCTCCACAACCATGCTCAGGTTGAGGTCCCTGAAATCAAGGAACATACTGAGGTTGGAATATACCTAATCCTTCCCCTATCGGATGACCATAATCTTTCTACCCCTGATGCTGAAATGGCCCCATCGACAACTACTACTAAGGATGTCGTTGAACCTATCCACCACTACCAAACTGATCTCAAGCATCCACTGGGAATTGATCCGAACAATGGCCACAAACCTCACATATGAAACACATTGGACCCAATCCCCTAAGAAAATCATGTAAACCACTGACCCATTGGAATGGAGGATGATGAGGTCGAATCCTTACCGTTCAAAACCTCAAAGGACCCGACACCTAAAACTTTCTAATCACAACTCTTACCCTTAAGGAACCACATTGGTTCCCCTATCATGGTAAACCTCCTCACGAGTGAATAAAATCAATCACCTCCACCTTCTTATGAACCTCCAAATACATTAGAAATGTAAATGAGTAATTACATACTAGATTGAAGGATGGAGTGCCTCCTCAAGACGTCTTACATGAGACACCTCATCGATAAAAAGATATGGGGAAAATCACAGAAGATCACTGAACTTGATCTCAATATCACGAATAGATGTACTCCCCTGCTAAAGAGATGGAATCACCTACATCTTCACTACCTTTATAGTTTATGAAAGGAACTCTACCTAGAACCCCTTTTAGAGGTTGACCCGTGAAATATCTAGCTCTTTCACTCACAAAGGTACAACATCCACCTCTTACGCACAACTCCTCACATATGACTAACTGCTAGCGGGACCTAGTACCCCACTAGGTAATGTTTCAAAATGAAGGTGATTTTTTGATCCTCGAACTAGCTTTCTATCTCTACATTTGAAACATTACACTTGTACTTCTCCAAATTTTATCATTGGAAATCGTGCAACTTCCTCTACCACAGATTTTCCTCCTCAATTGGGTCAACCACTACCACAGATCCTGGAAAGGCATGCACCATCTTTTATCAGTGTTAAGCAGAAAGCGTGGATAAAAGCCTCCCCATTATAAGTATTGGCTAAAAGTGTTGATAAATGTGACTTTTATCAGCGTTAAAAAACACTAATAAAGGTGCACCCTTTATCAACGCTTTTTTAGCGCAGATAAAGATAGTATTTATCAGCATTATTCTTAGTACTAATAATGTTTTTTAATAAAAAATATTATTAATTTATATATAATTATTATATTTACATTCAAAAATGGTTTTTATTTATATAAATTAATTAAAAAACACATGTTTATAATTAATATCTATTTTTTAAAAATTCAATTATATATATAGTGTTTTTAAAAAGGTATTTATAAGATTTTAAATAAAAAATTATATATTTAAAAAATTATAATAATTTTAATAATTTTAAAAAAAAAATAATAAATATATTTATTATATTTATAATTATATTTTTATAAATAAATATATTCCTCCAATGAATTTCGTAAATAAATATATATATTAAGAGATAATAATGATGTTCATGATTGGAGTTATGTTCATACATTATATCTGTGAGTACATATAATTGATGTTATATCACTCATAAGTTTATTTGTGAAGATGATTGTGGTTTGCTATATTCCAAATGTTAAGATAACTTATATTAATGATGATTCATGCATATGTTATGTATTTATGACTCATAAATGTTAATTTATACATTAATGGCACCCTTATTAAGGACGCTTTCCATATATATGTGATATCTCATTTTTTATAATTTATACCATATTAGGAATGATTCATTCATGTTATATCGATTAACTTATTATGTTTCCATAAATACTTATAAAATTAAAATAAATATATTTAAATAATAAACATATTTACTATATTTATAATTATAAAATTTAAAATATATATAAATACTTTTTAAATATATTTATTTATAATTATAATTATAACTCGATATATATATATATATATATATATATATATTTAAGTAATTCTAAAATTATAATAAATAAATTTACTATTAGTTTATAAATATATTTATAATTTTATAAAAATATTTATAAAAATATTTATTTATAATTATAATTATAAATATAAATATATTTAAATAATTATAAAATTATAATAAATATATTTATAATATTATATATATATATATTAATAATTATATACAAATATTTATAAATATATTTATTTATAATTATAACTATAAATATATATATATATATATTATTTATAATTTTATAAATATATATAATTATATAAATAAATTTACAAACATATAAAAATATTTATAAATAAATAATAATTTTTATAATTATAATTATAAATATATATATATATATAATTATAAAGTTATAATAAATATACTTATTATATATAATTATAAAATTATAAATATAATAAATATATTTATTATAATTTTATAATTAAAAATATTTATTTATTTATTTATAGTTATAAGTATAAATAAATATATGTTTATTTAAATAACTATAAAATTATAATAAATATATTAATTATATGTATTTATAAAATTATACCAAAAAAGTTCAGGGTCAATCACCTTATTATTAAAATGAAATAAAATTTAACAAGCATATGAAACTATAAAATTATATTTATTAAAATTTTATAATTATTTAAATAAATGTTTATTTATTTATACTTATAACTATATATAAATACATATTTATTTATTTATACTTATAATTATAATTAAATAAATATTTATTTATATTTATAAAATTATAATAATTATATTAATTATATATATTTATAAAATTATAAATATAATAAATATAATTATTCTAATTTTATATTTATTTAAACAATTGTTTATTTATTTATACTTATAACTATAAATAAATAAATATTTATTTATAATTATAAAATTATAATATATTTATTTTTTATATTTATTTTTTTATAATTATATATATTTATATAAATATATAAATATATTTATAAATATATTTATTATATATATAATGAAAAATTAATATATATTTATTCATAGTTATAATTATAAGTAAATATATTTATTTATTTATTATATTTATAATTTTATAAATATATATAATAATATAAATAAATTATTAACATTTGATCTTTATAAGCGCTTTTTAGTGCTGATAAAGATCTCTCTTTATCAGCGCTAAAAAAGCACTGATAATACTATTCTTTATCAGTGCTATAATTTTAGCACTGAAAAAAGTATCCTTTATTAGTGGTTTTTAGAAAGCGCTGATAAAAGCATTTCCCTTATTTTAAAATAACCTTAACCAGATGTCTTATCTTACACCCCTCAAGCTCTCGTGGAAGTTGAATGTCGTTGTTCCGCCACTCTTGTCAAACCTCACTACCATCGCTCCTCCACTCTCACCCAACTGCAATGCTGCAACCCTTCCGCACTACCACTCTTACTGAACCCTACTGACGCCACTCCTCTGGTCTCCCCCAACCGCACTTCCGCAACCCCATCGCACCTCCACTCTTGCCAAACCCCACTGTCACTGCACACTGCTCTCGCCCAGCAACACTGCCTCCGCACCGCCGCTCCGCCACACTACCGTCGCATCACCTCGACGAACCCCACTGCCGCCACATTTTCAATGAATCAAGACCCTCAAAACTAAAGGTATGATATTCAAAAATTGTTTTTATGTATTTCTCTATGGATTCTCCACCTCTCCCTTTGTTCTTCATTATTCGTTCCTTTTCCTTAGTGATTGAAACTATAGATGGCCATGGGGATGAACCTAGGGTAGGGGAGGAAGGTTTAATGAAATTTCATGTCTTTCTTGGTTCTTAAGGATCCTTCCTTAGTGATTCTATATGAATGTGACACAGTTTATCAGTTTTAATGTAGGTATCTTTGAATATTTTGTCATTCCCTATGAACTCCCAATGTTCTTGATATTTCCATTAGTTATTATTATAAAACATTATTTTGATGAAGCATTGTGGATTATTTTTTAATTTAATGGCTTCCATTTTCTAAAAAAAAAATCCATGGGGATTTTTAAAGGGAAACATTTTTGGGTGCATCAAGTGATCAATGAAGTGATTCAATGGAATGATTTGGTTTCAAATAAATCATCCATATAATTTTTTATTGAAATATAACATAGAAATTATGTTTTTGTAATTGAAAAATTATGAAAATTGAATTATATATGTTGGATTATTATTTTTACATGGGAGACATTGGGTGATTTGGTAACCCAGATAGATGCGACGACCTATATAGATTACACTCAAGAAAGGGATAATGGTTTGATTAGACTAAGTGTGTTAAAAGGATTGATTAGTTCCCTAATGATACATATGATCCCCCTCATATGGAATACTTGGTTCTTGTATTCCATCTAGTGTTCCTAGTGACAGTCTTAGTATCCTTAGACTTGAAGGTTTTATCATATTATGCATGATTAATGACTCCTTGTGATGTGATGTATTTATTTCCCTCCTTGTTATTGAATCTTAATATTTTCAATTTCATCCAACCTTGGTTTTAATTTATTTAATTATTTTCATGTTTTCTATTATGAAAATATTATTTTAAAGAATCAATGGTTTTTATGCCATTTTTTTAAAATATAACTAATGGTTTCCATGTTGATAAAAAATATTTAGATTCAATGTGTTATCTTATTGGTATTTTCATCACACCCTACATATTCCAAATGGGTGTATATATACTTATTTTTATAGGATACATGAAAAATAAAGGTTTTCATTGCATTTGGTGACTCTTATTGACCCGTTCGGTTTATCATATAAGGCAATTATGGAAAAATTTTAATGAATCAAGTGATTTTATAAAGGTGGGATAATTTATAAATTTATTTCAAGGTTGGTTTAAGTGTAATGTTTTAAGAAATTTATTATAAATTATTTAAAATTATTATATATATAATTTTCCACTTGGTGTGTTTTCTATGTGTTTTTATCAATTTTTATGGAATGATATTCGATGACAACTGTTTGGAAAAATTCATAAATGGAATTTTTTTAAAGAATGATTTTGGTTTTAAAATCAGTGTTAATAACTAACTTGATGTTTTAAATATTATTCTTGTGTTAATTGGATTTCAAACCAAGAGTTTGGGGGATTTTAAAGTGTTAAAAATGTTGTAAAATGTTGTTTTATTTTTAAAGTGGTGAGTTAACCCTTTGGATCTATATTTAAAACCACTTTTTTAGAATTGGTTTATTTTTATATCATTGTTTTGGGGTGTTTAAAGATTTTAATATTTCCAAATGAGATGAATTATTTCAAAAGGGTGTGTTTTCCCATGTGGATTTGATTTTAAAACTTATTGTGTCTTTTAATGTTTTCCAATGGTCATTTAAAGGGTAGTGTGAATTCCCATTTGGGTTTCAAAGGTGTTTTGATAAAATTGGTTTTAATAGTAGTTTGGAATGACTTTTATAAATGATAAAATGGTTTGGAATTCCAAGTATGTTTTGAAAAGAGATGGACCATTTGAAATTTTATAAAAAATGATTTTTCATAAAAGGTGTGATACCCTCTTAAGACCCTTTGATTATTGTATGACCATTGTAGCTTGTGATCCCATGTGGGGATGTTTATTATTGATGACCTAGTTTGATGGGAATTTTTTACATGTGGGTAGTTTTAGTAGTGATGACCTAGTTTTCTTATCTCTAGTTCAAGTCCTTTTATTAATATAACCTAGGGATGATGGACATGAAACTAGAATAATTTTTAGGATCGTTTAGGAGTTTTATATCTCTACTTTTATTGTATACCCTACTATTTATATTATCTTTTGGCACATATTTTCTTGTTTTTTTCCCCATTTTCTATGACTTGACATAGTTTTTCTTTAACATGTGATTTTTTCCTTCTTTTTACGGTTTTATTTTCAGATTTTTTGAAATGGGATTGTTAAAGGTTTTTAAAGAAGGAAAAATTAAAAGCGTGGTTTTTAAATGTTTTAAAAATATTTTAATAATGAGTTTGAAAAGTTTTATCAAATGATAAAATTTAGAATGTCTTGTTTTTGAAATGACAAGAATGTGTGAGTTTTGAAAATGTGTTTTTAGGCCATCGTGCCTAGTTTTATGGAAATGGTTGGTTTTTAAAAATGTTTTAGAAAACTGTATGATAGTTGGAAACCACTTTGAGTTTTGAAATGTGTATTTCAAATATGGTTGTTTATTAAATAGTTTAAAGTCATATTTGAAAAGGGGGGTTTTACCAAGAGGTATTGGCTGAGGAATTTTTTTCCAAGTGATTGATTTCATTTAATGAAAATCTAAGAAAAGTATTTTTACCTCACTTTTATGTGTTACTACTTATTTGGAAAAACTTTATAGAAAATTTTTGTTTTTCTAATTTATTTCAAAAAAGATTTATTAGGATGTAATATAAAGTTATCTATTAGATTTTTTAGGTTGTGGTGGCCTACTATAATTATATATCACACCTTTATTTTATAGGTTCAAGTTTATTCTGACTTGTTTCACTTCCTTTGGATCTTTTGAGAGGGATATATGGTTGGATGGTAACCCTAGTTGAACTTATTTTTTGTATTTATTTTGATAAATATTAATATTATCGAATAAAATAGGATGGATATGAATAAATAATGGATGGATGTAAATATTATGATAAAAGAGTATGAATATGGAGTGAAAGAGTTCATCAAGTTTGCAAAATATCATGCATATGAACCTTCTCAAACCCTTTTTTCGTGTTTATAATATTTTTATTCAAGATTAATTAGTCCAGAGGACTTGGAAGAACACTTGATCTATCATGGAATGTATCAATGTTATAAATGTTATAATAAACACGGGGAAAAGGATAATGTATCTAGTGACTGGGATAGTAATGTGTTTTATGGATCATATGATATGATTACAAGTGTGGACAATAAAGAAGATTGTATCAAGGATGTGATTGTAGATGTAAATGATGATGAATATTGTACTGAGGAAATGATAAGGACATTTAAATATGAACTTGGTGATTGTCCCAAAAAATTGAGAAGTTAAAGAGTTGTTCAAAGATTCCATTGTATGTTAGTTGCACTAAATATACATCATTTTTAGTCGTACAAAAGTGATATAATTTGAAAGCAAGAAATGGATGAAGTGACACTAATTTTATAGAGTTACTTTCTCTCTTGAATAAAGTTATCTAAAAATATAATGAGCTCCCTAGATGAACCTATGATGCCAAAAAAAATTCTATGCTCGATGGGTATAACCTCTGAAAGAATACATGCTTGCCCGAATGACTATATACTATTTCTCAAGGACCATAAATCACTTATAGAATTCCCAAAGTGTCATGCTTATCGATATAAGAAACATGAATCTAGTCCTATGAAATTTTTATGGTGATTTCCAATCATTCCAAGGTTTATGAGGCTATATGGAAATGAGGAGACTATAGGGACATTGACGTGGCACGTAGATATAAGAAATAAATATGGGAAACTATGTCACCTGGTAGACTATCCTCAATAAAATATAATTGATCGTGAGTATCCTAAATTTGGAAATGATCCAAGAAACCTTTTTTGTTTGTTATCTATTGATATAGTGAATCCTTTTGGTTTTCAAAGAAGCATTAATAGTACATGGATGGTTATGTTGGTAAATTATAAGTTTCCACTATGGTTATGCATGAAACAAAAATACATCATGTTATTTATGCTTATCTCAAGTCCAAAACAACCATGTAAGGATATTAGTGTTTATTTGGATCCATTGATCTAGAATTTTAAATTATTGTGGGATTCAGGTGTGAAATTGTATGATTCTTAAAGGAATGAATATTTCATGTTGAAAGACATGTTTTACAAGATGTTAAATGAATTTCCTACTTATGGAAATTTGTTAGGATATAGCATTAAAGTAACTCAAGGGTGTCTCTTTTTCAAAAAAGGTACACAATTAATTAGGTTGAAACATTCATAAAAGACTGTGTTTCTAGGACATCATAGATTTCTACCCCAACAACACAAGTACCGATCTTAGACGACATCATTCTATGGAATTTCATAAGAATGTACAACACCGTCTCTACTAATAGGTCATCAACTATTTGATAAATTAAAATATATGAACACAAATTTTGGTAAACTTTTTTTTTTAAAAACCTTATGAAAACTGATTGAAAAAAGAGATAATTTTTTTTGAATTACCATTCTAGAATTTTCTGTTGTTATAAATTTTCTTGATGTTATGCATGTTGAAAAAAAAATGTGTGATAATGTCATCTCCACATTGCTAAATGTACCCATCAAAAAAATGATGGAATTAAGTATAGGTTGGACATGGTTGAAAAGGGAATATGAGAAGATTTAGTGATAGTGAAGGGTGAAAAATGAACTTTTCTTCCTCCAGCTGCTTACACTCTTTCCAAGCATGAGAGATATTAGTTTTAAAACTTCTTGAATGATGTAAAGGTTCCAAAGGGGTATTCATCGAATATCAATAATATTGTGTTAATGAACAATTTAAATTTAAAGGGTCTGAAATCACATAACTTCCATGTTTTGATGTAAGATATAATTCTTGTAGCTTTGTATTTAATTTTTCCCAAACATGTCCATCATACATTAACCAAGCTCTATTTCTTCTTCAAATATATATGCAGTAAAGTTATAGACCCGAAAAAATTGCTGACTATGGAAAGAGAAATTTTTTCATATTATGTGAATTGGAAATGTTATTCCCACCAATATTATTTGATATGATAGTTCACCTGATGGTTCAGTTGGTGAGAGATATTCGACTATGTGGTCTTGTACACTATAGATGGATGTACCCCATTGAACGATATATAAATATTTTGAAAGGGTATGTCAAAGATAGAATTTGGATAGAGGGTTGTATTATGAAGCGATATATTATTGAATAAGCCATTTAATTCTATACCAAATACCTTTCTAGTGTGGAAATCATTGGTCTATTGAAATCTCATCACACTGGGCGACTTGCGGGTGAAAGAATTTCTGGAAGAGATGTTGTCACAATAAAGATTCTAGATCGAGAGTAGGCCCACCTTTATGTTTTTCATAATAGTTTGTAGGTTTCCCCATGTGTTGAAACCCACAAATAAGTTCTTAGGTATTTGAATCCATAAAGGGATGAAATATGGATATCAAATAAACATAATTAGTACATTATAGGATGGTTTCAGGACCATGATTTTAAAGAGTCAGATGAAAATATGAATTCAATTTCAAAACAACTTTGATGGTTGGAGAGAGGACCAAGTGTGTATGTATTATCTTACAAAGGTTATGTAATTAATGGTTATATATTCTATACAAATTAACATGATCAAGTCAGTATCATGAAAAAGAGTAGAGTCACATTTTTGGCTGAAGTGATGCATATTTCTAGTACTCAGTATAGAAATCCAATTTATGTGAATATTCCATACTTTTGCATCATCAAAAAAATATAGGAGTTGGATTATAAAACATTCCAAGTAATGGTTTTTCAATGCAAGTGGGTCGATAACAGTAGTGTTGTTAAAATAGATGAATTGGGATTCATGAAAGTAGATTTCAGTAAGGAAGGGTATAAAGATGAACCATTTATAATGGAATCACAGGCAGTACAAGTATTTTATGTTCTATATCCTACAAATCAAAAGTGTTCAATTGTTCTTTTATCAACCAAAACCAATAAAGGGTCAGTTGAAAATTAAACTGAGGATGACCCTTTCATTGGGACATCATAATCATTTCACAATAATTCGAATATAGATGGGGTCTTTTATGTCATAGGATACCACAATGAATAGATTTATATACTATATAGATAGTTCAAATCCCTTCATCCTTTTTTAAAAAAACAGAGAGAGTAAAATAACCAGTTTATATATTTTTTGTAATATACATTGTATTACCTCATTTTATTATTTTTTCATTGATATATTTATATAATCTAAATTAAAAGTTCAACCAATTTTGTAGATAATGACTTATGCACTTTCTAGTGCTCCTAATCCTAAGGAACAATAGGTCTCTCAAGTTGTTTCTACTAACAGTGTAGAAGAATGATGGCCTTATGTACGTGTCGATGTTACTGATCTAGAGAAACAATAGGTTTCTCAACTTTTTGTTTCCCCCAATGCAGAGGAATGATGACCTTATTCAAATTTCAATGCTACCTCTCTAGAGAAAAAATAATTTTCTCAACCTGATACTGCTCCCAATATAGATATACAACGACCATCTACACATGTCGATGCTACCTCTATAAAGGAACAACATATTGAAGATGTTGAATCTGACGAAATAGTGGGTGAAGAAGGACCAAAAATACATAAAAATAAGAGCACTGTAGTTTTATAGTATTAGAAATAATCATTAAGTTGAAAATAAAAGGCATTAAATTCAAGGTCAGATGGAATTCATGAGACCAACATGTTAACCCCAATAAATCCATGTTCAGTAGTTACATTAGACTCATCACTTGGAAATGTGTGTTGATTGATTTACATTCATGGCACCATGTTGTGCCCACGCTTAAGACACTGATGTGGGAAGATATTAAGGTAACATTACGATATCATTTCTTTATTTTACTAAAAAATAAAATAATGAAACATTGATTTACTCTTCATTATCCCTTAGAGAGTGCAATTATAATAGATGACTCCCACAAGAAATATGTATTAATGCTTGCTGGAAATATTCACATAGGATTTCGCACAATTCTAATGAGACATCATCTTAAATATGGAGAAGGTAAAATAAAACCACACCCACCACTTATTATACACACATAATAACCCAAGAAGCATGGGATGCATTTACTGGCCATCATGGGGAGCTCTATTTTTAGGTACATTGTGTCCATTAATAAATTTTTTGAAAATATGTGTATTCATCACTTTGATTGAGAATTTTTTATTTATGAAATAACAACTTAGTGCTGAAAATAAATAATGGGAAGAAAAAACAATGTACCCATATTGTAAAGAAATTATGGGGTATGCTTCACTTGAAAAAAAATTGGTACATATTTTAAATCTACCCAAATACTTTTATGTGACATGAAACAACACCATAATTATGTTTCTCTATTTATATATAGATTAATGAATCCAAATCTAAAGCCACTTCTATCTCATGTCATGTGATATGGAAGGATGCATGTGTAAATAAAGATGGTTTACTAATAGATGAAAACACGCAAAAAAGTGTGGGAAATATGTGTAAGTATGACATAATAAAAGAATTTTCTTTAAATCGCTATTACATAACAATGATTGCTTATTTTCTTATATTTTCTATCTGACATAGTCACAGGAATCATCAAAACCTTTATCAGATGAACACATACTATTGGTGGCCTTAAATTGGCTAGAACAGTATGGTCATGTGAACGGTGTAGGTTTTGGGGTGATACCCCAAACCTATTTTGAGAAAAAACAATATGAGGATCAAGATATAGAAAGGGAAGAGATGAAATAAAGAATAGCTTCCCTTGAAGAAAATTTTCATTGGCGGTCTGAGTTACTAAAAAATGTTATTGGGGAAGGTAAATAGAATAAGAAACTCAAGAACAACCATTGCATGAAGATCCCCCCACCCCACCCCCCACCATCTTTGAATTTAGTCATTCCCCTCAAGGAGTTTTCTTAGTTGAGCTAATAAATATTCTAATAATTGTTTCTATAAAATGTTAATCATAAATACACTAATACCTTTCCTGTATCGATATTTTACATGGTGAAAATGATAGTGATTTATATTTATCAACACCTTTAGAGAGGGATGTGGTGTTTAATATATAAGATGATAGACTACACAACATACCACTTTCAACAGGTCATATGAGAGTGGTGATTAACATAGCTTATGAGATGATCACTAAGCTACTTGTTCCACTTGATGACGAAGATATTCATGAATCTGACCAATCTTTTGGAACATTTATCACATGTCTATCAGATCTTGTAAAAACACATGTCAATAATGAGGTATTCATTTCCAATTTATTTTTCATGCTAAACCTTTAATGGTTAATGAAAAAATATCTGAACCAATGAATGTTATTACAAATAGACAAAGGGAAGGGGTGAAATGAAAGGCAGACTCAAAACTATATAAAGTATCAACCAACTGATCAAAAATATATTTTGAAAGCACCTTTACCACACTCATTGAATATCTGCATTTACTAACATTGAAGGCTCATACAGATACAAAGTTACAAATTGGTAGTAGTCACGTAGTTGATTTTGAAGAACAAATGTACAAAGAGGAAGGTACTAACTAAATTACCTTTAAGAATTTAAATGAAATAATCAATTATGAATTTCTATGAGCCTCAATAGTAAATGCATACATGAGGTGTGTTTTCATGATTTAATTTTCCAAAAGATAATATAATATGTTCATTACGACTAAATACATTTCATATTTTTTGTAGGCATATATATCAATACCAATTGAATGTATTTACCCAAGAAAAAAAATTGGACTCATTATTCCTCACACCACATCTACAAAACAAACAAAAATAGAATCCAAACAAATGGATGAAATAGTGGAAAACCTGGCCAAATAGTTTGAAAGTAAACTTGGGGATGGCATACTATTATTAATATAAATGATGTCGGGGTAAAATGATATAATTTAATCATATAAAATATATTTTTATTTATTTCATTACTTATTCCTTTTATTATTTTTAGAAAACATCAGATACTCATTAGGATCAATTTGGATACTCCAAAATTTTATTTCCTGGATTCACTGCATGGATTACCAACAAACTGACCACACATGATGGTATTTTTCAAATTTTAATACACTAAATCCAAGGTTTTAGAACTAAACATCAAGTTATATAATTTATATTATTTTTTAAATAGGATTGTGTTATTATAGGGTGGTGTGTAAATATCGTCTAAATCATGGCATGAGGAAAAGAATTGCGTAGAGGGACCCTGAAAATTTCTACAACTGGATAAGTATCAGGGTATATATAATATATTTTACTATACAAACACATATAAAAACAAATTAATTATTTTACTCAATGTTTTTTTTAGTTTTTGAAATAAAAAATGGAAAAATATTGTAGTTTTTATGTTTTTAAATTTATGAGAGAGATCGTATTCCATCAAAAAAACACATCCCCAAAGAGGTATTTTAAAATTTAATTACTATTTTATTTAAAATATTTATTAATACTTTATGTATTTATATTTTTTTAGTACTACTATGACTGTCTAAACAAACAATATTCACAAGACGATATGTATTTTCTTGGAAATAAATGGGTATTATACTTGATCGTAGAATGTACACAAATAGCATGAAGATGTTACTTACATAGAAGTAATATATTTTTTCATATTTATGTTTAATTTATTTATTTTTAGTATTACTCACATAAGAATTTTTTTCTTATACAGGTGGATTTCTTTCATATTTTTGGGTCAAGAATGTATACAACCATCATGAAAAGGTAAATTATTACTATTTATTTAATTAATTTTGTCATCATATTATATATTATTTGTAATTTATTTTCCCTATCATATTTATCTAATACTTGTTTAGTTGTTTTGATAGATCTTTTAGGAAATAATATTTTTCTTTCAAATATCTATAACAATCCATAGAAGAGATAAAATATTCCTTGCTACCAATGTTACCATGTTTTCTATTGCTTTTATGTATTGAGCTACCAATACTGCATATTGATTCAATGCTCTTATATGAAAAAAGATTTCTCAAATAAATATTATGTGTTGGTAGTTTGAAAAATAAATACAATGGTAATCATGGAAAAATTATAAGTTTTTATTATTTTGAGACTTTGGGATGTGTAGTAATCAGCATCACCTCAATCTGACACACAGTGTGACTGGTATGACTCCAGGTGCACCTTTTTTTAAAAAATGACATTAATTTTAGTAAAATAGATATTTGACATACTAAAAACTAAAAAATTCATTAAAATTGTTTTTATAATTTATTAAAATTATCCATAAGTCATTTAGTATATATAGAAATCATTTGTACCTAAATCTGATGTATAGTGTGACCAGTATGACTCAAAGTGTCTGTTATTAGTTGAAAATTAACATTTTACTTCAAAATATGCCACTCACTAAAAACTAAGAAAGCATTCTCATATTGTCTTGATAATTTATTACATTGATTCATAAGTAATTTTTGGCATGTAAGAATCTATCTCATATCAAACTGATACACGATGTGATTAGTTTGAGTCAAAGTGCACGTTCCTAGTTTAAAATGAAATTTTAGTAAAAAAGAAAAGTGACATACTAAAAACTAAGAAAAAATATTCATATTGTTTTTATAATTTATGAAAATGATCCATGAGTTATTTGTTAAATGTAGGAATCAACTAAACCTCAATCTGATGCATAATGTGACCGGTATGCCACAAAGTGCGTATTTTTATTTAAAATTGACATCAATTTTAGTAAAAAGGGACAAGTGACCTACTAAAAAATGATAAAATCCATTAGTATTTTTTTATACTTTATTGAAATGATCAAAGAGTCATTTGAGATGTGTATAAGTCATCCACACATTAATCTGAGGCACGGTGTTACAATTATGACTCCAAGTGCATCTTGTTTATTTAAAATTTATATCAATTCTAGTAAAAAGGACAACTGACCTACCGAAAACAAAAAAAAATCATTAGGATCTTTTTTATACTTTATTAAAAAAAATACATGAGTTATTTTAGACATTTATTAATAATTCACACCTCAATATGATGCACATTTTGACCGGTATGACTCTAAGTACGTCTTTTTATTTAAAATTAACATCATTTTTAGTAAAAAGGGACAAGTGACATACTGAAAACAGTGAAAACACATTCATATTATTTTTATAATTTAGTGAAAATATCCATGAGTTATTTGGGATGTGTATGAATCAACCACACATCAATCTGAGGGATGGTGTGACCGGTATGACTCAAAGTGCATCTTTTTTATTTAAAATTTACATCAATTTTAGTAAAACGGAGAATTGAACCACTCAAAACCTATAAAATTCATTACAATTATTTTTATACTCTTGTAAAATGATACATGAGTCATTTGGGATGTTTATTAATCAGCCTCATCTCAATCTGACGCACGGTGTGACCGGTATGACTCCAAGTGCATCTTTTTATTTAAAATTGACATCAATTTTAGTAAAAAGTAACGAGTGACAAAATAAAAACTAAGAAAACACATTTTTATTGTTTTTATAATTTATTTAAATGATCCATGAGTAATTTGGAACATGTAGGAATCAGATTCACCTCAATATGATTCATGGTGTAACCGGTATGACTCTAAGTTGGTCTTTCTTATTTAAAATTTACATCAATTTTAGTAAAAATGAAAACCAGCCTACTCATAACCTATAAAATGCATTTTTATTGTTTTGATACTTTATTAAAATGATTCATCAGCCATTTGAGACATATAAGAATCGGCCTTACCTTAATCTGACACACAGTGTGATTGGTATGACGCAAAGTGCATCTTTTTATTTAAAATTGACATAAATTTTATTTAAAATGACAAGTGACCTTCTCAAAGATTGAGAAAATTCATTCATATTGTTTTTATACTTTATTAAAATGGTCCATAATTCAGTTTTTACATTTATCAATCCACCTCACCTAAATAAGATTCACAGTGTGATCGGTATGACTCCATGCGCACCTTTTTATTTTAAATTGACATTAATTTTAACAAAAGGAGCAAGTGGCGTACTAAAAACTAAGAAAATACATTAATATTGTTTTTATAATTTAGGGTACCATTACTTGAGTCATTTTTGACATATATGAATCATCCACATCTCAATATGACACACAGTGAGTCTGGTATGACTCAAAGTGTCCATTATGAGTTTAAAATTGACATTTTAGTTCAAAACACGTGTCACTCACTGGAAACCAAAAAACGTAACTCTAATTGTCTTAATAATTTAGGATAGAAATTCATAATTAATTTTTGACATGTAAAAAAATAAGTCTCACATCAAACTGACACATGATGTGACCTGTATGACTCAAAGTGTGTGTTTCTAGTTTGAAATGACATTTTAGTAGAAAACACAAGTGACATACTGAAAACTAAGAAAATGAATTCAAATTGTTTTGATACTTTAGGAAAGTGATCCTCAAGTAATTTTTTATGTATACTAATCATTGTAACCTTAATCCCTTACACATTATGACTGGTATAACTCCATATGTGACTTTATTTAAAATTGATATTAATTTCATTAAAAAGAACCAGTGACATTCTCAAAACCGAGAAAATGCATTTGAATTGTTTTGATACTTTAGGAAAACGATTCATACCTCATTTATGACATTTTAGAATCAATAAGACATCAATAAAATATATGTTGTGACTGGTATAACTTCAAGTGTGTGTTTTTATTTAAAGTTGACATTTTTTAATGTATTTGTTCATATTAATGTTTAATTTACTTCTTTATAATATTACTAAAATAATATTGGTTTTCTTATATAGGTGGATTCTTTTTCTCTTGTTAAGGTGATTTGTTCGCCAATGGATACCATGTAAAGACCTTTTTGAGAGGGATCACGAGTTCCAAATACAATGAAACGTAACTATTTTAAATTGTTTGTGGATAGAAATTGAAATTTAATTATAAAAAACATTGTTTGAAATGTATATAGTAGTGTTTTTTTGTATCTATGATGTAAAATTTATTTCAATTAAATTATATTTTTTTTACACCTTATAGGAGGTTGTTTTAGCGTTCTTTTATACACATATCACACTACAGCAGATAGGGCCTTTATGAGCGCTACCGAAAGTGCTGATAAAGTGAGACCTTTATCAGCACTAGAAATAGCACTGGTAAAGGGTGTACTTTTTCAGTAATAAAGTGGTGATGATAAATGGTTCCCCCATAATAGCTCTAAGATTAATAGTTATTTTTTAGTGTTGTTAAAATCTTTTTTGTGCACTGTTAAAGCGTGTTTCTGTAGTAGTGAACCCTCCAGTGATCAACTGGATCAGCTTGCTGAACCTCCACTTCCTGATCCACACATTGTCAATGACCAAGATCCATTTCTAAAATGGAAACAAATATTTCCTAATACTATTATTATTTAATTTTATTAATACTTATTTCATTAATTTTAACTTAATTAAACTTTTCGAGAACCAAAACTACCCAATTCAAACAAGAACACTAGTCATCATGATGCATGTACCTCTCCTAAGTCTCTACCCTGTAAATATTTCCACCTCACTTGGTCACTAAATAAGATCATAATATATTAATTGGATCATGGGGGCCCTAAAATCCTATTTCCTAGCCAGTCTCCCTGGCATATATCATGCACTAAGGTCAACTAGCACTATTTCCATACCAGCCCATGAAATCCTCACTATGTATAACTCTAAACTTCATTATATCTCTCAACCTCCCTTTGATGCCACTTTTTCATGACCCTCTCCCACCAAAGATACCACAATGAAGGGAGATATATAGTGTTCCCTAATACCCACCTCCATTAGGCCCCAGTTTGATGACTAGCATCGAGGGTATGTAAAAATATCAATATGGGAGGAATTACCCTCTATAAAATATATAGGATTAGGAGATAAGATATCAACAATCAATAAACTCTGTGACATAATATAAATAAATAACCATACAAAAATAAATGAATAAATAGAACATATAAAAATGAAAGTATCCAATGTATGCTACCCAAAAGAAAACTAAGGTAGAAACATGATAATATTCAAAATGAGCAAGCAAGAAATGTCCAGCACAATCCACATAGTTCTCTTAAAAACCTAAAAATAGTTTATATATACATGGGGTGAGCATACATGTATAATAAATAGGAAAACCAAATTCTACCATACACATGTGAATATATCATATTAATGCACCAATGATAAAATAGTAGAACTAGTAGCGACTAAACAGGTCATCTAGCCAAACACAATATGACAACCCTACTTTTTATTACAACTTAAACATGATTTATTACATAAAACTTCACTTGATACAACAAAGAATATATAGAGGTTTAGTGTCTTTGGGGATTAGGATCATTACATAAAAACTTAAAACATGAAATACAACATCTTTATTGAAAACTTCCTTTACATGACCACTACATTCCCTCGTACTTAGCATTGCATGGGATAACCTGAGGACATGCATAAGAAAAGGGTGAGCTATAAAGCCCAATAAGGGAGTACACATGGAATAACATTAGTAGTAAAATACATGTTAGACAATAGGCATATCAATAGAGCATAAAAGAAACATGAACATAAAGGCATGATAAAGCATGATAATCATAACATGGAAATGTGGCAACAACACTTAACATGGAATTAGCATGAGCCAAGGCTCATTGCAGATAAAGCATGAGTAAACCCTCATTGCACATGAAGCAAGAGTAAACCCTCGTTGAACTTGAATTATCATGAGTCAACACTCATTTCACATGACTTATCATGATACTATACTTTACCCAATGCATTGGAGCGCTATAAGGGCGCACCCTTCTTAAACATTTCATTTCATGCATAAGTGTGTCACATGGATCATAAAACATGGATTCATAAAACATAATCATTTATTCCATGATAAAGTAATGTGTAATTCATACATGAAACTTTACAATCAATAAGTAAATGTGCATAAAGGTGAATACCCTCGATGGAGAAATGGGCATGGTATTTACTACACAATGACATTGGCTTAGAAAATCGGTGCGATTTCGGCAGCGTAACGGTGTGATATAAGAATTCATAAAAATGGTTGATGAGAGAGAAAGGGGTTCCTCATAATATTTACATGTAATGGACAGTAAGGAGGTCATATAGATAAATTTCCCAACAATTGTGATGGAATATAGATTCATGATAAAAAAATTATTGCTTGAATGTAAAAGAAGAGAGAGAAGTTCCTTTCGGAATTTCGGCATAGTAACGGGTGTACATGGGTGGCATTTAATGAGATAGAAAGGGGTCTCCCATCATTCAAACAATAATAGGGAAGTATGGGGGAGGTGTGAAACCATACCCCAACATTCATAATTGAAATTAAAATGGAAATACAACTTAAAGAAAATTGACAAAAATGAGAAAGGAAGAAAAAACCCTTACTTGGAAGTGTGCTTCCAAAGGCTAGAGAGAGGCTTGTGAGAGGCTTCTTGGGAGCTTGGGGCACCTTGGGAGGATTATAGAGAGAGTAGGGAAGAGGTTGGACGAACTACAAGGGATTTTAGTGAGGAGGAAGTGGGAGCTTGGGTGGGTTTATATAGGAAAGGTGAGGGAATTCTTTATTATTTAGGTTTGGGCCCCCTTACATTAAATTAATCCAAAACACAAACCATCCCATGGTTTTTGCCCATGGTTTTTGGAAAAGGTAAGAGGAAAATAATATTTTATAAGGCACAAGTCCGAACTTCTTAAAATAATAAGGTTTTTTATGTGGAGGTGAGTCACACTCCCATGGAAATTAATTTAAAAAGGCAAAGTGTTGAATATGTCTTGAGGGGTCCATTAATGCTTTGAAAAGTAAGTCAAACAAACCCAAAATCACATTATTTTAATGATAAAACATATATTGTCCGAAAATAAGGATTATGGTATTTTTATTACATCACCATTGGGTCATTTTGATGTCATAAAACACATTATATATTTAAACGGTATTTAATTTTTACCCAAAAATTTGACTGTCTCAGAAAATTATGAAAAATTCACCGTTGGATAATTTAAACGTCCTGATTCCATAAATGACATTTATTTTATCTAAAAAAATTTCTAAATATGTTAATTTTCACTTTTAAAATAAAAACCAACATTTATCCAAAATTCACAGGTTTTGACAAAAATGGCTTTCAAACGTTAATAAAAATTTTAATTGCATTCATAAAATTATAAGATCATTTATATTTAATAAAAAATAATTTAATATTATTAATATTATTTTATTAAAATATTATTTAATACAAAAATCCATTAATTTAATAAAATAGTTTTCTTAATTAAATAATAACTAAAAACACCATTTGTACTTTAAAAACTATTTACAATGTATCAAAAATGACAAGAAATTATATTCATTATTATATTAAAAAATAATGTACATGAACATAGTACTACTTATTTGTTACATAACCAATTAAAATATCCACATAATACCTAAGGGTAAGGTGTACGATGGTGACAGACTCTTGGGGTGGCTCGGATAACATCGCTTGAGTGGTAATTTCAATCAACTTCCACTTTTCCCGTAAACAGTCCCATTAGAGCTTGACATGGTGAAGATCATCTTGGGCTTGGTCAAGGGAGAAGCCCAAGGATTCCACCTCTTTTTTGAGCTCTGACAAATGGGTTTCATATGGGGCAATTCTACTGGATGAGGCCATCGCTTCCTTTTTCTGAGTAAAATTGGGTTCATTAAAGCCTTATATTTATACTAATCAAGTGATCACTGTTCAACGACTATATTAACAACGGTCACAATTCTTAACATAAAACCAAAAAATTTGACATCTTATAAAAACATTTTTCATAAAGAGACATTTAACTGGATCAAGATGGATTTTCCATTAAAGAAACTTTGGGTCATTACAATATTCCCCCCTTAAGAAATTTCACCCTCTAAATTTTCCTTTTCCCACACTAAAACAAATGTGGGTAACTCAGCTTCATCATATCCTCTGAATCCCAAGTCGCTTCTTCAAACTTGTGGTTTCTCCACAACACCTTGATGAGGGGCATTGTCTTATTTCATGGAACTTTTTCTCTACGATCGAAGATCTTCACTGGTTTCTCCTCATAAGAAATATCGTCTTCCATTTGTACCACCTCGGAAGAGAGTACATGTGAAGAGTCAGGTATGTACTTCCTTAAAAGGGATACATGAAAGGCATCATGTACTTTGGCCATGGCAGGTGGAAGTGCTAGTCGATAGGCCACAGACCCAACACGATCAAGAATCTTGAAGGGGCCGATGTACCTTGGACTTAACTTCCCTTTCTTTCCAAACCTCATGACTTTCTTCCACGGAGATATGCATAAAAACACCATGTCTCCAACTTTAAACTCATGGTCTCGTCGACGATTATCTGCATAACTCTTCTATCGACTCTGGGCTGCCTTGATATTCTGCTGAATGGTTTTCACCTTCTCCACCATTTCTTCGACCATTTCTGGTCCAAGTAGCTTACGTTCACCGACCTCATCCCAACATGCCGGTGTTCTGCACCTCTTCCCATAAAGGGCTTCATAGGGTGCCATTTGGATGCTCGAGTGGAAACTGTTATTATAAGAGAACTCAACCAGAGGAATAAGTTGATCCCATCCTCCTTTAAATTCCATTGAGCACACTCTCAACATATCCTCAAGTGTTTAGATAGTCTGCTCGGATTGGCCATAATTTTGAGGATGATAGGCCGTACTGAAGTTCAGTTCAGTATTCAGAGCATGTTGAAGACACTTCCAAAACTTAGAGGTGAATCTTCGATCTCAGTCAGACACAATAGATAGTGGTACTCCATGCAACCTTACCACTTCCCTAATATATATCCGTGCCAGTTGATCCAATGATAAATCCTCCCGAATAGCAATGAAGTGTGCAGTCTTTGTAAGATGATCCACAACAACCCAGATTGAATTGTTGCCTTTGAATGTCCTCGGAAGTCCGGTGACAAAGTCCATGGTGATGTTCTCCCATTTCCATTCTGGTATGGGCAATGGTTGCATCATCCCCTTATACTTCTGCCACTCTGCCTTCACTTTCTAACACACCAGGAACTTTGATGTATATTCGGCGATCTCCTTCTTCATATTATACCACCAAAAGTTTTCTCGGAGATCTCGATACATCTTTGTGCTCCCTTGGTGAATAGAGAAATTTGAACTGTGTGCATCATACAAAAGTCCCTTCTTCAGCTCCAGACTTGATGGAACACATAGTCTTTTCCCAAACCGCACAATTCCTTCTTCATTAACATTAAACTCCGAGGATTTCCCCTTTCTGATAGCTTCCACTTTTTCTTGAATTCCCACATCATCCTTTTGATCATCCTTTAACATTTACAAAAGAGATGTTTGACCAATCATTTGTGAAAGGATTGATGATTTTACCTTCTTTATGATTCCCACATCCATCTTCATCAAGTCTAAGAAGATTGGATCCTTCTCAATTCTCATCATTGATAGAATCGCTGGATCCTTTCTACTTAGGGCATCTGCCACCTTGTTCGCTTTCCCAGGGTGGTAATGTATTGAACAGTTATAATCCTTGATGAGATCTATCCATCTTCTCTGGCGCATATTAAGCTCTTTCTATGTGAATATATATTTAAGACTCTTGTGGTTAGTATATATCTCACATTTCTCTCCATAGAGATAATACCGCTAGATTTTCAAGGAAAAGATCACCGCCGCCAACTCCATATCATGCATTGGATAGTTTCGCTCATGTATTTTCAACTGCCTTGAGGCATACGATATCACTTTATCATTCTGCATCAGCACACATCCTAAGCCCTTCTTCGAAGCATCACTGAATACCACAAAGAGCTCCCTACTTGTGGGTAAAGTGAGCACGGGTGCAGTGATAAGACTCATTTTCAACTCCTTGAATCTTTCTTCACATTCATCACTCCAAGAAAACTGTACTCCCTTTTGAGTTAGCTTGGTAAGAGGGTTGGACAATCGTGAGAAATTCCTCGCAAATCGTCGATAATATCCAGCTAACCCCAAGAAGCTACGGATATCCGTTACCGATGTTGGCCTCGACCATCCCTCAATTGCATCTGTTTTGGAGGGGTCTATAGATATCCCATTGCTTGTGATGATATGGCCCAATAATGAGACCTCCTTCAACCATAACTCACATTTGATGTACTTTTCATAGAGCTTATCCTTGCGAAAAGTCTCTAGTACAGTTCTTAAATGTTCCTCATGATCCTCCTTGGTTTTGGAGTATATTAGAATATCATCTATAAAGACTACCACAAATTTGTCAAGGTAATCTCTAAAGACTCTATTCATCAAGTCCATGAATATTTCTAGAGCATTGGTGAGTCCTAAAGGCATTAATATGAATTCATAGTGCCCATATCTTGTACGAAAAGCAGTCTTGGAGACATCTTCCTTCTTCACCCTTACTTGATAATATCCCGACTGCAAGTCCACCTTGGAGAAGTATTGTGCTCCACGTAGTTGATCAAACAAGTCATCAATTCTTGGGAGAGGATAATTGTTCTTTATCGTGATTTTTTTAAGTTCACGATAATCGATGTAGAGCCGCATTGACCCATCCTTCTTCTTGACGAAGAGGACTGGTGCACCCCATGGTGAAGCACTTGGGCGTATAAACCCTTTATCTAGATTCTCCTGTAGTTGTTTCTTCATCTCTTCAAGCTCAACAATAGCCATTCTATATGGAGTCTTGGATATTGGTAATTCCCCAAGTATAAGTTCAATTGAGAGCTCAACATCTCTTCTAGGAGGAATACCAGGCAGTTCCTCAGGAAACACTTCCGCGAATTCCCTCACAATAGGCATTTCTTCAAGGATGGTTTCTTCTTTGGACTCAATCATCTGAGCCAGATACGCGTGCTCATAGGTCAGTAATATCCATTCTTGAGATGATGGAGCTAAAGGAGATTCATCTTCCTCCTGACACT
The DNA here is from genome assembly GCA_963277665.1 of Viscum album. NCBI lineage: Eukaryota > Viridiplantae > Streptophyta > Magnoliopsida > Santalales > Viscaceae > Viscum > Viscum album. The sequence continues at coordinate 512,873,497 of OY728130.1, forward strand.
TGTAAAGAATCGGGGGTCCATTTTCCATATGGAGTGTGATTTCCCTCTCCCGACAATTTATGTTGGCTCTATATAAGGAAAGCCAATCCATGCCAAGAATTGCATCAAATTCCACCAAAGGGAGTATGATGAGTTTCACCGGGAAATTCAATCCACAGATTATAATAGGGGAGGACTTATATTCATGGGATGCAAAGATTTCCCCATTTTCCGTACTCACTGACATCTTTACTTCCATGATTTGTGGTGGTGCTGGGATTTTTCTACTAAACTTTCGAGATATAAAAGAATGTGTAGAACCTGAATCAAAAAGTATGTTCACTATTCTTGAATGAATAACTAGCGTACCTGTCACCACTTCGTTTTCGGGGTTCACTTCGGCAGAAGTGATGGAAAAAGCTCTTCCTTGCTATCTTGGAGGATGTTGGTTGCCTCCGAAAACCCTTGGATTAGGGCACTGATTTGCAAAATGACCCGGTTCTTTGCATTTATATCATTAAAAAATGTTTTGAGGTTCAAACGGAGCATTCCTCTCCTCTGTCACAGTTGTGGGTCCTTCTTGCCGACAGTTAATAGCTAGGTGCCCTTCTCTTCCACACCTGAAGCATTTTCTCATCCCCTTAAGGCAATTTCTAGGGTGCTTCTTTCCGCACTTTTGGAAAGTGGGGTGCTGGAACTTCTTAGCGCCGTTGGATTTATACATCGGACCACCAGCATTGAAATCCACATTACGCTTCTTGTCCCCATGATACCCATGTGATTCCCCGATCTCCATTTCGACCTTGAGGGCACATCGGACAATTTCCTCATAGCTGTCGAATTCATGGATCGCTAATGCTTTCCGCAAGCTAGGATTCAGCCCACCAAAGAAGCGGTCAACCTTGCATTCGGGGGTAATGACAAAGTCGTAAGCATATCGTGCAAGCCTTGTGAAGTTTTCCTCGTACGCTCCAACAGATTCTTCATCTTTTTGCTTGAGGGAAAGGAAGTCCCTTTCCATCTTAAGCCGGAGGGTGTGCAGAAAATATTTATCGAAAAACATCTTCCGGAATTCCTTCCATTCCAAAGCCTCGATCTCCTCCTCAGGATTCATATTTTTGATCAACGCCCACCATTTATCAGCTTCACCATCCATACGATAAGCATCCAGGAGAACCTTCTCTTGTTTAGAACATTGGAGTATGGAGAAGATCTTTTCAATGGAGTTGATCCATTGTTCAACGATCGTGGGATCGGATGATCCACTAAAATTAGGAGGCCTCTGTCTCATGAAGCTCTCGATAGCGACTTGTTCTTTCTTAGGGGGGGTTGAACGTTCCTCTTGACCCGTGTTTCTATTCAAAACTTGGGTTATCTAAGAGAGAAGCATGACAAAGTTTGTGATTCCCTCTCCCATTGGATTGGGCATCTCATTAGTACAATCATCACACTGATCTTCACAACGGTTGTTAGCCCAAGTCCTCCTATTACCAGCCATTGGCTGGAATAAAAGGAAATTTAGGGGTAACACATAAAGGGTAGTCCAAAGACAAAATTTGATGACTTATAAATAAACTTTTATTTCCTTAACTCATGAGTATATAGGCTTTAATCTAGGCTTTTCATGATCTACTTTCTAACATATATTCTTAGGGGCATTTTTTTAATTCCCTTAATAAGGGTTCATACTAAGATTGTGAATTTATCAAAACATATCCCCCGGGAGTGTCGTAACTAAGATTGCAGCAAGGCCCGTTGTCGTGCACCAGTTCCTATTCGAGTCTAGCTCAAAGCGGTGTTTTCGGGTTTTACCCCTAGGATACATCTGTGCCAAATCTGCCTCTACCTGCTCGTATCTAGACAGGGATGTATTTGTTTGATAAACCACTCACTTAGTATTTACCAAAACCTAGGGATGTCTTTATTATACTTACTCTTGTATCTAAGGCTTTACGAGGTTTTTCCTAATCCTAAAAATAACTAAACCTATCCTCTGATACCAACTATGAAAACCCTGATTTTTATTACAACTTAAACATGATTTATTACATAAAACTTCACTTGATACAACAAAGAAGATCGAGAGTTTTAGTGTCTTTGGGGCTTAGGATCATTACATAAAAACTTAAAACATGAAATAAAACATCTTTATTGAAAACTTCCTTTACATGACCACTACATTCCCTCGTACTTAGCATTGCATGGGATAACCTGAGGACATGCATAAGAAAAGGGTGAGCTATAAAGCCCAATAAGGGAGTACACATGGAATAACATGAGGATTACAATACATGTTAGACAATAGTCATATCAGTAGAGCATAAAAGAAACATGAACATAAAGGCATGATAAAGCATGATAATCATAACATGGAAATGTGGCAACAACACTTAACATGGAATTAGCATGAGCCAAGGCTCATTGCACATAAAGCATGAGTAAACCCTCATTGCACATGAAGCACGAGTAAACCCTTGTTTCACTTGAATTATCATGAGTCAACACTCATTGCACATGACGTATCATGATACTATACTTTACCCAATGCATTGGAGCGCTATAAGGGCGAACCCTTCTTAAACAATTCATTTCATGCATAAGTGTGCCACATGGATCATAAAACATGGATTCAAAAAACATAATCATTTATTCCATGATAAAGGAATATGGAATTCATACATGAAACTTTACAATCAATAAGTAAATGTGCATAAAGGTGAATACCCTCGATGGAGAAATAGGCATGGTATTCACTACACAATGACATTGGCTTAGAAAATCGGTGCGATTTCGGCAGTGTAATGGCGTGACAAAAGAATTCATAAAAATGGTTGATGAGAGAGAAAGAGGTTACTCATCATATTTACATGTAATGGACAGTAAGGAGTTCATATAGATACATGTCCCAACAATTGTGATGGAATATAGATTCATGATACAAAATTATTTCTTGAATGTAAAAGAAGAGAGAGAAGTTCCTTTCGGAATTTCAGCATAGTAACGGGTGTACATGGGAGGAATTTAATGAGAGAGAAAGGGGTCTCCCATAATTCAAACAATAAGAGGGAAGTATGGATGAGGTGTGAAACCATACCCCAACATTCATAATTGAAATTAAAAGGGAAATAAAACTTAAATAAAATTGACAAAAATGAGAAAGGAAGAAAAAACCCTTACTTGGAAGTGTGCTTCCAAAGGCTAGAGAGAGGCTTGTGAGAGGCTTCTTGGGAGCTTGGGTCCCCTTGGGAGGATTCTAGAGAAATTAGGGCAGAGGTTGGACGAATTCAAAGGGATTTTAGTGAGGAGGAAGTGGGGGATTGGGTGGGTTTATATAGGAAAGGTGAGGGAATTCTTTATTATTTAGGTTTGGGTCCCCTTACATTAAATTAATCCAAACCACAAACCATACCATGGTTTTTGCCCATGGTTTTTGTAAAAGGGAAGAGGAAAAAAATATTTTATAAGGCCCAAGTCCGAACTTCTTAAAATAATAAGGTTTCTTATGTGGAGGTGAGTCACACTCCCATGGAAATTAATTTAAAAAGGCAAAGTGTTGAATATGTCTTGAGGGGTCCATTAATGCTTTGAAAAGTAAGTCAAAAAAACCTTAAATCACATTATTTTAATGATAAAACATATATTGGCCGAACATAAATATTATGGTATTTTTATTACATCCCCATTGGGTCATTATGATGTCATAAAACACATTATATATTTAAACGGTATTTAAATTTTACCCAAAAATTTGACTGTCTCAGAAAATTATGAAAAATTCACCATTGGATAATTTTGACGTCCTGATTCTAGAAATGACATTTATTTTATCTAAAAAAATTTATAAATATGTTAATTTTCACTTTTAAAATAAAAACCAACATTTATCGAAAATTCACGGGTTTTGACAAAAATGGCTTTCAAACCTTAATAAAAAATTTAATTGCATTCATAAAATTATAAGATCATTTATATTTAATAAAAATTAATTTTGTAATAATATTATTATTTTATTAAAATATTATTTAATTCAAAAATCCATTAATTTAATAAAATAGATTTCTTAATTAAATAATTACTAGAAACACCATTTGTACTTTAAAAACTATTTACAATGTATCAAAAATGACTTGAAATTATATTCATTATTATATACAAAAATAATGTACATGAACATAGTACTAATTATTTGTTACATAACCCCTTAAAACAGCCGCATAAGACCTAAGGGTAAGTTGTGCGATGGTGACAGACTCTTGGGGTGGCTCGGATAACATCGCTCGAGTGGTAATTTCAATCAACTTCCACTTTTCCCGTAGATGGTCCCGTTCGAGCTTGACATGGTGAAGCTCAGCTTGGGCTTGGTCAAGGGCGAAGCCCAAGGATGACACCTCTTTTCAGAGCTCCGACAAATGGGCTTCGTATGGGGCAATTATACTGGATGAGGCCATCACTTCCTTTGTCTGAGTAAAATTGGGTTCGTTAAAGCCTTATATTTATACTAATCAAGTGATCACTGTTCAACAGCTATATTAACAACGGTCACAATTCTTAAAATAAAACCAAAGAATTTGACATCTTATAAAAACATTTTTCATAAAGAGACATTTAACTGGATCAAGAGGGATTTTCCATTAAAGAAACTTTGGGTCGTTACACACAACCTCTCCATGGATCACTCACCAAATATTTTATCCAAGTATAATAACATAATATGAATCATATAGATGAAAGTTACCTTTCACCACTTTCCCACTGATTATCCATTTTCACGCCCCAAAAAAAATGTCATGGAACTCCCACCTCATCTGTATCACAACATATTACATCACATCCCACCCATAGAAACTTGGTCCATCACATCACATAACTAGGGTAGTAGGGTATCATGAACATAAAGGGCATCAACCTTGTTCCCTCCTACCATGAATGACCCCCACTATAATCCATCTCATACCATCTCACTAAATCCTACCTAAATACACCTGGTTCATCACACCACACCACATCACATCTCAATAGAGGAAGTTTTTACTATTTTCCATCACAACTTGTGCATATCATCATCATCTAGAATATGGAGTAGGGAAGAGATGGAGGTCATCTATCCACCCTCACCACTAGGATGTTTGGAAAAACACCCCTAAAACTATTTTTTATCGATACTAGGTAATAAACATGGGTGGGTCACATAAAGAAATAAAAAATAATACAATTTATTTATATATAATAAATCCACATATAATCTAACCTATATGTTCACTACAAAGACAACAACCAACTCACAACAAAACCACTTTCACTGCCACTTCAACATGCGCCAAACAACACCAAAATCCATAAATCACAATCCAATTTTCATATTCTCATTATAATCCAAGAAAATTTAAATATTTCCATTACCAATAAATTTTAATTAAAGAAACCAATTCATTTCACATCTTCCAACCCATTAATTTATATTTAATATCCCACCATTTAAACCACATATCCTATTATAATTTATTTTTTCATTATCCAATTCATTTTACTATTTACAACCCATTATCCAAATCATGTTAATTCCAATACTACTTGAGAAAATATCAAAACACACAACAACAACCATACACTAAAATACCAACAATACCATTATCCTCAACTTCATTCCAACAAGCCCACATAACACCACCATTTCACAGTCACAACCACTTTCCTCCACTATGGACACATTGCACCATTTTCCACCACATATTCTCACATCACCCCATCATATCCGCCATAAGAAACACACTACCCATGAAACACACCAAAATAGAGAAATTATACCACAAATTCACTTTCATCAATTTATTCTATACAAAACACATAATAATTTTCAGATTCATTCAAAGGGATTTATCACATTCCACTTAACTTTTAAGGATATTCTCACACAAGTAGAATTTTCCAAGGGAAGCCATTTCATTAACCAGATATAAGTGGTTAACCAATTATATTCGTGGTGATATTAAAAAATCATAAATATATGGGCTAATTAACACCAAAATTATAGTGCAAACAAAGACTCCCATTATCCATGATTTTTAGTGGTACAACAACCATAGATAAGCTCAATATCACAATATTAAAAACTATAAAACATGTGAATCATTACCTTACCCTTAAATTTCAATTAAAATAGTTAATTATATTAATTAATCTTGATGCAAAACATATTCCCAAGGATAAAAAAAATCATTCCCATATGATGCAACTTAGAGAGAGATGAATGATCCCCTACTTGGAAGAAAGAAGCATCATGTGATTTGCTACACCAAAAACAAGGGTTTCACACACAAGATGGAACCACTCATAGGAAGAACATGAACCAATGGAAATGGGGTTCTATGACTCTAGGGTAAATTATTTGAAACCTATAATATTGATATAAAGCAATCAAGAAGGAATTAAGTAAATACCTTCATTTTAAAATTAACATATATGAAATGATCGGGATTTTAGATCACATATATGATTTTAATTGACCATTGTGTATATCTAATTAAATTTCACATGGAAAGGTCATTTAAAATCTATTAACTTTTAATAAATGGGGGATATAAGTATTCTCATTTGAAACAGACCTTAATTATCTTAATTAAGGCTTTAAAATCATTTTATGTCAAAAAAAATGTGAAATGGACAAAACTATAAATTCTAGAAAAACCGAAACATGCTACTTCTAGGAGTTACTTCCAGGAGATACCGTTAGGAGATACTATCAGAAGCTATCATAAAAATATTCTGATAAAAACTATCATCAAATGCTACCACTATACTAAGTCTATAACCATCAGGAGATACCATCAAACTCTATTTCTAGACTAAGTCTACTACCATCAGGAGCTACCATCAGGAGCTACCGTCAAGAACTACTATCATAAGCTACCTCCAAACTAAGTATTCTACCATCAGTAGATACCATCAATAAATATAATCAAGAGATACCATTATAATCTACCACCAAACTAATTCTTCTACTATTAGGATCTACCATCATGGGCTACCAGCAGAATAAGTCTACTACTGCCACATTTGTGGTTTCATTTTGAGTAATTTTTCTCTTGTATTTTGGTTTTATATTTTTATATTGGATTTCCTAGGTGTATTGAGTGAAAAATGGTAATTGTTTAACCAATAGAAGGTGGTGTGTGGTTAGTAGAAACTATGCACCATCCCAAAGGAAGTTGTACACCCTAGACAGTGGCACTACCCAGGATGCACGATCTACTGCATGGGTGTGTGGTATAACTGTGTGCCCATAATAGTGGCTCTATCTAAGGTGAAAAATTAACCAAATGGTTTTTCTCCCTCCCATACAATCGGGTTTCCTACTTTCCTTTTTGAAATAGGTTCTGAAAGGTTGACACACAGCCCATAAGACCATGTAGCCAAACCATGCGACCTATCTAGAACTTTAAAAATGTTGAATTTACCATTTTTTTTCTCTTTGATTTAAGACCATAAACCCATTAGATCACCTGATTAATACTAAAACACCATATTAATGTATCACCCTTCTCCATTTCTCCCTTGGGCCTCCATATTTTGGTGTTTTTTATGTGTATTCTTCAAGAAATCATCAAGTTAGCATCTACATTCCTCATATCCTTCTTCTTCTAGGTCTTATATTCCTTCTTTATTGGGTTATCCTTTCTCTAATGGTTTAGTTGAAATATATTGAGTTTAATATTAGTTATTTGGGTTGGATATTGATGTTTATTTTGTGTGGTTTCCTTTATAGGGTCTCTTTGCAGTGTGTTTGCGGTTTCCACCCGGTTTCTAGAAGTTTTCAAACAAAAGGTAGGCGGTTAAATGCTTTAAAATTGTTTTATGGTTTTGGTATACTTTATATGTTTTATAAAAGGATTATATTAATAGTATTGGTGGTTTGAATTATGTTTTTATATGGTTTGGGTGTGATTAAGGTTTTTAGAAGGGGTTTTCCTATTAAAAACGGTGGTTTTCATGTGTGTTTCTATTGTTGGATGTGGGTATGTGTAAGAGGTGGTTCATGTGACATGGAAAAGGAATTGAGAATGAGGTAGTCCTAGGTATATAGATGGGAAGAATATTTCTGGTATTCTAGGTGTTCCATCAGGGTCGAGGCATAGTTCCCCTACTAGGATTGATGCAACAACACTAATTAGACTTATGATAATGATTAGAGACCATAAGACCTTGGGATGTGGTTCCCCTCTAGTGGATCATGCACGAGGATTATATGGTATTTGGTATTCATTCTTAACTAAGGAATGAGGACCCTAGTAAACCACTAACCCTAGTTCCTTAGGGATTACCCATGGTGCTCACGTGATTCTATGGTTATCGTTCAAATTGTTGTCATGTTTACTCCCATTTTTAATTTCAAAGCATGTTTCATCTAAAATTTTTTCTTTTCCTTTTATTTGAAAACTAGAATTTTGATTTTTCTTATAATGTTATAGCATGGAATCTATTTTGGTGATATCCTATGGGTCTTTGGCTCACACCCTACATAAACCCTTGGGTGTATGTAGACCTTGTTGTATTTTAACCATGTAAAGACAAATTGTTATGTGGTGGTGACAGTGGATCCGGTTGCTAGTGGTACTTCATTTGGAAGGTGTTGGAGAATGTGGAATGAGGGTGATGACCCTCTTTTCACATAGAGACATGTGTTCTAGTCAGTTCCCCTCCCTATCATGGTATTTTGGTTTTTGGTTGAAGATGTAAACTGTTTAACTTGTGATAGCTGTATTTATTTTGGTTATAGTTATTTTTTATGATTAGATGTATGATTCTGGTGGGTTGGTTATAGTTGATTCTTATGGGAGAAATCATTACCAAATGGGATGTTTGATTCTCAGGAACTAGTTTCCAACCCATGGGGATCAGGAATTCCCTTTGGGTATTGCCACAGGTTGGTTTGGGTGTTGGGTTGGATGGAATACCTTCTTGGTTCATGAAAAAATGGTATCAAATGATTTTTTTACCTTTATTTGGTCATGATATTTGGAAGAGTATATATAGAAATGAGCTAGGACTGTCGAGGCTTTAGGGTTTGTTTGTGAGTGGTATGTCTATCCAACACACCTTATGAAAGTCCTTGGGTCACCATCGGATGTTTGGAATTTTATTTGACTACACTTCTAGGTAAAATACATTGGATTCAGACTATACATGGGCATTGAGTGAGGGAGGGTGGTTTTTCTTGATATTGTGCTTGTTTTATCTTTGTTCTAATTTATGGGTATGTTTGAAATTTATTGTTGCTTCTAAAAATTTATGGATGTGTATTGATGGTTTTCTTATGTTTGTTAGTTTTTGTAGCATCATGCCTCCCCAAAGACTTCCTATGAAACCACGGGAAGAGGCCAAAGAGAGTTATCCCTCACCAGTTGATCAGAGACTAGTAGAAGTAGCGGTTTGGGCTATTTGGGCATTGGATTAGGGAGAAGGTCTATGGTCCTATCCTTGTTATGGAAACCGAACCAGGTCTGGGAAAGGACAAGACTTAGGAGTTCATCAAGAGTAATCCTCCTTTCTTTCAAAGTAGCATGAATCCCTAGGGAGATGAGGATTTTATTGAAAAGTTCAAAAGGATGTTTGGGTTTCTTGATACTTCTAAGGTAGTTAAAGTGAAGTGTGATTTGTTTTTATTGGAAGGTCCTAGTCATAGGTGGTGGGATTTAGTGGTTCAGGATAGGAAGCATGAGTATATGGGTTAGAAGGAATTGAAGGTCTTATTTAATGAGAAGTATTTCCTTGATACCTTGGACTTTTCCAAGACTTTATATTTTCTATATCTCCAAAAGGGGTTCAAACCATCTTGGAGCATTCCAATCATTTCACTGAGTTGGTTCAATTCTCACCCGAGGTGCTTTCCAATGAGAAGCTAATGGATAAACAGTTTGAGATAGGGTTGCTTCCATATATTCAGTCCCAGGTATTCTTATTTAAGTTAAATACTTATTCAGAGGTGGTTTATCAATCCCTGATGGTAGATATTGATCGAAGTAAAAAATTGTGTTTTTCAGTGATAGTTTCAGTAGTGGGCTAGGGTAGTGGTGGTTTATATGAAAAGAAGAGAAAATGGGATGACCAAGAGAAGAAGGGAGGTGAAAAATCAGTCCATCCATCCCAACTATATTTTTTTGTAGCTTCAGATGTTGGATCAGTCATGTGCTATTAGTGTGGAATTTTGGTTCATATGTGTTCATCATTTCATCCCCACATAGAACTTTACATCGGTGTCGATTTATAGGTAAATTTCATTGGTTTTTCAAAGTTACATTCTCATATCATGGTAGTGTGGGTCTTGCATCCTCTAGGGGAATGATATCCCACTTAGAACCATCCAGGACAGAAGGTTCTTGGTTTGGAGGTCATGGAGGTAGGGATGGATCTTTTCTAGAGAGAGTAATCTTAAGGTAGATCCATACATCATTAGTCATCCTCATAACCAGGTAGAGATAAGGTACCTTCATACTTTGGATTAGAAACCATTGGAATCAGATATAGGTCTTGCAACAATTTGAGGTACTTTTTTTATTACATCAACTATAGTCATTGACTTATTTGATACATGTTCTTATAATTCCTTTATCTCTACCTATATTTTGGATTTTTTGAAATTTAAAACTGATATCAGGTCGTATGTGATGGATTTAGTGATTCCACTTGGTAATAAGAGACATAAGGGCTTTAAGTTTCCATCCTGTACTCTCATATTGTTAGGGGTTGATTTGGAATTAGATTTCTTGGTTATAGAAATGGACCTTTTTTATGTGTTCCTTGGTATTAATTGGATGGTTAATTTCAAGGTGTACATCAATTTTTATCGTTAGTAATTGAGATTTGTGTCACAATATGGGAGTACCCAGGTTTTTAAGGTGAGTGGGATCCTAGTCTAGGATGTGTTGGACTTCAAATTCCAGAATTAGGAAAACTTGTTTTTTAGATCTCATCACTCATGTTGGAGGATAATGACATAAGTTCTGAATATGGATTACCTCCTTTGGTGGATGAGTTTCCAAAGGTATTCCCAGTCGATTTATTAGGATTTCTTCTGGAGCAAGATGTGGATTTCACCATTGATTTGGCATCAGGAATATAGTCGATATCTCTTATCTCATATTATATGGACTCCACTGAGTTGAGGGAATTATAGATATAGTTGTATGATTTTGAATCCAAAGGATTTATCTTCCCAAGCATATCACCTTAGGTTGCTGCAGTTCTTTTTTCAAATAAGGCTAATGGATATCTCTAGTTATGCATTGATTACTGAAATGTTCATAAGGTAATGATCAATAACAAGTATACCTTACCCTGTATTGATGACCTCTTTGATCAGCTTAAGGAGAAAATGTGGTTTTCTAAGATCGAATTTCATTTTGGGTATCACCAGGTCAGATTCAGAGAGACGGATATTCCTAAGACAACCTTCCAAAGCAAGTACATACACTTTAAGTATTTGTTCATGCCCTTTGGGTTGAATAATTCCCCAGTGGTATTCATGGAACATATGAAGTGGGTGTTCCATCATTACCTTGATTCCTTAATTTTCATGTTTTTGGATGACATACTGGTTTATTTCGGGACTGAATAAGAGCATGGGAAGTACTTGAGGATCATGTTGGAAACTCTATGAGATCATTATATCTAGGATGAGCTCTCTAATTGTATATTCTGGATTAGAGAGTTAATTTTTTTGGTCCATGTGATTTTGGGATGCGGGGTTTCAGTATACCCTGAGAAGATCAAATCGGTGATGTTATGGGAGAAACTGAATAATGTATTTGAAATCATGAGATTTTTAGGCCTAGCAGGGTACTACAGGCAGTTTGTTAGGTACTTATCTTAGCTTACATCACCCATGACCGTTATTACCTAGAAATGGGTAAGGTTTTAATGGATTCTAGAATGTCACTAATCCTTTGAGGAGCTCAAGCATAGTTTTACCACCCCCACCCTATTTTGATATTTCAAAAATATGGAAAGGGATACATTGTCATTTTTAATTCCTCATGTATAGGACTTTAGTGTGTGTTGATGCAAGATGATCATGTGGTGGTGTATGGTTCTCACTAACTCCAATCACATGGGAAGAATTATCCAACCCATGACTTGTAATTAGTGACATTGATGCATTCCTTGAAGACGTGGTGTCTCCAACTTTTCAGGGAAAATTTTTTAGTCTACTCATATCAAAAGATCTTGGACTAAATTTTATCCCAAAAAAATCTGAATCTGGGGTAGCACTGGTGGGTCTAGTACCTTTAGGGTTTTGATTTTGATATCATTTATACCCTAGGAAAGGGTAATGTGGTAGAAAATGTATTGATAAATAAAGTGATGGTGAAATATTTTAAGGAGTCCAATGATGAGTGGGAGTTGATAGGGATTTTTACCTAGATGCATCTGGAGACCAAGGAGTGCAGTGGAGGTATGTTATTATCCAGTGTTCATCTAATCCCCCACTTATGGAGTTGATTAGATAGAAACAACCTAGAAATGATTTGTGCCAGCATTCTATACAATTTTTAAATGGTGGGGAGGTTCCCAGTGAGTGGTTATTGTATTCTGAGGGATCCCTTAGATTTAAGTGTTTTTTCATGGTGTTGTTACCTTTATGGTAGGGGGTGATGCAGAATAGCCACCCGTCTTAGTGGTTTGTTCATATAGGGGCCACAAAGTTTTTTTATAATCTATGTTACTAGTTCTGGTGGCTAGGTATGAGATGGTATGTAGCTGACTTTATATCCATCTATTATACTTGTCGACAGGTTAAAGCTGAGCACTAGAGGCCCTCGGGTTTGCTTCATCCACTACCCATTTCTACCTCGAAGTGAGATGAGGTCGCCATGTATTTTTTTCATTGGCCTACCTTATACACCTTGGGGAAGTAATGAGATTTGGGGGGTGATTGATCATCTAACCAAATCAGTTCATTTAATTTTAATCAGTGACTCAATCGAGGTGGATGTGTTGGTTCGGTTGTATGTTCAGGAGATAGTGAGGATTCACAGTGTGCCTTTGGCTATTTTTTTAGAAAATGGACCATGTTTTACCTCTAATTTTTGGGAATCCCTTTAGAAGGCAATGGGATCCCAGGTCAATTTTAGCACGGCATGCCATCCTCAAAAGGATGGTCAGAAAGAGTGAGCGAATCGGATTATGGAAGACATGCTCCATGCATGTGTGTTGGATTTTGGAGTCTCATGGGATAACCATTTGGGATTAGTTGAATTCACATATAAAAATAGTTATCAATCCTTAATAAGAATGGCTCCCTTTGAGGTGCTTAATGGTCTTCCATGTCGATTGCCTTTGTGTTGGACAAAAGTGGGTGATAGCTCTCTTCTAGGACTGATCCTTGTGTGGGAGATATCTGATAAAGTTTTTTTGATAAGACAGTGGTTGTTCATAGTGTAGAGCCACCATAATTCTTATATTGATCAATGGTGTCGAGACTTTTAATTATCAGTTAGTGATCAAATATTTATAAAAGTGGACCCTCGCTTGGTTAACCATTATCTTGGTAAGAAAGAGAAGAAAATACTAAGGTATGTTGGACCTTTTGAGATTACCAAGAGAGTTGATATGGTGGAATACCAATTAGATCTTCCATATCAGTTGATGTTAATCCATGAATTATTCCATGCCTTGTAGTTAAATAACTATAATCTAGACCCATATCATGTACTATCATGTACTGACTTGGGATGAATTAGAGTTATAATCCAATTTATTTGTGGTTGAGTGACCAGTATAGACTGTGTATTCTCAAGAGAAAGTGCTTTAGGGGAAGTCCATACTATTGGTTTGGATCCTTTGGAATCATGAGATTGATACAAATGAGAAATGGGAGTGGAGATATTGGGTTGATAAGTAGTACCCATTTTTATTCTCTGATAAAAATTTGGTTTGAATTTTCGAGTATGGAATGTTTTCATTATGTGGAGAATTGTCACATTCGTGGTTTCATTTTGAGGTATTTTTCTCTTCTATTTTAGGCTTATATTTTTTTCTAGGATTTCTTGGGTGCCTTAGGTAAAAATAGTGATTTTTTAATTTAAATAAGGTGGATAATGGTTGGAACATGGTTAGTAAAAACCATGAACCATCCTAGAGGAAGTCATGTGACCAGGACAGTGGCACTTTCTAGGTCGCACGGTCTACTGTACGGGCATGTGGGCTAACCATGTGCCCAGAACAGTGGTCATATATGAGGTTAATGGTCAACCACATGGTTGTTCACCCTCCCCCAGACAACTGTGTTTCTTCTTTTCCCTTTGTAAAGAGGTTCCACATAGTTGGCACGCGTTTTGGGACGTCGTGCATCCAAACCTTGTGACCTATCTAGAATGTTAAAAATGTTGAATTTATCATTTTTACCTCTTCAATTTTAAGACTATAAACCCCTTGTATAACCCCATTTGTCCTCCCTTACCCTAGGAGAACCTTTCACTTCTCCTTTTTTCCATTGGGCCTCTATATTTTGGTGTTTTTGGTGTGGATTATTCAAGAAATCATCAAGTTAGTCTCTCTATTCCTCTCATTATTCTTCTTCTTGGACTTCTCTTCCTTATTTTTTAAATTATCTTTTCTATAGCCATTTGGTTGACCTAGAGTGAGTTCAATATTGGTTATTTGGGTTGGATATTGATTTTTATGATGTGTTTTTCCTTTATAGAGTATCCTTTTGGTGCATTTGTAGTTTCCACCTAGTTTCTAGAAGTTTCCAAGATAAAGGTAGGTGGTTCAATGATTTACTATTTTTAATGGTTTTGGTATGCTTGATATATTTTCTAAATGGGTTCTATGAATTGTGTGGGTGGTTATAATTATGTTTTAAAATGTTTTTTGTGTGATTAAGGGTTTTGGAAGGGGTTTTCCAATTGAAAATGGTGGTTTTACATGTGTGATTCAATTGTTGGATGTGTGTATGTATAAAAAGGTGGTTCATGTGACATGGAAAAAGGAATTGAATGTAAGGGAATCCTAGGTATCTAGGTGGGTAGACTAATTCTAGTGTTCTAGGTTATCTGGTAGGTCCAATTTTTGGTTCTCCTATCAAGATTGATGCAACAACACTAATTAAACATATGGTGATGATTGGAGACCACTATAACTTGGGATTTGATTCCCCTCTAGTGGATCATGCATGAGGATGTTGTGGGTTTTGTTATGTATTCATCATTGAGGTACAAGGATCCTAGGACTGTAATAACCCTAGTGCCTTAGGGATTACCCATGGTTCTCATGTGACGTTATTATTATCATTTAGCTTGTTTTCATTTTTATTCTCCTTTTTAATTTCAAAGCACGTTTCATCTAAAATGTTTTCTTTTCATTTTATTTTAAAACTAGAATGTTGATTTTTATTATAATTTTATATCATGGAATATATTTTAGTAATATCATATGGGGAATTGGATCACACCCTACATACACCCTCGGGTGTATATAGACCTTGTTAAGTTTCACCTAGGTAAAGGAAAGTTGTTCCATGGTGGTGGTGATAGATCTAGTTGCTAGTGGTTCTTCATTTAGTAGGTGTTTGTGGAGGTGGAATGAGGGTGATGGCCCTGTTTTTTCATTGAGACTTGTGTTCTATTCATTTCACCTCCCCATTTTGATATTTTGGTTTTTGTTTGAAGATGTGAACTGTTTAACTTGTGATAGTTGTATTTATTTTGGTTATAGTTATTGTTTATGATGTGATGTATGATTATGGTGGGTTGGTTATGGTTTATTCTTAGGGGAGAAATAATTCCTAAATGTGATATTTGATTCCTGTTTACTAGTTTTCAGCCTGTAAGGATCGAGAACGCCCTTCGAGCCATTCCACAGGCTGTTTCAAGTGACAGGTTAGATGGAATCTCAGCTTGGTTCGTGAAAAATACCACTAAGAGCTACTATCATCCACTAAAAACCCATTTTTACTCTTAAACACCTCAAAAATCTTTGGGAAATTCTATAGGAATATCTAACACCATATTTCTATCAAAGTAAGTAGCTAGAAGGTTTAGTCCATTATAATAATATTCATGGTATTAACTATGGATTAACCTTCTCACCATTAGTTATAATATGTTACATTCATATTTTTCTTATCCTAACATCTTATTATGATTATGTAACCTAACAAAAGGATGTCAAAACTACTTTCCTTGATAGAAATATCTTTAAGGATGTGTATATGATACATCTTTTTAAGGTTTTTAGGATCCAAATGGTAATTTTAATGTTTTCAAGTTATAATGATTTATTTGTGGACTAAAGAAAGAAACTCATATATGTAGTAATTTTTTGATGATATAATAAATGATTTTTGTTTTATTAATAATATAGATGAATATTTTATATATTAGTGGGATAGTTAGATCATTTTTATATTTCTTATGTTGTAAGTGGATGGTGTAATACTCATCAAAAATGCTCCCTCAACATTAAAGTTTGTAAATATTTAACTAGGGAAATGGTTTTCAATGAAGGAAATGGGTGAATCGACCTACCATCTGGGTATGAATATCCATAAAGATAGATCTAAAAATATTCTTGGTCTAAGTCAGAATGAATATATTGATAAAATTTTAAATATTTTTAACATATAAATCTACAAGAATAGGTTTTTATTAGTGTTTCATGGTGTGAGTCTTATGAAGACTCATTGTTATTTTATAAAGATAGAAAGGAAATGTGTGAATGGGATTCCTTATACTTTGGTAATTGAATCAATCATACTGTTCACTTTTTGAACTCAACCTAGTGTCTCTTATTCTTTGATCATAACCATAAAATCTTAATGAGTGTCAAAGTATTGTGATAAATAATATCTTTAATCAGCTAAGAAGAATTGAGGATGTGTTATTGATCTTTAGAGGTGAGTAAGAGATGATTATAAAAGGTTATATCGATGTTATATTCCATACTAATAAATTTGATTTAACCACTCAATCTGGGTTTGTGTTCTTCTTTAATGGCCATGTTAATAGTTGAAAGATTTATAATTAGAAGAATATGGTTGATTCTATAATAGAATAATACTATATTTCTATGATAGATGGTGAAAAAGAAAAAGTTAGGATCAATAAATTCATTATTGTACTATGAGTTTTTTCCATTATATTTGGTCTAATATAATTGTTTTGTGATAACAACATATCTATCATGCAAGATAAGGAACCATGATATCACTAAAGGACAAAATATATCATTTGAAAATACCATCTCATTAGATAAATCATTAAGAGGGGTGATGTACATATTTATTGAGTGGTCATAGAGGATAATGTAATAGATTTAATGGAAAAACCACTAACATGTTAAAAACATAATGGCTATTTAAAATCCTTACGTATTAGATATATTGGGGATTAGATCTAAATGTATTTAGTATTTTCTTGGCCCTTAATATTGTTTATTAGATAAAAAAATTTGGATTATAAAATGCATAATGGTTTTACTATTAGTATAAATTTTCATTTTATTATCAATTCTTGTGGGATATATTTTTTAAATAAGAGGATAATGATAATTGGTAGGACCCACTTGTGTTTTTGATTCTGAAGGGATACCAAAGTTTAGAAAATAAAGTACTCAAAAAATCACCAAATAATAAAGCATATAATAAGGAAAGTCTGAGGTCAATCACATGGGGAACAGGTAATCCCAGTGACAACTCTAGACCAAATGTTAGAACTCCACGATTACAAAAAAATATTGAATGGAACCTAAACTAAATGAAATGAAAGATATACTCAAAAATATATAAAAAGTATTAAGAGAGGGTAAATAAATATCCAAGGATGGTTTATCTAAGAATAATAACACAAACTCACTTGAAAAACACTCAAACTCATTAGTTGTATGATTTTAAATATAATTGATATCATTTTGGTCAATCTCTATCAATACTACTTTAGTAACTTGACTCTCATGACTAGAAGAACTAAAATGTAATGCCTTGGACAGAATCACTGGGTTCAATCTGGAGTGACACATGGCCTCAAGAGTGTCTCCCCATATGCAAGAGGTTTTTGACCAGTAGTGAGGGTCTGAACACCATCATAGGGAATACTATACCATCAATATCAATAAATAAAAGTGTAAATAATAACATATAATAACTATTGGACCTTAGTTGAGTTTTTGTTGAATTTATTTTAATAGTTTATATATGTTTGAATTTAATAAAATGATAAGTTTCTAGTTTCTGCACCTAGGAAATCATATTTAGGAATCAAACTCATCCCATCATCATGAGTCATTGAATATGATTCATCGTATTGGGATTTCTGCTGAAAGATGCTAGAAATTTTATTGAGTCGAAGCTGCTGGAAATCGTATTGAGTTTGGAATGAAAGTGTTGATCGTAATGAAAACCTAATCGAATCAGTGTCTACCTGAACCCGGTGTAAATTTGAGGATGATTTTTTGTTTTTTAATTCAAAAAATTCATAAGTTTTCTGAGAAACTTTTGATGAAATCTTGAAGAAAGAAAGGGGATAATAAGTGATACTAATCTTATTGAGAGTCGGATTGGGAGAAAATGAGTTGTCAATCGTATTTTGATGGGAATCATATTCTTCTTGGAATCATATTGGGATTTCGAAACTCAGAATAGAAGGGGTTCAAAATTGTATCAATCGTATTCTAATAGAGTTATATTATTGTATTGAGAAAATTGGACTTAGGAACCATACTGAAGAAAATCACACTAGATAATTGTAATGAATAAATCATAATAAGAAGATTTTTCTTTCAATTGATGTAGATCAAGGTAAAAAGGAATCTATTGTTTCAAAATATACTTTATTGTAATGAGGTAGATCATAATTAGAATCAAACTGAAGTTTCTTAAGAAATATGAACCATTGAAAAAGTAAAAGGGATATTCAAAAATCAAGGAGATGTGAATATTTGAAAAGGAATTGAATGAGTCAAAGAGAGATTATAAAATCAAGGAGATTTAAATATTCAAAAATGAATTTAATGGGTTAAAAATATCCAATATTTAAAGAGAATTCAAAGATTCGTGGAATTTTTTTAAGTAGGAAAGGTTTTAAAAACCCTTCCTAAACCACTTTTGAGGTCTCTATAAAAGGAGAGATTATTTCATTTGTAAAGTAATAAAAAAATTGTTCAAGCGCTCAAGATTTGAAATTTTTGGAATAGGTATTGAGTACCCAACCAAAATTTGAGTTTTAGGTTGAAGCTGAGGAAGATCATCATATTGGAATTCAATACGATCATCTGAGCAAGATCTATATGAAGAAGTTCCATTATAAAAATTCCATCGAAGTGAGGCCATCAAAACTACATCCAAAATATCAAGGTTCATCGGACTGAATTCCATCAGACACAAAATTGTGAGCTACTAATTCAGTTCTTACTCAATTGAAAAAGGAAGTGAAATGGGAAAATCTGACCAGACTAACCATCTGACGGAGACCATTGTATTGGGGTTACTGGACTAGGAAGATTGGATTGACTTTGTTGAGGAAGATTTCCATACTGATGTTATAGAATAATTTTCAAGACCAACAATTTCCTTTGTGAATTGTTGAAGTTCTTGAAGGTTGTACATAGGTAAATTTTGATTCATCTTACTTGTGGAGAAAGTTAAGACTTTCTTAAGTATATCATAAAAGAAGAAGAAAGTGAAGCTTGTAACTGTGGATACTTACCAGTTGCTGAAAATGATTGATTTTTTGTTGGAAGTGGATACTGGAAATCATAGTTGGGGGGTATAACCAACTGTAGAAAGAAAGTTTCTATTGGGATTGTAGAATTATTATTTACTTGTGAATTTGTATTCTGAAAATAAGATAGTAAAATAATCCATGTTGGTGGGACTATCAAACATGGAAAGGAGTGGTTCATTGTACTGAACGTTGTAAATATTGTGTTCTTTCATCTCTTTATATTTGTTTCATATGAAAGGTGATGTTGTGAGTTGTATTTGAGTGGATAGTTACTCAAACAAGTTTCATAGTTTAAGAAAGTTTTTGTTAAGAAACTTTCTTATAAAGAAAAATGATCCATTGATTCATTCCCCACCCCCTCAGTGGTCTCGATCCTACTTGGGAACAAAAATTGGTATCAGATTCAAGGTTCCCTATGAAATATCCATTTGGGAATGTATAATTTAAATTATATTAACTATAAGGGGATTCCAATTTTCACTGGAAAGAACTATCATATCTAGAAAGATAGAATGATTCTATATCTTATGTCCCTTGGGTATTATGTTTTGGAATCTACTATAAAAGGATTTTCTCCTCGTATTGAGAATGATCCTCTTACAGTTGCTGATAAGAAAAGTCTTGAGAATCGTGGAACTACTAAAAATGTTTTACTCTCATCACTTATTGAAAGTGAGTTTCTTAGAGTAAATAGAGTTATAACTTCCAAATATGTTTGGGATAAGTTGAAAAATATTTATGAAGGAAATACAAAGGTGAAGAAGGAAAAGTTACAACTTTGTAGGTTGAAGTATGAAGATATTAAAATGTATGATTATGAATCTATTGGTGACTTCTTTACAAGGTTAAATGATGTTGTTAGCACTATAAGATGTTATGGTGCTAAATTGGAAGACTTATCTATTGTTTAAAATATCTTGAGAATTATTCTTGATATTTTTTATGTCAAAGTTTAATTATTCAAAGATAGAGATCCTGAAACCTTATCATTTGATGATCTACATGGTATTCTTGTTACTTATTAAATGATAAGAGAGAATGTTATGGTAAATAAATAAAAGGTTTATCTAGAAATTTTCTTCAAATATTTTATAAAATGGAAAACAAAGATAATAAAATTAATGAGTAATCAAGTGATTCAGAAGTAGAGGATGAAGTTGAAGATTTAAATACAATTGTTTCCCTTCTTTCTAAAAAAATACAATAAGGAAAATGGAAAAGTAAAAGTCTCAAATGTTGTAATTTTAGAAGGAAAGGACATTTCTCACAAAATTTTCCTAGTAAGAAAATTGAAGAATGTGAGTCTAAAGATGATGATGAGAAACCTTAGAATCAAAAGTGGAAGAAACATAAGAAAACATTTCCTTATGACAAAAAGAATAAACATTATCTAAGAAAAAGAAATAATAATGATTCCTCATATAATGATAAATATGATTATCAACTCAACTATATTTCTCAAGTTATAAATGGAAGTAATTCTTCATCTAGTGATGATAATGATGAAGAGATGGTAAAAATGGAATTTATTCTTAAAAAGAATTTAGAAAATACACATGAATAAAATACCAAACTCAAGAAATAAATAAGAAAGTTGAAGAAATATGTTGAAGGAATAATTCTTTAGAATGAAGATCTTTAACTAAAACTAAAAACTTATGAATAAAAGTCAGCTGGAAATGAGAATCTTAATAAGATAGAATCTACACTTATTGGAGAAAGTAAATAGAACAAGTTAAAGGTAGATAAATATGAAAAAAACATAGATGTTCTAAAAATTAAGTTGGATGAGAAAGAATAAGAGTTGTTAAAAACACAATCAATAATTATTACAACACAAACTGAGATAAGAAATATGAGAGAAAAATTCACCAAGTCAATTGATGTTAAAGTTGAAACTTCTAAATAATGTGGTAATAAAGGTTTAAAAAAGAAGTTTTGTGAGAAAACATCTTTCATCAATAAATATAGAAGTTCCTTTAGAAAGTACCCCCTAAGAAAATTGTTCCATGATTTGTGAAGAAATAATAATAGCAACAAAGTTCAAAAAAAATTATTATCGTTCTGAAAAATCAAGATTCATAGGTCACTATTGGTGTTGTGGAGTTTTCAAACGCATAGCTTATTCATGATGGTATAACATGTCTTAATAGGAAATAGGTATGAATCAAGGGATATATATGATGAGAAAATAATATCAAATATTCCTAAAAGTTTTTTGGAACTGAAAAAGGAAATTTATAAGATGAAGAAAGTTGAGTATGTTATGAAAGTTGATAAAAGTAATCATACTGAGTCTGAAAAGGAGTGTTTAGTTATTTGGATAGAAAAAAATTACATGGATAGGAAGTTAGAATAAGCACAAAATCCAGCTGAAGAAAAGGGAAATAAAAAGGTTTTTGAATATGTGAGAAAAGTTGATAAAAAGATATCAACAGATTATGATTTGAAAATTTAGAAAAGATGTAAGAGATTTTCTCAATAAGGACATGTTACTAAAATTTGTTTTACTATCCTGCTATAACAAGAGGAAGGCATGAAAGATTTATTGTAAACTCACTATAAAAAAGGTAATAAAAGGGGAAAATAATTTTACTTCCTTATCAGAAGAATCTACAAATGAATAGAAACTTGTTACAAAATCCAATAAGGATGAACAGAAGGAAGAAAATACATCCAATGAAAAATCAAAGAAGAAGAAGAAAATGTAAATAATGATAAATGAATCTCAGTCCAAACTTTTATTTTGATAATCTATGAGGTTATTCTTTATTCCTAAAAAAAATTGTGTATTTTTACTAACTTTTAGGGAATTGAAGTAGTTGAAGTAAGGAAGCTAATGATGAGTCTCTTACTATTATTTCAAAATAAAGTAACAAGGTTAAAAAAAGTTTATTTTGAAAAAAATTTTATACACATGAACTTTATGATATTTTTGTTGATATGGGTGTGGGTTAATTTTATCTTAAATAAATTATTTCAATATTATCCTAGAAATGAGAATGTTTAAGAAAACATGAAAAGGTATTACTTGAAAGCTGTGTAATGGAAAACATTGATAACCTTGATTATACACTCTTGTTTTCTACACCAACTTTTCCCATGTAGAATTATATTTGTTTAGTCAAAGTATATTTGTTAAGAAACTTATGTGATACTTATTTTATCCTGAAGAAGAGTTTCAAGTTTTTGATATGAAAAGTTCCAACCTTTTGAAATGAGACAATTTTTCAAAAATGAAGGAAACTTGTCATGATAACCCCTTTGAATTTGATTATCATTAAGGGGGAGATAATATATAAATGGGGAGATAAAGAATAGGTGTATCAAAGAAAATAATACATGAAGAAGGGAAAGTGGGAAAATAAAATAAAAGTATTGAAGTGGGTATTGACAAAAAACACAAAGGGGGATATTGTTGGACCCTGGATGTTTTTTGGTAGTATTTGTTTTCAATAGTTAATATATTTTTGAAGTTAAAAAAATGAGATGTTTATGGTTTCTAGAACAAGGAAATCATATTGAGGAATTAGACTCGTCCCATTGTAATGATTCATTGAATATGATTTATCATATTGGGATTTCTGCTAAAAGCTTCTGGAAATCGTTATGACTCGAAGATTCTAAAAATCATATTGAGTTTGAAATTAAAGTGTTGATCATAATGAAAACCTGAACAGATTGGATTCTTTCTAACCCTAATGTAAATATGACGATAATTTTCTATTTTTTAATTCAAAAAATTCATAAGTTGTTTGAGAAACTTGTGATTAAAGCTTGAAGAAATAAAGGGGATAACAGGTGCTGACAATCATATTGAGAATCAGATAGGAAGAAAAGGAGATGCCAATCATGTTCTGTTGGGAATCATATTCTACTGGGAATCATACTGGGATTTCTAGACTCATAATAGAAGTGGTTTAGAATTATCTCAATTGTATTCTGACATATTTATATTATCATATTGAGAAAATCATACTTAGTAATCATACTAAAGAAAATCACACTGGAGAATCATAATGAAGAAATCAGAATGAGAAGATTTTTCTTTAAATTGATGTGGAGAAATGTAATTAGGAATCTATTTTTTCACATTAGTCTTCATTCTAATGAGGTAGATCATAATCCGAATCATAATAAAGTTTGTTAATAAATCTAAATCATTGGAAAAGCCAAAAGGAGATATGAAAATCAAGGAGATCTAAATATTCAAAAAGTGATTGAGTGATTCAAAGAGAGATCTGAAAATCAAGGAGATTTGAAGATTCAGAAAGGAATTAAATGAGTCCAAAAGAGATCATATATTTAAGTATATTTCAAAGATTTGGGAAATTTGGTTAAGCGGGAAAGGTTTTAAGAACCCCACCTAAACAACTTTTGAGGTCTCTATAAAAGGAAAGATGAGTTCATTTGTAAAAGACTAAAAAACTGTTCAAGCGCTCAATATATGGAATTTGTGGAATAGGTATCGAGTACCCAACCAAAATTTGTTTTTTAGGTTGAAGCTGAGGAAGATCATCGGATTGACTTTAAATATGATCATTTGAGAAAGATCCATATGAAAAAGTTCTATCAGAACAAGTCCATCGGAGTGAGGCCATCAGAATGATGTCCATCGTATCTAGGTTCATCAGGCTGGGTTCCCTCAGACTCATAATTATGAACTACTAATTGATTTCGTACTCATTTGAATAAGGAAGTGAAAAAGAAGAATCAGGATAGAATCACCATCAGACAGAGACAATCATATTAGGGTTAGCGCACTGGGAAGATCATACTAACTTTGCTCGGACTGGGAAGATCAGACTAACTTTGTTGAGGAAGATTTACGGATTGAGGTTCTAGAATAAGTTTCAATACCAACAAGTTCCTTTGTGAATTATTGAAGTTCTTTATGGTTGTATGTAGGTAAATTTTTTATTCATCTTACTTGTGGAGAAAGTGACTTCTTTCTAAAGTTAATCATAAAAGAAGAAGAAAGTGAAGCTTGTAACTGTGGATACTTAAAAGTTGCTGAAAAGGCTTGATTATTTGTGGGAAGTGGATAATAGAAAGGATAGTTGGGTTTTATAACCAACTATAACAAGAAAGTTTCTACTGGGATTGTAGAATTGTTATTTTCTTATGAATTTGTATTCTGGAAAGAAGATAGTAAAATAATCCTTGTTGGTGGTATTATCCAACATGGAAAGGAGTTGTTTTTTTTTTACTAAACCTTGTATATATAATATGTTGTTATATCCATATATTTTTTACATATGAAAGGTAAGGTTGTCATTTTTATTTGATTTTATCATTACTCTAACAAGTTTTATAGGTTAAGAAAGTTTTTTTATAAACTTTATTATAAAAGAAAAAGGAACCCCTGATTCACCCCCCCCCCCCCCCCTCTTAGTGGTCTTAATCCTACTTGGGAACAATAATAACATAGCAGAATAAATAAGAAATATAAAAAATGACATGGTAAGTATCTCAATTCATATAGAATAATGAATCAAGGACCCCCAAACTGGTAGGTCAAATAAGAGTGTGAGAAAGACAAGTGAGTAAATAAAACATTACAGCATCACTCTAGAGTTCGTCTTGGTACCTCCTTCGAACACCATGCTTTATCTCCTAGGTCCCTATCATTGGGGACTTTCCCTTTTCTATATCCCTAATAATGAAGTCTACATATGCATCAATATTCCCATGACAAGTGTAAGTATAAACCCAATAGAAAACAAATAATGCATCTTTTACAAGAGTGCACTTTCATAAGAGTGTATACCATGATAATAAATAAATGTGAAATCAAACAATATACAATTATGTACTGAGTGTTAGAGTGATAACCAAACTACCGCAAACCCCCAGTCATACCTATTTCGGCTCTATTTTGGAAGGATAATAATAACAGAAGTCATAAACTAGAGTAAACACAAGTTACAGGAAGTATCCCATATCCTCTATAAGGCTAACAACTCCCATCATCCCCAAGGCTAATAACTCTTTTTAGCCATAAGGCTAGTGGGCCATGATTCAAGCTACAGGACCTTCAAGTTATGAATCTGTCACAGGTCAGACCATAAGGTCATCATACCCTATTTTTTACCACAAGTTAATCCACATGTACATCATTTCCTAACACTACCTTGGTTCAAGACACAATGTCATCGTACCCCTACCTTATATCTCGGTCCATCGACATCATCATCGCATGTCAACATACCCCCTCTATAAGTGTTAACCAAGCCATGACAGTTCACATTTCATTTGATATCTAAATAAAAATCCTCCAAAGGCTATAACTTCATACAGAATATGTCATAATACATATAGGCACAAGAAATACATATCAATCATGAGAATCGGTATCCAAACAAACACATCTTATCAAACTCAAACATGGTTCTCGCGAGCTATACATGCACACACATGTGACCAAACATCAAACATGGGATCATAGGATACACACACACATTTGATAAAACTAAAGTATGGTCTAAATAATATAAAAACATGCTAATAATAATATAAACATCCTCTACATGTTAAGTAACTTACTACTTTAAGCTTTTTGATTTCAATGACAAGGTTCTATAAGAGTGTTGTCACTCAAACCATATTCGCACTCCAATCAACAAAAGATTTCATGACAAAAACTCCTAGAACTAATTCCAACATTTCATAAACAAGGTTATAGAATGAGACTCAAGAATTAATCAATCCAAGGAGGTAAAAATGCATCAAATTACCTGAATACAACCATTATTATCATCGGTAGATCTAGGTCTTGTTGAAGGAAGATAAGAAAAAACCTCTCTAGAATTGTAACGAGAGAATAATGATGAGGCTTTCATGATTTTGGATCAATGGGGATGAGAATTGTATCTACCAAAGTATTATCTTCCAAGAAGGGAGTGAAAGGAGGGTTGATAGGATCAAGTTTCTCCAAGGTCGAAACCTCACCTCAAGAAAAGCCAACCCAACCTCACGTTAGGTTCATCTAGAGAATCTAGAATTCATCTTATTTAAAGGAATGATCAAAGAGAAGTGTATTATTCAATTAATAGTGGGAAAATGACTTAAAATTTCATTCAATATCCCTTATAAATATTTCATGCATTTTTTCCTTTGAACACTTGATATCCACAACATTCGATGACTATTTCAACCGTTTAAAAGACCATCATGACTTCCACCATAGCTACCACCATGGTCATGGTGGTCTTAAGCACACCAACTTAGGTATCCAAACACAAATACCCCATATGTAATTTTTTCAAGATTCTATCTTTTTTTCCTCACCAAACCCTCCGCCATGGGTGTGATGAGGTTGTTATAGTCATGGCTTGTTGAAGGGCCCGCAGCACTCCACACCCATGACCATTCCTTGGACTCCCTCATTTCAACTTTCCCATTTTGCCCAGGGCTCACCATGGACCACCAAGTATTACACCAAGGTCTTTTTGTAGCCCATTTTGAACTAAGAAGGCTCCAAAACACCCAAAAGATACTATAAATATCACCAAGTTCCATCCAATTATTACATAACTTAGATATTCATAAGGAAATGATGGGGATAATGTTTTAAATATAAAAACAACAATTTTGAGGCTTTAAATATCCCCCTATAGGGATTCTAATCCTTGAGAAGTATCTCTTGTGATCTTTCTTGAACAACTCAGGCCATTGATTTTGATCTTTATAATCTCACCCCCACATATTTACCTATAAGACTTTCTCACTCTGATCAAAAAAATTCACCAAGAACTCCATAAAAGATATGTTTGGTTCCAAAGCAATATCCTCACAGTCAATCACATGTGTGGTATTGGGTATGTAACTCTGAATTTGAGTAACATAGAACACATCATTCATGTCTAGATAATGTTGAATAAGTTCCAGTTGGTAATCCACTAATCTAATACATTCAGTGATCTCAAATAGTCCCACAAATTGTGGCACCATATTCCCTTACACAAATAATGAATCCCCAACAAAGGTGACACCCAAAAGAATGCCTATTCACTAATAGAGAACTCCAAATTTCATCTATTTTAGTCAGAATACAATCGTTTCTTTCTTGTATTAGTAACCAAATACTTCTTGATCAATTGCACTCTCAGAAGTCTCCTACACCATACTCGACCCAACAAATACTATCTCACTCACCTTGTTCCAACACAGTAGTGAGTGATATGGACATATATAGATATCATTAAAATGTGAAATCCGAATAGAATCCTAGAAATTTTTGTTATACACAAACTCTACCAAGACTAGGTGCTCATTCCATGATCTACTAAAGTCCAAGATGCATGCCTGGAGCATATAATCAAGGATATGAGTCGTCATATTTAAATATTCATCGATTTGGGGATGATGAATTATAATCAACTTCAACTGATCCCCAAATCCTTATATAATCCTTTCTAAAACTATGATTTAAAATGTTTGTCCCTATCTGATACTATACCGAAAGGCAGTCCATTCAGTCGTATAATCTCTTTAAAATATAGCTTACTAAACTCATTTGTAGAGTGAGTCTCTCATACTGGTAAAAAGTGAGTTACTTACATTAACCAATCAACATCACCCAAATGACATCTTAGATCCTCGTGGTTTTGGAAAACCCTGTCACAAATTTCATTATCGCATCATCCCACTTCCACATCAGCACAAAAAGTGGCCAAAGTAAACCATCAGGATATTGATGCTCAACCTTTACCCTATGTCTAGTAAATAATCATGAAACAAAACCAACAATATCCCTCTTCATACTAGGACACTAGAATAGATGCATAATTTCATGGTACATCTTCATCGACCCTGGATGCACTACCCACTTAGTAACATGAGAGTATCACATCAGATCCTCTCTCAAGGAGGATAGAACTACAATCCATCCATGTATGTTGATCACGTCATCATTTTCTATCAACTATCCTGGAGCTAGGTCACTACCTACCAATCATTCTCACATCACCATACACTTAGGAACTGACTCTTGGCTAGTATTCACCTGGTCCCATAATTTAGATGTGATAACCAAAGGTGCACAAATCATAACTCCATGATCGTTTGATGTATTCAAAATCCACTCAACTGTAAAACTCATCAGACATAATTCCTCATATGAAGGAAACTCTCCAATCTCCAGTGTATCCTATGTTTTCCTACTAATTTAATCTTCAATGAAATCACCCTTCCCCGAAGCATAGGCCATCTCAAAGTTAATTGTTTGCAGATACACCACTGAACACCTCATCTTAAAGTTTAGATCCTATAGAGATAAGATATATCAAAGGATATTGTGGTATGTGTAAATAATAAACCTCTAATAAAAGAGAAAATATCTCTAATACTTTAGATCTTAGACCACAGCAACCAACTCCAACTCATGCATCGAGTGGTTCCATTCATGGGGTCATAGATGATGTGACCCATAAGTTACTGCCTAGCACCATTGCATTAGCAAGGCTCCCAAACCAACACTTGAGACATCATAGAAAATTTAATATCCAATATTAATATCTAGAAATTTTAGAATCGTGTATTTTTTCAATCTTCTCTTCAGCTCTACGAAGGCCTCTTTGTAAATATTTTTCCACTCTAACTTCACTCTTTTCTTTGTAAGCCCGTTTATAAGAATTGTTAAATAGGAGAAGTTCTATATGAATCATCTATAGTTCCCATATAAATAAAAAACTACTAATCTCAAACACATTCATGGTTAATTCCCAAAACATCACCACCTTAGGCTTCTTCAAGTCTACAGAAATTCTTGCCTCAAAAATTACATGCCTAAGGAACTGCACCTCCTGAATCCAAAAAGTTAAACTTTGATAATTAGATATAAAACTGATGCACTCAAAGTGTGATCAATACAATATCAAGTGTCCTTGTGTGAATTTATAAGGTCCATAAGTATATGAGGATATAATTAATAAATAACATAATGAAGGAGTCAATATATGGATGAAAGATCTTGTTCATGAGATCCATGAACACTGTTGAAGAATTTTTCAACTTGAAGAAATTATAAGGTACTCATACAATCTGTATCTAATACTAAACATTTTCTTAGAAATATCCTCTTATCTAACACATGTATGTTCTATTTCCCTATGATAACCAGTCGGTAACTCCCTCACAGAGAACTACCAAAGATACCCCCTATTTCCACACTGAAGACAATTGATCTGATCACTTGGTAAAAATTTATGATAATGTATACTCTATCCATAGTTTAAACACTTAGGACCTAATTCTCTCTCAAAAGATTCTAAAAACCTATACTCTTCTCTGGCTATTTGTATCCACTCTAGTGTAAATCCTCTTCCTTCCTCTTCTTACTACCAGAAGTATCACTATGAAATTCATTGAAGTATAAAATTAAACCCACATCTCTATACTCCTCTAGACCCTTCTTGATTTTCAAGACCTTATGAAGAACCTCAATATAGGTCATTAGGTTAAATCTCTGACATGATGCCTCAACTCCAGTCGGAGGCCTATTTTGAACTTCCAAGATTTTGTACCTCATTCCCATCCAAGAGAGGAGTAAAGTAAAGTAACTCCATGAAAAATGTTGGGTAATAAAACACTATCATCGATCCCTAATTAAGCTCCATAAACTCTAGAGTGTGGCCCATATTTATCATACTTGAAAATAATTCCTCAAATAAAAGGTCTCTGAAGTTCATCCCAATCAGACCTTCACATATCCATACCTAATTTATAACACCCCACCACCTCCTATCGGGTCCCTAAATCATGAAGCCAGCTAGATTTAATCAAAAAACCTCTAGAGTCTCCACTAGATCAAATATTCCCTCAATGAAGTCAATCCAGTCTTCACCATCCTGAGGGCCTCCGGTTCTCTAGAGATTAAAGTCCCAAGCATAATAAACCATAGTCTTAGAAAATCCCCCACATTAAATAGGTGATAAGAATAAGACTCTTATAAAAAGTGGCCCTTCTTCCGGAATAACTGGAGAGGTTTTGGATGCATTCTCCTATACATCTGGTGGAAGAACTTAAATTACCTCCCTTATAGTATCTTGATCCAATTATCTAGGTGGTCCCATAAGACGACATTGAGCTTTCATTGTCTGTAAGTCTAAACATATTCTTAGAACACATATATCAGCTTACTTAGATAACAAACTAGGCAATTTATAGGCGTACACAAGTAATTTATATGAAAACTATATCATATGAGGCTATTGATAATAAGAAAACTAGACCCTCCTAGTACTATTCAAGGCTCAAGTCTAGTTCTCTATACCAACACGTCAGTCATAATCATATATGTATAATAAAACATAACAGCATGCTCAAGTTCAACTAACTAATTTCAAAATAGATATATCACAATAACAGGTAAAGTAGATATGTCACCAAATAGATAGCACATATAAAGAAATTAAATTAAATAACTACCATATAACACTCAACAGGCATATGTGTGTGTGTGTGTGTGTATTTTTGTGTGTGTGTGACATGTGATCCTTACGTTCCTACTCATGATGCATGAATTTACCCAAATCCCATAAAACTGTAATAGAAATCCCATCACCAGTAACTCGAAGGTCCGTTACACATGAGCTATCTAGGTACATGGAATCTCCCATACCTGAGTTCCACAAAACCTATCTCCTTTCTAACATAAATCTAAGGAAAATAAAGAAAGTAACCTCATGCCTTTTATTACATTTTACAATGCCCCATCCTAAATCATCGGGTCCAATCTATATTTCTACATGGACACATGAACTACTCCCCATATGCAAGAGGTTTTCGACAAGTATTAGAGGTCTAAATGCTATCATAGGGAAGATTGTACCCTCAATATCGGTAAATAAAAGTATAAATAATAAAATAGAATAATACAGTGGAATAAATAATCAGTATTATAAAAAATGGAATGGGAATTATCTCAAGTACTATATAATAATGAACCAAAGACTCCCAAAGTGATAGGTCAAACAATAGTTTAAGAAAGATAGATAATTAAATAAAACACTAAAATATCACTTTGTAGTTCGTCTCGATACTGCCTCCGAACACCATGCTCTATATCTGAGATCCCTAACTCTGGGGTCTTTCCCTTTCATGTATCCCTAATCATGAATTCTACATGTACATCATGATTCCCATGTAGGGTGTGAGAATAAACCCATTAGGTTACCACCAATGTGTCCTTAACTTGATTTCACATTCATAAGAGTGTATGACATGATAATAAATAAACATGAAAGCAAAAAAATGCAATTATGTAATGAGTGGTTGTGCACTAACCAAGCCACCACAAACCCCTAGTCATACCTAATTTATCTCAATGCTGGAAGGATGATCATAATGGAAGTTGTAAACTAGATTCTACTACATGTCACCACAAGTATCCCATAATAACCACAAGGATAATAACACTTATCATCCATAAGGATAATGACTATCTGCATATATAAGTCTAGTTAATCATGGGTAGGGCCACCAGACCTTCAAGTCCCAACTCTATTGCAGGTTAGACCACAAGGTCTCTATACTCTGTTTCAACCTCAGGTCGGTCCACATGGTCTTCATGTTGAAACACTACCATAGGTCATGACTCAACATAGTTTTACCCCTTCCTTATATCTTAGTCCATCATTGTCACCATTGAATGTCAACATTATCCCCTTTTGGGGGTTAACCAATCCATAAAGATTCGTCTATCATTAGATACCTGTAGAAAAACCTCATAAGGTTATGCCTTCAAACACAATAGGGCATAACACATATAGGCACAAGAAAGGCATATCAAAATGAGAATTGGTATCCAAGAACACACATGTGATCAAACTCAAACATGGGTCTCATAAGATACACATGCACACACATGTGATCAAACATCAAACGTGGTCTCACAGTCTAGACACACACATATGCAATCAAACTCAATCATGGTCTAAATCATATAAGCATACAATTTTTTATCATGATAACAATTATATACATGGCCTCTAAATGGTAATGAACTTTCTACCTAAAGCTTGTTAACATCAATTTCAATGTTTGGAAAGAGTTTCATCATCCAAAACACATTTTCACTCTAATCGGCATAATATTACATGCTAAGAACTCTTAGAATCGATTCTAACAAGGCATAATGAAGGTTATAGAATGAGACTCAAGAAGAAATAGAGTCAAGGAAGTAAAACTAAATCAACTTACTCAATAAAAAATGATATAATTCATGTCATAGGGTGTGTCAAAACAATTATTTTCCTAGGTATAATAAAGTGGTTAACCTAAGTAGTCTCCTGAAGAGTACACACAAAAAAAATTTCACTTTTTAAGTTGGTTCAGGAAAATTGATTTTAATTTGATTTGAGAAATTGGGAATTTTAGAAATCAGTTTAAATTTATTGATTTTAAATAATTGGTGAGAAGGGTGATCATTTTGTGCTTATCTTGACCTTATTTCAACACTATCATGGTTTTCTAATTTTTACCTAATCATTTTCTACTAAAATTTTAATAAATAAAGATTCTTTAATACTTCCTCGCTCTACCTTGGCCAGATGGTGATAGTGAGAATATTCCTAAATAAAATATAAGATAGGTCTACACTCCTTTCTATGTGTGTGGAATCATAGCGAGTCTTATTTATTAATTTATAAAATCCCCAATCAGGTATTTTTATTCCCTAATTAATAATAGATCTAACCACAATTCCACACATGTGTTGGTGATCATCAAGAAATCACTATCCAACCCTAGAATGATCCATTATATACAAACCATAATTGGGAGAAGGGAAATTTTGGATCATTTATTGAGGCAATTTAAATTAATAGAATTAAAACCTAACATGATCACATTTGGTATTTAAAACTATAAATAAATAATTGAAACCATATTTCTAAATAAAGAAAGAGTTTTATTAATTTAAGAACAAAAACTCAAGCATAATAGTTTAGTCTAGCCTCCCCTTCCCCAATCACTTAGAAAAATTACCCCTCCATGGATTGACAAGTAGGACCTAATTCTTTTCAGGGGCTTCAACAAAGGGAAGATCAGCCTTGAGGAGTACATCCAGTCTTGGGATAAGCTGGCCTCTGAATTTGAATATCTAGTCATGTATGTACCAAGCACTTAGGTAACATCTATCTCCTAGAAATTGTTTAGGGAAATTGATTCTAGTAATCTCAAATTACTCTTCAATGACTCTGTTTTATACTTTTGTGGTTGAATGCATGGTTTCTCACTTTTCCCTTAAAAGTTTTTTATATAATAAAAATTTAACTTTCAGTAATGGGGCCTTCGGTGCATGGTCCAAGCATTTATTTCATCAAAATCACCATTTCTGGGTCCTATTGAAGCCTTTCACGTTGTGAATAGTTCTTTCATGATATGAGTTTTTGAATTTGAGGATTTCACGACTTGTTTTCATGATTTGAACCAATTTTGGGTGGCTTCTTGGCATGTCAAAGCATGACTATAAGTGTCATGTCATGACTTATGATATCATGATCACGGGTGAGTTTTTCTTCATGCTCTGACTTCACGTCTTGAATTCCTTCTATTTTCACATTTTGAATAGTACATTCATGACATGAATGAGTGTTTTCGAGTAGTTTCACCTCTATTTTTTATGATTATTTAGTTTGAATCCTTGGAGTCATCCTATGATCATCCCATATCAAGGGAATACTTATATCAATATAGATCTAGATCCTCTTTTCCATTTTATCTTGATTTCAATCAAACACAATATCCTACCATGAATTAAAAAAATGATTAAATACCAATATAATTAATCAATTAATTTTCATAAACAACATATTTTATATTAAAGTAATCATACATAAAATGGT
The DNA here is from genome assembly GCA_963277665.1 of Viscum album. Classification (NCBI taxonomy): domain Eukaryota; kingdom Viridiplantae; phylum Streptophyta; class Magnoliopsida; order Santalales; family Viscaceae; genus Viscum; species Viscum album. Next base: position 512,908,040 of record OY728130.1, read on the forward strand.
TCTGTCAATTCCACTGCGCTTAGAGCTTTCTTTTCCTCAATCATGTTATCACAACAAAAATTAAAAAGGAACTCCATGTTATCAATATTAAAATTACAAAGAAATTAAATCAAATTATTATCAATTGGGGATTAACCTTTTAAGTTCTATATAAAACATAATTTCAAATTCATTCTCTTTAAAGAGACTAATCAACCAAAGTATTTTATTGTTTCTTATTGAAAATTAGTGGATCTTTTCCTTTCATTCATTCATATATCATAATTCATTATTGTAAAACATTCTAAGTAATGATTTACCTATCAATGGATTCTTTTCTTTCATAAATCATGATACAAATTCAAGTAGAGTTATGCTCATACCATGAGTGCATACTCCTTTTCCATAGTCTTGCAAAGGATCGAAATTTTCCACTTTATAAAGATAAAATTCACATAAAATCATGAGAACTTTTCAATTAAGGTTCTGGTGACTCTAATACTTAAGGATGGTAGGGATTTATGTTCAAAAAATTAAGGCTCAAAAAGGATCTTTATCTTTAAATCAGGCTACATAATATCAAAAGAAAAGTGTACAGTAAATAACCCCTATACAATGACAACTCCTACTTCCCAAAACCCAAAGTAAGGTCATAACCAATGTAATTATAATGAAATATTTTCCCCTTCTTGAATTTTTCTCTATTACTCTGTTTTTTTAAATTCAATTTTTTTAAGAGTTATGATGGGAACAAATATCACATCCACCACCTAACCCCATATGATAAAATCATCAATGTGGAAATAGTGATTTTTGATTTTCCCAAAACACAACCCATTATTTTTCATTAAATTTTTTTAAAAAAGGGAAAACAATAAAATTATAATGAATATAGCATGATATTTCCCCAATACCCAAAATAGTAACCCTTAACTTGTTAATTACAATATAATACATACCTTCCTCCAAGGCTTCCTTCACCCCCACACATCAACTTTAAAATATCATACAATAGAAATAGATCAGGGTAGGAATGGATATAAATGGATTGTAATGTGGCTCATTACTAGTGAGGTCATTCATAGATTATATGGGATAATTAAGTATTGATATCATAGTGGTTCTAAGGATAAAGGGATAAATAATTAAAATGTATCAATCATATTAAATGTGATTTTGTACAGTCATAGCTTTGACAAGTTCACATGAAAGTTCTAGAATGTGGTATACCCTAAGATTAATCAAGAAATATTCTCAAGATGGAAATAAAAGTTATTTTTTCTAAAAAAAACTATTGTTAATGAAACATATTAATTTGGGGGATTAACTCATGGATTGAAATAACAATAAAAAATCAATTCACATAAATTTTAAAAATTCAAAGTATGAAAATGTTAGAGAAATTTAATTTACCTAAATTAACTAATTCCATTAAATCATGATTCATCAGAATCAACTTCCCAATATTTATTTTAATCATTAAATTATCCATTTTACTTATTCAATCTAATTAAATTTAAAATATAAAACATGGAATCATGGGATTCTTAAGAAATTCATGTCTCCTAAACTAGTCAAGTGGAGCAAGAAGAATAACTATAAGCATGAATTTTTATTTTAAATATTTAAAATATATTTAAAATTATGATAGTAAAATAAAATTAATAATAAAAAATCATACTCCCATTTCAATGATGGTTCAATTAGGTTTCACAAGTTCTATTCCATTATTTTTGTTTCTTAACATTTTCACAATGTTAATTCTTCTTTAAATTGAATGAATTCCATTTTCATAATATGAATTCCCATTTTACAATGTGAACTGTTTATAGTTTCTCCAATTTATTTTTTCCCACTTAGTTCATCATCATTATAGACCTATAAAAATAAAATAAAAACAAATTATAGTGCATGAATTTTCAATTATTATTAAGTAGGAACCAAGGGAAGAGTGTACTAAGGAAAAAAAATTGGGTTCCTCTCAGAATAGATTTTGTTTAATTTCATTGGCTTGAAAAAAAATGAAAATTTTAAATGAAATCCTTGAAAAAAGATTCCATCCCCTACAATTAATTAATGAAATGTATATAATGAATTCAAACTGATTATTTAGGTAAGTATATTTTAAATAGAATTATCGCATTCAATAAAATTTTAAGCAAAGAAATAACCTAGTGGGTATTCATTGATAATTAGGTTGAAAGAATGTAATCTCCTCCACTAGTTCTTGTGGTAAGGTCCCATGGTACTTCTTCGGACTCTACCCATTTATAGTGAATTGTTTTATTCCTTATTCCTTTTAAATATACACAGAACCAAAAAGGTATACATAAATAGTAGTAAAAGTTCCTTCCCATCTGGAATGAAGTTTACCTAGAATTAGTTTATGTCTAGAGTTATATAACATCACTTCATCTCTGGGGTTGGAGTTTCTTGGTTGGATTATCTTATCATAGTCCATCATTGTTCTTTATTTTTAGATCTTGTAATTTTCTAAAGATTCTCTGGATTTACTCTAGGCCTAAAACTACAATATTCTCTCCTTACCATCTTTTCCAAGATCTAGATTTATTTATCACACAACCTAGTAGGATTTGTGTTCCAATTACACAAGGAAGCGTAATATATTCCCATAAATCAATTGGTAGGGTCTCATTATTATAGGTTTCTTATATAAAGTCATATAATACTAGAGATTATCTTCCAACCTTTGTCTTTAGTCCTTCCTATTGGGTTTAACCATCCTTTCCAGAATGCCTTTGATTTCTCTGTTGGAAACTTCTACTTGACCATTTGTCTGCGAGTCATATGGTGTTAATGTTTTATGATGAAACCCATGATTTTTTAGTAATTCCTATATTTTCCTATTTCAAAAGTGGGTCTCTTGGTCACTAATTATGGATTGTGGTACTTCAAACCAACAGAATATGTTATCCCTAACAAAATCATAAACAACTTTAGCATCATCAATTCTATTGGATTTTGCTTCCACCCATTTTGAAACATAATATACATATTTTAGAATGTAGGAATTACCAAATGGTAATGAGAATGGTCCCATGAATTCTATGTTCAATACATTAAAATTTTCACAAAAGGAAATTGTTTTTTGAGGAATTTATTTCTTTTTTGAGATATAACAAGAAAACTATCATTTTTCATTTCTTAAAAAATTTGTGTGCTTATTTAAATAATATGGTCCATTAAATTACACTCTAAAACTTTTCTGGCTATACTTTGGGGTCCAAAATTGCCTTCAAAATCAAATGTGTAAAAAAATTAAAATACTAATTCAATTTCACTCTCAAGAAAAATTCTCCTAATTACTTGACCACTACATATTTTATAGAGGAATGGATCTTTCCAAATATAAAATCTAGAGTAATATTTAAGTTTTTTCTTCTAATGACAGGGTACCTGAGATGTTTCCAAATAATTGAAAATTTTGGCATACCATGTTACTTCACTTTCTATGATGTCGAATTTTTATCGAGGAAGCTTATCATTAAGTGGATTATGATTTTGAATTTCTGCTTATGTGGTGTTTGGTAGTCTACTTAAATGATCATCCACTTGATTTTAAATTCCCTTCTTATCCATGATTTCTAATTTGAAATCCTATAAGAGGAGAATCCATCATACCAACCAGGATTTTACATCATCTTTCTTTATTATATATCTTAGGGATGTATGATTAGAAAAAACTATTAACTTTAGTTCCCAGTAGGTAATATCTGAATTTATATGGTGAAAAAATGAATGCAATGATTTTTTTTTGTGGTTTGGTATTTGATCTCTGAGGTATTTAATTTACTAGAGGCATATTCTATTACTTTTGGTTTTCCATCAATTCTTTGTGGGAGGGTTACTCCTACAACTTGGTTTGATGCATCACAAAGATTCTCAAAAGGATAATCCCAATTGGGTAGTTTCATTATCAGATGTGTAATAAAAATTTTCTTTATATAATCAAAGGCCTTACTATAATAATTATTAAAATTGAATTCAACTTATTTTAATAGAAATCTTGAGAGAGGGACAGAAATATTACTTAAATATTTGATAAATCATATATATAACTCTGCATGATTAAAAATGATCTAACATGTTTTAAAAAATTTGGATATGGAAATGAATTTATTACTTAAACCTTTAATTTATCCACCTCAATTACTTTATTTGAAATTATTTACCCTGACACTATTCCTTTTTAAACCATAAAATTTCATTTTTCAAAATTTAAAACAAGGCTTTTCAATTCAAATTTTTAAATATTTTTCAAAATTACCTAACAAATGATCAAAAGAATTACTAAAAATATTAAATTTTCCAATAAATACCTCCAGGAAGTCCTCAATATGATCTGATAAAATACTTACCATACCCCTTTGAAATGTACATGAAGTGTTTCATATCCCAAAATGTATTCTACTATAAGTGAATGTTCCAAAATGATAGGTGAAGTTTATCTAGAGTAATCGGTACCTAAAAGTTCCTTAAAAACCCATATAATAAGAAATAATTAATCTTACCTACTAATATTTATATAATTTTATTGGTTAATGGTATGGGAAAGTGTTATTTTCAGGTAAATTGGTTGATCTTTCTACAATCTATACACACTCTCCAATTGTTTTTCACTCTCATGGGAATAAATTTATTTTGTTCATTATTAAAAATGGTCAAACCAGTTTTCTTTGGGATAATATGGATTGGGATAAACCAATGTAAATCAGATATTGGGTAAATTATATCATCTATTGAAATGTTTTCTACCTCTTTATTAACTACCTACATGATTTTGGGATTGAGTCTTCTTTGGGGTTGTATAACTAATCAGGAATCACCTTCTAACAAGATTTTATGAGTGGATACTTTAAGTTTGATCCTAGGGATATCACCTAAACTCAATTATATATCTCTTATATTTCTTTTTATAAGGTTAGTTAAAGTTTTATCTTGGTAATTTGATAGGTTATTGGAAATTATGATTGGTATTCTCTATCCTTTCATGAGATATACATACTTTAAATCATGGGAAAGTGGTTTTAAATCTATACTTGAGGGTTGTTTAATGGAAAAGATCAAATTTAGGTCTCCTATTTCTGATTCTTGAACCACTTGTATCATGTCAAATTCTTTTAATAAATAATCAAAGAAATCAGATGTTACTTATTCTTATAACTAGGAATCAAGATTTTTTTTATGTATTGTTATTTTCAAAATAAAACTTCTCTATTAATGATAATAATTCATAGTATAGATGAATCATTAATACATTTTGTATCTTCTTCATGGGTGATTTCATATAGTGAATGATTACTTTATGGATGCTTCATCACATCAATAATGTTGAAGTAAACTATGATATCTCTAATCTACATTGTAAGTGTTCCTTCACGTACATTGATGATGGTTTTGGTTTTTTATAAGAAAATTATCCCAAAAATTATGGGTGGGTGTTATGGGATCCTATATTATTCCATGTCCATTACATATAAGTCATATGGGAAAAGTAGATATCAGACTTTCACAAGGACGTCTTCCAAAACTCCTACTGGGAAAACTATGCATCTGTTTGCTAGTTGGACCACCAATTTGGTGAGATTTAATTATCTTATTTGAAAATATATAAATATATAATGAGGCATGATTCTTATAAAATTACCAAGATAGTATAAATCATCAAAAAAATTAAAGAGACGATAGTTTATGGAATAGAGAATGTCCCTAGATCTTGACATTTTTTGTGGTTAGTAGTGTGATAAGGACTAAGATGCTTCTTCCTAAGATGATTCTCTCATTCCTATAAAGTATCCTTCTTTTAGTGCATAAATCCTTGATAAATTTATCATGTTTAGTGATTTTTTAGATTTATTTTAATAAGGATGTTTATTTCAACATTTTTAAAGTTTTCTTAAATTTCTTTTTGAATTTGTTATTCTTTTACCTTATTTGACTAAGTATATTGAGAGGGAAATGGTATGGGAATGTCCTTTGTTTCCCTTTTTGTTTTTACAAGGTTGTTTCTAACCTTTCCTTTTTAAACCTGGTTCTCACTTCTTATTTATTATTACCCTCTTCTCTTGGAATGTTGGATTGTTCTTCAGAATTATTCACTAAATTTTCAACCTTTATTTATTTAGTTTGACTTTTATTTAGTTTGTGAGGATGAATATCCTTTCCACTTCATTTTTTAATCAAATTTATGCTCTCCTTGGGATTTGTAACTATCTGGGATGGTAGTTTCCCTAGATTATTGGTTAGTATTTTTATAATACTTACAACTTGGTTTGTTATCTTATCCATCTTATCTTTCAGTCCTGCAAATTTGGATTGTAGTTGTTGATCTTCAATTGAAGGTAAATTGGTTGAAGGATGATCATAAGTGTTTTTCTAGAAAGTATGTGGTTTATAGGAATATTTATGGTATGTAGGTTTATAGGATTATTGAAATGATGATGGTTTCTAGTATTTTTGCTTCTAGAAAGGAGGCAGTCGTGGGAATTGGTTTTAATAATAGGTATTATCCTGATTATGTCAATTTGTATATCCAAGTTACACTTGAGGTTTTCATGGTTGATTTTTATAGAATTTTCATGGCTAAAAGGATACCGTAAAAATTTTCATTCCCTGCACTTTAGCACACTGGTAATTATAATGATTAGGTAAATAACATAAACAATGTACCTAAGGTGGGTCTTGTTACTCTCTTACTTGGTTAATAATCAGTTGTCTTACTATACTGGTCAGTTCATGAATTTTGTTTCAATTAGAGATGGTTAATTATAAGTTCATACCTCATGAATTCCTCTAGTTCATGTACTTATAGTGCTTAATTGTTATGAGTTATACACAATATTTTCAATTAATCATCTAGCTTATGGTGCTGATTTTTTTATCAAGACTCCTCCAAATGAGGCATCGAGTAGGTTGTGGTCATTTTCAAGTAGGACTTAATAGAAGAAAATAAAGAGGTGATGTTCCTCTGTGGCTTAATGTGGGAAGATTGCACAGAGTTTCTTGAATCATTCCTAGTACTCATATAGAGTCTCTCTAGTTTATTAGAAGATGGCATAGATATATTTTATGATTTGTGTGCTCCAGGATGTGGGGAAAATCATTGCATGAAGAATATTTTGAGATCTTCTCAGTCACTAACCTATCCTAGTTGTAGATTGTACAACCATTCCTTAGCCTCTCCCTCAAGTGATAAGGGTAATGCCCTCCACTTGAATTGACCTTCAGGTTCTCCTCTTAGCCTAAATCTTAACCATACATAGCTGAATTTATGAATATTCTAGTTTGGGTCTTAACTTGCAACACCATGGAATTTAGGGAGTACTATAATAATGTTAACATGTAATTCAAAATCATTTTGCAATGCAGGTATGGAGATTTTGTTCTATTTATTAGTTAATTGAGGAGTGCATATATATCTTAGGTTTTAGTTGGTATTTCCATCCATTATGTCAAGTTTAGAGTGAACACTTAAATTTTCACTTAAATATAAAAATATTACTTCCTCTAGGTCTATTTTTAAGTTTGGATTTCTTAACTGGTTCATCATTCTTTCAATTTCTAGATTAGAAATTTTATTAATATATTTTTTGAACATTAGTTCATTCAATGTTAATTTAATTTTTTTGTTTTTTGTGGAACTTTATCCATGGAAAAGGCACAAAGTTTTATGCATTCCTTATTGTGGTGCATGAAAAAACAATTATTTTCCTAGTAATAGTAAATTAGTTAACCGAAGTGGTCTTTTAAAGACGAGTGTGTGAAAAACTTGTTTTTCACTTTTTAAGTTGATTGAAAAAAATTGATTTCAATTTGGTTTGAGAAATTGGGAATTTTATAAAGTAGTTTAAATTGATTTATTTAAAATAATTGATGAGAAGGGTGATCAGGTTAGTCTTAGACATACCTTATTATAATGTTATCATGGTTTTCCAATTTTTACCTGATCTTTTTCTACTAAACTGGTAAGAGATAGATTCACAATTACTTACTCTCTCTCCCTTATCCAAATGGAGATGTTGAGAATATTCATAACTAAAATATCATGTTAGTGTACCCTCCTTCCAATGTGTGTGGGGTTTTAGTGGGTTCTCTTAATTAATTAGGTAAATCCTTGATCATTTATTATTATTCCCCAATTAACAATTGTACCAGCCACAATTCCACACACGTGATAGCGATTATAGAGAACTCACCACCCAACCTAAGAGAGTTCTATCATATACAAACCAGAATTAGGTGGAGGAATATTTTGGATCATTGACCAAGGAAAATGAAATTAACAGAATCAAAACCTAACGCAATCACATTTGGTATTTAAAATCGCAAATAAATAATTGAAACCATATTTCCAAATATAGAAAGGTTTTTATTAATTTAAGAATAAAAACTAAATCATGGTAGTTTGGTCTATCCTCCCCTTCCTTTATCACTCAGAAAAATTACCCCTCCATGGATAGGGTATCCAAGAAGATGTGGAATAAGGAATTCATTACAAGAATTTAAAGAAAATAAAATAGAATAGTAGAGTATTGGTGGGGTTTCCTCTTCTAATGATTCCCCTTATTTAGATCATCCCTGATGAATCCACACATTCCATCTATTTATAGGCCTAAATCACACCCTTGTGTTCCATTTATCATCAATAAATGGATCTTTAGTCATCTTGGATTGTAATGGGGCCTTTGGTGCATGGTATAAGTATTTATTTCATCAAAATCACCATTTATGGGTCCCATTGAAGCCTTTCACATCATGAATAGTGCTTTCATGATGTGAGATTTTGGGACCAAGGATTTCAAAAATTATTTTCATGATTTGAAATAATTTTGGGTGACTTATTGGCATTTCACAGCATGATTATATGTGTCACATTGTGTTTTATGATGTCATGATTCCGGGTGATTTTTTCTTCATGCTCTGACTTCATGTCCTAAATTCCTTCCATTTTCATGTTGTGAATAGTCCATTACTGATGAGAATGATTGTTTACTATTATATTTTCCTTTTTTCACCCAATTATTTAGTTTAAATTCTTAGAGTCATCCTATAGTCATCCCACATCGAGGGAATACTTTTTTAATGTATATTTGTATTCAATTTTCCTTTTTATCTTATTTTCAATCAAACATTGTATCTTACCATGAATTAATAAGAAACTTAAATACAAATGGAATTAATTTTCATAAAAAATGTGTTTTATATTTAAATAATCATGCATAAAATGGTTCTATCAAAACCCACCACTGTCAATGATAGTTCTAGTTCTAGTCAAAGGAAGAGAAGAAATAGTCACTCTAGAACTCTGACTAGAGAAGAACAGTGAGGCTTATATGAGTTTGGATTAATTGGAATAGTAATTACATTTCCCAATTTATGATATTCCATGATTTGAAAGCAAGTTGGGTTGAGTGGATCAAGTTTATCTATGGTAGGAACCTCATCATAGGAAAATTTGACCCAAATTCACCCTACATTCATCTGGAAAATCTGGAATTCATATCATTCAATTTAATGGTCAATGAGAGGTAGATTATTTGATTAATATAGGGTAAAATAATTAAAAAACATATTTAAAACCCCTCGTAAATATCACACACATTTTCCCTTTTGAACACTCGAGATCCACAATATTTGATAGTAATTTTGGCTATTTCAAAGACCCACATGACTACCACCACGGCCACCACCATGACCATGGTGGTCTCGAGCACACCGTCCTAGGTAGACTGACACAGCTACCCCTTATGGTGTGTTGTTGAGATCCTAGGCATTTTCCCTCACCAAGGCCTCCACCAAGGGTATGGTGAGGTCATTATGGTCATGGTCCACTGAAGGACTTGTAGTGCTCCACACCCATGGCCACACCTTAGCATCCCCCATTTTTCCTTTACAATTTTTCATAGAGCTCACCAAGGACCAACACAACTTTCACTGTGACTGTGGTGTATCCTGTGTTGAACCAATAAGGCTCCAAAACACCCAAAGCTGCTAGAAATCTCACCAAGTTCCACCCAAGCATGTAACAACTAATATAATCATAATAAAAGATTTTATATAAAGTTTTTCATGAAAGAAATAATAATTTTGAGGATTTAAATAAAACAAATAATGTGAATTAATATCTAATTGCATGTGCGAAAGAATGAATCATTTACTATTCATGAATTAATTACCTCTACTATGCTGGGTTTTTCTCATTATCAAATTCACTAGGTTAGTGATTTAATAATGAATAATATAAATATTTAAGTCAAAACAAAATAATGTTAAATAAAATTATTCCATGAATGATGAATAATCAAAAAAAATATGGTACACATACTCTTCTATCAATATTTCTCTCTACTATAGGTTTAGCCATGCATCGCGAAATGCTTTTTGAAAATGAATAAAATACACACCCTAAGAGAGAGAATATAATAACAAAACTAAGAAAACAGTAAATAAAAATCAAAATAAATTACTGAAATAATGATCATCCAAATCATGTAATCCATAATTACACAATAGGAAACCAAATAAAGGAAAACCAAAAACCTAGCTATAGCCACCTAGATTGAAATCTTAGCAACTCCTCCCCATATTCATTCATCCTCCTCTCAGTGTTATTTTTACCTTGAAATATTTTTTAGAATATTGAACAAGATCTCAGATTCAAAAACTAATTATCTATTACAAAGATATAGGAATATCATATTTTAACTCATTTCATAATTATTCATGTCACAACATGAGTGTACAGGTTGCAGCATGTGAATAATTAGCTTTGTATGGTTACAACACATCTCCATACATGCACGTTATAATTATTCTTCATTATCAATCACAAAACACCAATTAGATCATAAAATATGACTTCATCAAGACCTAAAATGATGTGAAAATTAATATTTTCATTTTATCTCTCCATATTCATCATCACGATTGTAAACATATAAGTTTCGATGAAAACATTTAATGCAACTCCAATTCTCCCATGAAAACACAAACCATGCAATGTGAATGAATCAGCCAAAATGTGAGAATGTATTCTTAAAAACTTCACAAAGGATATACTCTTACACACTAACTATACCAATTTAATTACTATTTTGAAATATCATTTCACCCATGGGTACCCTTTCGAATCATCTTGTGGCATGAAATCCTCAGGTGTGGTATAAATCACTCCTATACAACATCTTCCACTTAATTCACATAACTCGAATCATATGGGTGGGACAAAAATCACTCCTACACATGAAAAGATCATGGAATGGCTCTCTTGAATGTGTCATGTGAATATCTGATGTATCCTCAACTTTAGGGAATCATAATGTGAACTCAGTATGTGAGACATGTTTTACTCTTGCATACCAACATTACTTAAAAATGTACAGCAGGATATGGTCACTTTTGATCTTTATATAGGTATTTCAATCCATCATTGAGCCCCCTCCCCCTAATGGTTTCCAATGCATTCCCTGGATCATTCTAATAACCAAAATTGAGACACTAAGTTTTTAAGATCCCAATTCTTCATTGAGGTATATACTCTTTTATTTTTGGGAAAACCTCATTTATTTTAAACCTTAATCATGTTTTTGGGTGTTGGAGGTAAAGAGGGAGCATACCAAAGGGATCAAGGATGGATCCAAGGCTACAGAAAGCTACTTTAGTCCCACCACCTAGTCGGTGGTCACCCAACGATTGGCCAGTGTCCTATTGGGTGATGTTTTCTTAAAAGGTCCATTCTGGTATTTTCACCCCTCCATGCCATCTTTTAACCATAAAACTCAATATTTATTTCATTTTCACTCCTATGGAAGTATGGTAGAGTTAACCTTTTTCCTCCTATATTATTTTGAGTTCTCCTTCCAATATTATGTGTTTTTTCTTCTGTTTGAAGCATAGGAAAACTTAATGTAGGTATCTCACTCATCTTACCTCCTTTGTAAAATTTATTCATTGTCATTAGTATTGTATCCATGAAAGATAATATTCCATATTTTTAGAAAAAAAATTCAGTTATTCCTTTTCTCTTGTTCCAGCTCAAATTTTAGGTTGATACCAGACAAGGAGTCTTCCATGACCCCGAGGTAGGTTCTCTACATGATTTTCCCAAAAATTATTTTTCATTTATAAAGTGATTCATTGTGATATATGATAGTATTTTCAAGTGTTTTACCTATAATTTATATTATTTAGTTTTTAGTATAAAGTCTGACCTAGATGTACTACAGGCCTCCCAAACACCATTAGTGGCACTACTACAAATAGGGATTTTAAGACTATTAAAAACTGCCTTTAACAATGCTAGAAAAGTGTTGTTAATTACAGAAAAGATAAAGGGGGCTTCCCTTTATTAGCACTAAAAATAGTGCTGAAAAAGGTAACCTTTATCCATGCCAGAAAAGCACTGATAAAGTTACCATTTATCAGCGCTATTTTGAGTGCTGATAAATGTTTAATATATCAGCGCTCAAAATAGCGCTGATAAAGACCCCCTTTATCAGTGATATTTTGAGTGTTGATATAATACACATTCATCAGAACTTAATTAGTGCTGATAAAGGCCAAGTTTCCTGAGCAAACCCAGCACCTGCACAACACCTACACACCTGTGTCAGCACCTTCACACACAGCATAAACAACACCTATACACAAACAAAGCATAGAATAACAAAATAGCACGCACAAGAGTTTCCCAAACAATGATACATACATTTACTTGAAATAATGAATTCAAAAAAACACACTGTTATATACATTTCTGTTGGGAAAAAATCCCTCAAGGCATCATTGAAGCATTTTTGAGGTGATTGTGTTTGTTGACAAAGTGGACATCTGAATGGTGATTGTTGAAAAGGCAAAACAATGACATAAAAATTTGTTGAAAAAGAGGATTTCATGATGGAATGTCAAGTTCAAGAGCTGAGGTCAACGATCCATGTTTGATTCAAGAATGTCGACAAAAGGAATGGATTATCTGGAGGAGGTACAAAAGAACAGATACAAGGTGGCGCCGTTTTCCAGTGTTTGCCAAATTGTTGGACCTGAAAATCGACAAATGAAGAAAAGTGTTTTTGGCAAAGGGACTTACGCGCCGAGGACTTGGAGTATAGAAAAATTTCACACCATATATTTTTCAAGATCATAAGATCAAAATATGGCTAAGGAAACAGGTTCGTGCAAGTTTGGGAGTTGGTCGCACAAGTGTCTAAAAGGACAGAAGACTTGCGCGCTGAGATTGGGTCGCGCAGGTGACTTGCGCGCCGTCACACAGGGTGGTTAATTTGCCTATAAATACTGGACCACCCCTCTTCATTCTCAACCGGAGTTCAACACTTTGAGAAATCAGAGCTCCCGTCGTGCAGGTGTGGTGGTCACGCAAGTGGTGTGTGTGGTCGTGCAGGTGGGACTTGCGCGCCAGGGTGATAGTTGCGCGCCAGTGTTTGAAGCTGCGCGCCAGTGTGGAGTTGTGTTCCAATATTGGATTGGGCGTAAAAGGAAGTGTGTCACGCAAGTGTGGAGTTGAAGAAGGTTGTGTCGCACAAGTGTATGAGGAGGACTTGCACGCCTGTTGAGACTTGCGTGCCGATACTTGCGCACCGAGATAGACTGGCGCGCCAAGTAAGGGTTATTTCCAGCAGTGATTTTCGGGCTGTGTGGAAGCTGGAAGTTTGCTCGATACCTTCGTTGAAAAGAGATATTCATCTACGAGTGAAAGTTTTACTTCAACCGAGCATCTAAATAAATAGTAATATGCATTCTTTCATGCAAATGGAGAGACCTACAGGTCTATAAACTGTGAGTGGATCTTTCCGAAGCAGTGAGCAAAGGAAGAGGAAGAAGTTGATCCTCTCCACCAGTAGTGAGCCAAAGAGAGAGAAACAGGGAGTGACCCTTGGGAAAGCAGTGAGCTGACCCTAAACTTGTAAAGGCAGTGAGCCTGGGCTTAGGAGTGATCTAGCCCAAATCATGTAATCCACATCTAGTGAAGATTAGTGGAATTTGGTACGACCAAAAACTTGTCGGTGTATGCTCCTTATACGTAGCCCTTTGCGGTGAACCAAGTAAAATTGTTGTGTCCTGTGCATACGTTACTTTCTATTTACTTTGTGCAACAGGAAAGAGAGAGAAGAGTGTTTCGCTTAATGGCTAAACAATATCATAACGGTCGTTAATTTTTAAATTAGTCATACCCTGATTCACCCCCCCCCCCTCTCAGGGTATTCAGCCTTGTGGACCTAACAATTGGTATCAGAGGGAAAGGTTGAAAGTTTCTCTTCTCTCAATGGAGGTCACTAATAATAAAGGGATTCCGATCTTCGACGGATGTAATTTTCAGATATGGAAGAATCGAATGCAACACTATTTCCGATCTTTGGGAATGGATGTGTTTTCAGCAGCTATGCATGGTATCACAGCTGATATTAATAGTGGTGCGTTATTAGAAGCTGAACATAGATAATTGGATGCTGATTCCAAAGCAATCAATTCCTTAGGGGGATCCCTTTCCAATCCCATCTATACAAAAGTGATGTCATGTAAAACATCACATGCCATGTGGGAAAAACTTTTGAATATATATGAAGGGGATATAAAGGTGAGAGAGGCAAAGCTGCAAGTGTTGTGGAACAAGTATGAAGATCTGAGAATGAACCCAAATGAGTCTGTTAATGCATTCTTTGACAGGGTAAATGCTGTGGTAGAAGACATGCGGGATCTTGGAGAAGTTATCGAAGATATAAAAATTGTGAAGTGCATATTGAGAAAACTTCCACCTCAGTTCAATCCGAAAGTTTCTATCTTGGAAGATAAAGAACCAAAAGAAATGACATTGGATAACCTTCACAACACTCTTGTTGCATATGAAATGAGAAACGATGATAACGAGACTGTGGAAAAGGGGAAATCCAAAGAGGTGGCATTCAAGGCCATGAAAAATCTCACCATTGAATATTCTAATGAAGAAGAAGAGACAGATGAGGTAATGTCATTCATTTCTTCAAAACTGCAAAGAGGAAGAGGAAAGTTTAAAGCTAAACTTCCACTAGCATGCTTTCGATGTGGAAAGGTTGGTCATCTTGAGGCAAGATGCCCCAAGAAGTTTCAAGATGATGATGATGATGAAGTTGAAATTCCCAAGAAGAAGACTTGAGAATTTGTGAAAGGGAAGAAGCAATTCAAGAGAAATTTCTTCAAGAAAAAGAATCTTCTTTCACAAGAATTTGAAAGTTTAGATGAGACTGAGGATGAAGAAGTTGAGGAAATAGAAAATTGCAGAGATCATGGGGTAAATTCCTTGGTGGCAATTGTTGGTAGTTCTCAGAAAAAGGAATAATCTGACGCTGAAGAAGAAGAATAAATTGAAGGGAGAGTTGATATGGAAGCCGAATTGGAAGTATCTCTTGAGGAGATAGACGTTTGGAGATCCAAAACGAAGAAATCCAATAAAGTGGTTTGTGATGCCAAACTCTATATACAACAAAAGGATGAAGAAAAGTCTGAGCTATTAGAAGAAATTGAAAGACTAAAATCCTCAACACCAGAGAGCTCAGAAAATATTGTTGAGTATAAGCTTAAAATTGAGGAACAAAAGAAGGAAATTGATTGTTTGACTAACACAGGAAAGGAGGAGGTCAGACGTATCAAATAGCTTGAAGAAGAAGTGTTCAGTCTGCGACAAAAAATTAAGGATCAAGAAAAACTCTTAACCCTCAATGTGATATCAGAAAAGCAGGCCATTCAGAAGAAAGAGAAGATGAAAGCAGAGCCTAATAGTTTAGTAGGGAAGAATCAGAAATTGAGCTTAGTTGTTAAGGCTGATTCAGGGCTTGATCATAAAGAAAAATCTGTGGCAATTGAAATCAGACCGCAAGCACCCATCCCGAGATTGATGATTGATTTGGGCACAAAGCAAAATCCTAATATTCAGAGATCCCAAGTGGAAACTCAATGTGCTGAAGTGTCATGAAGAAATTCACCATATATTAGGTGTTATTGTTGTGGGAAGATGGGACATTCACAGTATGTGTGTTCCATAGCCAAGAGATATCAAAGGGAACAAGAATAGTGGTGGCAGCCAAACAAAGACGGTTTTCCAGAACAAATTTTGAAGGACACTATTTTTGGTGTGGAGTATTTGGGCACATGGCTAGGTATTGTACTTCAACCATTCAGAGAAATGTGCCAAAGCAGAATCAAAACGTTCACAAGCTACAGATCAATAAACCGACAGGTGAGTTAAAAATGCAGAATAGATTTGCGGCTTTGCAAGATGAGGCTGGTCCATCATACTCTAAGAAAGAATAGAAGTATCAATCCATTCTGAGTGTGAAAGAAAAATTATGGACCAAGAATAAGAAAAATGAGAAGGTTGTGGTAGCGGAGATTTCCCTTAAAGCATCAGATCGATCTGGTGTTTGGATCCTTGACAGTGGTTGAACATCCCACATGACGGGTAATAAGGATCTTGTTACAGGCATAAAATATGACAAAGAAGGAGTTGTAAAATTTGGAAATGATGAAGGCCTAAAGATTTTTGGCTCAGGGAAGGCCAAGTTTGGGGGCAAATAAATGAGACGTGTTGATGTCTTGGTAGTATAGGGTCTTAGTCATAACTTACTTAGTGTCAGTAAACTATGTGACTCTGGGAACTCTATCCAATTTACCAAGAAGATGTGTGTTGTGAAATGAAAAGATGGATCAGTCTTTCTACAGGGAAAAAGGACAAAAGGGAATCTCTACCTTGTAAGTGGAGAAGAAGATATGTGCCTCTTATCCAGAGAGGAAGAAAACCAGTTGTGGCATAAGCGACTTGGTCATCTATTCCAACCATCTATGGAAGATCTGGTAAAGTGTGATGCTGCTAGAGACCTTCCCAAACTATCACGTGATCACACTCATACGTGTGATGTTTGCCAACAAGGTAAGATCATCAGAAAGACATACAGGCCAAAGGAATATAAATCAACTAGAGTGATTGAATTGGTGCATGTTGATGTATGTGGACCTATCTCACCACGAGCTATAAATAGGAAACGGTACTATGTCCTTTTCATTGATGATTATAGCAGAATGGTCTGGGTATTCATCATTACCCATAATAAAGAGGTATTCAGCTACATAAAGCATTATAGGAGGGAATCAGAAAAGATGCTTGGGTAGAAAATTCAGAAGTTCTGTACTGATAACGGTACAGAATTCAAAAACAGTCAAGTGGAAGAATATCTCGAGAAACACGGGATAAGGCATCAAGTTTCATCAGTGAGAACTCCCCAACAGAATGGACTGGTTGAAAGGAGAAATCGGATCATCAACAACATGGACAGAACAATGCTTATTGATAAGGACCTATCAGATAAATTTTGGAAGGAAGCAGTTTTGACATTGGTCTATGTTTCGAACGGGTCTCTGTTGTGTCCAAAGTAAGGAAAGACTCCGTATGAACTGTGGTACGGAAAGAAGCCAATGTTGAAATACTTTCGAATATTTGGAAGTAAGTTTTTCATTCTCAATAAAGAAAATCATAGGAAGTTTGAGGCATGAGGAGATGAGGGGATATTCCTTGGCTACTCAGGGAAAAGAAAAGCATATAAATGCTTCAACAAGAGGCTGGGAAAAATTGTTGAGAGCAATGATGTCACTATAGTAGAAAATGAATAGAATACTCAGTGACCTAGTGAATAGGTTTTGGATGAAAGTGATGATGAGGTAAGCAACACAGGGGGAGCAGAAGTGGAAGAGGCTAACTCAGAAGAAGATATTGATGATGAACAAGAAAGTTTCAAGTCTGTGCCTGCAAGGAAGACAAAGAGTCGAGCTGAAATTGATAGGCAGAATATCATTGGTGATCAGACAGCACCAGTTCAAACTCGAAGAATGAAGTCATTATAGTAAACATCGTTTTTATCTCAGTTAGAGCCAAAATGTTTTTCCGATGCAGCTGAAGATGAAAATTGGGTTCCGGCTATGAATGAAGAACTTGATCAAATCGAGAAGAACCAGACATGGGAGATGTTTTCGAGGCCAGCAGACAAGAATGTCATCGAAACTAAATGGGTCTATCGCAAAAAGATGAATTAATATGGAACTTTGATTCGAAACAAAGCACGGATAGTGTGAAAGGGATACTCCCAGATAGATGGAATCAATGTAGATGAGACATTTTCACTGGTTTCAAGGCTGGAGACAATCAGATTATTTTTTGCCATAGCAGTGCAAAGAAAATTCAAAGTGTTCTAGATGAATGTCAAATCTGCATTCTTGAATGGGGTTCTAGAATAAGAGGTGTACATTGAGCAGCCAGATGGTTTTCTCATTCACGAGGATGAGAAAAAAGTTTTCAGGCTGAAGAAGGCGTTGTATGGGCTGAAACAAGCACCAAGGGCATGGTACTCAAGACTTGATCAGTACTTAAAGAATCTTGGTTTTCAGCGTGGGGGAATTGATTACAATCTTTATTTCAGAAATTAAAGTAATCAAAGGATGATGGTGTTGGTTTATGTTTATGACATAATATTTTGCGGATCAAATGAAGCTTAGTGCAAACAATTTTCCGAATTCATGATAAATGAGTTTGAAATGTCAATGATTGGAGAGCTAACATTTTTCCTTGGCTTACAGGTGACACAAGGAAGTAATGAAACTTTAATTTCTCAATCCAAATATGCCAAAGAGGTTTTGAGAAGGTTTGTAATGGATAATTCCAAGGAGATGAAGACTCCGGTTTCTACCCGGATGAAATTATCAAAAGATGAAGATGGAAAGGTAGTTAATATCACAGAATACAGGCAAATTATTGGAAGTTTGTTGTACTTGACTGCAACAAGGCCTGATATTGTTTTTGCCACATGCCAAGCAGCGAGATATCAGATTAATCCCAAGGAAAGTCACATGCTCATAGTTAAAAGAATACTTCAGTATATCAAGGGAACAGTGGACTTCGGCTTGACTTATAACGATAAATCTCAGATAGAGTTATTGGGATATACTGATGCAGACTCGGTCGGTTCAACAGATGATAGAAAATAAACGTCAGGTGGTGCATTCTATCTAAGTGGATTGTGTATTTCTTGGCTCAGCAAGAAGCAAGATTGCATTTCGTTGAGCACCGCAGAAGTTGAATATATTGTGGCCACTCAAGCATGCACACAGTTATTATGGATGAAGCATCAGCTTGAAGATATGGGAGTTGAATTAAAGTCTCTGATCAGAATCCAGTGTGATAACTCAAGTGCTATAAATCTCAGCAAAAATCATGTCCATCACTCAAGGAAAAAGCACATTGAGATAAAGTATCATTTTATCAAGGAGAAGGTTGATCAAGGAATCGTGAATTTGGAGTAAGTGCCTACAGAGCTCCAGGTTGCAGAAATTATAACAAAGGCCTTACCCAAGGAAGCTTTTGAGAGGCATCGACTGGCTCTGGGAGTTCAGTCAATTCCTCATACTTGAAATAGTTTGGATGTGGAACACCCCCCTCTCCCCGAGGTATGATGTGTTTTTCCCTAATGAGTTGATATGTGTTCTCTACTATGTTACAAACTACAAAGGAGTGTCCTTTGGGTTCGTTGACAAAGGGGGAGAAAACAGTGATTGTTCAAGGGGGAGACAATGTGGAGATTTGATAAATCATGAATGATATGGGGAGAAGCTGACAAGTGGAGCATCCATATAGGGGGAGTTGAATCTAGTTGAACGTGCTTAGCCAGAGCTTAGCTTGGACAACATAGGAAATAGGGCTAAAGAGGTTTTGAAGCTGACAAGGGATGAAGCTATGAATAGAAAGGGGGAGCGTATTAAATCTGATGATGCTAGAAGTGATCGATCAAAGAATAGATATCACGACAACTGCGGATTGTGATAAAATCAGAAGAGTAGTGTTGGAATGTGGTAAAAATATTTCCAACCAAAATTGGTCTTCCAAAAAGTCCTTCAATAATTGGTATCAGTTTAGTACAAATTGGTATCAGTTTGGTGTCAACAGTGGATTTCAGAGATGAAGTGATCCATTGATGAAATTTTCATTTACTCTTGTTTCTCACGCCGAGCATTTCTTATGTGGGCTTAGAGTATGTGTTGAGTAAATCCTTGATCGCTATCAGAATCGCAAAAGGCGAAAGGTGGCTGAAGAATTAACGATGTATCTTTACATAAAAGAGTTTTCAACAAACCCAAAGAGGGATATTGTTGGGAAAAAATCCATCAAGGCATCATTGAAGCATTTTTGAGGTGATTTTGTTTGTTGACAAAGTGGACATCTGAATGGTGATTGTTGACAAAGCAAAATAATGACATATAAATTTGTTGACAAAGAGGATTTCATGATGGAATGTCGAGTTCAAGTCCTGAGGTCAATGATCCATGTTTGAGTCAAGAACGTCAATAAAAGGAATGGATGATTTGGAGGCGGTATGAAAGAACATATTCAAAGTGGCGCCGTTTTCCAGTGTTTGCCAAATTTTTGGACCTGAAAATCGACAAATGAAGAAAAGTGTTTTTGGCAAAGGGACTTGCGTGTCGAGGACTTGGAGTATAGATAACTTGCGCGCCATATGTTTTTCAAGATCAGAAGATCAAAATATGGCTAAGGAAACAGGTTCGTGCAAGTTTGGGAGTTGGTCGCGCAAGTGTCTAAAAGGACAGAAGACTTGCGCGCTGAGATTGGGTCGCGCAGGTGACTTGCGCGCCATCGCACAGGGAGGTCAATTTGCCTATAAATACTGGACCACCCCTCTTCATTCTCAACCGGAGTTCAACACTTTGAGAAATCAGATCTCCCGTTGCATAGGTGTGGTGGTCGCGCAAGTGGTGTGTGTGGTCGCGCAGGTGGGACTTGCGCGCCAGGGTGATAGTTGCGCGCTAGTGTTTGAAGCTGCGCGCCAGTGTGGAGTCGCATTCCAATATTGGATTGTGCGTAAAAGGAAGTGTGTCACGCAAGTTTGTAGTTGAAGAAGGTTGTGTATCACAAGTGTCTGAGGAGTACTTGTGCGCCTGTTGAGACTTGCGCGTTGATACTTGCACGCCGATATAGACTTGCGCGCCAAGTAAGGGTTATTTCCAGCAGTGATTTTCGGGCTGCGTGGAAGCTGGAAGTTTGCTCGATACCTTCGGTGCAAAGAGATATTCATCTATGGGTGAAATTTTTACTTCAATAGAGCATCTACATAAAGAGGAAGATGCATTCTTTCATGCAAATGAAGAGACATACAGGTCTATAAACTGTGAGTGGATCCTTTCTGAAGCAGTGAGCAAAGGAAGAGGAAGAAGGTGATCCCCTCCACCGGAAGTGAGTCAAAGATAGAGAAACAGGGAGTGACCCTTGGGAAAGCAGTGAGCTGACCCTAAACTTGTAAAGGCAGTTAGCCTGGTCTCAGGAGTGATCTAGCCCGAACCATGTAATCCACAGCTAGTGAAGATTAGTAGAATTTGGTACGACCGACAACTTGTCGGCATATGCTCCTTGGATGTAGCCCTCTGCGGTGAACCAAGTAAAATTGATGTGTCCTGTGCATACATTACTTTCTATTTACTTTGTGCAACAGGAAAGAGATAGAAGAGTGTTTCTCTTAATAGCTAAAAAAGATCATAACGGGTGTTAATTTTTAAATTAGTCATACCCTGATTCACCCCCCCCCCCCCCCCCCCTCTCAGGGTATTCAGCCTTGTGGACCTAACAATTTCAAACAATTTTTAATATGTTTTAAATTACAATTATCCAACAAACAGTTAAAATCATTAATGTTTTATCCTTTTTTCATCTGTGATCCCCTCTCAAAAATTGTCGTCCATGGTATTAGTTATCGAACAAAGCATTCGAACTCAGGAAAAAAAATTACCTATATAAGAAAATAGATATTATGTTAGTAGTATAATAATGAAATAAATTAAATATTAATATGAAAGAATACATTAATAAAATGTCAGTTGTTACCTGTTACAACCTTTACATGTCCATATTTCCTTGGATTTAGTTAACATTTTAGAAGAGTCTCAACATGATTAATTGACTTATAAGTATTGTTTTATTAAGATTACATGGATGAGAAAATAAGAGGAAGAAATTTCAACAATAACATAGAATCCAAAAGGTTTCATTTATTGACAATAAAAAAATGAGGAATCTCCACAGGTTATACAATATGACACATACATGATGGTGTATTCAATTTCATAGAAGTATTCAATTTTATAATAAATTCTAACATTTTCCTAGTGATACCACCATACTAGATAGGTTATAAACCTAATAGTTGAATATATTAGGATCCTCTAAGAGTGTAATATCCCATGCTAGGTCAAAGGAATGAGTGCTAGCGCGTCCACATCAGACATTGGGTCCAACCCTTCTTGGACCCTGACCACTTATGCCTCTCCAAGGACCCCATACAATATCTAATGTCCTGTTGAAGGTGTAGAAGGAATTTATTTCTCAGTTATAGAGAGGGCCTAATGAGAACCTACACAATTAGATAGGCCATGATCATATCGGTTCACTTTTCTCTTGATCTCCTATTTCTTTAGTGTGATTAGCCAGACCCCCATCCCTCCCCTCCCCGAGACATCCCCCAAGACAGCCCCCTCCCTACCCCTAGATAGCCCCATCCCTACCCCTGGACACCCCCCCCACCACCACCACCACAACCACCACCACTCCACCTGCATCCCCTCTCCCTCCTCCGGGAACCCCCCCCCCCCCCCTCCTCCCTCCCCTACAGCCCCCTCCCTTTCCCTAGACAGCCCCCTTCCCACCCCCTAGATAGCCCCCTTCCCACCCCCTGGATAGCCCCCCCCCCTCCTAGACCCCCCCCCCCCCCACTCCTGGACACCCCCCACCCACTCCTAGACACCCCCTACTTCCTGGACACCCCCCACCCACCCTCCCACCCGGTCACCCCCTCCCTTCTAGTTCTTTAGTGTGATTAGCCAGACCCCCCCCCTCCCTCCCCTCCCCGAGATAGCCCCCCTAGATAGAATCCCCCACACACACACACACACCACCACCACCACTCCACCTGCATCCCCCCTCCCTCCCCCTACAGCCCCCTCCCTTTCCCTGGATATCCCCCCCCACTACCCCTGCAGCCCCCCCTCCCTTTCCCTGGACAACCCCCTCCCCCTCCCAACCCCCTGGAAATAAAGTATCATACAATTAAAATAAATTATCAGACAATCCTAAAATGTTTTTAGTATGAAAGGGATGAATCTATTGTATACCCATTAATAACCTTCTTTATCCAACTATATTTTCATCATCTATTTGATAATGGAATAAATATTATTCATACATTTTCATTCACATATATGAATTATAAAATCATATATAATTTCAGAAATATCCTAAGTGTACTAAATTCAAATCCTACATGGTTTTAAATATTGATCAGTCCATAATCATAGACAAATAATCAAACTCCACCCAACTCCATCATATTTTTTTCATGTACCTAACTTCCTCCATTGTATTGGGTATAACGAGAGCTAAAACAAGGGGTAGATAATGGATTTTTTGAGGTTATAAATAGACATGAAGATAATTAGAGAAATTTATTGGTCTCCAAACCAAACATGAATAAACTTTGTTGCCTCCTCTCAATTGAATAAGATATTCAAAGTTATAAAAATTGATTGGAGTACTTAATGTCCTCCCCTGGGAATTCATGAACTTGGATTATCACTCCAATTTCATGATTTTTGAAG
This sequence comes from Viscum album, assembly GCA_963277665.1. Lineage (NCBI taxonomy): Eukaryota > Viridiplantae > Streptophyta > Magnoliopsida > Santalales > Viscaceae > Viscum > Viscum album. The sequence goes on from OY728130.1 coordinate 512,931,728, forward strand.
AGATACAGTTCAAAAAATCCTGGAAAAACACCAAACAAATAATATATTGGAAGAATAGGAACAAAATTTCACATAACATTAACAAAAATATAATTTAAAAATACATAAAGCAGAAAAATAGAGATCCTATGACACAACTGGTGGACACCAATCCTATGGAAAGTGGGATAAGGGATATATATATATAAGTAGTGAGGATACCTCTTCTGGAATTTAGTTTCTGGTAAAAAACATCTCATTCCTTAGATTTCATCCATATTATAGGATTGAGGGTCAAATTTGATTTAGTTGAGAGTGTCCTCACAACTCTTCTAGATCAAAATTATTCCTTCCATCAAACTCATATATCATCAGTAATTCTTCCAGCACATGTACTCTACTACAACGTTGGTGTAGAGAAAAAGTGTGTTTCTTAGAAATCTATTCCTCCCTTCTGGACACCCCCCACCCCCTCCCCTCCTATACACCCCACTCATGGACACCCCCCTCCATTTTAAACACCCCCCCCCCACTCCTAGACACCCTCTAGACACCCCCTCCCTCATGGACACCCCCCCACCCACCCACCCGGAGACCCCCCTCCCACCCGGAGACCCCCCCTCCCTCCTCGACACCCCCTCCCTCTTGGACACCTCCCTCCCCTCCTAGAAGCCCCCCCCCCCCACTCCTGGACACCACCACCCACCCTCACACCTGGACACCCCCTCCCTCCTGGACACCCCCTCCCTTCTAGACACACCCCATCTCTCCCCTCCTGGAAACCCCACTCATGGACACCTCACTGGACTCCCCCATCCCTTTTAGACACTACCCCACTCCTGGACACCCCCTCTCTCCTCCCTCCTGGACACCCCCCCACCCACCCACCCACCCTCCCACCTGGAGACCCTCCCTCCCTCCTGGACACCCCATCCCTCTTGGACACCTCCCTCCCCTCCTGGACACCCCCCCCCCCCACTCCTAGACTCCCCCTCCCACCTGGACACCCCCTACCCACATATAAGGGGAAATAATTAGAAAATTTAAAATCCAATATATTAGTTCCCATCAAGCTTTTAATATTCTCTTGAGTGTACTGAATGACTATGCATTGGTCGATTAATTATGAAAAAGGGGGATTTTGGGTTAAAAAATTTACTTGAGTAAGAAAGGGGCACATGACTAATTAGAAATATCATATTAAGTGCATGACTTGTTCAAATTCATGTGATCACGTGACCATAATAGGATCACATGATCAAATGAACCTAGGAGATTTATAATATTACATGACACTTGAAGCTTTATGTGATCATGTAAATAAGACAAGAATACACAAATCATGGTTCAAGTGAATAACCTTAATTTATTATTTTATTTGTTTATGTGATTTGATCATGTGTCGAGATCACACGATCATTTCACATGAAGCATCCATACAAAGGAGCTTATGTGACACGATCACATGAAGAGGCTTATGTGAAGTAGAGAAAAAACCTAAGAGTTCTCGTAGAGATATGAAATATTGAGTCATTATTGAAATGGATTTCCCATTACCTCTATGATTGAGAAGACATAGCATCGTTGATCTTCCTAAAAAGGCATGTCACATGGAAAGAAATCTTCTAAAATAAACTAACCCTGAAAGGAATAATAAAAATCAATTCAACGTTTCATTATATAATTTTTCGTTAAAATAGACATATTGTATCGTAACATTACCTTTACATATTTTCAAACAGTTTCTTTGGTACAGATATAAGATAATAACAAAACTAATGATTCTTTGTGAACTTTAGTAAATGGGTGCAGAAAGAGAAAGGAATGTGAATACTGAATGATGATATCATAGAGATGGCGTCGGATGAGAGCATCATGGGACACCGGTTCGGAAGTTCAGATCAGATGTTATGCTAAGCGGTAGTTAACCAAAAGTAGTGAAGAATCTTAGATTTTTTATTAAATTTGTGAGTGTTCCACAACCATTATCTTCCAACACACTACATCAATAGAAACAACTACATAAATGAACAAAATAAATAATATAAATGATCCATTCCATAATATTTTAGGTCTAGTTATTTTGGAAACATAGAAACATAAAGAACTAGTTCATAAGAGTCTCTCATTAAGTTATGCTTTACTAGAAATACAAATAATTTATAAAACCATTATTCATAACCTAAGGATATAAAAAATAATAAAGAGTGATCATATATTCTCAATAAGTGTAAACAAGGGAGATATCAATGATTATATAAGGATAACATAAGTAGTAGGAATTCACCTTCATCCTATTTGTGTAAAATCTTCCATCAGGTATACTGCCCATTTGTTTCTAAACACATCTATATCATCTTGTGAATATGAGTTTTTTCGACAGTCATGGTGGTACTAAAAAACTATAAATACACAAATAATTAATAAATATTTTAAATGAACTCATAATTATTTTCAAAAATACCTCTTCAGGGATTCTAGTTTGTTGATAAAATACGATCTCTTTCATAAATTTACAAACATAATAACCACAATCCTTTCCATTTGTTTGTTTCATTTCCTAAAATTTCCTCAGAAACTTCATTATTATATTCCTTTTGAGAACTAGCATCGACACTAGGACCAATAGCAACAGGTTGAGAAACCTGTTGTACCTCAACACTGGGACCAGCAGCAATAGGTTGAGAAACCTATTATTGCTCTCCAATGGGACCAGCAGCAGCAGGTTGAGAGACCTGTTGTGCCTCGGGATTGGGCGTATCAGTAGGTTCAGAAGTCATTATCTGCAGAAGTGGTTTAACATTTAATACAGATTACATAAAAGCAGCAGTGAACAGATAATAACATAATGTAACACAATGTATATTACAATAAAACAATAACCTGATTATTGAACTCTTTTTTTAATGATGAAGAGATTTTACCCCTATATCTACTATGTAAATCCCTTAATTGTGGTCTCCTATAACATAAAAAATTCAATCTACATTGGGTCCACTGTGAAATGATTGTGAAGTCCCTATAAAAGGTTAATCCTCCGTTGAAATTTCATCTGACCCTTCAGTTGTTTTGGTCGATAACAAAACAATTGACCAATTTTGGTTTGTGGGGTATGGAACATAAAATACTTGTACTGCCTATGATGCCATTATAAATGGTTCATATTTCTTCCCTTACTTACTAAAATCAACCTTCATGAATCCCAATTCATCTATTTTAATAGCACTTTTTTTATCAACCCACTAGCATTGAAAAATTGACTCTTGGAATTTCAAATAATCCAACTCCCATATTTGTTTGATGATGACAAAGTATGACATATTAGCATAAATTGGATTTCTTTCCTTATCACCAGAAACATGCATCAATTCATCCCTAAGTGTAACCCCACTATTCTGCATGGTATTTTCTTCATCATGTTCATTAGTATAGAATGTATAACCATTAACTGCATAATCATTTTAAGATAATACATACACACTTGCTCCTCTGGCTAGCCATCAAATTCATTCTGAAACTGAGTCTGGATTTTCATCTAACTTCTTAAAAATATGGTCCTGAAACCATCAAATAAATTGTCGATTATGTGTATCTGATATCCATTTTTCATCCCTAGATGGATTCAAATTCCTAAGAATTTCTTTTTGGATTTAAAAATATGGGTCAACGTCGAAACTGTTATGCAAAACATAAAGGTGGCTGTAACATCCCATATAAATAAAGAATATAACATTTTCATATTTATTAATATTTTTGAATTAAATATTAATTTTACTTTTAATGGGATGCTATGTTTTTTAATTACCTGATACGCAACAACAGGTTTCTTTGAAATCTTATGTTGCACACAATGCGGAGTTATACAGAAAAATAATAATATAATATTATTTTAAATGGTAGTTAATGCCTAGTCGTTGTATTAGCAGGAATGGAAAGAACTAACTACAATATGAATATACATGTTTTTTAAATGTTTTTACATTTATCCAATAAAATTTAGAGGCTTAAAATGTGAATGAATCTATTTTTAAGCATAAATACTCTAATATTCATTAAAAGGTCGATTTACTGCCTTTTGATGGTGAACCCTCTTTAAATATAGTTTTGGTAACTTTTATGTGTTCTATTTGAAAAAATAATATTCTTATTTAGAATCGGGACATTAAAATTTACTTTGGATAAAATTTTGGTATTTTTCTGATAAAGTTCAATTTTTTATGAATAGTGAAAAATGTTGTATTTTAATTCAAAACTGCCTTTTAATCTAATTTATTTATATGGTTAGATTATATTTATCAATGGTTTTAAAGTATAATTAGATTATATTTTTACCATTTAATACATTGTTGGTCATTGTAAGTAATTTCAATTTGAAATTGGACATAAATAAGTGTTAGTCTTTTGATAGTTATTATTTCTTAAAAACACGCTTTTTGTTTTGACAGTGGGAATTAATTTTAAATTAATTTCTACCACTTATGTGTTTTTAATTTAGAAAAATGGATTCCATATTTGGAATCAGGAGGTCCAAATTGTGTAAATAGGTAACTTTTATTTTTATACATTATGAATATTTACTTCAGTAAAAATTTTATTTACCATGGTTAAAGGGTAAATCTGGTAAATAAGGGTAAAAAATATTATTATAATAATATTAAATTACCCTATAATGTGCCCTAATCCTATTTTTTTAATACGTTCCTAACCATGGGCATCCTTTGGGTTGATTTTGGGACCCCATGGATCCACTTAAGAGTGATAATGACACTTTGTATTAATTGATTTAAAGTAAAGATAAAAACAACTTAAACATATATCTTTTAATAAATCAATTCTTACATGGGGTTATATAATTTATCTCTTTGACTATAAATATTCATTATAAATATAAAAATATTTCCTACGTCAGGATATTTTTTTATAATTTTTAGGCATCAAATAAAGAAAATTATTTTATGACACAATAATGATGCAGTGTTTACCTCATTAATGAATGATTTAAATAAATAAGATTATAAAAATTAAAACAATATCCAAAACCTGTCCAATTATTATTGGATGATTTTATTTCAAACATGAGTCATCTTATCTTTTACTTTAATGAGTTTTGGATCTTTAGAAACTGAAAATTGTTATATAATAAAATAATATTTTTAAACATTCCTAAAGAGCCCCTCCTCCCCCTTATAAAAAGCCCTCACTTTTAACTCATTCCTCACACTTCTCAAGCCCCTTGGCTCATCCAACCTCTACCCAATTAAGCTCCCTACATCCCTATACTCCTCCTAGAAGCCTTCCTCTAGGTAGAAGTCAACTCAATTAAACCTTTTGGTTCAAACCAAAGGGAGTTACCTGATTTAAAAGAAGAACAAGGAACAAACGAGTCAAATCGGACACGAGGTAAGGGGTTTTTTATCTCATTTTTAATTCTGTGAGATTTCCATTATTAGACACATATTTATTGCATGTGGTGTATTGTGTACTTACATTTTATATATATTATCATGATTCTCTTTATATTCATGGTATTTTGTGATTTATTTGGTGGTTATTAACTTTTGGTCATACGACTCGATTGATTACAACATGGTAAGGGGTTTTCATCTCATTTTTTATTCTCGTGAGATTCATGCTATATTTGACACTATTTCCTTTTGTGTGGTGAATGTACTTACCATTATTGTGTTCTTTGTGTAATATAATTTAATTAATGGGTATTTACATCTTCATTGTATGATCCTTCTTTCATGGGGCGTATGTTTCATAAGTTTCCAAATCGGAAAGGGAACCTTTCACCCTCCTTTTTCTAAAAGACTTATTTTTTTATGTCTTTTAATTTATATCTTCTTATGTTGGGATATGTTTTTATATATCCTTATTGATGTAAATTTTATTTCCAAGTGATGAGATAACTTTTTCTCCCTCATCAACTCATTTTCTAAATTTTAAAGTGACGTTGTTAGGCTGTCGAATTTCTGTAAGGGAACTTTTTAACCCAATTTCAATTCTTTGGGTTAAACTTCTACTTGTTGATTATGTCATGCTATGAATATGTGTGAATGACCTCTGATTTTTTTACACTGAATATCTAATCATATTGAGTGTATTTATATTTTTCACACATAATTATATAATTGATTTATCCTTAATCTAAGGATACCGTCTTTATAAGGGATTTCATCTCAATTTACATTCCATTTAGACTTCATTATTGTTATGCACCAATTCACTTTTATATGGTGTATATATTGCCCTTTGGAATATTATATCATGAATGCCTTTATTCTCATGATATTATAAAGTGTTTTTTATTCCTCAATTATTTGTATTCAAGCGTCTCTCATTTTGTTAAAAACCCTTTAACTAAAATATCGGTTAAAATGTTTTAAAGATTTATTCTTATCAATATTTCTCATTAATGTCCATGTTTTCAAAAAAAAATTATAATTTATTTATATGTACATTAATGTTCTCAAATGATGATTCATTTAAAAGTTTCAAAGTGGTATGGGATACTTTGATTCAAAAATCTCTTTTTTAAATGTTGTAAATGGTTTTGAAAATGGTTTGATAAAGCATTGATTATGTCAATATCTTGAAATGATATATTGTGATTGCAATATAGAAATGTTATATTTCCTTTATGCTTGTTTTATGTGTTATGAATATGTTATGGTTATTGGGCATTGTTTATGTATACGGGTGGTTCCGTGATAAACCTAGGGCGGGTGAGCCTGAGATAGCTCTCCAATGCATTGGGTAACATGATGGAGGTAAACTTTAATGTTTATCCTAAGAGATTTAGGGAATATATTGTGATGGGTATTCCAGCATAACTCCCTACATAGATCTGATGTCTTCGATGTAAGTATGTTATGTATTCCATAAGTTACCTTTATGATTTATGATTTCTGTGTGTTATTCATAAATATTATGATTTCATAAGATACGTTATGATTGAAAAGTATGGTTTCATTGTTTTGTATTTATTGATGGGATAATGTATTCATTACTTATTTTATAACCCTTACTAATATTTTTATTCTTATCCCAATTTTTTTAAATGTTTTCCACAGGACATAAAGATGAATAAGGGTCAATGATGGGATCAAGTAAAAGTCATGCTGTCTAAAACATAAAACTAGGCATGTTTATTTTTAAGAGTTTTTATTTTATGAAAAAAATAGATATTGAGTAGTAGTGTCTACATGTAATTTTCAAGTTGATATGTAATAGTTATGGCCTAATTCTCTAAAACTCTAAACCTAAAAAGATCCTCAATGTGAATTCTTGATTTAACTCAAGATTAAGTAATGTTTAAGGTCGGGTCCTTATAGTGGGCATGCTCCCAATCTGTAATATTGATTGTGAAAACCTCTCTTCCAGAAATTCATTCACCCTCAAGCCGCACAGTGTGATGAGATTTTGGTAGGCCAATGTTTTCCACACTAGATAGGTATTCGGTGTAGAATTAAATGGCTTCCTCAAAAATATATTGCTCTGAAATGAAACCCTCTGGACGACTTAAATTTTTGACATATCCTTTAAAAATATTCATATACCATTCAATGAGGTACATACATCTATAATGTACAAGACCACATGTTCAAATCTCTCTCACAAAATGAACCATCAATGAAACATCATATCGAAGAATGTCGGTGAGAAGAACATTTCCAATTCACACAATATGACAACAATTTCTCTTTCCATAGTTGGAAATTTCTCCAGGTCTATAACTTTGCTACATATAGATTTGAAGAATAAATAGAGGTTTGTTAATGTATGGAAGACATTCTTGGGGAAAATTCAATTTAAAGATATAAGAATTAAATCTCACATCAAAACATGGCAGTCATGTGATTTCAGACCCTTTAATTTTAAATCTCTCATTGACATGATTTTCTTGATATTTGATGAATACCCCTCTAGAAGCTTTACATCATTCAAGAAGTTGCAAAACTGATATCTCTCCTTCCTGGAAAGAGTGTGAGCAGCAGGGGGAAGAAATGTTCATTTTTCACCCTTCACTGGTGCCAACTCTTCTCGTATTCCCATCTCAACCATGTACAATCTAGCCTTAATTCCATACTTTGTTTTTCTAGGTGCATTTAGCAACATGTCTATGACACTATCACGTACATTTTTTTCAACATGCGTAACATTGAGAAAATTTCTGACAAAAAGACAATTCCAGTATGGTAATTCAAAAAAACTGATCTTTTTTTCCAACCGGTTTTCATAAGGTTTTTCGAAAAAGGTTTACCAAAATTAGTGTCCACATATATTACTTTCTCGAATAATTGATCACATATTAGTGGATACGGTGTTGTACATTATTTTCAACTTCTGTCTAATGATGTCGTCTAAGATCGGTACTTATGTCATTGGGGTAGAAATATGTGATGTCCTAAAAACACGATTTTCTATGAATTTTTCAACCTAATTGACTGTGTACCTTTATCACAAATGGGACACCCTTGATTTCCTTTAATTCTATATCATGAAAAATTTCCCTAAGCAGTAAATTCATTTATCATCCCTTACAACATGGCTTTCAAAGTGAAATATTCATTTTTGTAATCATCATAAAACGTAACACCTGAATCCCACAATAATTTCAAATCCTCAATCAATGGAGCCAAATAAACATCAACATCATTACCCGGTTTTTTTGTCCTAATATAAGCATAGATAACATAATGTATTTTTGTTTCATGCATAACCACTATGGTAAGTTATAATTTACCAACATAACCAGCCATGTACTATGACTGCTGTTTTGAAAACCAAAAGGATTCACCCCATCTGTAGATAATGCAAGACGAAGGTTTCTCATCTCATTTCCAAATTCTGGATACTCTTGATCAATTCTCTTCCACTGAGGAGAGTTTTTTAGGTGACGTAGTTTCCCATCTTTAATTCTTGTATCTTCATGTCATGTTAATTGTCCTACAGTCTCCTCACTTCCATATAGGCACCTAAACCTTGGAATAATTGGAAAGTGCCATAAAACTTTTGTGGGACTGGAATCATCTTTCTTGTATTGAGAATCACCATAATTTGGGCATTATTTAAGTGATTTGTGGTCCTTGTGAAAAAATATACAGTCATTCGGGCAGGCGTGTATTCTTTTAGAGATCATACCCATCGAGCGTAGCATTTTTTTGGTATCGTATGTTCGGCTCAAGAGATCATTATCTTTTGGGATCATGTCATTTAAGAGAGAAAGTAGTTCCATAAAATTTGCATCACTCCACCCATTACCTACTTTCAAATTTTACAGCTTCAGTATGGCTGACAATGCTGTATATTTAGTGCAACCAGTATACAATGGTGTTTTTGCACAACTCTTAAACTTCTCAAACAATTTTTGGGAAATCATGAAGTTCATCTTCAATTGTCCTTTTCAATTCATCAATACGATTTTTATCATCATTCACATCTGTAATCGCATCCTCCATACGATCATCTTCATTGTTCATGCTTGTAATCATATCAGATGATCTATAAAACGTCATGTTATCTGAGCCACTACCTACATTCATTTTTTCCTATGTTTATTCCAACATGTATAACTTCGATCTATTCTATGACAGATCAGGTGTTCTTCCAAATCCTCTGGACTAATTTTTATTGAATAACAATAGTGTAAACACAGACAAAGGATTTGAGAAGGGGCACATGCATGATCTTTTTAAAACTTGATAAATTCTTTCACGCCATCTTCATAATCTTTTGTCAACCGATTGGAATTCATCCATTATTTATTCATATTCATACTATTTGATATAGTAATATTAATATTTAACAAAATAATTACACAAAATATGTTAAAAAATATATGAGAAGCCCTTGAACTAGAATGTTTAAGTATCCCACATGTGATCTATATGCATTGTTGTAAACCAATATTTTAGTGTTTCTCTAGAAACATAATGTCTCTATTCAAGAACTATGGTAATAAACTAATAGATGGTATGATTTTAAATTGAGTACTTGTGGGTGTAAGGATTCATTACATGTGTTGTTGTGGTTATTTGACTAAGGTGTCTATAAAGTGTCTCATAGAGTCCTCTAGTGAAGTGGTTTTCTAGGATTCAATGGAATTGCACTAGTAACAAAGTGGTGGTTCCATTGAAATGGGTAAATTTTGGATTTATATTCAATAGTGTAAGAACTAAAACATGGAAAAAAAATGTCATACCAATCATGCCAATAACCGCAACACCATACAAGAACACAATCGTGCTCATAATCGCAACACCATACAAACCAAACAATCACAATTTCAGATTTTACAAAGCATCCCTTATTCAATTCCGTTTGTTAATTTAGGGGTTATCACAAAAGTTTTATCATCCTGGGGAGTTCATTAATTTGTCAAGTATATGTAAATTACCAATTTTTATATTCAAATGTTCAACAGGAACCAACCAACATGCAATTCATTTAGTGCACAAACAAGGACCACCAACACCCACGATTTTCAGCGGGGCATTTAGCCCGTACATTTCACATTATAACCATCAATATCAGATAGTAATAACATGTAAACAAGAGGAAACCAATGATTAAGAGGAGAAAACTCACCATGAAGGTGTCATTCAGCGCATGGTAGAGGTGTGTTCGCAGAAGAGGATAAGAGCGCGATAGAGGATATTTTCAACTGAAAATAAAACATAAAATGAGAACTCATATGTTATACCTATCCAAAATAGTTTCAATGAGATTTAGGAATGGGACATGTCAGGTTAAACAATTTTATTGGTCAATGGTGGGATTTTATTTTCTATCTATGATATTTTCTTCCTGTTTATTTATTTTTTGTGTATCTACTATTTTCCTAGATGTTCAACTTATGAATGGGACATGTCTACTTTTCAGGAGAAATGTCATTTTAAATTTACTCTAATTTAGGGTTAAAATATTCCACATTAATTGTATCTTTTTCTCGGGGGATCTTTGTTATCCCGTAAGGATCATGAATGCCTCTTAGGTTAGTGGAAAGTCAGGTCAGTTGTTGGTTATGATACTAGCTTGGGTCGTATCATTACATTTCCAAATGTAATTGACCCATGTCCATTTAAATATAGGATTGTGGGGGCAGACACTAATATATAGAAGGATTAAGAGAGGTAAAAATTATCCTAGGCTTTCCAATACAAGTTATGAAAGATGAAACATACACTAGGTTAGGTAGAACCACCCAAGAGGAGGGGAAGGGGAGGGTGGCATAGCACGGAGGGGTTCTCGACAAGAAAAGGGGAAAATATAGTAAAACATAAAAGGTTCAAAGGGGAAGGGGGTGGCCTGTCCAGGGGGTAGGGGGCTGCAGGGGTGTGGGGGAGGGGGTGTTGGTTGTCCAGGGAGGGGGTGGGATGCCCAAGTGGGGTGGGGTGGGGGGGTACAGGGGTGTGGGGGAGGGGGGTGTGGGCTATCCAGGGGGTGGGTTGTCCACTATGAAATGACCATTAGGGATCCTAAAGAGTGAATTATGATAGGGGAAAATTATGGGGAAGAGGGGTTTGGGTGATGGGGTCGAGTGGAAAAAAAGGGATAGGGAAACCTCATTAAAAATACTAAAAAATCTATTTTCATTTCAATAATAGGGTACATTATGGTGTAGCCTAAAGGTCTATTACATAGTGCTCCCTATGATTTCACATTGTTGAATTAACACAAGGTATACACTGCAACACTGATCCCTTAGGCAGAGCCATTAAATCTTGATCATGAATTGTGATGTGACTATATGCCTCATGGAATAACATACACCCCCAAAAAATAGTATGGGGGGCATAACATAGCCAACCTCCCACATGATCCAAACCATTAACATAAGGCGGGTCCCATGGATAAACTCACATACATAAAGGAGTACCTAAAGAGGAATAACCAATCTAACCTTCAACACAATCCAAACCACAAAAATAATTTATCTCTTGTGGAAAACCGCATATACCCCATGATGTATAGCCAAACATAAACATTAAAAAATTTGAAATAATGTTCACCTTGTTGGAGTATCTCTACATTTCAATCCCAAGGTCTCTAGGCCTCATCCTCATCATAGATGTATAATAACGATTAATATATAATGAACAAGCATGAAAGATAAGCCTGATCCTAGATCTTAGCTAGCTAATGATCGACACCTAGCATCGAGCAAGAGGCTATTACATAAGAAGCCCATTCATGACACATCCTAATATGCCTCACTAAATATATCCATCATTATCATATCCTATAGTTAAAAAATATATCATGAAAATCCAAAGACCTATGTGTAACAATATCTCAACGAGAAATACATTTATTCATATTTAGTTACCAACCTGCACCACCCCATGTGTGGATTTCCCTACCCTTAAGGTCATGAGGAATCCACATTATCATTTCCACTAACATCATAATCAACCCCACTCCATGTGCTGCACCTATAATGTTTCTAAGGGAGATGTCACAATTTCATATAGCCATGATAAATATTTTCTATGGGATAATCAATACTACCATGTACTCAACATGATATAAGATTTAAAATAATCCTTGATATATCTCACAAAACAACCTACCCACTAGTTATTCCATCACTAGTACCCACCAAGGAATCCCCCCAATCGAATGGTCGAGGGATAAATATCTTAGGAGAACACAAATACCATGGGACATAAGATTTTATCTCCTTACCTTCCATGATCTAATGATCACTCTCTAATCTATTATCTCACTCAGTTCAGTGGGCCACCCTCCAAATATTATAAACATCCTATACAATGGTTTACACATATTCAGATCAATACCTAGTCTCCTAAGAGTCCTAATACATCAAACAAGGTGGTTAGAAATCAATAAATTCAATTCATCAAGAATCATCCAAATTGAATACATTTATAAATAAATGATCACCCAATCTCAAATTCCCTATAAAGAAACATCACCTTTCTCTATCACAAGAACACCACATGTATAAATAACCACCCATTAGTTAGAACAAAACAAAAATGGGAATAATTTGATCATAAGGATTTTATAAAAAACCATTTCTCATAATGTCCCAAATGAACAAAAAAACATTTTAAGGGTGAGAATCCAAATAAAATTATTTAAAATATCTTCCAAATCGAATTTTAATTCCAATATTATGAATATAATTTTATAAAACCACATGGGATCTAAAAACCCAAAATAATAACATTTTTAATAGTGAAAGTCTATCACAATGTTTACAATATAACTCATATGGGTTAACACACCCTTGTAAATTCTTACAACCCCTTTAGGAAACTTCAAGAACATTACACACCCCAAAAACATTATTTAGAAATCAGTTGGTGTAAGACTCCCATTTAAAAACCTTTATATAGTACTGAATTTGAATTTTTAAAATATTTTCATACTTTGAAGGCCACTTGGGAATTTTTCTATACAATTGGTACTTAACCTATTCCATAATAAGGCTTAAAAACCTCCTAGAAATCAACATTATTCTATCATATGTCACATATATATAAACAAAATGGATGATTCTTACTTTAATGAAAACTAGTAAACCAAGCCACAATATGTCTTTATAAACCATTAAGGGTTACCAAGTAGGAGGGATCACGGTGCAGGAGGGAATGCGGTGGAGGAGGCAGCGGCGGTGGAGGCAGTGGCGGTGAAGGCAGGGCGGAAAAGGAGGAGGAGGATGGTCATGGCGGAGGAGGAGGAAAAGGCAGAGGCGATGGAGGAGGAGGAGGAGGAGGAGGGGTCGCGACAAAGGATGGGTCGGGTTCAGCTTTCGTGAAGGCTTGAACGGGTTCGAGAGAGGAGAGGCCAGTTAGGGTTACTTTATAAAAACCACTGGAACCTTTATCAGTGCTAGTTAAAATCGCTGATAAAGGTATGTTTTATCAGCACTAAAATTAAAGCGCTGATAAAACATACCCTTATCAGTGTTTTTTTTAGCGCTGATAAAACAGCTATTTATCAGCGCTAAAATTGTAGCGTTGATAAATACTTATTTTATAAAAGTATAATTTTAATAATTTATTTATATTCTTATATATTTATTTAAAATGATATATAGGATAAATATATATTTATTTATTAATAATTATAACTATAAATAGTATATATTTATAAATATTGGTATATAATTGTTAATATATATTAATAAAATTATAATTACAAAGGCATTTGAAATGTATTTATATATATCATTACAAATATAATAAAATATATTTATTATTTAAATATATTTAATGTAATTTTATAAGTACATTTTTTAGAACATATATAGTTCATATGGGTAACATTATGAATTAATCAATATATACCACATCATGTAATATACAAATGAACATTCATGAATACATAGCATATATGAATATATTTGTTGACCAAATTCATTGGAAAACACATATATATTCAATAATTTTAATTATAAATATATATATATATATATATATTAAAAGGTATTATATATTTATAAATAAAATTAATATATTAAATATATTAAATATAACAAATATAGTAAATACAATGAATTATTCTAATAAATCTCTAATAAATATAATAAATCTAATAAATCTGATAAATATAATAAATATATTTATTATTTAATGTAATTTATTATAATATTATAATTATTTAATTATATATATATATATATTTAATTATAATCTTAGAAATACTTTTCAATTAAAACATTATATTTTTTTTTTTGAATTATTAAAAAATATATATTAAAAATAAACATTTGTTTTTTATTTAATGTATACAAATAAACATTATTTTTGAATATAAATATAATAATTTTATATAAATTAATAATAAAAACTTTTATCAGTGCTAATAATAGTGCTGATAAATATACCCTTTATCAACGTTAAAAAAAGCATTGATAAAGGCACACCCCTTTATCAGCACTTTCTATTTAGCACTGATAAAGGGAAGTTCTTCCCTTGACCTGTTTTGTGGTAGTGTGGTTTACAAACTCAACCCAAACCACCCCTTAGGGTGTGTTTGGACTAAGACCCATGAAAATAATATTTTAAATATTACCAAACCACCCCTTAGGGTGCATTTGTCATGTCAATTAAAAGATGGAATTCTTAAGTTGGTCCTTTGGGTATGTATTGGGTAAATTAAACATGGATAAAATAATTAGGGTGTCTTGGATAAATTATAGAGCCTAAAAACCATTATTTTTTTGTAACTATAAGAGGAATGAACTGGTTAAATTGTGAAATTATGTGGGTATATCATGAAAAACCTTAGAATACACCTATAAGGTCATGATTCAATTTTGATAAAATCTTTGACATAAATACTTTACTTTGACTAATTAATTATTACCATGGATTCCTTGGTTACTAATTATAGAACTTGGTCACACTGTCAAAGGTATAGAATGCCTTGAGAAAGCCTTAGATTCCCTCTTGGGAATGCCTTGAGAAAAATCGTAGGATTCCACCCAATTCATTAATGTGAATTCCATGTGGTAAACCCACATTGGATCTGGTCAGTGTCTTAATCACATGAATTCCACTACTAGTCATCACATATTCATATAGAACTCCAAGAAAAACTAGGTCACTCAGGGTGATCTCCTAGGTTTAGCTTGATGTCCTCATACAAGGAACGGCTTCGGTCATCCCCTTGGATTCTAATCAAGACCTACCCCAAAATGCAAGGATATATTTCCTTGGTTTGGTTAGAAATATAATGAGTATAATTCTAAGGGTCCATCCCTTTGATTCCACTCAAAACCCAAGATCTAAACATTATGGATTTATCACTATAAGTTTTCTCAAAAACCAAATGTAAAGAATACCATGGGTCATCCATGGATTTGAAATAGGTGAATTGTGTGGGAATTAATGTACCAGTTTTATGGATTCCTTTTCATTATTTATTGTCAGATTCCTAGAATACATGCCTCGGTTCTCCTAAAAAATTTAAAGGTCACAAGATCAAATACATCAGACATAGGCTAAATCAGGTAGGGTCAGTTGGGTATCCTATAAGGATCCCAACCTCAAAAAAAATTTTCTTACTTTACTATTTTAAACTATTATACATGTATACTATTACATTTTCTATTCATAGATTAGATTTTAATTAGACACCATTGGTGGTGGCATGCTGAGTTGTAGTCACACCTTGTTCAGGTCATCACTTGGTACCCATGAAGATTTATTATATGTAAGAAAAGAAAAAGGAAATAACTCTATTGTGGATGCTTGATTTTTGTCTTATATTAGGATCATGGGAGAAGATTACTGAGGTAAGACTCAAGATGATCATGGAAATTATTATTTTTTTGTCTTTCTTTATTTTTCTTAGCCTAATACTACTTGTATGACTACTTCCATGACACATTTGACTTATATTTTGAACCACCATGACATCATCCATATATAGTTCTACTTTATTACCTTGTGTCTATTTTACTTATTATTTGGTTGATTGTGTTGTCTTTATTTCCACTGTATTTCAATCCGATACATAGGGTATAGTATCCCCACCATACCATTGAATTACCTCACTACTAGTTAGTAGCCTCTAGAATACGGGAATGCACTCTTGAGGCCTTGTGACCCACCAGACTGATTACTTGTCAGTGAACTAGGTTAGGGATGTCAAAAAATGTTATCATAGAGGTTTTTTTTTCTTATATTACTATTTCATGTTGGTAGATAGGAGACTATGAAGTATTGAAACTTGGTAATAAGATTTTTCCTAGGAGTAGAAAACCCACATGTGGGGGGAAGGCTAAGTTTCTAGGGAAGGGACTTATTGTTTTGGAATTCACTTGTTACAGTTGTACTATTTTAGCCTTTGGGTGACACACATTTTATATGATTATATGTTTTATGGTACTTCCATTCTTGGGATAGTATAGAAAAAAATCATTATCTCACACATCATCATAGGCATGTAGGTATTTATATGTCATTAATATTTCATGTCATGCATATTTTATTGTTTATACTTCTTATCACCTACTTTATATGTATTGGTTGATATGATTGTAATTTATAACATTAATTGGAAAAACAAATTGGTTACTCAAAGTGTCTATATCAACCTAAATTTTGTTTTCCAACATAGATTGATAAAATAATTTTATTTAACCAACCTTAATATAATTAAATCCTTAAAACCTTGGTTACCTAAGCTGAGAATTTAAAGAGGTTTTAGTTAAATAGAGTGCTAATTGTAAATTATATGGTTTATACCTATATAAATTGGGAATGAAAACTCGTATAATTGAACCATTATATGTATATTTTCTAAATTCTAACTCCTGAAGTTGAAAAAAATTAGTTACGGTTAAATGGAATTACAATTGCAACTTAAAGAGAATTTACCTCTATAACTTGGGATTAAAAACCTATATAAATAAACCATTATGATAAAGACTTTATAAATGACCATATAACCTAACCCTAAGAATAGGTAGTTGGGATTAGTGTGAGCACCTAAATTAAATATTTTTATGAATTTAGGGTATCCCATGTAGTGAGGCCTTGATCCTTTTAATGTTTTCCCTATCTATAATTTCATCTGCTATAGTATTGTGTTATGAGTTATTTTCATTGAATTGTAGATACATGCCTCTATGACGGCCTCTAGTTGAGTTCCATATTGGATACAATGACCATTCTCCTAAGGTGGTAGACATGAACCACCATTGGTTCCTCCTATAGTTCCATATGTGGAACCTCCCATTATACCACCTATCATACCTAGACTGAACATTGATGTTTAGCTTATAAGGGGTTTTTTATGCCTTGTATAGTTTATAAAGGGAGATCCACAGGCTGTGTTGACCATATTTAAGTTGAATATGGAGTTCCAGCAGCAACAGCTGCCTATTTTATTGAGGTAAGGTGGCCACCAGGATACGGAGTCTTGGTTAGAGGCTATGCATACTATTTTTAAAAATTTGGATATTCATATAGATAGGAGGGTGAATCTTTCATCCTATATGATTTTTGGATCTTACAAGATATGGTGGGAAGTTCTTACTCAGGTTGATCAATATCAAGGCATGGTTTGGAGGGACTCTCATACTATCTTCTATGATTACTTTTTTCCAAAGGCTATATGGGATAATCAAGTTAGGTAATTCATGCATATAGATTAGGGTAATTATCTGTCATGGATTACTCATATCAGTTAACTAATCTCTAGTTCTTTGAACCCACTCTTGTGGGTGATGATGTGTCTAGGACAAGATTTTTTTAGGATGGACTCGAGTATGTTATTTGATCTCAGTTAAATGTATTTCAACTAACTAAAATCTCTGATATGGTGAACCAAGCCCTTATCTATGAGTGAAATATAATGGAAGCTGAATGTATTGGTTGGGTTATTTAAATAGCTAGGCCAGGAAGTGGATCATCCAGTGGAAGGAAGTGTCACTATAAGACTTCTCTCTAGGTTAATAGAAGCTAGGGTGTGTTCACTGTAAGTTCTATAGTATGTAATTAGTGTGGTTGGTAGGTTCATATGAAGCCTCAATATAATAGGGACCTAGTGGAGTGCGGATATTGTGGTAAGATGGGCTCTCTCTAGAGATTATGTAGGACCTTTCCACTGGTGCCCAATGAGATGGGATTTTTGTGGGTTCAAAGTTCCAGAGTGGGATATGTGGAACGATTCCAGGCAGGAATCTAGAGTACTACTAGAAGTTCAAGTTAAGGAGGTGGTTGGGGTTGAGAAATCCAAAAATAGGATGTACAGTACCATCATAGCGGGGCTTCTCAAGGAGGTCAAGTTATAGCTCAGGGTCATGGATCTGACCAATTACATGTAGTGAAACCTACACCTACTTATCAAAGCACCTAAATATCTATATTTCAAGGTACAATATTGGTGGAATTGACTTTAGTTTCTTATTTTTAAGACATGGGGTACTTCATAATCATTTATATTTGTTGCTTTTATGGGGAGACTAGGTTTAGATATTGAATACCTATGTGGGGTGATGTCCCTTGGAATACCCCTAGGAATTTGATCAGAGGGAATTTACCGTTAAAAGGAGTGTCCCCCCAAGATAAGATACTATCGATTTCTATGGGACCATTTCATCCTTGATATGACATGCTTCAACTTAATTATTAGGATAGACTGGTCATTTCCATTTCGAGCTCATATTAACTATTATCATTGATAGGTTCCCCTCTCATCACTTGAGGGTAGTGGATCTATTCACAAGGGAGAATGGGATGTCCAAGAAGGTAATTCTGAACCTATGAATCATGGTATGGGTGGAGTTTCAACTCATATTATCATTATGTTATTGGATGATCAAGGAGTATGACATGTTATCTTTCCTCTAGTTGTGGACCATTTCAAGTATGTCTTCCCTGATGACTTTTCTAGGATACCACTTGAAAGGGAGGATGAATTTTCTATTGATATTATTCCAAGAGTAGAACTAATATACATTACTTCATATAGTATGAATCCTATTGAGCTACATGAACTCAAGAGGAAGTTGGAGGACCTAGAATACAAGGGTTTTATTTAACCCAATACATCTCATTAGGTTTTTCTGGTACTTATTGCCAAGAATGTGGATGGTAATTTGTGATTATATATGGATTAAAAGTGGTTCAATATAATTATAGTTAAAAAATGGTACCCACTTCTTATAGATAATCTCCTTGGATAACTCTAGGGAGCTAGGGTCTTCATGAAGACTGATTCGAGGTTGGGTTATCTTCAGGTAAGAGTTAGGCCCTAGGACATACCACATACAGTGTTTTTAAGAAGGTATGGAATATATGAGTATTTGGTAATGTCGTTAAAACTAATGAATGTATATGTTATCTTTATGTCCTTAATGAATCAATTATTCTACCCATATCTATATGCCTTAATGGTTTTTTTTTCAATGATATCTTGGTGTACTCTCAGTTGTGGAGGAGAACGTACGAAATCTACAGGTCATTTTGACTACTCTTTAAGAGAATTGAATTTATGAAAAACTATCAAAGTATGTATTTTGGATATAAAGAGTTTACTTAAATGGTTAAATTATATAAGAAATATGGGTATCAATAGATCTAAAGAAGGTGAGAGTAGTTGTTTCTTAGGAGAAGCATAAGAATGTTTTTGATATTCAGTGATTCTTGGGATTATACGGTTACTATTGGTGATTCATTTAGAACTTTTCTCACCATACAGTTTTACTTACAGGATTGACCAAGAAGGTTATGGGGTTTATATGGTATGGATATTTTTTGAAATCCTTTTTATGAGTTGAAATAAATATTGATCTCCACACTGATCCTAGTTTTTCCTAAGAATGACAGAGGGTACATGGTTTATTGTGACACATCAAGCATCGAGTTAGAATATGTATTAATGAAAGGGGATCAATTCATGGCATATGGGTCTTGGTTTTTGAGGACTCGTGAGTGAAACTTCCTGATGCATGACCTTGATTTAGAATTTTTTGTTCATGATCTACATTGTTGGATATATTAGCACTTAGGGGAGTGGTTTGTGGTGTATGTGGACCATGATATTCTCAAATGTATATTTTATTAGTGGGACCTAAACCTCCAGTAGTGGAGGTGGTTTGAATATATTAAATATTTCTGATTTGATATCACATATATTCTAAAGAAAGGTAATGATATTGCTAATGATTTGAGCCAAAAGACACAGACTCAATTAGTTCAATAAGCCAGTAACTAATAGAAATTGATGGTTCTATTTGATAAAATGGATCTTGATGTTCAAGAAACTTAGGGGAAACCTATCCTCGTGGATTTAGTAGTGGTTTTATCACTTATGAATTAAATTAATAGGAGAAAGCATTATGATCCTAAAGTATTTGTCTTGAGGGATAGTATTTATGGTTAGAAGACACTGTCTATTTGGGTTATTGATGAGGATGAGATTATATATGTCCATGAGCATGACTAGTTCCCTATATTCATGTAAGAGGAACTGATGTGACAATATCATGATTTTAAGTGGTTATTTCATCTCATACTGACAGAGATGTATCATGATTTTCACTTCCGGTATTGGTAGCTGAGGATAAATAAGGAAATAATGGGTTTTTTCACATGGTGTTCCACCTATCAGCAAGTGAAAGTGAAACACCAATATAGTTATTACCCATATAAAAATTTAATTTAGATGATGTCACTATGGAATTCATGGTGGCATTACCAAAGTCACCCCAAGGCAGTGACATTATATGGGAGATTATGGATATGATGGTGAAGGTTTCCTATTTATTGCCTATCTAGGAGACCTTCTCAGTGGACAAGCTTGGGAGACTATATTTTTGAGAGGTTATACATCTTCATGGGATTTAAAATTACATTATATTGGATAAGGATTCTTTGTTCACATCAATATTTTGGTAGGTGTTATAAAATGCTCTTGGTTCATTGGTACTCTTGAGTTCAGCATATCACCCTAAAACCGAAGGCTGATACGAGATGACTATATAGGTACTGGAGGACATGATCCATGCATGCATCTTATATTTTAGATGCATATGGGAGAAACACTTACCTATTGCTGAGTTTACCTATAATAATAGTTTCTAAGTGATAATTTAGATGGATCCTTGTAAGGATCTATATTGTAGGTTCTATTGTTTACCTCTATGTTAGTTAGAAGTGGGGGGAAATGCTCCTGATACCAAGTCTCATTCAAGAGGCATCTAAGTTTATGTAAATTATCAGAAAGAATAAGGAAACATATCAATCTAGGTAAAATTAATATGTCAATCGGCATAACTGAAATCTGTATTTTGAGGTGGGTGTCAGGTCTTCTTATTTGTTACGCCTGGACTACGTCATCGACAGATTCAAAGGTAAGGAAATTTGGCACCTAGATATGTCAGTCCATTTGAGATTATGGATAAGGTTAGGTCAGTAGCTTAAAAATTGGCTCTTTTTGGTGGTATAGTGTTATGAACGATGTCTTCTATATATCTCAACATTATCATTATTATCATGGACTTTCACATTTTTTCGATCCAGAGGAAGTTGATTTGTAGGTTGATGATTTATTTAAGGAGTATCTAGTATGTATAATTGATCATAGCATAAATAATCTCCAAGTTAGAATGGTTCTTATGGTTCAAGTGTTATAGTAGTTAAACTATATCTAGGAGGGGACATAAGAAGGAGTCTGATATGAATACTTAATGGAATGAATTATTCTATGATGTATCTCAACAACCCACGATAGTAAAACTTGAGGATGAGTTGTCATAAAGATGGGAGGTTGTAATATTTCAATTATTCATCAAGGTATAGACTCTTTAATTTTTTGGTAGAACTCATTTATTTTACCCATTTAAGCATGTTTTACAGTGCTGGAGGCAAGGCGGGAGAATATCGAAGGACTTAGGGCCAATTTTCAGACTATAGTAAGTTACTTTAGTCCCACTATCTAGCCAATACAACACCACCAGCTAGTTTTTGGTCACCCAGCAGCTGGTTGGTGGCCTTATGGGTGGCTTTTTTAAGGGAATTTGTTTTCCTTTCACCCCTCCATCCCCTCTTTTAACCCTCAAACTTCTTTTTTCTCTCATTTTCTCATGTGCAGCAGTATCGTGGAGCACCTCCTTCCTCCTCCTCACTTCTTGTGATTTCTCTCTAAAATATTGGTAGTTTTGTCTTCTATTTAAAGAATAGGAAATATTTAGGTAAGTCTCTCACTCATATTCCCTCCTTTATTTAATTTCTTATATGCAGTTAGTGTTACCTTTAAGAAAGATAATATTCTTTATTTTTATCAGGGCTAAAAAAAGTGCTCATAAAAGGTGTCTTTTATCAGTGCTAAAACGAAAGCACTGATAAAAGACCCTTTTATCAGCACTTCATTTTAGCGCTGATAAAAGACCCCTTTTATTAGCGCTTTTTTAGCACTGATAAAAGGGGTCTTTATCAGCGCTTTTTGGAGTGCTGATAAAGGAGACCCCCCCCCCTTATCTTCGCCGGCATTAATAGCGATTTTTTAGTGCTGTTAAAGGCCTTTTTTAGCGCTGTTAAAAGCTGTATTTGTAGTAGTGATTCGACAAAAACAACAAAAACGATAATATCTTGATTTTATATTAAAGATATTTCTTTGTAGAAACATTTTTAAGGTTTATAACTTATTACTGCTCCAACATAAATAATGGTCTATCTTTCCTATTAAGTGGATTTTTCAATTTTGTAGATGTGATAGGTTTATCACATCATTTCTTCATCCAAACTTTATCAGCACTTTTCTTATCACCTAAAATGTTATAAAGATTAGATGAAACATTATTTTTGGAGGTTTAGGATTTCACCTAATTATTAATTTAATATTTCTCAAAAAAATATAAGATTCAACTTTTTCTTATAAGGATTTGTTGTAGTTTTAATAAATCTTCCTCAAGGTACTTTTGGACTCAATAATTTTTTATTAAAGCTTGTTAAGTTCTTTTTCCATAGCTTCCAACTTCTTACTAAGATCTTAAAACATATTTTCATATTCGGTAATTATAAGTTTGTAACTCAAGATCTTATGGATGTGTTCCTCTTATTTCTTGAAAACATTTTTTTTAACTTCAGTAACTTTTCCACTATATTTCTTTATCAATCATATTTATATATTAAGAAATCGAACTTTTTTCAATACATGAAATGAGTTTTTCTCTAATCTGATACTC
This sequence comes from Viscum album, assembly GCA_963277665.1. Lineage (NCBI taxonomy): Eukaryota > Viridiplantae > Streptophyta > Magnoliopsida > Santalales > Viscaceae > Viscum > Viscum album. The sequence goes on from OY728130.1 coordinate 512,955,384, forward strand.
TCTATAATATTATTCACCTCCTTATTCTTAATTATTTTAGGAGTCTTCAATTTTCTAAACTTTTTAAGTGAATGTTCTAACCTTTTATAAACTCTCATCTTCTGGAGAATTTTTTTTAGGTGATTATGATTCGTCTTTCTTGATCAACCTACTTATCTTATTCCCAATAAACTTATTTTTATATTTTTTGGATGACTTTTTTTCCTTAGAACTTTTGTTTCACTTCTTCCATCAATGTTTTTCATCAGAATCATCTTGATATTATTCAACTTTATTCTTAGGAAAAATCATATAGAAGTGTCCAATTCCACCACACTCAAAACATTTGATAAGAATTTTACCTCCATACATTACTCTTCCTCTATAGTAGTTCTTAGAGATAAGAGACACAATTTTATTATTCAAATCATCATCCTCATTATCTTCATAATCATAAGGATCAACATTTTCAACATATTGAATTTTAATATTTCTCATAGTTTCAAAATAAATTTTATCTTTCATCTTCTTTTTGAACATAAGATCTTTTCATATTTCATAAGAAATAATAAATTTATGTAATTCATCAAGAGATAAATCATATTTATCTTTTAAATAGGAAATTTTAGAATAAAATATCTCCAAAAAAGTTACTCATAAGTTTCTTCATTATTGTTGAATCTTCTGGAACTTATCTAAATCATCTGATATTGAAAAAAATTTCATTTACCCTAGTAAATTATTCATCAATAGTTTCTTCATCTCTCATTATTATTGATGTGAACCATGTTGAAGGCACTGAGTTGATTACCCGAGTGGAGGAGTTGGATTGGAAAGGCCCAATGATACATGGGAGATTAAAGAGGTTGAATACAACAATGGGCACCCACTCACTTCATTAAAGGCCCAATGGATCTTTCCTTACCTAGATGGAGAAAATGGTCCTATTATCTCACTTATTCAAACCCAAAAATGATGTTTAAAGCTTTTCCCACATGGTTTCATGAATTTGGCATCCTTTCCCGCATGGAGGATTCTAGAAATGGCATATTTGGACACCAAAGTCAAATCTGGTGGGCTATGAACTCAATGTCAAATCCAGTGGGCTATAGTTGGAAAGTTGTGTGCCACTTTTCCAAAAAGTCTTTGGCAGACTTTATCTTTTTGAATTTAAGGGAACAAAGTATTTTAGCCTTTATAACTTTAGGTTATTAGACCCTTGACTATTGTACCACCCCCTTACACTACTACAAAAACAGTCTTTATCAGTGCTCAAAACGGGCTTTATTAGTGCTAAAAAAGCTTTGTAAAGCTCGGCGCTGATAAAGGGGGTACCCTTTATCAACACTTATTGAGAACTGATAAAGGGGTACTTTATCAGCGCTAAAAAATCTCTGATAAAACAACCCTTTATCAGCACTAAAAGAGCATTGATAAATGCGTATTTTATCAGCGCTCCTTTAGCGCTGATAAATGCCATGTCTGCTGCTACGAAAAAATCTGCAGCAGCACACCCGAACACCGGCAAAAAAATTCAACATCTCAATAAGATAATTAGAGAAAGTATACCCATACAAAATTAACACATAAATCATAATATAATTAGACCAAGTATACCCATACAACAAGTATACCCATACATCATTAACACATAATTCATAAGTTAATTAAGTACATAAAGAATTCAATTCAGAATTCAGGGGGTTGGGGGGTTGTTCAAGAGTTTGGGGTGGCTTTCCAAGGGGGGGTAGGGGGTGTATGGGTGTATGGTGGTGTCTGGGGGGGATTTCTAAGGGGTGGTCTGGTGTCTAGGGTGTTGAGGGGGCTTTACAGGGGGTGGGGGTGTCCAGAGGGGTGGGGGTGTCCAGGGGGTGGGTTGGTGTCCAGGGGGCGGGGGCGGTCCAGGTGGTTGGTGGGGTTGACTCTTACACATAAAAAAGGACCAATGGATTGTTCTTATAAAATATCAACACAATATGAATGCGTTTGGTCAGATTTCCGCAGGTCAGTTGTTGTTTTCACTTAAAATTGTGTCCATTTTAAACCAAAGAGAGACCCTTTGAGTGATACCGGCCACAATGTGCCTCAAATTGAGGTGGGGATGACTTTTACATGTCACAAATGACCCTTGGATCATTCTCCTAAATGATAAACACAATTCGAATGTGTTTAGTTAGATTTTCATAGGTCAATTGTTGTTTTCACTTAAAATTGTGTCCATTTTAAACAAAAGAGAGACCCTTTGAGTGGTACCAGCCAAACCGTGCCTCATATTGAGGTAGGGTTGACTTGTACATGTCATAAAGGACCCATAGATCATTATTATAAAATATTAAGACAATACGAATGCATTTGTTTGGATTTCCGTAGGTCAGTTGTTGTTTTCACTTAAAATTGTATCCATTTTAAACCAAACAGAGACTCTTTGAGTGTTATCAGCCACACCGTGCCTCATATTGAGGCAGGGATTACTCTTACACATCAAAAATGACCCGTGTATCATTCTACTAAAGGATCAATACAATCTGAATGTGTTTGGTTGGATTTCCATAGGTCAGTTGTTGTTTTCACTTAAAATTGTGTCCATTTTAAACAAAAGAGAGACCCTTTGAGTGGTACTGGCCACAACGTGCCTCGGATTGAGGCAGGGTTGATTCTTACACATCACAAAGGACCCATGGATCATTCTTATAAAATATCAAGATAATCCAAATGCGTTTGGTCATATTTCCGTAAGTGAGTTGTTGTTTTCACTTAAAATTGTGTCCATTTTAAACCAAAGAGAGACCCTTTGAGTGCTACCAGACACACCTTGCCTCATATTGAGGCGGAGATGACTCTTACATGTCAAAAAGTACCCGTGGATCGTTATCCTAAAGGATCAACACAATCCTAATGAGTTTGGTCAGATTTCCGTAGGTCAGTTGTTGTTTTCACTTAAAATTGTGTCCATTTTAAACAAAAGAGAGACCCTTTGAGTGGTACCGGCCACACCGTGCCTCGTATTGAGGTGAGGATGACTTGTAAACATCAAAAAGGACCCATGGATCGTTCTTATAAAATATCAAGACAATATGAATGCGTTTGGTTGGATTTTCATAGGTCAGTTGTTGTTTTCAATTAAAATTGTGTCCATTTTAAACAAAAGAGAGACCCTTTGAGTGATATCAGTCACATCGTGCCTCGGATTGAGGAGGGGATGACTTTTACACGTCATAAAGGACCCTTATATCATTCTCCTAAAGTATCAACACAATCCGAATGTGTTTGGTCAAATTTCCATAAGTCAGTTGTTGTTTTCACTTAAAATCGTGTCCATTTTAAACAAAATTGAGACCCTTTGAGTGGTACCAGCCACATCATGCCTCCGATTGAGCCAGGGTTGACTCTTACATGTCAAAAAGGACCCTTGGATCGTTATTATAAAATATCAAGGAAATCATAATGCGTTTGGTCATATTTTCATAGGTCAGTTGTTGTTTTCAATTAAAATTGTGCCCATTTTAAACAAAAGAGATACCCTTTGAGTGATTGCGGTCACACCGTGCCTCATATTGAGGCAGGGTTGACTTTTACATGTCAAAAAGGACCCGTTTATTATTCTCCTAAAGTATCAACACAATCTGAATGCATTTGGATGGATTTCCATAGGTCAGTTGTTGTTTTCACTTAAAATTGTGTCCATTTAAAACAAAATAGAGACCCTTTGAGTGATACTGGCCACATCGTGCCTCTTATTGAGGCTTAGTTGACTTTTACATGTCACCAAGGAACTTTTTATAGTTATCCTAAATAATAAACACAATCTGAATTCATTTGGTCAGATTTTTATAGGTCAGTTTTTTTTCACTTAAAATTGTGTCCATTTTAAACAAAATAGAGACCCTTTGAGTGATACCGGCCACATCGTGCCTCTTATTGAGGAAGGGTTGACTCTTACACATCACCAAGGACCCTTTTATCATTCTTATAAAATATCAATGCAATCTGAATGCTTTTTGTCAGATTTTCATAGGTCAGTTGTTGTTTTCAATTAAAATGGTGTCCATTTTAAACAAAAGAGAGACCCTTTGAGTGCTACCGGCCACAACGTGCCTCAGATTGAGGCAGGAATGACTATTAAATGTTAAAAAGACCTGTGGATATTTATCCTAAAGTATCAACACAATACGAATGGGTTTGTTTGGATTTTCATAGGTCATTTGTTGTTTTCACTTAAAATTGTGTCCATTTTAAACAAAAGAGAGACCCTTTGAGTGGTACCGGCCACACCGTGCCTCAGATTGAGGAGGGGTTGACTCTTACACATCATAAAGGACCCATGGATCATTTTTATAAAATATCAAGACAATCCTAATGCCTTTGGTCAGATTTCCGTAGGTCAGTTTTTGTTTTCAATTAAAATTGTGTCCATTTTAAACCAAAGAGAGACCCTTTGAGTGATAGCGGTCACACTATGCCTCGGATTGAGGCGGGGATGACTTTTACAGGTCAAAAAGTACCCGTGGATCGTTCTCCCAAAGTATTGACTCAATCTGAATGCGTTTGGTTTGATTTCTATAGGTCAGTTGTTGTTTTCACTAAAAATTGTGTCCATTTTAAACAAAAGAGAGACCCTTTGAGTGGTACCGGCCACACTGTGCCTTGTATTGAGGCGAGGATGACTCGTACACATCACAAAGGACCCGTCTATCATTCTTATAAAAGATCATGACAATCCAAATGCGTTTGGTCAGATTTTCATAGGTCAGTTGTTGTTTGCAATTAAAATTGTGTCCATTTTAAACAAAAGAGAGACCCTTTGAGTGATAGCGGTCACACCATGCCTCAAATTGAGGTGGGGATGAATCATACATGTCAAAAGGACCTGTGGATTGTTATCCTAAAGTATCAACATAATCCGAATGTGTTTGGTTGGATTTTTGTACGTCAGTTGTTGTTTTCACTTAAAATTGTGTCCATTTTAAACAAAAGAGAGGCCCTTTGAGTGGTTCAGCATTCTTGCATGTTGCTGGTGCATATCATCTATTAAAATAGGAAAATGACTCATTGGATAAAGGATGTTTTATTTAATAACAATTACAATTTTCCTACGAACATTTACATACAACAATATTTCATCTTTTGATCCCCTTAACCCCTCTCAAAAATGACAACCAATTGTACATGTCCCCAAGTCAGATCTTCATTGTATTTGTGTACAATATGCCATCAGGTATATGGCCCACTTTTTTTTTAAAACATCTATATCGTCTTGTGAGTATGAATCTTTTCGGAATTCAGAGTAGTACTGCAAAATATAAAAATAAATAATTAATATATAAATTAAACGAACTATTATTTTTTTTTGAAAATACCTCTTTAGGGATGCTAGTTTGTTGATGAAAAATGATCTCTTTCATAAATTTACAAACATAATAACCGCAATCATTATCGTTTGTTTGTTTTGGACACTACAAAAAAATGATCATTAAGAGAATAAGTAACCTGTGTTGAGATGTGTTTTGATAGTGAAGTTTTATTATATATACCCTAATATTTTTCTAGACGTAGTACTTGCTTGACTCCTTATGCTTAGCCCCTGTCCTCATTCCTTTTTTTAGATGATAATGATACACCACCCTATCATAACATAATCCTCAGTAAAATATAATATAAATTATATTACTTGATTTTTAGACCTAAAACGTAAGATGTAGTGTCTTACAGATTCAAAAACTCCATCATGTGTGGTCAGTTTGATGGATATCTTTGCTTTGAATCTAGAAAATAAATCTTTGGAGTATCCAAGTTCACTACAATTAGCAACCAATGTTTCCTAAAAACACAAAAAGGAATAATAAAATAAGTGAAAATATAATTGATATGCTTGAATCGTAGAGTTTTACCCCTCCATGGTTGGTATTAGGAAGAGTCTGTCATCCGTAATCTTGCTTTCAAATGTTTTCGGCAAGCTGTTCACTATTGCATCCCTTTTTGATGGCTCTAATTTTGTTAGGTGTGTTGATGTGGTATAAGGAATAACAAGTCCAAATCTTGGCTCATGGGAAAATTCCTTCAACTGTTTTTCATAAATTCGTATGTCAATAATATAAAATGCATTTAGTCATAATTTTCACATTAGATCAGCTTTTAGAAAATCAATTCATGGAAACATACCTCATATATACATTTACAACTGTGACACCTAGCTAATCATTTTCAAGGATATCATTTACATTTTCATCAGCAATGAAATCTTGACTTTCTTCTCCATATATATTCTCTTCTAAAACCACTATATGACTATTACCATCTTTTAGCTTCATATCCACATGAGTCTTCAATGCTAGTAAATGTGGATAGAGAACAGGTGGTGTTATTGTGCTTTCATTAGCTCCTTGGGATCGGTTGGTTGATCCTTTAGATGTTTTTGAGCCAACGTTTGTCACCCCCTTCCCTTTCTCCGTCTATAACAACAATCATTGGTTCGGACCCTTTTTTCATTAATTATTAAAGGTTTATCTTGAAAAAAAGGAAATAAATACCTCTTTGTCTTCATGTACTCTTACAAGTTGTGATGTTCATACAATGAATGTCCCAATAGCCTTTTTGACCATATGAATATCATCATCATCAAGTGGAATAGGTAGCTCTGCATTTGGCTCATGAGATACAGTAATTGTCACTTTCAGATGATCTTTTGAAAGTGGTCTATTATGAAACGTGGCATCTGGGATATTGAACATTGTATCCCTCTCTACAAGGTGATAGGTAGGTGTTGAAAAATATAAATCACAATAATTATCACCCTATAGAAGATCAGTGCATAAAAATTATCAGTGTTTATCTGATTTACATTTCATGGGAACAATTATTAGAATATTGATTACCACGGCTAAGACAGTTCTTTGAGGGGAATGGATCCCCTCAAAGCTGGTGGGGGGTGGGGCAGGATGTTCATGCCACTAGTGTAGAAAATGTTTTTTACATCGGTCATTTTTTATTTTTTATGTTGGTTTTTAGCCGACATTAATACGGACGATGTTATAAATATTGTTGTTTATGTCGGTTATTTAAAAACCGATGTAAAAAACATAACATCGTGGTGTTTATCACATCAGTTATTAATTAACTGATGTGTAAAAACTAGGGGGGTTTATCACTTCGGTTATTATATAACCGACGTGATAAACCAATGCGGGGGTGTTTATCATGTCTGTTATATAATAACCGAGCTGATAAACCATTTCCCAGGCCTTTATCACATCGTTTATTATATAACGGAGGTGATAAAACAATGCGGGGGATGTTTATCACATTGGTTATTTAATAACCAATGTGATAAACCCCTGGGATACTGTTTATCACGTCGGTTATATAATAACCAACATGATAAACCAGTCCAAGGGGGGTTTTATCACGTTGGTTATTTAATAAATGATGTGATAAACCATTCCACAGGTGTTTATCACGTCAGTTATTCAAATAACTGATGTGATAAACCCTTCCCCATTCCTTTATCACGTCGGTTATAAAATAACCAATGTGGAAGACCAATTTTTTTAAATGGAATTCAGTCCTCTTCTCTCCCCAGAAACAACCAGAAACTGAATCAAGAATTCTTACCACAAAAACAGAAGTAGACCAAAACAATAACCAAAGAAAAATTAAGCATTTACATTGATAAAATTTAAAACTTACCCCATTGGACAACCCCCCACCACCCCCTGAATAGCCCCCCCCCCCCCCCCCCCCCTCACCCCACCGGACAACCCCCACCACACCCCTGAACTGCCCCTCGACCCCCTGGACAGCCCCAAACACCCCGAGATAACCCCCCCCCCCACCCTCATGTATACCCCCCCCCCCCCACACACCCTAGACAGCACTCCCACACCCCTGTAAAGCCCCCCCCCCCCACCCCCTCACCCCACTGGACAGCCCCCACTACACCCCTGGACTGCCCCGACCCCCTGGACAGCCCTAAACACCCCTGGACAACCCCCCCCCCCCCCCACCCTCATGTATACTCCCCACCCCCTATATAGCACTCTCACACCCCTGGATATCCCTCCCACACCCCTGAAACAGACCAAAAAGTTACCAAAAACAAACCAGAACCCCCTCAACCCACTGTACTACCCCCACCACACCCCTGGACAACCCCCCACACCCATGGATATCACCACCACCACCTAGAAATCCCCCCACCCTCCTGTATACCCCCCCCCCCCACCCCCTGAACAGCACTCCCACACCCCTAGACAGCACTCCCACACCCCTGAAACAGACCAAAAAGTTGCCAAAAACAGACCAGAACCCCCTCAACCCACTGGACAGCCCCAACCACACCCCTAGACACCCCACCACACCCCTAGACACCCCCCCCCCACACCCCTGAACTTCCCCCCCCATCCCCTAGACAGCCCCCAACACCCCTAGACAACCCCCCACCACCACTACCCTTGGACACCCCCCCCCCCACCCCTGGACTTCCCCACCACCCCCTGGACAGCCCCCCACACCCTCGGACACCCCCCCCCCCCACACACACACACACCATTGGACTGCCCCACCCCCCACCCCCTGTACAGCCCCCAACAACCCTATAAACCCCCACCCCCACCCCACCCCACCCTCCTGGACTTCCCCACCACCCCCTGGACAGCCCCCCCCCCCCCCTCACCTCACTAGACAGCCCCCACCACACCCCTGGACACCCCCCCCCCACCCCTGGACTGCCCCCCGACCCCCTGGACATCCCCCCACACCCCTGGACATCCCCATCACCCCTGGATATCCCCCCACACCCCTGGACAACCCCCCCCCCCACCCTCCTGTATACCCCCCCACCCCCTGGACAGCACTCCTATACCACTGGACAGCCCTCCCACACCCCTGAAACAGACCAAAAAGTTACCAAAAATAGACTAGAACCCCCTCACCCCACTGGACTTCCACCACCACACCCCAGGACACCCCCACCCCCTGGAAACCCCCCCCCCCCCCACCCCACCCTCCTGGACACCCCCCCCCCACCCCACGCTCCTGTACACCCCCTCAGGGGGCACGCCACTGGAGGTACTCATCACTCCCACATGCGAAGCTTGAGCTCTCAAAATGTTTCACATGTGGGAGTGATGAATACCTTCTAGCGGCATTTAGTCCCCCGAGGGATGGAATCGCCTCCTCTCCCACCCCCTGTACTGCCCCCCCCCCCCACCCCACTGGACACCCCCCCCCCCCACCCCACTGGACAGCCCTCCCACACCCCTGGAAACCCCCCTCACCCCACAGGACACCCCCACACCCCTAGACATCCTCCCACTCCCTTGGACAGCCCTTCCACCCTCCTGGAAACGCTCTCACCCCTGGACACCCCCCCACCCCACTGAACACCCCCCCACACACCCTTGGAACCCCTCCCCCCTAGACCAAAATCCATACCAGAAAAACCATCATAAGTATACCAAAACAAAACGTATAGAAAAATTAAACATTCACATATATAACATTCAAAACTTACACTGTCAACTTCAAAAAAAACTAAATCCAACCTAAACGACTTCCAAATACACAATTACAACGACGATATTCAAAATTACATTTTACACTACAAGCAACTAAAATTCAATCAAACCTGTAAAATAATTTTACCACTCCACTTGTAAGTGTTTTGATGTATTAAGAAGTATAGGGTTTAGGTTCATCAAATAGATACAAATGAAAAGGATAGTAGTAAACGTGTATAATGAATAAATCAAATTGAAATATCATGGCAAAGTTTAAAAGGAAATCTTACCAGGTCAAAGTTCACAACTGTCCCAGTTGTTATTATTTCATACATAAATCTTAATATATAATATCTTCATTTGATGATGCCTTTTTGTTCATGAAAATTCTGTTTGAATGAGTGTAAATTTAATATATTATTTAATATAATAAATCAAAAAGTAAAAATTATAAATGGATATTTACCTTTGCATTTACATATTTGATCTTTGCACTCCTTTTCTTTGTGTTTTTTCAAAATTAGACCCATACCCTGTTAGAAAATATTAAGAATGGGGTAAATTTAAAATTCATTATAATATATAAAACTATTGAGAAATTGAAACTTAATTTTTCAATATATTCTTAAAACTTTCCTGCACATCATTATGGACAGAGCATATCCAATAAAGTGTTTTATCCCTTGGGAAAAAACCCCTAACATCCAATGATCACTGATAAAAGAAAATTTAAGGTTAGTGGTTTTTTATGTTAAAAGATAATGAACTCTTTGAGAGAGATGTGTTTCATAACTCTCACAAAAAGGCATCATCCAACATTGTGTGACTATATTCTATTCAAGTCTTTCAGTAATATAAATCATTCTTTGTTCCTCATCCAATGCACATGCTTTAGGGGAAATCAATTGTGGGTCCATGAATCCATATACATCTGTCAGATCATTCCTCTTACAAATGTTGAAAAGATACCTAATACAAAATAGGCATAAGTATACATTTTTAATTAATATAACGCAGGGAAAATTTGTTAAGACTTACATGGAAAAAATTTGCACCACGTTGATGCCCAACTTATCTCCAGTAACAATCTCCATGATATCAGTTTTCATAATCCCCACAGTTATTGCACGTCCACAAAAATGAGCTTCCATTGGAAACTCATAATGACCCACCAACAAATTTTAATATCTTGACAATTTGTCAAGACTAATAGAATCTGTATCTGATGTTATAGCCATTTTTCTTTGTTATTGTCTATACAGTATTTCTTTACCTTTGAAGTATTCTTGTAAAAATAAATATAAAAATATATTAGTTTTCAAATGATAAAAAAACTTTAATAAAAAAATAAAATAAAAGATATAACATTCATACCTCTATGGTAATGAGTCGAAGAAGTCTGGATGGACAAATTAAAAAATGGCCGATACTATGTCCAATTGTCATCACCTCATCTGTAGGTAATGGTACTCGAGCTAATCTGTCTATAATATCCTGTATAGTGACCCTCTGATTCTCTACCTCTAATTGTTGATGATGAACTGTATCTCCTATACAATATACCAACCCATATGCAACTATATGATGTTGAGGATCATCAACATATAACTCGCAATAAGTAGGAAGTTGAGGCGGAAGAGTAGGTTAAAAAATGGGGACCGCAAGCTGAGGTGGGGGAGTGGGAGCTACTGGCAGAGGTGGAGGATAAATAATGGGGTCTATAGGGGGAGGTGGAGGAGTGGGAGCTGCAGTCTGAAATTGTCTTTTCATGTTTGCAAACATAGACCGTACTAACGCTCTAATATTTTCCTCCATCGTCGCATTAATATTATGAACTTCAGCCTCCAAGTATTTTATTTTTTATAAACACCCTCAATGTTAGAATTTGAAGAACGTGTCAACACTTTTCTTACCGATACACCTGTTGGATATCCTCTTACACGACCAGGATGTTCGGGATTTCCCAATGCTACAGATAAAATATTTTTCCTCCCAGTAGCTTTAAATGCCCCCTCTAAGCTCTGATCCTCAAGAGAGTCCTATATTAATTAATTGAACATTTCTATAATGATTGAAATTATATGAAGAAAATAGTTAACTTAAATAAATAAAATAGATATCTTACAATCATATCAGCTACAATTCTCGATTCTTCCAAAAGATATTTCCCTTTTTTCCCATTCGAGCTCTCTTCCATTTTTCATGTCTAAATGGAGGGGATGAAGGGGACACCTCTCCAGATCTTGAAGACTCATCTCTTAGTTTTTGAAATTTTTCTGCCATCATTTGTTCTTCCAAAAATTCATACCCTCTCCGAGATAAACTATGGGGGTATATATTTTTATATTGGATCTCCTGATGATCTTTCCTTGTTTGGTGTAAATTAAGAATAATAAATCATTAACAGAACATTAATAAGATCATTTATATAAGAAATCTTATAAAAGTTTACATTTCCCTTACCAAAAATGACTCTTTTCTTATACTTTCAACAAACTTTCTCCATGTGTCTTCATCTATAAAAGGATATATACGAAATGGATTGTCATGACTCCTATGACCAAAAATGAAATCATATGAGAGGGTTGATTTGAAATCCCTCCATCTCCTAGAAGCCATCGATAATAATTTCTTCCTGACTCCTCTAGTGTCAGGAATATCAAATGTCATCTGATAAAGAAGAGGTTAAACATATTATATATACTAGAAACATTTAAAGAATAGTCAAAAAATATCAAAAGATCATACCAAAATCGTCTCCCACAACTGAGATATTATCGCTTTATCCACACTTCTCCAGTCATCATACAAAATGATTACTTTTCTCTTATCTTGAGTTGATACAAAACTCTACAAATATTTTTCATTTGGACCTCTTGGAATATCATCATCATCAAACTCAACGAGTATCCTCTGATCCTGTGTATGGGCAAGTTCTAATTTTGGTAAACATGTGCACCCATGTTTACCAACTCTTGAACTCTTTGTTGTAATAGGAGCACATGAGAAAGATTGGGGAACATTAAGAGGAGGATGTGAATGTTTCTCCCTATAGGTATGACCAATATGCTCATCTCCAGAATCATGTGGTTGATCAACTGAATAATATGTCATTATCCTTCATATCAAAATAACAAACATTAGTTCACAAATATACAAATTCAAATATTTTAATACTAATGTAATCAAAAAATAGAAAATTTTACTAAGTTACGTAATAGTAAACATTGTTAATATGGTAAGCATGTTAAAAAATGGTCAAGATGGTCAAGATGGTCAAGATGGTAAACATGGTAAACATGGTAAACATGGTAAACCTGGTAAACCTGGTAAACATGGTAAAGTAATTTTCACTGAACAAAAATAATAGATATATAATTCATGTAATAGTAAACATGATAAAGTAAACTAAAAAAAATTAAAACAAACAAAAACTTATACTTATTTTGTTTTAATACATGTTTTAATAAAGAAAAAACTTACAATATCTAACATTTTATGAAAAAAATAAATGTAAACAAGAAATAAACATATGTTACCTATAATTTTAGGAATGTACAAATGGATTGTTTTCCCAAATTCCTTCTTCGTGATCGTTCCTTATGGCACAAACCATGTCTTAAACATGCTCATCATTATGTTTTGTTAATATTTCCATGGAAGTAGGGATCTCACATAAATCAGAATCTTCATCAATTTCATCCTCACCAACATATTGTTTTCCCTTATAAAACAACATCCCACCGCATATCTGATTGATCTACTACATAGAAAATTTGTTTTTCATGTGTTTCCATTATAAAAGAATCACTTGTGTCTTCCAATCCATTCATATTAACAAGTGTCATTCCAAATTCATCATGTCTGACATGGTTTTTACCAATAAACCATTTACAGTTAAAAACAAGAACTTTAATTTCAAAGTAATAAACCTCCCATATGTCTTCAATCACTCCATAATATGAACTGGATACAGAAATTGGGTTTTTTCCCTTAGCACTCTAAAAATGCATTGCTTCTACAAACACCAATACACCACTATTCTGAACTGCACTTCTGTTGTCCTAAGCTTTCGTATGAAATGTAAAGCCATTAATGTCATAACTGGACCATGTTATCACATTTAAACATAGACCACCCACTATCCATGTTAATGTTTATGATACATCTGATCTACCAAGAAAGGTATTTTTAAACCATGACAAAAATGTTTTGTTGTTCTCATTAAAAATCCACATTTCTTTCTTCTTTGGATAACATTGTTTCAACTCATTAATATGCAATGTGATATACGTTTGAGCATTAGCTATGTTATTCAAGATGTATGATTCTAACTTTTTCATTTGTTCAGCTGAAAATGATTTGAATTTCAAGCCACGAATCCCCTTTCCCTCATTATTAACTCGTTCATGGTGAGATGGAGGCAAACCTATGTGCTGCGCTGCAGCCAAGTAGCTCGTACAAAACTCTGCAACCTCCTCAGAAATATACTTTTCAATAATGGAGGCTTCAGGTCGATATGGATTCTTAACATACCCCTTAAATATTTTCATATACCTTTCAAAAGGATACATCCAAAGAAGATATATAGGTCCACAAAGCTTTATTTCTCGAACCAGATGAATCATTAAATGCACCATTATATCAAAAAAAGTTGAAGTAAAATACATTTCCAATTGACAAAGTATAAAAATTGCATCCTTTTTCAAAATGTTCAAAGCATTCACATCAATCGCCTTATTACAAATTGAATTGAAAAAATAACACAGCTTCATTATAGTCTTTATAACATGGATGGGAAATATTCCACACAATGAAACTGGTAGAATTTGTTTCATCATGATGTGACAATCATGTGATTTCATACCTATCAACTTCAAGTCCTTCAATGAGACAAAAAGTTTTACATTTTAAGAATAACCTTGAGGCACTTTGATATCATGAATACACTGACAAAAGCTAATTTTCTCCCTCTTCGATAATGTATGACAAGTCAGGGGAAGAAATGTTCGTCTTCCTTTAGGAGTGGGATCTAAATCCAAACTTATTCTCATTGATAGTAAGTCTAATCTTGCATTCAACCCATCTTTTGTCTTTCCTTTAATATCTAACAATGTTCCAATCAATCAATCATATATATTATTCTCCACGTACATGAAATAAATATTATATTTAACTTCATGATATCTCCAATATGGTAGCTCAAAAAATATTGACCTTTTCTTCCAAATATGTCTATCATTACTAGATTTTTGTGTCTTTCCCAATGTCACATCAAGGTTTTTCACCCTCTCAAAATACCGATTAGGGGATAAAGGTTTTGGAGCAATATCAAATTCGTGTGTGCCATTGAATGCCTTTTTTAGTCTTCTATAAGGGTAATCCATAGGAAAAAACTTTCGATGACCCATGTACATTGTTTTACTCCCATGATGAAATTGACAATATGACGTCTATTGTTCATAAATTGGACATGCTTTATGCCCTTTAACACTGTATCCAGATAAATTTCCATATGCTGGGAAGTCATTTATAGTAAACAAAAGGACTACATGCAGTTGAAAATATTCCATTTTATAAGAATCATACTCCCTAATACCATCAGCCCATAAAAGTTTCAAATCATCAATCAATGGTGACAAGTAAATATCAATATCATTATCGGGTTGCTTCGGACCAGAGATCATTATACTCAACATGAAATATTTGCGCTTCATACAAACTTCAGGAGAGAGGTTGTAAATTACCAATAAAACAGGCCATAAACTATGTGTGCTGCTGAGGGTTCAGTATGGATTCATTCCATTTGTGCACAACCCTAGTTTGAGATTTATAATTTCATTTCCAAATGTAGAATATTGCTCATCAATTTTCTTCCATTGTGGACAATCATCTGGATGACGTATTTTTCCATCACATAACCGCTCATCAACATGTTATCTTAACCTTTTTGAATCAAGTGAATTAGAAAATGAACGTTTGAAACGATGAATTATAGGAAGATTGAACATCCCCAAACAATAATGGGTTAAATGACTAAATGATGTGACTCATGTCAATAAGGTGCACATTCCTTTTTGGGAGCATGTCTGATTAGAACTCCACAGTTAAGCGTGCTTGGCCTGGAGTAGTGATCAGGATGGGTGACCTTCTGGGAAGTTTCTCAGGGTGTGTGTGAGTGAGGACAAAGCACATTGGAAAAGACATGTGTTGGCATGTGGGGACAATCATTAGTCAGATGACTCGTTCGGGCATGTGGGTGGACCCTGGGGTGGGTCCCACGTGTCTGCGGGGGCAACTGGTGGAACCTGGTAGGCCAGAACCCGACGGTCATGTTAAGGCAGGGTGGATGTGCTGTCACTGGGACCCAGTTGTCACATTTGGTATCAAAGGTGGTACCCAGCCTTAAGTGTGGTGCACTACCTGGGTTGAGATGTAGGGCCCACAATGACGGCGTTGTGCTCTAAAGGGGGGGTGATTGTAACATCCCCAAATGATAATTGGTTAAATGACTAAATGATGTGACTCATGTCAACAAGGTGCACCTTTCTTTTCGGTAGCCTGTTTGATTAGAACTCCATAGTTAAGCATGATTGTCCTGGAGTAGTGATCAGGATGGGTGGCCTTATGGGAAGTTTCTCAGGGTGTGTGTGAGTGAGGACAAAGCACATTGGAAAAGACATGTGTTGGCATGTGGGGACAATGTTAAGGCGGGGTGGTTGTGCTGTCACTAGGACCCAGTTGTCACATTTGGTATCAAAGGTGGTACCCAGCCTTAAGTGTGGTGCACTACCTGGGTTGAGATGTAGGGCCCACAACGAGGGCGTTGTGCTATAAAGGGGGGGTGATTGTAACATCCCCAAATGATAATGGGTTAAATGACTAAATGATGTGACTCATGTCAACAAGGTGCACCTTCCTTTTCGGGAGCCTGTCTGATTAGAACTCCATAGTTAAGCGTGCTTGGCCTGGAGTAGTGATCAGGATGGGTGACCTTCTGGGAATTTTCTCCGGGTGTGTGTGAGTGAGGACAAAGCACATTGGAAAAGACATGTGTTGTCCTGTGGGGACAATCATTAGTCAGATGACTCATTCAGGCATATGGGTGGACCCTAGGGTGGGTCCCACGTGTCTGCGGGGGCAACTGGTGGAACCTGGTAGGCCAGGACCCGACGGCCATGTTAAGGCGGGGTGGTTGTACTGTCACTGGGACCCAGTTGTCACATTTGGTATCAAAGGTGGTATCCAGCCTTAAGTGTGGTGCACCGCCTGGGTTGAGATGTAGGGCCCACCACGAGGGCATTGTGCTCTAATGGGGGGGTGATTGTAACATCCCCAAATGATAAAGGGTTAAATGACTAAATGATGTGACTCATGTCAAAAAGGTGCACCTACCTTTTCGGGAGCCTGTCTGATTAGAACTCCATAGTTAAGCGTGCTTGGCCTAGAGTAGTGATCAGGATGGGTGACGGCCATGTTAAGGCGGGGTGGTTGTGCTGTCACTAGGACCCAGTTGTCATATTTGGTATCAAAGGTGGTACCCAGCCTTAAGTGTGGTGCACTGCCTGGGTTGAGATGTAGGGCCCACAACGAGGGCATTGTTCTCTAAAGGGGTGTGATTGTAACATCCCCAAATGATAAAGGGTTAAATGACTAAATGATGTGACTCATGTCAACAAGGTGCACCTACCTTTTCGGGAGCATGTCTGATTAGAACTCCATAGTTAAGTGTGCTTGACCTAGAGTAGTGATCGGGATGGGTGACCTTCTGGGAAGTTTCTCAGGGTGTGTGTTTGTGAGGAAAAAGTACACTAGAAAGGACATGTTTTGGCCTGTGGGGACAATCATTAGTCAGATGACCCGTTCGGGCATGTGGGTGGACCTTGGGGTGGGGCCCACGTGTCTGCGGGGGCAACTGGTGGAACCTGGTAGGCCAGGACCTAACGGCCATGTTAAGTATGCTTGGCCTAGAGTAGTGATCAGGATGGGTGACCTTCTAGGAAGTTTCTCAGGGTGTGTGTTTGTGAGGAAAAATCACATTGGAAAGGACATGTTTTGGCCTATGGGGACAATCATTAGTCAGATGACCCATTCGGGCATGTGGGTGGACCCTGGGGTGGGGCCCACGTGTCTACGGGGGCAACTGGTGGAACCTGGTAGTCCAGGACCTGACGGCCATGTTAAGGCGGGGTGATTATAACATCCCCAAATGATAAAGGGTTAAATGACTAAATGATGTGACTCATGTCAACAAGGTGCACCTTCCTTTTCGGGAGCCTGTCTGATTAGAACTCCACATTTTTGGGAGCCTTTCTGATTAGAACTCCACAGTTAAGCGTGTTTGGCTTGGCCTGGAGTAGTGATTAGGATGGGTGACCTTCTGGAAAGTTTCTCAGGGTGTGTGTCAGTGAGGAAAAAGCACACTGGAAAGGACATGTGTTGGCCTATGGGGATAATCATTATCCAGATGACCCGTTCGAGCATGTTGGTGGACGCTGGGGTGGGCCCCACATGTCTGCGGGGGCAACTGGTGGAACCTGGTAGGCCAGGACCCGACAGCCATGTTAAGGTGGGGTGGTTGTGCTGTCACTGGGACCTAGTTGTCACAAAGATACCAAAATAACTTTAAAGGGATATTTGTAATCTCTATATCAGCCTGTGATTTTTCTTTCACCTTATACCATGATTTCCCACATTTAGGACACTCTGACAGAAATTCATATTCCTTCCTATATATAATACAGTCATTCGAACAGGCATGTATTTTTTTGTATCCCAATCCCATTTGGAATAATATTTTCTTGGCCTTATAATGTGAATCTGGAAGATCATTATCTTTTGGAAGAATGTATTTCATCAATTGTAGCAGCTCTGTAAAACTTTTGTCACTCCATCCATGTTTTGCCTTCAGGTTAATCAATCTTAACACCACCGACAAAACCGTTAAATCTATACAACCAGGATATAATGATTTTTCAGCATCACCATATAGACGTGAAACTGTCGGTTCTATCTCAATTTTTTCTACTGCAATATCACGAATCATTTCTTCAATTCCATCAGAGTTACCATCTTGCAAATCATCATCATCAGTGACATTCCGTCCAGTTTCACCATGCCAAATCCAAGGGCTGTAACTTGGATTAAAACCATGACAAATCAGATGATATTTTATCTCTCTACTCTTCAACTTCTTCATATTCAAACATTTCAGGCATGGATAGAAAAAAAATGTCACTACTTAGAACATTTTATTTAGCAAATTCCAAAAAGGCATCAACACCTTCCTCGTATTCATTAGTCAGATGACCCGTTCGGGCATGTGGGTGGACCTTGGGGTGGGGCCCACGTGTCTGCGGGGGCAACTGGTGGAACCTGGTAGGCCAGGACCTAATGTCCATGTTAAGTATGCTTGGCCTAGAGTAGTGATCAGGATGGGTGACCTTCTAGGAAGTTTCTCAGGGTGTGTGTTTGTGAGGAAAAATCACATTGGAAAGGACATGTTTTGGCCTATGGGGACAATCATTAGTCAGATGACCCATTCGGGCATGTGGGTGGACCCTGGGGTGGGGCCCACGTGTCTACGGGGGCAACTGGTGGAACCTGGTAGTCCAGGACCTGACGGCCATGTTAAGGCGGGGTGATTGTAACATCCCCAAATGATAAAGGGTTAAATGACTAAATGATGTGACTCATGTCAACAAGGTGCACCTTCCTTTTCGGGAGCCTGTCTGATTAGAACTCCACATTTTTGGGAGCCTTTCTGATTAGAACTCCACAGTTAAGCGTGTTTGGCTTGGCCTGGAGTAGTGATTAGGATGGGTGACCTTCTGGGAAGTTTCTCAGGGTGTGTGTCAGTGAGGAAAAAGCACACTGGAAAGGACATGTGTTGGCCTATGGGGATAATCATTAGCCAGATGACCCGTTCGAGCATGTTGGTGGACGCTGGGGTGGGCCCCACATGTCTGCGGGGGCAACTGGTGGAACCTGGTAGGCCAGGACCCGACAGCCATGTTAAGGTGGGGTGGTTGTGCTGTCACTGGGACCTAGTTGTCACAAAGATACCAAAATAACTTTAAAGGGATATTTGTAATCTCTATATCAGCCTGTGATTTTTCTTTCACCTTATACCATGATTTCCCACATTTAGGACACTCTGACAGAAATTCATATTCCTTCCTATATATAATACAGTCATTCGAACAGGCATGTATTTTTTTGTATCCCAATCCCATTTGGAATAATATTTTCTTGGCCTTATAATGTGAATCTGGAAGATCATTATCTTTTGGAAGAATGTATTTCATCAATTGTAGCAGCTCTGTAAAACTTTTGTCACTCCATCCATGTTTTGCCTTCAGGTTAATCAATCTTAACACCACCGACAAAACCGTTAAATCTATACAACCAGGATATAATGATTTTTCAGCATCACCATATAGACGTGAAACTGTCGGTTCTATCTCAATTTTTTCTACTGCAATATCACGAATCATTTCTTCAATTCCATCAGAGTTACCATCTTGCAAATCATCATCATCAGTGACATTCCGTCCAGTTTCACCATGCCAAATCCAAGGGCTGTAACTTGGATTAAAACCATGACAAATCAGATGATATTTTATCTCTCTACTCTTCAACTTCTTCATATTCAAACATTTCAGGCATGGATAGAAAAAAAATGTCACTACTTAGAACATTTTATTTAGCAAATTCCAAAAAGGCATCAACACCTTCCTCGTATTCATTGCTCATTCGATGTG
Source organism: Viscum album (assembly GCA_963277665.1). NCBI lineage: Eukaryota > Viridiplantae > Streptophyta > Magnoliopsida > Santalales > Viscaceae > Viscum > Viscum album. The sequence goes on from OY728130.1 coordinate 512,975,620, forward strand.
CCGTAATGAAACTTCGACTCATTATTACCTATAACAAATATCAAAATTATAAATCTTTTTAAGATAAGACAAATATATGTTTACATGAAAAAAATCATAATTTGAATGTAAAACAATTTTTAAATATAAAACAAATCTATGAGTATTTAAAAAAATATGCTTGAATATGATTTTAAAAAGAAAATATAGTTAGATATAACAGTTTTAAATTCCATTGAATCAAAGAAAACCATGGGGCCTCCAATGGTTGATAGAAAATTGGAGAAAATGGAGTAAACCTGAGAATCAAATCAAATTTAAAATAAAAACTCAAATGGAGAAAATCACAATGTAAAGCCAATCATCACATAACAATAGGGTCAGGATAACTACGCATATTTGAAAACCAAGACATGGTCTCCCCCATAACCCATAATTTTCTCATAGTCGATGACTGGTCAAAATATATATAACCAAATAGAATCATATTGCAACACTAATATCCATGAATCAATACAATCATCATGAAATAATCTCACAAACCACGATTCAGTAGTCAATCCCAACTGACACTTATCCCCCACCCCCTTCGACACCCCCTGGACACCACCACCCCCTTGGACAACCCCCCCCCCCCCACCCCCTGGACACCACTCCCCACCCCCTTGGACACCCCTGGTAACCACCACCCCCTTGGACAACCCCCCCCCCCCCCACCCCCTGGACACCACCCCCCACCCCCTTGGACACCCCCTGGACACCACCACACCCTTGGACAGCCCCCCCCCCCCCCCCTCACCCCTCCTGGACACCCCCACCCCTCCTGGATACCACCACCCACCTCCTACCCCCTTGGACAACCCCCTGGACACCACCCAACCCTCTGGACACCCCCCCCCCCCGAACAACCCCCAAACCCTCTGGACAGGCCCCCACCCCCTTGGACAGCCCCCCCCCCCCACCCCCTTAGACGCCCCCACCCCCTTGGACCCCCCCCCCCACACACACACCCCTGGACTACCCCCCCCCCCCCCCCCCCCACCTCCATGGACACCCCCCAACCCTCTGGACAGCCCCCTGAACCCTTTGAACACCAACCCCCACCCCCTTGGACACCCCCTAGACACCACCACCCCCTTGGACAGCCCCCCATCCCTCTGGACATCCCCCCACCCCCTGGACAACCCCCCACCCCTCTAGACATCACCCCCACCCCTCTAGACAGCACCCCCCACCCCTCCTGAAGACCACCCCCACCCCCCACCCCCTTGGACACCCCCTGGACACCCCCCAACCCTCTAGACATCCCCCCAACCCTCTAGACAGCCCCCACCCCCTGGAAATCCCCCCACCCCTCTAGACAGCACCCCCCACCCCTCTGGACAGCCCCCCACCCCTCTGAACACCACCCCCCACCCCCTTGGACACCCCATGGACACCACCACCCCCTTGGAAAACCCCCCACCCCTCTGGACAGCCACCCCCCCCACCCCCTGTACAGCCCCCCACCCCTCTAGACAGCACCCCCCATCCCCTCCTAAAGACCACCCCCCACCCCCTACCCCCTTGGACACCCCCTGGACACCCCCCAACCCTCTAGACAGCCCCCAACCCTCTGGACAGCCCCCCCACCCCCTGGACAGACCCACACCCCTCTAGACAGCACCCCCACCCCTCTTGGGCACCACCCCCCCACCCCCTACCCCCTTGGACACCCCCCTGGACACCCCCCCAACCCTCTGGACAGCCCCCCAACCCCCCGGACAACCCCCCAAACCCTCTGGACAGGCCCCCACCCCCTTGGACAGCCCCCCACCCACCCACCCACCCCCTTGGACAGCCCCCCCACCCCCTTTGACACCCCCCCCCCCCACCCCCTTGGACCCCCCCCCCTCCCCCCCCCTCCCCCCCCCCACACACACACACCCCTGGACTGCCCCCCCCCCCCCCCCCCACCTCCATGGACACCCTAGACACCCCCCCCCCAACACTCTAGACAGCCCCCTGAACCCTCTAAACACCACCCCCACCCCCTTGGACACCCCCTGGACACCACCACCCACTTGGACAGCCCCCCACCCCTCTAGACAACACCCCCCCCCCCACCCCTCCTGGACACCACCCCCTACCCCCTTGGACACCCCCCAACCCTCTGGATATCCCCCCACCCCCTGGACAACCCCTCAAACCCTCTGGACAGGCCCCCACACCCTTGGACAGCCCCCCCCCCACCCACCCACCCCCTTGGACAGCACCCCACCCCCTTCGACACCCCCCCCCCCACACACACACACACCTAGACTGCCCTCCCCCCCCCACATCCATGGACACCCTAGATAGCCCTCAACCCTCTGGATATCCCCCAACCCCCTGTACAGCCACCAACCCTCTTGACAGCCCCCCAGAACCATGGGATCTTAACCTTAAGCTACTAGTTTTGGCATATCTAGGGATTTTAACCTCAAGATACTAGTTTTGGTATCATACCATTATTCAAAATGAGAAACATGAACTGTATATCCTACTAGTATAAAATGATCTATTGTGAAATGAATCGGGTTTTAATAGCATATCAAGACTTATAATAGTCCACGAAAATAAGCGACATAAATAGATTATGGAATAACAAAAAGTGATACCCAAAATTGAAACAACCAAGGATCCAAAACAAACATTCCACCATGAAAAACCATATATACTTATAAAATAAATCACATTGGTACATGGAATGGGTGTATCACAATGGTTTACATATAAATTGCAGTAATATAGGTGAATGAGATCATTAGTTGTCAATGACAACAAAAATTACCATCAATGTCGGGCATACGCGAAACAAAAAAAACGAAATAGAAGTAGGTGAGGCTTACATGAATATTGCGAGTCGATCAAATAGATCTAGTGATAATAAATAAGATTATGATGTCAAAATAAGGTAAGAGGGTTCGAAATCGAAGAATCTTACCTAGTTTAAACAAAAAAATCACAAAACGTAAATATAGACTATCTATGAAAAAAACGAAAGAAATAAAGTCATGGGAGGCTTACCTAAGTGTTGCAAGTGGAGGTGATAGATCTGAGGAGAGTAAAGATGATAAACGATGATGTAAAAACGATTTTAACAAAACGATATCAAAGAGTCGATAAAGGTTTTCCGCGTGAGAGAGACGAGTCGTCGGTCTGTCGATCGAAAAATCATAAATGACAATCCACGGGGCGTGTTAATTTTTTAAATGTTTTATAATGTCGGTTATTTAATAACCGACGTTATAAACTATTTTTATTACATTTATAATGTCAGTTATTATAATAACCGACGTTATAAATGTATCAGATATCGCATTTTTTACGTCAGTTATTTTATAACCGACGTAAAAAAAAGCCGTGTATTTGTTTTTTACGTCAGTTATTCTATAACCGACGTAAAAAACACATCAGAAACCACAGTTTTTACGTCGGTTATTTTATAACCAACATAAAAACTGTCGAGTGTTGGTTTTTTACGTCGGTTATAATATAACCGACGTTAAAAATTCTTTGGGTTATGTTGTTACGTCGATTATCAAATAACCAACGTCAAAAAGGCCTTAGATTCCACCCTTTTTACGTCAGTTATTTTATAGCTGATGTAAAAAAAATTTAGATACCTCATTTTTTACATAGTTTATCAAATAACCGACGTAAAAAATTACGCACTTTGGTTTTTTACGTCGGTTAATTTATAACCGACGTAAAAAATGAACGCGCGGGATTTTTTATGTTAGTTATTAAAATAACCGATGTTAAAAATTTACTCTCTATATTTTTTACATCGGTTATAAAATAACTGAAATAAAAAACCATGTATCACAGATTTTCACGTCAGTTATATATAACCAATGTAAAAAATGGTGACGTTAAAAAAAATTCTGCACTAGTGCGTGCTGGTTGTTCCTGAGTTGTGTCTTCCCTTTGCTTCCCACCCTTACAAGTTGCTAGAAACTCTCCCTATAATTGCAATCGTTCTTCAAGGGTTTCTATTTTTTCACTCATTTGTTCCAATTTTTCCTCTGTATCATCTGTTTTTTTCTTCTTCTCAAAATATACTTAGGGTGTCACCCCAAACCTCGCACCTCTGACACAACCGTATTTTTCTGGCTGCTTCAAAGTCGTCAATAATTGGTTTGTATCCTCTACAGGAGTAGTTGATTCCTGTGACTGTCGGATATAGGAAAATAACTAATTATTTTTATGTAATAGCAATTTAAAAAAAATATTTTTATCATCGTGTCATACTTACACATATTTCCCACACTTTTTGTGTGTTCTCATCTACTAACTTTCCTTCCTTATTCACACGTCCCTCCTTCCATAGCACATGACATGGTATGGAAGTGTATTTGGTTTTAGACTCATCAATCTACATATAAACATAGAAATATAATTATGATGTTGTTTATTGGCACCTAACAATATTACTGTAAATTTAAAATATGTACCATTTTCTTTTCTAATGAAGCATACCCCATCCTTACTTTACAATAGGGGTATGTTGGTTTTGATGCACGTTCCTTATTTTCAGTACAGAGTTTGTGTTTCATAAATGAAATATTGGAAATCAAAGTGATGAATACAGTTATCCTCAAACAATATATTATCACCCACAATGTACCTGAAACTTCTCATCCCCACGGTAGCCAATAAATGCATCCCATGCTTCTTGGGATATCAGGTGATCATAGACAATGGGTGGGTGCGGGTTTATTTTACATTTGGAATATTTCAGGTGACATCTTGTTAAAATAGTGTGAAAACCTCGATGAATCCTTCCTGCAAGCCTTAGTACATAATATTTTTGTGAATCGTCTACTATAAATGTACTCTACAAGATATTGAGAAGAGTAAGGCATTGTTTTATTATTTTATTTTCTATTAAATTAAAGAAATAAATTCATAATGTTATCGTATTTCTTCCCAGGTCATAGCCTTCAGCCCGGACACAACATGGTGCCATGAATCTATGTCAATCGGCACGCGTTTCCGAGTGACAACTCCAATGTAGCTGCTAAACATAGCCTTGTTGGGATTCACATGTTGGCCTCATGCATTCTATCTGACTTCAATTTTGATGCCTTTTCTTTTCGCCTTAATAACTTTGGCTAACACCATCAAACTATGACGCACCTGTGTTTTTTATGACGTCGGTCCTTCATTCCTGACCATTTCATCGATATCAACATCATCTATATGTTCATCTAAAAAGGTATCAATGGCATGTGCTGATGGTTGTTGGACCTCAACACTAGGAGAAGCAGGAGTCGCAGCAGTAGAAGTAGCAACAGCCGTAGTAGGAGCAGTAGGAGCAGCAGGATCCACAGTAGGAGGAGCAGCAGGAGCAACAGGAGCTGCAGCAGGAGCAGCAGCTGCTGCAGGAGCAGCAGGAGCAGCAGCTTGAGAGACTTGTTCAGCCTCAAGGTTAGGAGCATAAGAATGTGTAGAAGTCATTATCTGCAAAAGTGGTTGAACATTTAATTTAGAATACATAAATTCAGTAATGATAAGATAATAACATGAGATAACAAGATCTATATTACAAAAAAAATATAACCTATTTATTGAACTCTCTTTCTTTTTTTCGAAGGTTGAAGGTATTTGACACCTCTATCGATTATCCAAATCCCTTCATTGTGGTCTCCTCTAACATAAAAAACATAATCTACATTGGGACCACTCCGAAATGATTGTGACATACCTCTGAAAGGATTGTCCTCAACTAAATTTTCATCGGAACCCTCAGTAGTTTTGGACGATAACAGAACAATCGATCACTTTCGGTTTGCGGGATATGGAACATAAAAAATTTGTACTGCTTGTGATGCCATTATAAATTGTTCATCTTTGTACCCTTATTTACTAAAATCAACTTTCACAAATCCCCATTCATCTATTTTAACACCACTATTGTTATCAAACCATTTTCATTGAAAAATCGGCAATTGGAATGTCATATAATCCAACTCCCATATTAGTTTGATAATGCCAAAGTATGACATATTTGCATAAATTAGATTTATGTCCTTACTACCAGAAACATGCATCACTTCAGCCACTAGTGTAACTCTACTATTTTTCATGGTACTATCTTCATCATGTTCATCTGTATAGAATGTATAACCATTAATTACATAACCATTATAAGATAATACATACACACTTGGTCCAGCAGCTAGCCATCGAAGTAATTTTGAAATTGAATTCGTATTTTCATCCAACTACATAAAAATATGGTCCTGAAACCATCCTATAAACTGGTTATTATGTGTATTTGATAACCATTTTTCATCCCTTGATGGATTCAACTACCTAAGAATTTTTTTGTGAGTTTAAATATATGAAGCAACCTCCCAACTGTTATGCAAAACACAATGATGGGCCTGCTCTCGATCTGTAATACTGATTGTCGCAACTTCTCTTCTAGAAATTCTCTCACCCTTAATGCGTCCAGTGTGACAAGATTTTGGGAGACCAATGCTTTCCACATCAGATAGGTATTTGGTACAAAATTCAATGGCTTCCTCAACAATATATCGCTCCACTATACAACCCTCTGACCGACTTCGATTTTTGACATACCCTTTCAAAATATTCATATACCGTTCAACAGGATACATCCATCTATAGTTCATAGGACCACAAAGTCGAATCTCTCTCACCAAGTGAATCATCAAATGAACCATCATATTAAATAATGTTGGTGGGAAGAACATTTCTAATTCACATAATATGATGACAATTTCTTTTTCCATAGCTGTAAATTTCGTCGGGTCTAAAACTTTGCTACATATAACTTTGAAAAAGAAAAATAGTTTGGTTAATGTATGATGAACATTCTTGGGAAAAATGCAACGTAAATCTATAGGAATTAGATCTTGCATCAAAACATGGAAATCATGTGATTTCAAACCTTTTAACTTCAAATCATTCATTGACACAATGTTCTTGATATTTGATGAATACCCCTCTAGAACCTTTACATTATTGAAGAAGTTGAAAAACTAATATCTCTCCTCCCTAGAAAGAGTATAAGTAACTGAAGGAAGAAACATTTGATTTTCACCCTTCATGGGAGCCAACTCTTCTCGTATTCCCATGTCAACCATGTCCAACATTTCCTTAATTTCATCTTTTGTTTTTCCAGGGGAATTTAGCAACGTTACAATAACATTGTCGCATACATTTTTTTCCACATGCATTACATCAAGAAAATGTCTGACGTACAAACAATTCCAGTATGGTAATTCAAAAAAAACTGATCTCTTTTTCCAACTGATTTTCGTAAGGTTTTTCAAAAATGGTTTACCAAAAAAAGTGTTCAGATATTTTACTTTCTCAAACAACTGATCACCTGTTAGTGGATATGGTGTTGTGAATTTTTATGAACTTTCATTGAATGATGTCGTCCAAGATCGGTACTTATGCCGACAAGGTAGAAATCTACGATGTCCTAGAAACACAGATTTCGATGAATGTTTCAACCTAATTGATTCTGTATCTTCTTCGCACATGGGACACCCTTGAGTTCCTTTAATTCTATAGCCTGACAAATTTCCATAAGTAGAGAAATCATTTATTGTCCCATACAACATCGCTCTCAATGTGAAGTATTCACTTTTATAAGCATCATACAACATAACACATGAATCCCCCAATAACTTCAAATCCTCAATCAAAGGATCCAGATAAACATAAATATCATTACCTGGTTGTTTTGGTCCTGATATAAGAATATATAATGTGATGAATTTCCGCTTCATGAATAACCATGGTGGCAAGTTATAATTTACCAACATAACAGGCCATGTACTATGAGTGCTGGTTTGAAAACCAAAAGGATTCACTCCATCTGTAGATAACGCAAGACGAAGGTTTCTCAGCTCTTTTCCAAATTTAGGATACTCATGATCAATTTTCTTCCATTGAGGAGAGTCATCCAGATGATGTAATTTCTCATCTTTATTTCTTTTATCTGCATGCCATGACAATTGTCTTGCAGTTTCTTCACTTCCATATAGATGCCTAAACCTTGGAATAATTGGAAAGTACCATAAAAAAATTTTAATATTGGATTTATCTTTCTGGTATCGAGAAGCACCACACTTTGGGCATTCTATAAGTGATTTGTTCTCCTTTCAAAACAATATACAGTCTTTCGGGCAGGAATTTATTTTTTCAGAAATCATACCCATCGAGCGTAGCATTCGTCTAGCTTCATATTTTCGGCTTGGGAGCTCATTATCTTCTGGGATCATGTCATTCAAGAGATCAAGTAGTTCCGTAAAACTAACATCACTCCATCCATTGCCTACTTTCAATTTATACAACTTCAGTACAGCTGACAATGTTATATACTTAGTGCAACCAACATACAATGGCGTCTTCGCACAACTCTTTAACTTCTCAAACAATTTTGTGAAATCACGGAGTTCATCTCCAATTGTCATTTTCATTTCCTCAATACAATCTTCATCATCATTGACATCTGTAATCACATCCTCCATATAGTCTTCTTCATTATCCATATTTGTATTCATATCTGATGATCCATAAAACGCAGTTTTATCCCAGCCAGTTGCTACATTCGCTTTCTCTCCATGTTTATTTTAACATTTATAACTCTGATCTATTCTATGACATATCAAATATTCTTCCAACTCCTATGGAGTAAGTAGTCTAGAATAAAAACAATGTAAACACGAAAAAATGATTTGAGAAGGATCCTTTGCGTGATCCTTTACAAACTTGATGAACTCTTTCACTCCATTATCATACTCTATTGTCAAACGATTAGCATCCATCCAATCTTTATTCATCTTTATCCTATTTTAATATCAAATATTAGTATTTATGGTTCAAGTACACAAAACAAGACTTCTAAATATAGTAGAAGAGAACCACATCCTTATAAAAATAGAGATTAATAGAGCCTAACCATTATTATTTATTCATATTCATTAAATATAATTACTTTAGATTCATTATAGTTTCCTCAAATCACCCCAGACCAAACACAAGAATAATCAAGAATGATACATCTACCACTCCTAGTTCTCTTCCCTACATTCAATATCATATGCCTAAATACCCATATATCCACACATACACATGTCACAAACACATAAAAAACCATATCCACATCAGAACCAAAGTACCAATATGGATTTCAATCAGGTTACTCGACTCAAGTGGTGGTGTGTAAGAAATAATAATAAAATATGATAAGTATATAGTCACACATAAATCTTAAACTGGTGTTAATAATACAATAAACCCAAGGTATCATTCCATCTATCATAATACTCTGAAGGAGCCCATATGAGACAGTAGTCCCAGGTGGTGAAGGTTCCTGAGGAGGAAGGGGCGAACACGCACCTATCGGGGTTAGAGGTCAGTTAACTGAGGTTGAAGGTGGCCCGATACTCCTACAAGGGTTTATTCCATATTTCATAAACCATGTCCCGGTACCCTAGGATGTTAACCCACTATTGGTGGAAGTGAAACAGATCCTGATGATCATGCCAAGAAGAAATGGAAACCAAGAGGGGGTAGTGAATCAAAATACCTCAAGAAATATGGAAAAAAATGACATTTGAGAATAGGTTAGTGGATTTAATGATGGATAGACACCTATCCAATAGACTCCACAAGCGGTGATGGCCCCTGCAGTTGTTGCACCAGGTGAAACTGTCACCTAAGAAGCTGAGATCAATGAGGCCCTTCCCAGCCATGAACTGAAAAAACTCCATGATGGCCTTCCTTTGGAATGGGCTTCTACCTTTCCTTTACTTTGGGTTGGAAATAACATTAAAGTCACCCCCAACAAATAATGGATGGTGGCTGGGATCGAAGGTATTTTGTTCACTCCATAGAGATTCCCTTTGAAGAGGGTCATAGCTTCCAAAAACAAAAGTCATAAGGAAGAAGGTGTCATTGTTGGACACCTTGGTAGTGATGAATTTATTTCAATCTTGAACAGTCTCAACAACATATTTATTGTTCCAAAATACGCATTTGTGTCTGTTTGAGGGTTCAGAGTGTAGAAATCCGTGCAACTTAATATTCCAGGAGAATTTTATGATTATTATAGGGTTTTTGTGTTATTTGACAACAACAATAATGAAATTATGATTTTTGATTTCTATAGTGAGGAAGTATGATTTAACATGGGCACTAAGACCATGAGCATTGCATATGAAGATAATAATGATGGGTAGGACAAGGTTCCGGCATTGGATCTAGAGTTAGTATCCTTATTGAAGTGGGAGGATGATCTCTCATTGAGGTCCCTTGATTTTGAACATGTTTACAATCCCTTCTGATTGGTAAGATTCATATGAGTGGGAGATGAGGATCCAAAGGGGCAGGGGAAGGATGGGTAATGAAACTTGGGGGCTGGTGAGGGAGTTCTCTCTAGATTAATAAGTATTTGGAGCTGGATGATAGGCTTAGAGCCAAGGGAGACAGAACAAACACTGCTAGGAAGGGACCTGGACACTACAGAGAAGCAGTCAGTAACCTTAGTGAGGGAGAAGGATAGAGATGGAGGTAGGGGTGGCAAGGATAGAAATATTGGTGGTCTGGGCATCATGACATACAAGTGCACTTCCAGACAAAGTCACTTATAGAGCATGAAGGAAAGAAGGGGGAACCCCTCGAAGAAAATAGGGTTCAAGCATTGGATGACCTAGAAATGCATCAAAACCGGGTGGTGTTGTCCTTAAATAAAAATGTTATCCTTCATTACTTACTTTATGGTGACATGGTGTTGGATCTAAGGGAATCAATGATACCTAGGAGGAATCTAGTGAAACTAGAATCCAAGTGTGAAGGACCTTAAATTTTTCATAAACTTCACTCTGATAGTGTAAACTCTTTGATCGTCATTGATGATGAGAATATAAATCTTTCCACCAATACTAGGTTTCTCAAGAGATATTTTACATGAATAAACCATCCCTTTAGTCTGAGATATATGTATTTTAACTAAAAATCCAACATCCTAGTTATATGTTGTTTCGTGTGGTGTTGAGCCGCCACAAGCCCCTTCTCACATTAGGTCGTTATTCTTGCATGACACGCCAAAAATTCTGGGACACACCCCCTTTGGTCCATGAATCATGAACTTAAACCTTTTTCATCCTCTACCCATATTTCACATGGTGTAGGGACTCTATGGATGGAAAATTCACCTCACCCTCACTATACGTTCTAGTTTCATGATATGAAATCATGTGACATTTTGGTAAAATATATTCAACCTTAAAATACATTATCATAATCCTAATCATAAGATATTAAAATGTGTGTCCAATTTTCTCATTGCATGAAGTTAAAAAACATGGTTCATGTCCCTATTGTATGATATAAAACTTTGAAATGAATTTATCCTTCAACCGAGAGGGCTCCCTCTTTCTGATGTCGATCACTTACCGCACCATGTTGAAGAACTAAATAAGGATTTATTCCCATTTAATATCATGGGATATCAAGAGACTGAAAAATTATATATCATTGGATCAAATCACTCATTGAACTACCTCAACACTTCCATCAATGAAAACAAGTTTTTCTCTCACTCACGGATGCACTCCATCTATTAAAAAATTGCATTCAATCTATTAAAAAAACAAAACATTGTGGTCAACTATTTTTTAAAATATATATTTCATTTTTTATAAATGAAAAAATTCACAAGGAATTCTATTTTCCTAACATAATCTACTTTTATAAATAAAAACAACATACATATTAAGAAATCCCTTTTAAAGAAAATCAACACATGTCAAACATTCCCCAAAGATTCCACATTTTGATTTACAGTAAAAAAAACTATACTAATAGAAAATCCTAGAATAATGGAGTAATGATAAAAGAAAAAATAAATAATCAAGGTTAAATAAAAACTAAACTGTAGAAAAAGTAAATAATAAAGGTAATAAATGGGAGTAACTCATAATCACAAAATCATCCATTAAAATAATTATGGGAAAGAAACTAATTTTAATTGGAGAAACATAGGATGATATCTGACCTATAGGTTCTAATGGAAATTGACTCACTCACGGAACACCAACTAGTTATGTGACTGAACAATCAATATAAATGAGGCCTCTTGGGGACATCAAAAATAGACTCAAGTGATCACCTCAAGGCTAACTAGAGTAGAACCCATTTTATTACTCACAAATCTAATGTCTCCCATGTACCAACTACCAAACATAAAAGCAAAGTATTCATCACAATCATCAATAGTAAAATCCCAAAATCAAAAAATGATTTGGAAAACATGCCTTAAACATATCATTAACTTATTTCAAGTATATCTAGAACCTTGTTTTGGTATCCTTATATTTGGAGATTATATAAAGATGTTTTGAGTGAATTTTGAGAAATTTTGGTGGTTTTGGGGGGGTGTTCACGGTTGGATCATTGTTAGGGAGAATCATGTCATTAGACAAAATAAACCATTCATCCTATGATAATCCACTACAAGGGGGTTCATAGATTTTTTATATCGTGCAAATCAAAGATCGAAGGGAGGAGGAGGTCTAGTATGTGAAGCTCAGCGGGCGGCGGAGGTCCGTCAAAGCGAAGCTAGAGGGCAGCAGAGGTAGGGAAACACGAAGCTCAGCGGGAAGTGGAGGTCCGGCAAAGAGAAGCTCGAGGGAAGCGAAGGTCCGGCAATGTGAAGCTCAATGGCCAATGGAGGGGAGTCGTAGGGTTCCAGTACCATGAGATCTTTAGGTCTCGATGAAACAAGGGCACTGTGCAACCAACTTTATAAAAAAATGGACTACGGTTTTATCAGTGCTAACAAAGCGCTGATAAATACTACCTTTATTAGTGCTAAAATTTTAGCACTTATAAAGGTATCCTTTATCAGTGATTTTTTTAGCGTTGATAATGGTCCTCTTTATCAGCCCTAAAAAAGCACTGATAAATCCTTCCTATATCAGCGCTAACATTTTAGTGCTGATAAAGGGATTCTTTATCAGTGATTTTCTAGCACTGATAAAGGGTCTTTTTATCAGTACTTTTTTAGCGCTGATAAAGGGATTCTTTATTAGCACTTTTCTAGCGCTGATAGAGGGACTCTTTATCAGTGCTAGAAAAGCACTGATAAAGATTCCATGTATCAGCGCTAAAATTTTAGCTCTGATACAGGGGTTCTTTATCAGTGCTTTTCTAGTGCTGATAAAGGGTTTCTGTATCAACGGTTTTTGCTTAGTGCTGATATAAGGTAGTGCTTCCCTTGACCATTTTTGTAGTAGTGTTAGATATAAATATCCACCCCCATGGAACTTTTATGTAATTAAAGATTTAAGTGAGAGCTTATTCTTTGTTTCTCTCTGTTGTGTAAGGATTGTCCCAGTTTTTCCTCTTGATCTTATGAATTCTTTTCTTGTCAATCTACAAGTTAGATTAGTGATCCAAGATCACAAAGCCCCCAATCCCATGCCTCAACCCATGTGAATTATTGTGTGGATTGGCTATCACATCTATCCCTTGATTGTTTTGTCTAAGTAGTGGGTTGCACTCCTTATAGCGTTGATTGACTACTTAAATCCTCTATCAATACTCATTATCCACCAATTAGCCCTCAACTGCATCCTTTATCTGCAACCCTATGCCATGAAGATTGGGCCACCCCGTGCGTCTCACATCAGTTGGAATCAGAGCTTCGGTTGACATGGTAGGCATTTATCCCTTCATTTACTTTACTTTTTTCTATTACTCGTCTTATATTTCCTTATTATCCACCCATTCAAAAAAACCCTTTTCTTTGAAAACCTTCAGAATTTGCCTTTTTGTGCAAGATTGAAAATTTTTTATATTGATTCAATTATTCATCCATCTTCTTTTTTCCTTTAATTAACTATATATGATTTTTATCTGAAAAAAACACAAAAAATCTCTCAAATCATCATTTTTTTCTTTTCAAAATTAAGCACATCCTTTCTTTGATATATTTTAAAAAAAATCTTACTCTTCGTTCATCATCGTGTGCTTTAAAACTCAAATCACAACACTTTTTGGGGAGATTTGATGAAAAAAAAAAGAAAAAGCGGATAAAATTACTTCATCATCCTGTTTTACATTATTAGCACTTTCCATTTCTATACATCACTTTTTCCATCATTTTTACATCATCATCATATCATTTTGGGATCATATTGTTATTAATTTTTCTTATCTTACACAATCATTCAAAACCCACATACCACCTTTCTACCCCTTCTTTCACTGTTTTACCCATATTTTCTACCCTCTTTTGACCCTTTACCATTTTTAAACCCGTTACCACTCAACCAGGTTGTGTTAAACCATCCCCCGACACAATATTTATTGGAGAAGGATTGGTGTAAAGTGATCTCCCTAAATAAGGTATTATATTTCATAAGATATTTGTATTTAAATTGAGTTTTGACAGTGGAGAGAAATAAGAAAAAAACATTCTTGATTGTGTATCCTTTTGTGTGTGTGAGTGTGTATCCTTGTGTGTGTGTGAGTGTGTAAATATTGTGTGTGTGAGTTTGAGTGTGTACATCTTGTGTGTGCGTGTGTATAAGTGTGTATCATTGTGTGTGTGAGTGTGTATCCACGTGTGTGTGTGTGTGTGTGTCTTCGTGTGTGTTTGTGTTCATGTTAATTATCATGGAAGAAGATCATGGAAAGAGAATTGCTCATGATATCGATGAAGGAAGACAAAGTAGAGCCCCCACACCCAAATCTACACCACTCTAAATGAAATATTTGGTGATCCATTTTGAGAGGCTTCTTGATCGTAAGATGGAGGTGCTACGTCAGAGGACTGATAACCTGGATAATCAACCAATCCCAAGGATGATCCATGATAACCCACGGAAAGCTCCGCACCCCATCGCCCCCACATCACAGAGGAGGAGATGGAAAACCTTGATGGTGATTTTGAGGATGTCCCGCAAAGGATGAGGTTGTACCAACAATCTAGAGGATCCCAAAGGAGACCACATGATGATGACCTACTTAGTGGCATCAAGGTGAAGGTCCCTTATTTTCAAGGGAAAAGGAAGAGTGGGAGATGTGGATCGAGAAGGATTTTCATGTCATACCTATTCTGAGGAGAAAAAGGTAAAACTTTTATCCCTTTAATTCATTGATTATGAATTAATATGGTGGGATCAAGTTCAAAAGGATAGATCCTGATATGGAGGATGTCCTATCCAAACTTGGGAAGACATGAAGTTTGTCTCGAGGAAGCGGTTTATACCCTCACACTGCCATAGATATCTCCAAAACAAGATTCAACTCCTCACCCAAGGGAGTAAGAGAGTAGAATATTACTACAAGGAGATTAAAATTTCTATGATTCGGGAAAACATTGAGGAAGATCCAGAGGCAACCATAGCATGGTTTTTACATGGGCTCAATCAGGAGATTTCTAATCAAGTAGAGATGTACCACCATATAGAAATACAATATATGATCTATCAAGACACCAAGATCTAGAAATAAATAAAAAGGAGTAGAAACATGATGAAAACCACTACCCCTTTCACGCCATGGAGAAATATGAGGAAGGAGATTGGAGAACCATCAAAGGCAAAAGAGGTGGTTGATCGCAAAAGTGACAAGGTAATTCTTCCACATAAGAAACCTACTTTTGAGGCTAACCAAACTAGGAATCAGGATATTCATTATTACAAATGTCAAGGAAGGGGTCACATTGATAGTGAGTGCCCAAACTGGTGCACCATGACCATCAACAAGTTTGGAGAATGGGAGACCTATGGATATATCTTAAAAGAGGAGGAAGAATCTCCAGAAATTGATAATGGATAATTTGTGGAAGATTATGAGACTCTTGTCACTAGGAAAGTTTTAAGTGAACAAATGACTGTTAGAGAAAAGGAGTAGCAAGAGAACCTTTTCCGTACACAATGTAAGATCAAAAGGAAGGTATGTGGTGTTATTATTTATGGGGGAAGTTGTAGAAATGTGGAGAGCACCAAGTTAGTGGAGAAGTTGGAGCTCCCAACTTTGAGGCATCAAAATCCGTACCAGCTTCAGTGGTTGAATGATTGCAGTGAGCTAAAGGTCACCAAGAAATTGAAGGTATTTTTCACCATAGGTAAGTATAGATATGAGGTTTTGTGCGATGTTATTCCTATTAAGGCTTTCCATTTGTTATTGGGATGACCGTGGGAGTACGATCAGCATGTTACTCATGACGGTTTCTTGAATCATTACTCTTTTGTACTCCAAGGGGAACCTATAACCCTCAACCCCATGTCCCCCAAGAAAATTTTGGAATATTGCATTTTGAGAGAAAATAAAAAAATGAGTGATGAGGAAAAAGAGAAAAAATAAAAAAAGAGAGAATAAAGGGAAAATAGAATATGAGAGAAGAAAATGAATGGAGAGCAAAGAAAAATAAAGAGGGGAAAAAGATTTGAGAGGAGAGAAAAGTTTAATGTTGGTAAAAAAAGAGAGAGGTTAAGGAATATTTGATTTCTTCAAAAAATATATTAATACTTATGTACAAAGAGGTGATGTTGAACACTAATGACTTAACATCTCATTTGCCACATGTTATTGAGTATTTATTTCAGGAATTTGAAGATGTGTTTCCTAAAGAGATTCCACCTGGTTTGGAACCCATTAGAGGTATTGAGTATCAAATTGATCTCATACTTGGAGCATCACTATCGAACTTCCTTTCATATTGCACCAACCCCAAAGAGACAAAAGAAATTCAAAGGCAAGTTCAAGAGATATTGGATGTGGGATATGTTAGAGATATCCTTAGGAATTGTACCTTACCAATGCTTATAGTACCAAATAAGGATGGAACATAGAGAATGTGCATTGATTGCAGATCCATCAATAACATCACAGTCAGTTATCATCATCCTATCCCTAGGTTAGATGATATTCTAGATGAATTAAATGGTTCAACTATTTTCTCAAAAAATTATTTATGAAGTGGCAACCATCAAATTAGGATGAAATAAATAGGAGTGGAAAACTAAATTTAAGACAAAACATGGACTTTATGAATGGTTAGTCATTCCCTTTGGTCTCACCAATGCACCTAGCACATTTATGAGGTTAATGAATCATGTCTTACGTGCATATATTGGAAAATTTGTGGTATTTTACTTTGATGACATTTTGGTTTATAGTAGGACCTTGAATGAACATGTAGATCACTTAAGAAAAGTCTTATAGGTGTTAAGGAAGTAAAACTTGTTTGGAAACATAAATAAGTGTGAATTTGTTATCGATAATATTTTTTTTCTTGGATTATTTTTAAGTAGTAATGGAGTTAAATTCAACACTGATAAGATCAAAACAATACAATAATATCCAACTCCAATATTTTTTGGACAGGTAATAAGTTTTCATGGGCTTGATAGTTTTTACAAGAGATTTGTAAAGGACTTCGGCACATTAGCAGCACCATTGAATGAGTTGAAAAGGAAGAATGTTCCTTTCAAATGGGGGATAAATCAAGATAAGGACTTCCATGAAATTAACAAGAGACTCACCCATGCCCCTCTACTTGCACTTCTGGACTTTGGTAAGACCTTTAAAATTTAATGTGATGCAAGCGAAATTATAATAGGAGGATTACTCATGCAAGAAGGTAAGCCTATTTCTTTCTTTAGTGAGAAGTTAAATGGACCAACCCTAAACTATGAAACATATGATAAAGAGTTGTATGCATTGTTTAGAGTTATAGAAACATGGAAACATTATCTTTGGCCTAAAGAATTTGTGGTCCATTTTGATCATGAGGCCCTTAAATACCTTACGAGACAACATAAACTAAATAGAATACATGCTGGATGGCTGGAATTCATTGAGTCATTTCCATATGTCATCAAGCATAAAAAGGGTAAAGAAAATATTGTGTCCCATGAACATTCACATAGATATTATCTTTTAACCTTATTGGATTCAAAACTCCTTGGTTTTGAATGCATTAAGGATTTATATTCCATTGATAGTGATTTTAGAGAACCTTATGAACATTGTAAACCTGTAGTTAGTTAGGAAAATTTCTATTTACATGATCGATTCTTATTTCGGATTGATAAGCTTTGCATTCCCAATTTCTCTATCCATTTACTTTTACTGAAGGAGTCAAATTTGGGTGGGTTAATGGGTAATTTTGGTGTTGAAAAAACTCTAAGTGTTCTTAATGAGATTTTTTATTGGCCTAGGATATATAGAGATGTTGAGAAATGTGTGGGAAATTTCATTGTATTCCATAAATAAAAAATTGAAATTGAACCCACATAAACTATATCTTCCTGTCCCAATCCCCAAAACCCCTTGGGAGGACATATCAATGGACTTTATTGTGTGTTTACCATGGACTAAGAGGGGGATAGATTCCATTTTTGTTTTGGTGGATCGATTTTAAAAAATGGAACATTTTATTCCTTGTCACAAAATAGATGATGCCACTAACATTTGAACACTTTTCTTTCAGGAATTAGTCAAACTCTATATAATTCCAAGGACGATTGTGTTGGATCAAGACACAAAATTCCTCAGTTACTTTTGGAAGACATTATGGAGAAACTAGGAATGAAGTTACTATTTTCCACTACTTGTCATCTGCAAACCGATGGACAAATAGAGGTGGGGAATCAAAAACTATCATCCCTTCTGTGAATAATTGTCAAGAAGAAGATCATGAATTAGGAGGAGTGTCTACCACATGTGGAATTCTCATATAATAGGGCCAAGAATTTCACAACTCAATTTCATCTATTTGAAATTGTTTACGGATTTAACCCCCTTGCCCCTATTTATAGAGTTCATTTTCCTTTACAGGAAGAAACTAATATGGATGTGAAAGGGAATGAAAATTTCATCAAGAAAATCCATGAAAAGGCAAGGATAAATATCAAACGGATGACCTAAAAATATGTTGATCATGAAAATAAGGGTCTCAAGAAAATATTGTTCTAGCCCGGTGACTTATTCTAGGTTCATATGCAGAAGGAAAGATTTCCCGATAAGAGTAAATAAAAACTCATGCATCGAGAAGATGGACCTTTCAGAGTGATCTATAAGATTAACAACAATGCTTACAAGATAGATCTACCAGGTGAATATAGTGTAAGTGCCACTTTCAATGTTTATGATCTTTCTCTTTTTTTGGGTGTAGAGGATGAAGAATCAAGGATGACTTATTTTCAAGAGGGGAGGATGATGTGAACCATTTTTAAGGCACTGAGTTGATTAGGAGTTGGATTTTCAAGGCCCGATGACACGTGGGAGATTAAAGAGGTTGAATGCAACAATGGGCACCCATATCGCTTCATTAAAGTCCCAATGGATATTTCCTTACATGTATGGAGAAAATGGTCCTATTGTATCAATTATTCAAGACCAAACATGATGTTTAAATCTTTTACCACATGGTTTCACTAATTTGGAAGCCTTTTCCAAATGGAGGATTCTAGAAATGGCATCTTTGGACACCAAAGTCAAATCCAATGGGCTATACACTCAAAGTCAAATCTGGTGGGCTATAGTTGGAAAGTTGTGTTCCACTTTTCCAAAAAGTCTTTGGTAGAATTTATCTTTTTTAATTTAAGGGAACAAAATAGTTTAACCTTTATGACTTTAGGGTATTAGACCCTTGACTATTGTACCACCCCCTTGGTTATAAATAGCCACCCCCATGGAACTTGTATGGCATTCAAGATTTAATTGATATATTATGCTTTGTTTCTATCCATTGTTTGAGGATTGTCCTGGTTTTTCCCCTTGATCTTGTACATTATTTCCTTGTTAATCTATAAGTTATATTGGTGATCCAAGATCACAAAGCCCCCAATTTCATGCCTCAAACCAAGTGTGTTATTGTTTAGATTAGCTATCACATCCCTCCCTTGATTGTATTGTCTAAGTAGTAGGTTGAACTCCTTATATCATTGATTGAATACTTGAATCCTCTATCCATACCCATTATCCACCACTTAGCCATGAATCACATCCTTCATTTTCCTCCCTACGCCATGAAGATCAGGCCACCCGTGCATCTCACATCACTTATGTATTCAAACTTACTATGTTGTATTTGTATTTTTTGTTCCTTTACTTTAGTATTACCTTCGAAAATACTTTCTCATTTGTCTCATATACTCTTTGAAGCTTTGAGACTCATCACCTTTATATAAAAATTTTCAGACAAAGGCATTAGAATAGCATTTATAGATTTTCCATCAACCTCAATATTTATCCTATCAGCAATCATCATAGGAGGATCTTTATCAATATGTGGAAAACCAATTGTAGTAACATCAAAAAATTCTAGGCCAAGATATGGGAGATAAGGAATCATTATATTTTTTTCATCCATAATAATTTTTTCCATAAAATGTAGAAATTCCTATACTATTGATAGAATTGATGTGATCAATGATAAGGATTCAAAAAGGGATCCTTCCCACTGATACCAATTGAAGTTCCAATGGATAAATTAACAACTGAGAAGGGGGGTTTAATCAATTGATCGTTTTTATAAGTTTCAATACTTTTAAAAACTTAACCCCTGCAACCTATTAAATTTTATATCCATTATCATATTTTATTAAATACTCTTGCATGAAAAAATAAGGAAAGCAAGTAAATCACGTTATATTTACAAGGTTTGACCTCAGTGTGAGAACCTACATTCTTTCCATAGCCACTCTCATGGGACTATAAAAATTCACTATAATGAATAAATGAATACAACTTGTGCTAAATCCCATTATACACCTTATATATCCTGATAGGAATGATTATACTAACTCTTGTCAGTTTAAAAAGTTTGTTAACAAAAAAATGAGTCAAAAAATAAAAGATCACAAAAAAAACTTTTTCTCCAAAAAACCATATATAAAAAATTAGTCTAATTCTCCTAGGTATGATTTCCTCTATCTGATTGACTCAGTTATATGGACTTGTTAAGATGAACCCTTTTCTCAAAATGTACTTCTCAAACTCTACTCAATTTCTCAGTCTGATCTACATCAGTCTGGTAAGAAAACTTTCAACTATCTTATATTTTAATGATATTGCTTTTTGAAAAGTAAATATGACTCAAACTATGCATCTCTCAACTTTTTTTACATGTGAAAAATTTGCAAAGTACGAATGTACTATTCATCTATTTATAGGAATCCCATAATAGAAAAGGTGGGAAACTAAAAAACTTTTCCCGCTTACTCAAATTCAAAAACCTATAAAATTCACTCATATTTGAACTTAATGTTTGACCACTTAAACTCTTTTGGAACCTTCTTGAATCTTATTGAGTCTTATTAATAATAATACTTCTTGAACTTCTTAACTTTTCTTCAGTATGATGGAGGAAATTCCTCAAATTATTATAATGGTACTTCCTTATCTCATTCCTAATTGAATTTCCTCATCAGAGTTATTCTGATTTAATTTTTATCTTATATTTTGTTTGACTGAATTTCCTACTCAAAGTCAATATGATTAAATTTCCACCTCATAATTAGTCTGATTTAATTCCCTCCTCAAAGTCGGTCCAATTGAATTTCCTCCTCAGAGTTGGTCCAATTTACTTTCCTCCTCAGAGTTGGTCTGATTGAATTTCCTCCTCAAAGTTAGTCTGACCAATTTTCCTCCTTAGAGTTAGTCTGGTTGACTTTCCTTCTCATAGTCAATCTGATGGAACTTCCTTAGCTTCAGTTCGATAGAATCCTCATCACGATGGAATTCTCATTACGATGAAATTCTCATTATAATGTAATTCTCATTATGATGGAATATCCACTCTACAACTTTGAAAATATTCAAAATTCATCAGTTATAACTCATTCATACTTCTAAAAACTGAAGTTCTTTGTACTTTTAGATCTGAGGAAAACTTTGTCTTGATTCCTGGAACCGATAAAAATTTTAATACTCTTCTGTTTCTTCAAAATATTTTATCATGATAATTTTTATGATTTATAATAACTTCAAGATTAGTAAATCATCGTCTGAAATTTGGTTAGAAAGTTTAAGAACTTTCTAACTCCTGACATCACTGTCTTCATTCAACCTTTTCAGCAACATTCTAACTTTCTAACAACCATGGTGTTTGATGAATCTTGAACTTTAAGTCGATGAAATTAAGACCGATAGATCATATGATTAACAACTTTAAATTTCTAACCACTTATATGACTTGTGCTTCATAGTTTGATACTCTGCATCTGGTGTTGTTCAATCTGATTCTCTACGTTCAGAAAAACAATTTTCTTAAAAACAAAACTTTTCTCCCCCTTTTTGTTTGGGTTCAAACATTCAACAACTTTCAATTGTTTCTCAAAAACATTCTTTTACAAAATATTAGTTGTTAACAAATAGAAAAACTTTGTTAAAACAAAACATCACAAATTTTCTTCATTATTTTTACCATTAATTTGGGTAAACAACTAGAAAGGATGTCCCATATGTATCTTATAAATTCACTCAATGATTTAGGACCCTCTACCTTATTCATTGGGAATTTGTATCAACCTAATTATATCTAAGGAAAGCTTCAAGAAAAAACCAATTATGATTAAATTATAAATTATCTAGTATGAGTATTTCTATTATAGTTTTAAAAATTATTATTTAGAAAATATTTTTATGATTTAAGTTGTTAAATTATATTTATTTTTATATATTTTTTATTTTTTGTATATATTGTTTCTCTATTGTATATTACCTTTTATAGGTTTTCAGGTGTTGGGGAATATAATTTATTGTATTTAAAAAAATAAACTTTACATGTTGGTTTTTCTATAAACTGATGTTGAATAAAAATAATTGGAGATTCAAGGTAATTTTTTACAAAAAAACAATGTTGAAAGTTTTAAATGAATTTTTTCACATAACTTTCAACACCATTTTTAGAAAAAACTAGTGTGGAAATTTCAATGTGATTTTTTACACATTGTTTTTATAGTAAAAATGACATTGAAATATATTTTCAACATCAGTTTATAAAGAAAACTAATGTTGGATATTGGTTTTTTTTAACTAATGTTGAAACTTTTATTTATAATGATGCCTCTATAAACTTCAGTTAAAAACTGATGTTAAATATTAAAAAAACTGACATGGAAATATATTTTTTCACTAGTGATACTTCATTAATGTTGGAATCTCATAATATTATTTTTAAGATTCATTTGAAAGACACTCAAATTCATTTCATTATAACTAAAGCACTCTTTATTTTTTGGGTTTAATTGACAAAAGGGACACTAACATATATTTGAGTGATAAATAATATTATTCCAAATCTACTAGATAAAGTTATGTTATCTGTTATTATTTATTTTATTCTTTTATGTTGTCATATAAATGATCATGACTTTTTCTACTATTCTTTTATGTGTCTAGTTTATTTAAAACCCATAAAATTTTCCATATAAATCCTTTAACAAAAAATTTCAGTTAATCTCGATTAATAAAAAAATCCAACCATAATGTGATTAATTTATAATCCAAGATATAACTTTTTATGTCCAAATTATTTAATTTAAAATTATTCCTTCAAATATTATTTTTTCCTAAAAATATCACTAAGATTTCCTATAATATTCATGTCATATACATATAGTGTAATGATGAAAAATTATAATTCAAACCACTTTATGAAAACATGTAGATAAATTGGATCATTTTATAACATTATTTCATCAAATATACACTCAAATAATTATACTACAAACACACAAGTTGATTCAATCCTTAAAATGATTCATTCAGTTAAATAGAATAAAAATATCGATATCCAGAACATGATATAATCATTTTGAATCATCTAAGGATTTTCATATAAAGATCATTATTGATGTTACTACATTTATTCAGTCACATAATTCATTAGGATTAAGTCAAGATGTTAACATTTAGATAACATCATAGTATATCGAAAAGTGATCATATCCATTATAGAAGAATGTGTTTCATCATAGTTAATCATGGGTATTTGTGAAAAAAAATGAGTATATAATCATGTTTTATATCCCAAAACTTCATTATATTCATTTATCTTTCATACAAATACTCATTTACAACTTAAAGGTTTAATCCCTTATACATTGTTCACGTTTTTTCTAAAAACCTGACATTTAGCTAGTGAGTCTAATTCAGGTTTCTATTTATTCCAATCCAGTATATCATGAAATTAATTTAATGATATAGATTCATTATCATTATCAATAATATCAAGTGTTACATTATATGAAAATTTATCATTAACAATGGTATCCACTTTTTTCCAACATCTTATAGTGTTAGTAAAATTTATAATAATTTCATATTTATTGTAGTTATGTACATCAAGTAAAATTTTCTCATGAGAAATGGCATAGTCAAGTGAGTTTTTATTTTTATTATGTTTATTTGTTTCCTCAACCAACATCAGTTAATTCCCTTTAATATAAAATTGTTTTTATCTTTTGATCCAAGCCATATCTTAGGTTTAACACAAGAATTAAAATCATTGTTTAACATTATTAAATTTCCCTTATGAGACATCCATTCTAATAGGTTAATTTTAAATGGGTATAGAGGATTATATAACCCATTTTGAATCATTGAATGCATCAAGAAATTGATTTTATAAAATTTTAAAAATAAAAAACTTATTTACTTATAGTGCACTCATATTTTTATGATGATCAAGATATAATAATGATTTTTCTTTTCTTGATATTTCTTTTGATGCCGATCAATTTCCTCTTCTAACATTGAAAAATATAAATATAATGAAAATCAACAAATCATGATGTAACTACTTATCTTGAAATTTTTTAGGATAATTTATAGGTTATATAGATTTTAATTCAATAAGAATCTCAAATCTTCTTTGAGTTCCCAATTTTATTTGTTTTAGGGGTTTTAGTGGAATATATAGAACACAATAAAGTGTCTTTAAGTACGAACATTTTGGTTCACAACCATAAGCTAACTACAAGGTAGAATATTCATGATAACTTAATTCTCTTATATAAATCAATGTTGTTCCATAAAACATTTCTTTCCCTAATACAAAACTTGAAATTATGTTTTCATGAGAATTGGTTGAGTGATAAGTTGTAATTGTTTTATAAATGATCTAATTATAAAATTTTGAGTATGAATATAAGCAATAAGATATTAAACACTCATTCCATCTGACATACAATAATTATTTAAAGGTGAATATTCACCAACATTATCGGGTTGAATATGATTAATGGAGTAATCTGATAATTATTCCCTTGATATGATTATTTGGACTAGGTTGAGAGTTGATAATAAACACACATGGGACCATATAATAAACACATCAATAAAAGTTAAAAAAAGTATCTTAATAGTCCATGGTATGGATGTGTTGGATACCTAGATTTCAATAGTTATTAGGATCTACATTGATACACTAATAGGGGTTGAATCGGTGTATCACTTTATTTTAAGTTCCACCACTAAACAACCTTCATCACCTATTAAAGTGATTTAATTGATTATTGTTACAATATTATTTCTTCTTCACTACTAAATATAAATGATGTTAATTTCTTAAATCAACCTTCACACACCCAAACATAATAAGCAGAGTTAAAACAATGAATTTTCAAGGTTCACCGTTCAAAAAAATGGTTATATCCTTAGAATGATTAAAAAAATTATGACCACATGATTCACTAGAATCACTATCATCGATACTATGAGTAGGTATTATCCTTGAACTCATGTTAAATAAAAATGTCTCCCAATTAGTAAAAAATACTCTCACATAATTAATCAAATTATATTCAAGGATTATAATAAGAAGAATCTTCAACCAGCTATAAGATACTTTTCTTTGTTATAGAATATTATCAACTCCTCTTATCTTATTCACACACTGATCTTATTATCAACCAATGAATGAGACCATTTTTTTACAACAAAACACCATCATTACTTCTTCATTTAGTTTTATTGATAATATAAAAAAACTTTGAAGTTAAATCTATAATAAAATATCATAACTTCACTACACCCACCATAACAGCCCACTTTTTTCTAGAGAAATTTTTATCTTCACATTCAAGTATTCCTAGTTCAAGACATGAGTTAATCAAGATAATCTTTACTTATTGGATGTATTATTCTTCCTATTCCTATGTCACACTCCAAAAGCATGAAACTCTTCTCCTTTATATATCTATATTCATACTCACACAACAACAACAATGTTCATCATTATCTAATCTACTGAATTTCAAATTTCAAATTCAAATCCAAATAAAAATTCCATTCTCAACTTGTCAGGCTTTAATTCAAGCCATTAGATCAATCTAAACCTTTTGATCACCCTTGATATATTTTGGGGACTTGAGAATTAAATATGGAGTATCCCTTGGGTCATCCACTGAGTTGCATCAACACCCAAAAGTTAGATTTTTCCACACATCATGACATGGTGAGGTTCTTCAAGGCACAACCAATGAAGTTTTCTCTAACTCCTCAAAAACATCCAAGTGAATTATGGAATAACCTCTTATTATTGTGACATGATCTCTTACTAATTATAATCCATATAAGCACCAAAATTTCATGGCCACATGCATTGCAGCATGACCTTCCTTTCCATAGTGAAATCATCTTCACCATGACGTGATCTTGTTCCCCACACTAACTATTGTGTGCATAAAAAATCATGAATTACCCCTTATTACATGATCTTCATGTCATAAAGGACCAATTCAAAACATTATCATATTCTAGGATCCAATCATGACATTATCACTTACATTGTAGTTTTATTTATTCTATATCAATAGTAATTTAATCTTACATAGGATTATCACAATAGGACAACCTCCATTGAGGTGACTTTGACTTCTCTTAGAAAATCTTCAAATATCACACTTCAACTTCAAACCTTATCACTTATAAATGACCTTCATATCAACTAAATTTTCATGATTCACCTAAGTTTGAATATGATTCATATTATGACCAATGTGTTAACAAAAAAAGACAATATAAATAGTCAAAAACCATATCCATTTTACATATTCTACCAATAAAATCCTCCTTGAAACAAAATCCCCTTTGACACAAATACCTTCAATGAGTCCTTAAAACTCTAACCAAATTTGGGTATAAAAAAATGTATTTGACCACATATATTACCATGAATTATATCTAATATCATATAATATTCAATTCAAATTTTTGACAGTGATTATCAAATAATTAATATGACCTTAGAATAAGAGACACGTGAGAAATCATTATGTGTAAGAAAATTTTTACAAAAAAATAAATTTATATTCATAAATTTAATAAATTTTCTCATTATAATTAATTCGAGATGACCCAAATGATTATTTCATATTATGAATGTATCTTTCTCTATAAGACTTTGGTTAACCATATTTTATTTGATCGTATATGCATTCACATCGTACAAACTAAAAGGAAAACTCAAAATTTTCTCCAGTATTATTTTTTCATTATAAATGCTTACTAAATAAAGTTATGCAATACCTAATTTATCCATTATCATAGTATTATATCTGATTTTATAAATAAATTTAAATCTCAATAGATTTCATTAATACTTGAGAGAAAACAATACATTATTTATTAAAAATTATGTACCACCAGGTATACATATATTTACTCTTTTAGAGCCTTTGATTAATTTCACACTATAAATTAAGGTACTCACAATATCACTTTTTATTTTAAGGTTGATAAATTATTTATCACATCTAATTATTATATTAATTTGATATAGTCAATGTGATAAACACTTTTATCATGAGAATTAATTCTAACAAATTTATTTATAACATCCATGTCTAATAAAATGAAATGATTTATATAATAAGTAAAATAAAGGAAAAACGTGAATTATATAACATTTATTAAAACATTTCAAAATATATAAAATATAATCTAGGAGAATTTATATATTCTCATCATTATTAAAACCTTTAGGGTTTACAAAATAATTAGATGTATCAAAATTAATTATATCAACATCATACTTCATGGCTCAATTAATAATTTTTTTCAATATTTCCCTCTAACTAGTTATTGATAATGATATAATAAGTGTATTGAAACATGAAAGGAGTGTGACCAATTCCCTTTTATATCACACTGAATACATTCACTTTCAACCCATTTTAATTTCTTCACATGCGCCCTATTAATCATTTGGTAATTTTTGGTGGCATCCTCTATGGTTGGCCAATTATGATCGTAATTGGGAACCAATTGATTTATTGGTTAAAGTAATTAATTATTATTGTTATATTTAATATATATATATAAGGCATAATTAGTGAATTTTTAATACATATATAAAATACCACAATTTAACCAATAAATATTCTAATGTGGAGTTGTCCTACGTTGATATAATATTGGAAGATGAAGAGGATTTTATAGTTATAAGAGTGTTTCAACTCCTAGATAGAAATAAGAGGATACATAGTAGTTTCACTTGTACACACAGGCATGCAAGATAACTCATGCCTTGCCTTATCCTAGATTGACTTAGGCATGGTATCTAGAGTTTGGGTGAATTTTATTGGGTATTGAATCCATATTTTTATTAAAAAACCATTAATATATTATTGAATTATTTTTAATGGTTGTAACATATAGATAACTAATTATCCAATTAATTATTATAATGGAAAATTAAATTGGATTTGTTACTTGACTAATCAAGTTGGAAAATCATTATAAGACTTCTTTTTCATCCCATTTTTAGATCTATAGAGTGCTTGTCCTCCCCTTCCCATGAGAAAACCAAAGGATTTCACCTATGATTTATTAAAAACTAAAGAGTCTTATAAAGAGATCTATTACTTATTTTACTATTTTTGATCTATATTTTATTACCCTATAAGTGGAGTTGTTAAACCCATTGCAACATGATAGAGGAAATATCCTCTTTAAGTAAAGTCTGGTTTACTCGACGATTCAGTTGAGAATCATACTCGATAAGTATTCCCCAATCTGAAGATCTACACTTTAGATATTTTATATTAGTATGTTTTTATGTTTTGTATCATCCATTGTTTTATACAATATGATTAATTAACTTATAATAAATATCACATTAACATACTATTAAGAATGTTTTTTTCAAACAATCATGAATAAGATAATTTAGATTAATATAGCATGATCTATTATCACCTAAATAACTTTTCCCAGTTATGTAATTAGTTTTTTATATAAATTAGATATGTTTGGACTACCTATAAAGTTTAATGGATAGTGATTAAAAAATTTTCAATGACATATGAATATATAGTTTACAATTTGGAGTTTTTTTCTTATGATTTGGTCTAAAAAAACCTAAAAAAACTAAGGATGATCCCAAAATTGATTAAATTTCTATGTGAAATGAAAGGAATTAATCAGAAATAGGGATTATTAAGTATATATTATTAAACATTATATTTTTTTCTAATAAATACACTGAAAAATCACTATAAGATTAATTGGATAATAAATAAAATATAGGTGACTTGGGTTTGGAAAATTAGTGTAGTTTGAAATTCCTGAAATTATAAATGGTTAAAGGAAAATTATTATATGAATAAATATATAAACTTATAAGTATCATACATTCATTTAATAAAGTAAAAAATAAATTTTCGTTATAAGTTTCAAGTTATATCAATTGTGGAGAAATTTCCCCAGTCATGGGAGGGTTTTGATTTTACTCTCAGGCGTTGGAAAATAGAAATTATCTATTGAAGATGTTATAAGTGATTTATGTGGAAGAACAACATAAGAATGAAAATAATAGGGTGTCAATTAAAACAAGGTCTAATATGATAATGGGTGGTAATAATAAAAGGTTTGGTCAAAAAGTGCACAATGTAAACCCTAGTTTGAAATCAATAAACAAGTCTAAAGGAAAGTCCAAGAAACTGAATGCAAACAAATTGTACCGGAACTGTGGATAGGTTAAGCATTGGGTTGGGGATTATCCTAGAAAGAAAACTAGGTCCAAACAAGTATATATAGTTCTAAATCAGGTTAATGTGGTGGTGGAATCTAATAAAGATAACACGGTTTCAAACTAGACCATTATTCCTGAAATCATTGATGATTATGTTATAAAAACATAGAGTTTTTACTATATATGATTCACTTAAGTGGTTGGTTGATAATATGGAAAATGTTCATGCTTATGCTATTAAATTTATATTTGTATCTTATCATCGTATATATGAAAAATATATGAATATGGGAAATAATATGGATACCAAGGGGCATAGAATAGGATATGTGGACTAAAAGTTTCCTTATTGGTACATTCTATCTTTGTATAAGATGAAAAATGTACCTGTAGTTCACATAAATGTTATGAGTGATTCATATTTAGTTATAGAGTATTTTAAATTTTCATTCAAATATAATAAAGTTTTTATTCTATAAACAGGATCTTTTATTGGAAAATGTAATATTTATGATGGTTTATTTAAATTTAGGGTTAAACATGGTGGTATTTATGAAGTAAATGTTATTACAAAAAATTATGTTATGAATTATTTTGAATGCTATTATATGTGACACATTCATCTCGATTGGTTGAATATTAATTATATTAAATATATGATGAATCAAAGTTTAATACCAAATCATGACATTGATAAGAAATCAAAATTTCAAGTGTGTGTGGAGGTTAAAAAAACTAAGAAAAATTATCATTCGGTTAAAAGGGATATACAATTTCTCAATCTAATATAAACATATATATGTGAATTCAATTACATATTAACTAGGGACCATAAGAAATACTTCATCACATTCATTAATGATTACAATAGATTTTTTCATGTTTATCTGTTAAAAAGTAAAGATGAACCGCTTGAAAAAATTATCATTTATAAGAATGAAGGCGAACTTCAAAATGGAGAGAAACATAAATGGTTAAGATTTTATAAAGTTGGAGAATATATATCCTATTAGGTGTTATATGTTTCCAATAAAACTAAATCATTCACAGGGATACACATTCTCATTGTTCTTAGTCTAATGGGATAGTTGAACAGAAGAATAGGACATTGAAAGATATAATCAATAGTATTCTTTTGACTTATAAATTACATAAATTTATGTGGGGAGAGTCTTTGAATATGTATTTTCATGTTATTAATATATTCCCTCATAAAAAGAAATAACACACTCTATTTGAGTTTGTGAGGGAATAAATCCAAACTTACGATATTTATGAGTGTGGGGTTGTCTTTCTAGAGTATTAGTCCCAAAGGAAAAATAATTATGGCCTAAAACAAATGATATTGTCTTTCTTGGGTATGTTAAAATTTCAATTACTCTTTTTTTCCTTATAAAACTTTGTAATACTTAAAAATAATATTGTTTAGGCTAGGCGTTGAGTCATCATGGGATTTTAGGGCCTAGGGAGCCTCAATGTTGATATAATAAAAATATTAAATATATTATATCACATGCATTCAATTTTTTTGAAATAATAGAATAACTCCTAAATAAAGTCTCATATGGGAAAACTGATACTACCATTAAATCCAGAATGTGTATTTTATACTAGTCATGGCATAACTTTTGTACGTGTTGGGTGTTTGGTTTAAGTGTAGTCGTGCGTGGATTAATAAATTAGTCAATCAATCAATTAATTAATTGTTTATTTAATTTTTAAGATCTAACCACATTTATTTAAACCCTATTATGGAAAAAATCTAGGGTTATCTACATAATTCTAGGTATTTTAGAGGATTGATTGGAGGAGAGCCTTGAAAAATGATGAGATCATGGTTTGGAAATTAGTTTCCAAGGAATTCATCTTTAACAGAGGAGTTTGTGGATTTCACCAACGACAATGATGTATAACCATTATTCATCAAAAATTTATCCAAACTCTAGGTAGATATTTTTTATGTTGGTATAATCCCTATTTTGATTATTCCATATCGAACATGAATAAATCCTTCTAACAAATTGATTCATGGGTCCACCGTTGATTTAGGGGTATTAATTTATCTTCCTAGAATTAGGAATGGATAATTTATTTGTTAAAAATTGATCATTTTCATTGATCTATGTTTTCAATTTTGATGGATTGTGTTCAACCTAAATAATGGTTGAGGTTCATTCATCACATTTTTGTTTTGTTCTTTTCTCCCCATGTTCTTTGTGCATTTATCATCAGTATTTCATTTAGTCTGTGGTTTGAAAAATAACTAGAAAATTATCATTGCATAATCGATATTTGGTGCAATGTACTGTTTTCATGATTTTATATTCGGTTTTGATGGAACAATCGAAATGTAATGATGACTGTGGATGATCGGGGATCATATCGGGAGTTCTTCAGTTTGTGGTTTGGCATTGTGGCAGCGCGATGCGATGGGCAGTGATTCCCAAGTAGTTGGGTGGCTATAATTTATCCACCAGAGATTTATTAGGTGTGGTTAATCCCAGATCTAGGATCTATGTACTTGATTCATGGTGAAATTAGTGGCGGTGATGGTGCGGGTGAGATGCGTTAAACAAATGGGAGTTTATGGAAAATCCTAACATACATTGCATGTATTTTAGGAACACACATTTTGTAGTCCCATTTTTGTGTAAACTAAGGTTCCATATATAGTTAAATATCACACATTGTGTGGACCTACCACACACCATGTGACCCGGTGTTAGAGGCTCGGCGTGTACCCCAAGGTTACATAGGCACATACATGACCAAATGCATGAGAACAACCAGTGTATATGGACGAAGACTGGTACATGGGAATAGACACTTCTAGATAACTCAGGAGTGACTAGATTGCACAGGCATGAACATAGTATATGAGTAGGGCCATAGTACATAAGCATAAGCTGGAGTACATGAGGATGGTCTAAAGTGCATGGGCATGGGCCAGAGTACACGGGCAGACTCAGGCTAGACAATACATGTTGTGTACACCCTATAAACACAATGTACTTTTTCTTGGGTAATTTGATGCCCCATTTATCTTCAGTGTAGACCAGTTTATATATGGTACATTTCATTAGTCCATCCTTATGTGGTTGTAGTGAGGCATCATGTCCTAATCATATGATGTGATCCCCTTTATGGGATTAGTATTGAATAGAGTCAAGTATCCCTCTCTATGGAATGGGGTATGATCCTCTATCATTTATTCCCTAGTTTGGGTTAGGAATACTATTACCCACTATTAGGGCATGTGATCCTCATCCTAGCGGGTTTACTTTGGGTAGGGTCAGGAATCCCCCATAGACCCTGGGTGAGATCCCCTATCTATGTATCAACCTATTTATAGTTCCAATGTGTACCTCTTCATGGAAAGACCCAATGAAAATGACCACTCATATGAGCACCATCAGTGTTAGAAAGGCTCATGGAGTGAGTTCTCCTGGATGAGCATTACCTTGCATCCTTGAGTAGAATCCTAGGATAGCAGTATGGTTGTGACCTTACTTTGAGACTTGGTGTCTATCTTGAGTATATATGGATTATTATTATTATCATGTCTCGTATTTTGATTGGGATACCTTCATGATTATGAGCTGACTTCTCTCTTTTAATGTTTTATGTTTGGTGATTTCAGGGTGCCCTGTTAGGTATATTATACTCACCCATGCATGGGATCTTCCCACACATGTCATGTTATATGAAGACAGTATGTCTTATGATGGATTCATAGGTAGACCAGAAGTAGGCAGAGCATAGTTGATCTACATGGACTATGGTTAGTTCCAAGTGTTATATTCGACAACAGTCCCCTCATTAGCATGTTTGACTCTTCTATAGTTTTTTTGGGCTTGTATTTAGACCTTTATGCTTTCTTGTACTTTTTTCATACTTCGATGTGGGATATATTTGTATACATTCATTCTGGTATCATTTTTATTTTACCTTTCATCATTTTATTGGTATTTGGAGATTTTTTTGTGTATACAATTACCTTAACCTAAGGCCTCCCATGTGTGTGATATTCCCACTCGGTGCTTATCGCTATCCCCTGGCCTATTGTAGGTGGGATTGTAGTGTCTCACTCAAATTACCACTAACCAAGAGGCCCCTGATGTGTTGTTTAATTATAGAGTGGTATCAGATCAGGTTGTCTTATGACTAGATTTTGTAGATTTTTTAGTTGTGGGGTTTGGTTTCGGAACTAGGGAAATAGTGTTAAAGTGTCTTGAGTTCGGCTCTCAAGCTACGAACTCTGGTGTTGGTGCAGTAGCCAATGTATCCATTCACCAAGACTCTGATAAACTAATTTTTGGATTATTATATATAGACAATGGTTTTAGGGAAATCATTAGTACATGCATCATATAGTAATGATTTTTGGTTTCGATTTCCTTATTGATTTAGCTCTCCAAATATACTCTTTGATTGTGGTATGTCTTTTTTATCATGGGATTACTCCATGACAAAAACAATTTAGTATTCCATAGAAATATTGCAAGGATTGTCTTCCTAGTGATGAGGTTTAGATACAAGGATATGTGGGGGAGGTGGTACCTTTGGGTGGTTTTCCAAACTTACCTCCACCCATTGAGAAGAAGTTGTCCTAACAGTACCAGTAGAGAATGTTTGTAAGATAAGTGCACTCCTTGAGTTTCAGAAAAATATACCTCTCAGGTTTCGGGGTGATCTAGACCCTCAGGAAGTAGAGGACTATCTTGAGGTAGTTTGGTGAGTTTTATATCT
This sequence comes from Viscum album, assembly GCA_963277665.1. NCBI lineage: Eukaryota > Viridiplantae > Streptophyta > Magnoliopsida > Santalales > Viscaceae > Viscum > Viscum album. The sequence goes on from OY728130.1 coordinate 513,010,358, forward strand.
TTTTTGGACCCTTCCTGGTCAAATGGTGTTCCTAGAAATGAGTCTTTTACATGGCTCCTTAGGGAGATTTTGGAGTCTGGTGGCTCAGTTGCATGATGAGGTATCTCTCTCTTTGATAGATTTTGAGTGTCTCTTCATAGAGGAGTTCAACCTAGATACATTGAGAATGTTTCATTTCTAGGATCTTCTAGAGATTTAGTAGGGTAGCATGACTATTTTAGAGTATACATCAAGTCTTACTAACCACTCACAATACTCTATAGATATGGTTCAAGATTAATTCTTCCAAGTATATACCTTTGAGAGTGTCATTCACCATGATATTAGGGTTGGAGTGGTATTTATTTACATTTGTTCTTATACTGGGGTTCTTGAGAAAGCCTTAGTGGTGGAGAGATTATTGGAAGAGAAATTGCCGATAGTTGGTTTCGGTAGTGGGAACCCTGTAGATGAGACTTTTGAAGACGGTAGTTGATGTTAGACTCAGGGATCCAGGAAAGCTAGGCATTTCAGAAGACAATCTTGGGGTATATGGTCATTGTTTGAATCTCTCAAGATGGTTCTAGTCAACTGAGGGAGAGGTGGTGTTACGTTTGTGATGTGTAGGGACACCTCACATGGGATTGTTCAACCCACTGTGAGGTTGACAAGGTGATGTTCAATGGACTTCCTAGGTATAGGTAGCAATGATAACAGAGAGGTTCATATGGAAACAGACATGGAAAAGGAGCTAAGAGAGTAGTATGAGGTGTTCAGTTATTTGATCTGTTGCCACCACCATCCCTAGCTAATCCATGCTAAGCTCAGAGAGCTAGTGGTGAGAGATGAGGACAGTTATAGGTATTAGATCCCTATGACCCAGAAGCTCTATGGATGATTCGAGGTACGATCTATGTCTTCTCTACTTTAGCTTTAATATTGATAGACACAGGTGTAATCCATTCTTCTGTTGCCACATCCCTTGTTTGATATCTATATATTCTAGTGGAGATTTTGACTCGACTCTTGTGCTTGTAGAATCCTACTATAGGATATTCAGTTATCACACACATCTACTGATAGTGTGACCTAACTCTTGGAGGATATAAATTTCTATGAGATATTTTTATGGCCATGATGAGGCATTATGACATCATTCTATGAATTTATTGTCTCTCTACAATTCATGCACAATTTTTTGTTTTAAGTGGAGGATATGGTGCATTTTCATTGATGGGATGAGTTTTTCCTTCATTAGTGAGGAAGAAACTCATGAAGAGTGGTATGAGCTCATATATAGGAGGATACGGCTAATTACTCATTAATTGGATAGTATTACCAATGGAGTAGCAGATTTTATGAGCTTCTGGCTTCCTAAGTAGTGGAGGGATATGAGGATATCTGCCCTAAGGACATTTTTGGCTTACCTACCCACTGAGATATTTACTTCTATGTATAATTTCACCTGATTAATACCTTTATATTAGTTCCATCATATCAAATGGCTCTCATAGATATTCGAGAGATGAAGGTGCGGTTGGAGGATTTACAGAGGAAGGGTTTTTTAGACCTAGTGTTTCTCCCTAGGTAGCCCCAGTTTTATTTTCCAAGAAGTCGGAGAGGATATTGAGGTTGTTTGTGAAATATTGTTGCCTAAATTTGGTGACTTACATTAATAATTATCCACTTTTGAGAATCTAAAACCTCTTCATCCAGTTAAAAGGGGCAAGGTGGTTCTTAAAGATTGACCTTAGTGAAGGTTATCACCAGCACCAAGTTTGATATTAGGATATACCGAATATGGAATTTCAATGTCACTACGGTCAATATGAGTACTTGGTGATTTATTTTGGAATGATAAACACCCCAATTGTGTTCATGGTACTCATGAAATAGACCTTCCAGCCCTTCTTAGACTGGTTCATGGTAGTCTTTATCGATGACATCCTGGTGTACTTGGTGTCTGAGGAGGAGTATGTGAGACATCTGAGGATGGTCCTAGACATACTCTGAGAGCACCATATTTATTGGAAACTCTCAAAGTGTTGGTTCTATATTTGAGAGTTCCACTTCTGGGGACATGTCATCTCAGAAGGGTTTGTGGTAGTAGACCTGATGAAGGTTGAGGTAGTGATAGCTTGGGATCAAACCAAAAGCGCAAATGAGGTATGGAGCTTCCTTGGGTTGGTAGAATACTATAGGATATTCACACCCAATTTCTCTAGGATATTAGAACCTTTCACTATTTTAACCTCAAAGGGGAAACCTTTCATGTGGACAGAGATGTTCCAACAGGCTTTTCAGGTGTTTAGATAGAGGTTGATGAGTTCCCCCATCTTGAGATTTCCATAGGAGGGTTTTGAGTATGTGGTGTTCTACAATGCCTCTAAAATTGGGCTTAGATGTTTTCTAATTCATAGGTAAGCGGTGATTACCTATGGGTCCCGGTAGCTGAGACCTCATGAGTAGAACTATGTTACCCATGATTTTGATCTAGAAGTGGTGGTATTCACCCTGAAGATGTGGCAACACTGTATTATGGGTGAGTGGTTTATCATCTATTTTGACCACAAGAGTCTTAAGTATATCTTTTCATAGAAATATATTAATTCTATATAGAGTTTTTTTCCTTCAAGATTATGATTTAGAGATATTCTATACTTATATGAAGGGTAACTTGGTGGAAGATGATCTTAGTAAGAGATATTGTTCATAGTTGTTGAGCGAGGTGTTAGAGTAGTTGGTCTTGTTGAATTTGTCCTTAGTGGACTAGGATGGTGCATCTTACCTAAAATTAATGGTTTTTACCACTCCTCTTCTTAAATGTGTTATAAAGGCTCATCTTGGAAATAAAAAATATGAGACCTTGAATATTCATATATCCACTGGATGTGCTCCTGATGGATTTTCTAAAGGTGGGGAGCACGTCATCCTTTCTTGAGGGTAGATCGTGGTACCAGTGACATTGAGAGAGGGGGCTCTGAGATAGTTTCATACATCCCATTTAGTGGTACATCCAGGAGTTTCAAAGATGTATTAGGACCTTCAGTTCAAAATCTAATGGCTAGGGATAAAGAATTGTGTAGTTGAGTTTGTCTCTTAATGCCTCACTTGTCAATAGGTAAAGGTTGAACACCAGGTTCTAGTGGGTTTTCTCAACCCCTTGAGGCACTAGAGTGGAAGTGGGGTCGTATATCCATGGGATTCATGATAGATATTCCACGATCAACTATATTAAATGATGTTATCTTTGTGATCATAGACTAACTCAATGATTCATCCCACTTCCTATCCATCCAAGAGCAGGGTTCAGTAGATAGATTAGGATGTCTTTACATATAGGATATAGTAAAGTTCCATAGAGTTCCCTAAATGACCATTTTAGACTTTTATGTTCACTTCATGTAATGATTATGGAGAGGATTGAAGGATACCTTTGGGTCTCAGTTGCATTTGAGCATGGCATTTCATCCCCAGACAGAAGGTCGGGTTGAGAATACTATTTAGGTTCTAGAGGAAATAATTTAGGCTTTCATGTTGGACTTTGTTCATATTTGGTAGGATCACCTACCCTTGGTATAGTTTTTTTATAACAATAGTTACCATTCCACCATTTTTATAGAACCATTCGAGGCCTTTTATGGTAGACTCTACAGGTCACCACTACGCTGGATTAACCTGGGGGAGTCAACACTCATGGGACTATATTTGGTGTGGGAAATAGCATAGAAGGTGTAGATCATCCAAAAAAGGATGAGAACTTACCATAGTCATTATAAGTATTATGTGGACTGACAATGTAGTCCTTTGGAGTTCAATGAGGGGGGAATGTGTTTCTAAAGGTCTCACCTCAGTGAGGATTGTGAAGATTTGGTTAAGGCCTCAAGTTATCTCTAAGATTCATTGTCCCTTTCTAGATACTACAAAGGGTTGTTGAGGTAGTGTACTTATTAGACCTATCACCACAGTTAGATTGGGTACATGATGTCTTCCACATGATGCAGCTAAGGAGGTATGTGCATGGATCATCACATGTTATTAGCTGAGGTGAGTTGGACATCGATGATGAAGCTACCTTCACGGAGTACCGGGTAGATATTGAGGATTGATAGAAGAATTTCCTTTATGGGTGAGTGATTACCTTGGTGTATTTCCAATGGAAACATGAGAATCTTTAGGAGAGCACCTGAGAGCGGGAGAATCAGATTCGATCTCAATACCCTCACCTATTTGAGTAGTATTTTTTCTTTTGGGGATTAAAATCCATGAGGTGGAGATAATGTGATGACTCTATTTTTCCTTGTAAAACTTTATAATATTTATAGGAATATTTTTTATACTGAGAGCTGGGTCAATTAAAGATTACTAGGATCAGGGAGCCTCAGAGTTGACATAATAAAAATATTAAATATATTATATCACACGCACCCAGTTTTTATGAAATAATAGAATAACTCCTGAAAGGAGTCTCTAATGCGAAAACCAATACCACCATTAAATCCAGAATAAAAATTTTACCTCATGAGTGATATAGCCTTTATGTGTGTTAGGTGTTTGGATTAAGTGTAGTCATGGGAAGATTAATAAATAGAAAAATAAATTCATTCATTGTTTATTCAATTTTCCAAACCTAAATTCCTCTATTTAAACCCTATTATGGAAAAATCCTAGGGTTATTCTCATAAACCTAGGGATATAAAAGGAGATTTTGGAGGATATCCTTAATGAATGATGAGATCATGGTTTAGAAATCGATTTCCAAAGAGTTCACCTTAAACAAAGGAGTTTGTGGATATCACCAACAACAATGATGTAGAACCATTCATTGTTAGATATCAATCCAAACTTGAGGTAGGGGTTTTATTTATTATGGTTTAATATCTATTTCGATTATCCCATGTTGAACACAAATCAATCAATCTAACAAATTGATTCATGGTTTGACCATTAATTTATGGGTATTATTTTATCTTCCTAGAATTAGGAATGGAGAATTATTTTATTAACCCTTGATTATTCTCCACACTAGTGCAAAAACACTTATTAACGTCGGTTTTTATTGATTTTTGACGTCGGTTATAAACCGACGTCTTTAAAGGTGACGTTAAAAATATGGTTTTTGCGTCAGTTTTTCAAAACTGATGCCAAAAATAATTTTCTTATGAGTCTTGGCATCAGTTTTCTATAAAACCGATGCCGAAACTTCATTTAGACATGCTTTTCAGCGTCGGTTTTTTATAAAACCGACGCCAAAAACTGATTCGACTGGATTTTCAGCGACGGTTTTATAAAAAACTGACGCTGAAACTTCATTTAGACATGCTTTTTGGCATCAGTTTTTTATAAAATAGAAGCTGAAAACTGAGTCTATGGGATTTTCGGCGTCGGTTTTATAGAAAACAGACGCCGAAAATCGGGTCTTCGGCATCGGTTTTCAGAAAAACCGACGCCGAAACTCTGTCCAACCAGTTTTCGGTGTCGGTTTTATCTAAAACCGATGCCATAAGTCAATTTTTTTTAAAAAAACACTTTCGGCATCGGTTTTTAAAATAACCGACGCCATAAATAAATAAAAATTATAAAATAATTACAATTTCACTTCTAAAAAATCGAAACCCCTGAAAAAAAAACACAGTATACAAAAACAAACAAACAGTATTTTTGCAAAGGCACTTGAGAGAACTCAAAGTAAAGTAGAATTAAAATACACGTACCTAAAATATATGGCATGCTCATTGTTGGTTATTATTGAAGCATTCATTTTATTATTAGTAGGTTCAAACACCTAATATATCATAAGAGTTAGTTTTTTAAACCCATATGTATTATTATTTATAAATATTAGAATATACATACCTCAAATCTTAATCAGACTTAACAAAAAGTTCGCAAAAGTAGATTGAATATGGATCATATCAGATTGGGAATAAGACTTTGAATCATTGAATACCTACAATAATATTGAATGATATGAAATTAATAAATATAAAAAAGTGGCAGAAAATATAAAAAAAAATTAATACAACAAACCTTATGAAAATCAATAGTTTCCCGAGTTGTGATTATCTCGTACATGAATCGTAGAATATAATAACCACATTCAACATGTCCATTTTGATGATGACACTGCAGTTATAAAACATTTAACTAATAATAAAAACCAATATATAAAAAAAATATAAAAACTAATTACCTGTACGTCCACATATTTGATTTTCGTTGGTTTCTTTTCCTTTGTAAAATGTTTCCATGAACTGCATTTTTTTATATAAGAACTAATAAAACTTGTGTAAACAATTAAAATTAAGCATAACAAACTTATAAAAATAAAAAACAACTTACCTGTTTAATAAGTTGGAAAATGGTTTATGCACTTTTCCTAATAAAGAGCAAAACCAATATAAGGTGCATTAATTTGGGAAAAATACGCCTAACATCCAATACCCCCTACAATACAAAAAGCTCACAATTAATGACATTATAATGATCATTAGTTCAAAATTATGTTGATGTTCTTACTTATCAAGAAATGGCAAAAACCAGCACTAAATCTCTGTTTGTGATAATCTCTCGAATATATATTGAACTCTTTCATCATTCTTCACATGTTTGACTTCCAAGGAAATGTACTCTGGATCTATAAAGCTATAAATTCTTGTAGTTTCATTTTTTAAAATAATCCTGTGTAGATACCTAATTTAAAAATAAAATATAGTTAGTCAATGACATAACAATCTTTTATTAAAGAAATAGCAATTCAAACGTCAATTTACTTACATGGAAAACAACTACACCACATTCAGCCCGATCTCTTCAAAATTAACTAAATTCATGATATCTTCTTTTAGTATTCTCAATTGATAATTTCTTCCACATATATCGGGTGTCATCTGAAACTCATAGATAAAATTAAAGGAAGAAGAGGACTCAAATAATCTTTTCAACCCATAAGAAATATCAGAAGTATCTACAGCCGACTGTTCCTGAACATTTTGTTGCATTTGTACAGTTTATTTTGATTTCATATATTCCTATATATAAGTTAAATGTCAGAAAACATTATAAGTAATTTTGAATCATTTCAAATTAATGTTTTAAAAAAAATGCATACCTCATGTGAAATATAACGAAGGCAGTTGGCCAAAGTAAAAAATGGCCCATATATTCCCCAACACTGGTGATCTCCACAGTAGGAAATGGTAGTAGAGAAGTAGGATCTATAATAACAAGTACTGATACTCTAACCTGACCCATCTGCATAGGCTGATGATGTACCAAGTCCCCTAAAAAATACACCTGTCCTAATGCAACAATATGTACATGAGGATCTCCCGCAAACAATTCACAATATAAGTCTTGATCCGAGGGAGGAGGCGGAGGCTCAAAGTTAGCAGGTGGGGCAAGGTAGTCCGGGTGAGCAGGTTGAGAAGGCAGAAAAATGAAAAGGGTATATTAGTGTTTAAAATTTATAACAAAGAAAAATTGATTAAAAATTAAATAAAATAATATACCTCAAAAGGTTGCACAGACGGGGCGGGGTAAGCAGATGGGGCAGGGTAGTCCGGGTGAGTAGGCTGAGAATGTTGAAAAATGAAAAAGTTATATTAGTGTTTATAATTTATAAAATAGAAAAATTGATGACAAGTAAATAATATACCTCGGAAGGCTACCCAGACGGGGCTGGGTAAGCAGGTGAGGCAGGGTAGTCCAGGTGAGTAGGCTGAGAATGTTGAAAAATGAAAAAGTTATATCAGTGTTTATAATTTATAAAAAAGAAAAATTGATGACAAGTAAATAATATACCTCGGAAGGCTGCGCAGACTGTGACTATCTTTCCAAGTGTTCTAATAAATCCTTCTGTACTGCTGCTTGAATTTGATCACCCATAGACCATTTCATATCCTACATCTCTTCTTTTAAGGATTCTATTTCTGGGTCTCTTGATTGCTTACTCTTATCAAAAACCTTCTGAATACTAACACCCACCTGATATCCTCTAACACGGTTGGGGTGTTCTGCCTTTCCCAAAGCAGTGGCTAGGATATCCATCCTACCCTTAGGGATAAAAGAGCCCTGTGTCTCTTGCTCCTAAAGTTCATCCTGAAATGAAAAATAAAAAAGTTATATTAGTGTTTATAAATTATAAAAAAGAAAAATTGTTAACAAATAAATAATATTTACTTAAAATTCTATCAGACACTTGATGAGATTCCTCTATAAGATATTGTTCATTTTTTTTCTTCTTTCTCATTTCCATTTCTCATGGAGAGTGGGAGGAGATGGAGGACCATACTGGACCTCTTCTGAACCACTACTTGATCGAGCTCTTAATGCTTCAAATTTTTCTTCAATCATTTTATGCTCCAAATACGAGTACCCTCCACGTGATAAAGTATGAGGGTATACATTTTGCAACTGGATATCCTGATGAGATCTCCTGGAGGCCTGTTACATAAAAATAAACTACTAAGTAATAAGGAAAATATAGCATAAATTTTAAAATATAAAACAATTACAATACCTGAAATTTCTCTTCCTGACGGCTATCAAAAAATCGCTTCCATGTTTCTTCATCTATATATGGATACTTAAGACATGGGCTTTCAAACCTTCTCTTTCCAAAAACATAATTTTTTGTCAGTTTGGTTTTAATATCTCTCCATCGAATCACCGCTAAAGAGAGATGTCTTTTCCTAATTTCTTTGGTTTCCTCAAAATTGAATGTCATATGTAATTGAATAAATTAAATATGTCATTTAAACTATATAATATTAAAAAAATGAGATAAAATAAATAAATAAAGATATTTTACCATTACAGCCTCCCAAAGTTGTTGCTTCGTCGTCCTGTCCACTGACTTCCAATCAGGATATAAAATACTAATCCTACAACGGCTCTACATCGCTATATAACTGACAAAATGAACTGCATTTGGGCCAACTGCATTATTATCATCATCAAAACGGATGTGTAATTTGTTATCATCATGAGCAAGTGATAGTTTTGGTAAACATGTAATACCACATTTACCAACTTGAGAAATTGATTTTTGAGTAGTAACAGGAGAAGTCTGCTCCGCCGAGGACGCATCAGTAATCCGGAAATTTTTTTTATAAATTAACAGTTTTATTTCATTAAATAAGTATATTACTGAATATTTAATAATATGTCAAAATAGATATACCTCGGTAACTGTTGCTCTCTATCTATATCTGACATTTCTACTAAAAAGTGTAATGAAATTTTGTATACCTACATATCATTAGAAAAAAGAATAATTAGAAACAAAGAAAACAAAAATAAGTAAGTAAAAAAAGAGGAATGCATTTATAAGTTTCAAAAATGGAAAAAAAATATAAATATTTACCATAAAAATTAGGATACTAATTTATTGTTTTTTCACATGCCTTCATCAAGATCAGTACGTACTGCATGCACTATGTATGTCTTATACACATTGTAATCATCTTGAAATTGCATAATAGATTAATAAGGTTTATGTAAATCACTAACATCATCAGAATCATCTTCATCACCCAAATGATATCTTTTTCCTTGAAAAACAACTGACCACTAATCATTTGACGGATCAATGACATAAAATACTTGTTTTGCATGTGTCGCCATGATAAATGGTTCCTCATGGTAATTAAATATTTTCAAATCAACCAGTTTAAACCCATATTCATCATGTTTCACACCACTATTACTATCAACCCAATTACACTTAAAAATAGTGACTTGAAATTTAATATAATCAATTTCCCATATGTCTTAAATAACTCCAAAATATGAATTTGATGCAGAAATTGGGTTTTTATCTTTGGCACTCAAAAAATGCACTCCTTCATAGAAAACCATCACACCACTATTCTGAACGGTACTCTTGTCATCCAGGTTTTTTGTGTAAAATGTGTAGCCATTGATATCAAAACCAGACCATGTGATCACATTAAGAGATGGTCCCCATGCTAACCACTTCAATGTTTCTGATGGAGATATATCTTGGGTGAATTTCTCTTTAAACCATGAAACAAATGTCTTCTTATGCCCAATCATCAACCACTTTTCATTTCTTTTCTAATATCGTAACTTTAATTCAGCAATATGTGAGGATATATATGATTGAACCTCATTTGTGTTGTTCAAAATGTATAAATGTGCCTGCATCACTTCATCATGTGGAATGAACTTTACCTTTAAGCCTCGAACCCCTCTACCTTCACTATCAACTCTCATATGTTGAGATACAGGGAGACCAATATGCTCCACATCATTCAAATAATCAGTATAGAAATCAATCACCTCTTCTGATACATATTTTTGAACAATAGAGGCCTCTGGTCGATAAGGATTTTTAACATATCCTTTCAAAATTTTCATATATCTTTCAAAAGGATACATCCATCTTAAATAAACAAGCCCACATATTCTTATCTCACGCACCAAATGAATCAGCAGATGAACCATTATATCAAAAAATGTGGGTGGGAAATACATTTCTAGTTGACAAAGAATAAGAGTTGCTTCATTCTCCAACACATCTAACAAATTTGGATCAACGACTTTGCTACAAATGGATTTAAAGAAATTGCATAACCTGATGATAGTCTTTCTGACAGCGGTCGGCAATATACCACGCACTAATACTGATAGAAGTTGTTGCATCAACACATGACAATCATGAGATTTCATAACTATTAATTTACAATCCTTCAATGACACCAAATTATTCACATTTTAAGAAAACCCAATTGGTACTTTAATACCATGAAGACATTGACAAAAATTCATCTTTTCAATCTTGCTTAATGTGTGACAAGACGGAGGTAAATATGTTCTGTTTACTTTCACAGTGGGAGCTAACTCCAAATGTATTCTCATTAATATCAAGTCCAATCTAGCATGAAATCCATCTTTTATCTTTCCTTTTATGTCTAACAAAGTTCCAATCAAACTATCACATATGTTTTTCTCAACATGCATAACATCAATGTTATGTTTTATCTCTAAAAATCTCCAATAAGGTAGTTTGAAAAAAATAGACTGCTTCTTCCAGATATGTTTTTGAAATCCAGAAATTCTTCTCTTTCCAAATGTTGAATCAATATCTCTCACCCTATCATAGTATTCTTCAACTGACAATGGTCGAGGGGGAAGGTTGTATTCTTGTAAACCGTTAAATGCTTTTTTCAATATACGATAAGGATGATCAATTAGCAAAAATCTTCAATGTCTCATTTACACTGTCTTTCTTCCATTATTCAGTTGATAATATGAAGTTTTTTCTTCACAAATTGGACATGCTTTATGTCCCTTAACACTATATCCAGATAAGTTTCCATATGCAGTAAAGTCGTTTATAGTGAACATTATCATAGCACGTAAAAGAAAATACTCTTTCTTGTATGCATCGAAAACATTAACACCTTCCTCCCATAGAAGTTTCAAATCATCAATCAATGGTGAAAGATACACATCTATATCATTTCCTGGTTGTTTTGGTCCAGAAATCATCAATATCATCATAACATATTTTTTCTTCATATATAGATGTGGGGACAAGTTGTAAACTACCAGAAAAATAGGCCATGAACTATGTTGGCTACTGAGGCTCTGATATGGATTCATTCCATCAGTACACAATCCCATTCTAAGATTTCTAACTTCACTTCCAAAATCATGAAATTTTTTATCAAAACTCTTCCACTATGGTGAATCGGCAGGGGGACGTAAGTTACCATCAGAGATGCGCTCATCCGAATGTCATCTTAACCTTTTTACATCAATTGAATTTGCAAATAGACACTTCAAACGAGGAATTATTGGAAGGTACCAAATTGATTTAGCAGGAGTTTTGATTCTGGTACCTAAAAATGAATCAAAATTGAATTATCATAATTGTATGAAAAAAATATTGGATGATATCATTGGAAAGTATAAAATTAATTTTTCATGACGTTAGATGACATCACTTGAGAATGAATCTGAGTTGACTTTACAATCTATCTTATAGTGTAATGTCCCACATGTAGGACAACTTGATAAATATTCATTTTCTTTTATATATAGTACACAATCATTGGGGCAAGAATGTATCTTTTTATACCCCAATCCCATTGGGCATAATATTTTCTTCACCTCATAATTAGAATCTGGAAGCTCGTTGCCTTCTGGAAGTAGCTCTTTTAAAAGCTCAAGTAAACTGGAGAAACTTTTACCAATCCACCCATTTTTTTCTTTTAAGTTAACTAATCTCAAAGCTGCTGATAACATTGTATATTTATTGCAACCTGGGAATAATGGTTTCTCAGAATCTCCATACAATCGTTCAATAGGTGGTGTTTTTTTGATGGTTTCAACACCTAAATCATGAATTAATTCTTCAATGCGATCCTCTTCCTCATTGTAAATATCGTCATCAACATTGGATGTTGAATTTTTAGTTGTTTCACCATGCCAGATCCAACGTGTATAATTAAAGCTAAAACCATAACAAATGAGATGATCCTTGATTTCTCTGGAGTTTAACTTTCTCATATTTACACACTTTACACATGGACTGAAAATCAAATCACTATTTTGAAGATTTTGTTTAGTGAATTCCAAACAATTATCAACTCCTTTTTCATATTCACTAGTGGTTCTTCGTAGATGAATCCAATTACGATCCATAAAATACCTAATATCACAATAAATTTGATGAATATATTAAAAAATATAAACATTTAAATATCTATCAGATAATTTTTAAACAAAAACACATTTAAGAATTGATGATTGCATTAATTTAAAGGATGAAGTATGTGTATTGGATGGAATTTGATAGCAGTTAATGTAAAAATATACAATTTGTTGACAGGATATTTAAGAATATTTGTTGAAATAATATTTAACCATGTCCTAACACATTTAAAATAAAATATAAACTAATAATTAAAGAAAATCAATAACAAAATTGAATGACAAATGATTTATCTACAAAATTAAAAAAAAACTTACAAAATTTGAAGTTCAACCCGAATGGAAATCCTCAATCCAAACTGTGTTCGGTATAATGACTTCTAAAAACAAACACTACAAAATCTATAACAACAATGATAATACAAAACCAAAAATAATGCTAAACAAAAACTAAAATCGAACCAACATTGCAAGTCACATAATTTAGGGTTACGGAAGAATATATAAACAACGGAAGATAAAACAAGAGATAAAAACCAAGAACGGCAAACCAAAAAATGTGAAAACCAAACAAAACCGTCAACAATGGCCTCCCAAGATCAGAAATAGAGCTTCGAAGGTCATCGGGAGTCGAAGGAGCTGCAGTGGGTTTCAATTTTGACGATCCAATAGAATGAAGGTTTTTCCACCATGATAAATTATAAAAGATTTTCGGTGTCGGTTTTTAATAAAACCGACACCGAGAATTTTAAAAAAAACATTCGGCGTCGGTTTTGAGAATAACCGACGCCAAAAATCAATTTTTTTTTATGTTTCGGCGTCGGTTTCTTCAAAAACTGATGCCGAAACATCTATATATGGAATCGGTTTTAAAAAAACCGATGCCGAATGTTTTTTTTTAATTTTCAGTGTCGGGTTTTCTGAAAACCGATGCGAAATCAATTTTTTTTTCATATTCCACGTCGGTTTTCTAAAAACCGACGCCATAAATTTTCCTCACATACTATTGGCGTCAGTTTATGAAAAACCGACGTTATTATGTCGACGTTAAATCCCGTATTTCCACTAGTTCCACGATCAATATTTTCATCATCGATAGATTTAGGCCAACCTGAACAATGGTTGGGGTTTATTCCTCATAATCTTTTTTTTCTTTTCTCCCCATATTCTTAGTGCATTCATTGTTGGTATTTCATTTAGTTAGTGGTTCAACAAATACCAGGAAACCAATCATTGAACAATCAATATTTGATACAAATAATTATTTCAACAGGTTTGGATTTAGGTTTGATGGAATGATCGAGGCGTGATGATGACTATGGATGATTGGGGATCAGATCAGGAGTTCTCTGGTTTGCGGTTTGGCATTTCCATGACGTGATGCGACGGAAGGCAATTCTCGAGCGGTTGGGTAGCTGAAATCTATCCATCAATGACGTCTCATGTGTGATCAACCCTGAATACAGGATCTATGGGCATGATTCTTGGTAGAATCAGTGGTGGAAATGGTGTGGGAGAGACACGTTGAATGGATGGGGCTTTTTGGAAAATCCTGACATACATGACGTGCAATTCAGGAATACACATTGTGTCGTCCCCTTTATGTGACAACTAGGGTTCCATGCAGAGTTAAATATCACATGTCATGTGGGCCTTCCACACCATATGGAACCCAATGTCGGTGACTCGGCATGTAATCCAGGGATACATGGGCACAAACATGACCTTGTACATAGGCATGACTATTGTACACAGGCACGACCTGGTACATATGCACATACACGACCAGAGAACTTGAGCAAGACCAAAATACTCGATCATGGTCATAATACATGGGCATGACCATAGTACATGGGCATGGGCCGAAGTACACTGGCACAGGACAAAGTTCACCAGCATGGGCTGGAGTACACGGGCAAACCCAGGCTAAATATGACACATTGTGTATACCCTATATGCGCAGTGTACTTTTTCTAGGGTAGTTTGAGGACCCTGTTCTCTTCAATGTAGACCATTTTTTATAGGGTATGTTCCCTTGGTCCATCCCTATAGAGATAGAGTGAGGCATTGCATCCTGAGTATAGGATGTGATCCCCTCTATGGAATTGGTCTTGAATGGAATTAGGTATCCCTCCATATGGCACGGGGTGTGATCCTCTATCATTTCTTCCATAGGTTGGTCCAGAAATCCAATTACCCACCATAAGGGAATGTGATCCTATCCTAGTGGGTTTACTTCAGGTAGGTTCAGAAATCCCCCATAGGCCCTGGGTGTGATCCACATCATCAGAGTTCCATCATGTACTTATTCATGGTGAGGCCAGACAAGAATGGCCTCTTGGATGAGCATCATCAATGTTAGCAAGGCTCAAAGCACTACTACAAAACATACCTTTATTAGCACTTTATTTTTAGCACTGATAATGGTTCAAATTAAAATGAAATAATTAAATAAATAAAAATTAAAAAAATATATTAAAAATTTTATTAATTAAATAATTATTAATAAAAATGAATAAATTGAATATACATATATATAAATTATAAATATTAATAAATAATATATATTAAATATATATATATATGTAAAATGAATAAAATGAAATAATTAAATAGATAAAATTAAAAATGAGTAGATTAAGAAAAATATTAAACATTTTATTAATTAAAAAATTATTGATAAAAATGAATAAATTTAATATAAATATATATATATTAAATATTAATAAATAGTATACATTAAATATGGATATATAAAATGTCTAAATTGTAATAATTAAATAAAAAAATTAAAAATGAATAAATTACAAAATTATTAAAAAAATTATTAATGAAACAATTATTAATAAAAATGAATAATTTTAATATATATATATTAATTATAAATAGTAATAAATAATATATATTAAATAAAAATATATAGAAAATGAATAAAATATAATAATTAAAAACATATTGATGTATTATTCATTTTTAATGTTGTTTGATTTTTCAATTTTACATATATCAAATGTGTGTTTCATTGATTTCACATACATATACGTAATTAATACATTTTTATATACAACAAACACACAAAAATATTTACACAATTAATGAAATCTTATATACAAACACATACACCTAATATTTATGTGATTTATTCAAATTTTAGTATATTTTATAATTTTATTATAACATGATACATTTAATGTATTATTTTTTTAATCAATTAATTTTATTTATTTATTTTGATATTATTACAGATAGGTATTATTTATTCATTATTTATTTTTTATTTTATTTTTTAAATTTAATCATTTTTTATTATTTATTTATATATATTGATTTACTACGTGTTAGTATTTTCTATATGTATTCATCTTTACTTAAATATATATCCATATTTTTTTAATAATTTATATTTAATTAATAAAACTTATCATTTTTTTCAATATTTTTAAAGTGTGATCATTTTTAATTATTTAATTTCACTCATTATTAAAATGCATGTATTTAAGGTTATATAATCATTAATAATGTTAAAAATATATTTATAAATAAATATTTATAAATAAATATATTTATAAATGTATATTTACTATATTTATAAATTTATATATTTATAATCACTATAAATAAATAAATAATATCTTTTTTAAAGAATTTATATAATTATAAATAAATAATTATATATATTTAAATAATTATAAAATTGTAATAAATTTATTTAAATAATGAATATACTATATTTATATTTATATTTATATTTATATTTATTATATATATATATAATTTGAGTTTGAAGGCTCGGTTTATTTGGGGAAATGGGAAACATTACAAAGAAAATAAAACAACATACAATGTAGGGATGTACTCTGTGAGGCTCGAACTTGAGACCTCACCGAGATCCATAGGGGTAGCTACCACTGAACTTCACCCTGAGGGCTATATATATATATATAATGATATAAATATATAAATATTTTTTAAAATTATTCATATATTTATAAATAAATAATTATATATTTAAATAATTATAAAATTATAATAAATGTATTTAAATAAAGAATATATTTTCTATATTTATATTTATATTTATTTATTATATATATATAATTGTATAAATATAAATAATGATATAAATATATTTATAATTATAAAATTATAATATATATATTTAAATAATGAATAGATTTTCTATATTTATATTTATATATATTTATTAAATTTATATATAAATATATAAATATATATAATGATATAAATATATTTATAATTATAAATAAATAATTATAAATATATTTATAAATGTATATTTACTATAATTATAAAATTATATATTTATAATTATAAATAAAAAATATAATTTTCAAAAAAAATATTTACGTAAATATAAATAATAATTATGTATTTAAATAATTATAAAATTATAATAAATAAATATATAATTATATAAATATATTTACAATTTTGGTATTTATAATTATGATTTTAAATCATTTATCAACGCTAAAGTTTTAGTGCTGATAAAAGTTTCTTTTATTAATGTTTCTTTAGTGCTGATAAAAATATCTTTTAACAGCACTTATCAATTTAGCACTGATAAAATGTATCTTTATTGGTGTTTTTTACAAGCACTAATAAAAGTGACCCTGGTCTATTTAAAAGAACTCTAATTGTGACTGATTCAGTCACGGTTCTCAAGCTCTCACAGAACTCCCCTACTATCGGTGCTCCTCCTCTACGTTCTCTCGGACGAATAATGTCTAAAATCCAAGGTATGCTATTTTCTTCTTTTCCTCTCTCATCGATTGCTTGTTTGGGTTCCGTGTTTTTCATTTTTACGATGTTCTCAACCATGAAGAATCCTACTTCTCTTCTCCTATAACTCTAGTCATGATTGGTCTCTCACATTCTTCCTCATTATTTTCATTCTTATCACCAGCTTCACTCATGGCTCTTTCCATAGCTTTGGGGGATCATTATTTCCATCATTATAGTCTTTGTGGCTTCCCATGGAGCGAGATATTTTGTTATAGAGTAAGTAAAGAATGTTTGATTCGAAATACTATTGTGCATTGATAAGGGTGTTATCCCATCAATTTTTGTAATTAACTCTTCATTTTTACAAACATGTTCCTATAACAAACTATAACCAATTGGGAAATTACCTACTTAATATGTAATTCAATGGTATTTGTTATAATCATTTGAGTTTCCCCAAAAAAAATTATAGAACAAAATATGGATTCGAACATGATATATTCAGTTAGAAGGACCAAGGTCTTCATGTATATTTTCCATGGATTTAGGTCTCTTTGTGATGTCTGTTAATGATACAAGAGTCCTAATTTCCTCAAACTACACTATTATAGGCCACCATGATTTGTAGTTCACATGTTTCTTACTTTTTAAAAATAATGCTACATTAATAGGTATATTTATTTATATACATATTTTAATATTATATGCATTTCAATTTAATATAATTTTTTTAATGAAAATTTGGTTCAAACAATATTGATTCTCACCTTCTATTATTTTATTTTGTGGTATTTTCTAAGATATTTTTGTTTTTTATTAAAGTGATAAAAAATGAACACTTGTGTTTAGAGAATTATATTATTGAATGTAACATGTTAGAATCCGTAATTAAAATTTAATTTAGTTTATTTTTTAATATGAGTGGGTTTAGAGTATACATGGGGTAAACATATTTTTTAAAAATAATAAGTTCTAGGTTTTATTTTATTTTTTAAACAAATTTGTCTTTAGTTTTTTTGTTCTAATTAGATGTAACAAATAGTTTCTCATTAAATATATAATTTACTTCATGATTTACTTTAAGGATAAGTTTATCTATATTAATATCACAATATTTAGATTGTGTGAGATATGTAAGAGTTTATAATGTATGTATTTTAGAGTATTTTTGAAAATAGAGAATTTATTGTTTATTAACCATAGAAATATATTATTCATGATTTTAATAATTCAATACTAATTAAATAACTCCATTAATAAGGGTTTTATATTGGTTTTCAACATAATCAATGATAGTGAATGGAATTAATTATGTTAGATTTGAGAAAACATTGGTTATATAGAATATTGATCAATTATTATGTATTACACATTCTATAATTGAAATATTTAAGTGATTATCATGTTTTATTATTCAATTAAGGAATTTGATGTTTACGATACCAGCCTGAATGGACAGAAGTCCTTATTTTTTATTGATTTTTGATAACCCCCATTTCAAGGGATAAGGGGGAACCCTTACAAGGTCTATAGGCTTAGAGATTACATTGCTCGTAGGATAAATATATTCTTCAAATTATTTTAATCAAATCATGCACAAATATATTTTTAAAAATCTTTATATTGTAAAATGAACCAATGCACATTTATAAATATTTTTTTTTATTGAGGGAACTATATTAATTATTATAAAATGTAACATGATTTTTTTCTAGACATTATAATTTTAGGAAATGGAAAATTTTTGTGACTTTTATTTAGTAAGTCTTCATTTTTATCTTTGTATACATTTTTTACTAATTGTTTAACTTTTTTTTGTTTACTTGTCTAATAATATGTTCTCTAGAGTATTTTTTTTTGAAAATTATTATATTGAACATAATATGTAAATTTTTTATTAAATTTTGATAAATCTTTCTTTATAATAATTTATTTGAATAATCACTTGATATTATTTGAAATGATTTTTAATATACCTCTCAATGTATGATTACAATATTTTTCTACAAGAAATACATGTGTGGATGTGATAAAAATAATTTTTATTATATATTAGAATATTATGGGTATTATGTGATGGATAGGTATAGTATGCTAGAATGTGAGTTACTATAGACATGTTAGTGATTCATCAAGGGCTAGGGTGAGGGTGATGTGATATTTGTGTTGTTTTTTGTTCTTATTTATGGTTTTTCAGAAGTTAGGTTTAACTAATGTATTGTGGCACTCATTATGTGGTTCTTTCCTAAGGGAACCAATTATGTTAAGACTCCACCACATTTCAAATGCACTTCCTAAAAAATGGCTATGTTATACCCATTTCATGATTTGGATGCAATAGTACATGTGATGGTTATCCCATAGGGATAGTCTTGGATGCTGGGCATCTGAGGTCAAATCTCATGGTACCTATGATGTGGTTATTTCCAAAGGTAGATAAATAATTTTTGTTCCTCCTATAATTCAAATGTTAACCTCTTATTAGTGAAATGATTTGAATGTCAGGGAACAACCATGGTATAAACTTATGTTATTATCAGTATAATTCACTGGTATGAAATAAATTTGGTACATTTGATTATCATGGCGTGTTGGTTAGTACAAAATTACATGTGTATTTTGAGTGTTACTACTTTGAACATATACTCAAATATATGAATTACTATATATTTTAGGGTCCATATTAGAATTTAATTTTTTATTTTTATACTCACATCCTACACATGAACCTTAGTGTATATAGATCTCTTATATTTGAGATACAAGTGAGGGAAAATGACTAGTAACATAGATTAGAGTCGGTGCAGCTTAGTGGGGATGAGTTTATTTTCTCATGGTAGTGTCATAGACCTTTTAACATTTTGAGATGAGATTTGAAATTTTAAATTAAGATGTGGTAATTTAAAAAGTTTTAAAGAGACAACCATCATCCTCACCAGCTTCATCTTCTGAACAATTATTATTTTGTTTTGTTTCTTGAGACTCATCCCCTATATCTTCTATATTTCTTGAACTACCCTGAGCAGTAGTCATCCAAAATTATCACCAGTACCCATTATGGGATGACTACTACTCATAGTAGTTCAATAAACATAGGCGCGTGTCTAGAAGAGATGGTGGATGAGTCTTAAGCAAAAAAAATCGATAATAAATGTCTGGGAGATGAAGCTGAAGAGAATGAAAGTTGTCTATAACTTTCACCTTTGGATGAATTTAGAGGATAAAACCTACCATAGTGGAGTAATTCTTTTCTTAAATTCAATTACTCATTTCCTTCAAAATGGATGCATGTTGATTGCTTGACAAAATGGTATAAATATTGAGTTAAAGAGTTCATCAAGTTTTCAATAAAGCATACACACAACCCTTCTCAAATCCTTTGCCTATGTTTACATTGTTGTTATTCAAGAAAAATTAAAAGTTTGACTACCCATGCAGGCAATGTCTTCTACGCATGATAATGCTACCAATCCTGAGGAAGAACAGACTATTGATGATGAAACTACATAATTATTAGGGGATCAATAACATGTTGATGAAAAAAAATTACGTATCATAAAATTCTTGAATAAAATTATCAAGGCAAGAAGTCAGGGTATAAAATTTGAGGTTAGTTGGAATAAACATAACCAACCTATTGAATCCAGCAAGTCAATGTTCATTAGATATGTTGGGGTCACAATGAGGATGAATGTGCCAATTAATATTGATTCATGGCACCAAATCCAACCTATAATGAATTAAACCCTTTGTAAAGATATAATGATAATGTTACAATATACTTTCTCTATTTTACTGAAAATTATATAATGAAATGTTAATTTAATTTTCATTATTCCCTGAAGAGTTTTTTTATTTTAGAATATTTCTGTAATAAATATTTCTTAATGGCTATTATAAAATCCCATAGAGGCTTCTAGACTCTTTTTACCAAGTTACATCTTAGGGATACTGAGGGGAAAGTAAAGCCCCGCCCACTAGTTAGTTATGCACACATTATAAAGTAGAAAAAATTAACTACTTTCATCAATCATCGCAATGAGAAATCATTTTAGGTGCATTGAAGTTGATAATATATTATTTGAACTTATTTATTTTATCCAATTTGATTCAAAATTGGTAATTTATGAAATGAAAAATAGTACTGAAAATAAAGAACGTGCATCAAAACCAATGTACCCCCATTACAAAGCTATGATGAGGTACACTTCACTGGAGAAAAAAATCAGTATGTATTTTAAATAAACAATAAAAGTATTATGTGATATAAAATAACATATATTCCTTTGTTTATATGTATATTAATGAATCAAAATTTGAAGCCACTTTCATCCCATATCATGTGTTGTGGAAGGAGGCTCGTGTAAATAAGGAGGGTAAACTAGTTGATGAAAACACAAAAGTAGTATGGGAAACATGTGTAAGTATGACATAATAGTAATTGGTTATGATTTATAATATTATCACATAAAAATATCTATTTATGTTCATATTTTTTTATATGTTTTAGATACAATAATCAGTAGTGATCGTACTGGGAGAAAAACTACTTTCAGTAGCTTTGAAGTGGACAAAACAATATGGTTGCATTAGAGGATGAGGTTTTATAGTGTCTTCTAGAACATATTTTGAGAATATAAAACCACATGAAGATATATATAATATGGTGATATGATTGTAGACACAAATAGACCCATTTCAAGATATTATTGTCTAGTCTAGTTTGAAAGACCAATGTATGAGAAATGATCAAAGTGAACCGGCAGTGGAACAAAGATCATCACATGAACTAAATGACCCCACTTGATTTGAGGCTAGTCATTCCTCCTGACCACATACCTTAACTAAGGTAATCAATTTTTTATCACTATTTATTCTAAATGTGAATCAAACAACTTTCGATAACTTTATAATACTAAAATTTTATAGGGTATAGTTGTATGTGATTTATATATGTCAACACCCACATACTAATTTGTTACGAGTGGTATGGTGTATAATATCACAAAATAAAAGATACACCATAAAGATATCCCAAAATATCACATTATAGTGGGGGTTTAGGTAGCTCATGAGAGGACTACTGAGTTGTATATTCTACTTGATGATCTCAATATTACAACGATCAATTATGACATTAGAACTTTCATAACATGGCCATCTAATCTTATAAAGATACATGAGGTATATCTTTAACAAATTTTTTCATATGAAAAACCTATAAAAATTGATGAAAAAAGGTATGAAGTGAGGTATGATATTACATATGGATAAAGCGATGTGGAAACGGAATTTCGGATCAAGACAATATAGTGAATTGTACAAGAAATCAAAACGAACTTCCGGGGGTACCTTTTCCCCACCAGTTCCAGAGAAACATTTATTATCATTACAACTTCATGTAGAGACCACATTTAAAGATGAAAATATTTATTACATTATATATGAAAAATAAATATATGGGAATTTTATAACAGACATAATTGGTCTCAAGACTATAAATGAGATTCTCAAGAATTAATGACTAGGATTATCAGTTGTGAATACATATATAAGATACATTTTCATAATACATCTATCCAAAGAGTGAGTTAATATTTTTATTAAATTTAATAATTATTCATATTTTCTACAGGTGTTTATATTAATTATTTATAAAGGGAAAACTATACAAATCATGATTTAGATTCATGAATCCTTGTATAATTTCTATATAAAAACTTACTTTGGATAAGGAAGAAATTGAGAAGAATAGATATGACATACTCAAAGCGTTTGAGAAAAAAATATTAGAAGATAGACTCTTTTTTATGCCTATAATTCATAAGTAAAACTCTACAATCTAATCACATAAAATATATTTTTAATTTTTTTATTAATTATTTGTTTTTTTTAGGAAGCATTGTATGTTAATCGCAGTCAATCTAGATACCCCAAATATTTATTTTTTGGATCCAATCCATGGATATCCAACAAATTGACTACACATGATGTGTATTGTGAATTTATAATACACTATAATCAACATTTTATATATAAATTTAGAATTATATGTTTCAATCTGTGTTTTAACAAGAATTTTGTTATGATAGGGTGGTCGCTAAATATAGGATAAATAATTTTTGAAGTCGATGACTGAACAGTTAAAGCCTATGGATTACTAAAAATGGAAATAAATTAAGGTATATGTAGAAATATTTAACTATAAAAACATATTTCAAAACAATTTACTTATTTTGGTCAATTTTTATGCAGTTTCTGAAGCAAGATAATGGAAAAGATTGTGGATATTATGTTTGAAAATTTATGAGAGAGGTCATAAAGCATTAAAATACTAGCATCCCCCAATAGGTAATTTTTAAAGGTAATTACAATTTCATTAAATATATTTCTTAATAATTTGTTTGTTTATATTTTCTTGGTATTATCAAGATTTCTAACAACCTTCTACTCAAAATAAGAAGTAAATTTGTTTAGAGATGAGTGGGTAGCATACATGTTTTCAGAATGTTTTTCGACAAAAAAATTAGGTGATTACCTTCTATGTTTGTGATATAGTATGATCTATGACCTTATAAATATATTTGGGGTGTGAATAATTAGTGTTAGGATTCTTATATATTATTTTTGATCTTTTTCTCAAGAATAAGTATAATAGAGGGAAACAATTTTTTTAAAATAACTAACCTACAAACAATAAAATTGTGGGTCAATGGTGGAGGAAGAGGTGAAGGCAGAGGTAGAGTCAGAGTCAAAGACCACGGTGGAAGAGGAGGAAGAGGTGGAGTCTGAGGCAGAGGAGAAAAAGTGATGGCTTGCAAACAATAAAATTATTGGGAAATGGAATAGAATGAGGATTATACCAAGGTTGTGTTTGAGAAAAATTATTTACAATTGCATAAAAAACTTTTCACTTAATATAATATTCATTATTCAAGTGTTTTAGGTATATTATTTAAAACAAATCGCCACTTGTTTAAGTGATTTTATACAGGAATTTAAGTGGAGGAATTTTTTTCAGAAACAAAAAAAACACCGCTTATTTTTTTTAAACTAATTATTATAGGATATAGTTTATATTAACACATTACAAGTACTATAAAATATTAATGAATTGTAAAATCAACCCCTCACCAAGAACAAACTAAACAATAATAAAAAAATAGTTGCAGTTTCTTGCCCTTGACTTATATACACTACAAAGAAAGGGTCTTAGTAGTGGAGATAATAGTCACTTGAGAGTCATACAACACCAATAAAATCATCAAAAATGTATATAATCCAACTCAAATTTTTAAATAAATATTTTTGTAATCAACCATAGAATCCAGTAGGTGTATGAGAGAACTATTAGAGGACAACCGTCATTGAGAGATTGTGGTCATTGAGGAGGTCTAGTGATAAAGGAAACATGGTGTCAAATGAAAAGAAACTACCTTATGAAGAAATACCCAAAAATGAAAAACTTGCTTCAAATGAAATCATGAAGCACCAAAAATCCAAACGAAGACCCCTTTGAAAAATAATCTAGTAGCTTGATCCAAAACCTTTAAAAAATAAATAAAATAAAATTCCATCGACTGAATCATGAATTTTTAGAAAAGAAAAATATAGTGGTTTCACTTTTGCGGGTGGTGGGATTATTTGGGCTATTCAATCATCAATTATATACATGATATAATATAAAAAATTCTTGTTAAATCCATAAAAGTAACATTCATTATACATGTGAACATTCATTATGTAAAATGATCCATGTTCACAAGCTCATTAATAAAAAAACTCATCATCATTCTCAATAAAAAATACATGAGAATATGGATATTCTCATTTTGATGAATAAATAATTATGATGTTATGTTAGAGTTTATCATCATCTAGAATATTGAAAAGGGTACACTAATATATAGCACAATCCAAGAAGACTTAATGGATGCACTAGATTTTAATGTATTTGGATGATATAAAGGGTTGTACTGATTTTTAATACTGTCAAAAAGGGGTAAAATTTTATAATGGGGTTTAGTGTCTTCTGAAAACACATAATGGGTCACAATAAAGTTTTTCCCATCAAAGAAGGTAAATGGTTTATCATGTATTTTGTACTCTTTATGATGGTGAAAGGGTAAGATATATTTTATTATATTCCATAAAAACTCATATGTAAATATTTATTTTAGTTTAATCAATGAATGTTGATTGGTTTAAACTAATGGTTAATGTTTTCTACGAATAAATAACATCATCAACAATGATGATTCAATATTCTACTATGATCATGCACTCAACAAGGATGATTCACTCATGATGATGCAATTTTCTTTTTATTCTATGATGCATTCAATATTTTGGGTTATCAAACTACAATATTGTTATATGACCTAGAGTGTTGAATGCACTGTAGGATAAAAATACACATTGGAATCAACCATATCTCAAAGTAATACACAGTGTACCCAGTATGACTTAAATTGTATGGTTTTAGTTTAAAATTGACATTTTATTAATGTATTATTTCATATTTATGTTTAATTTATTTATTTATAGTATTACTAACATAAGAATTATTTTATTATATAATTGGGTTATTTTTTTTGAGTTGGGGTGGTTTGTTCAAAGCTTCTCATGCTCATAAGAGATAAGACTTTGAGGTTGCAACTGAAATAAAGACAACAAGGAAATGGGTCAATAATGTATACAAGAATCATGAAAAGGTGAATTTCTACTACTTATTTAGTTAATTTTTTCAACATTTTATCTATTATTTTTAATTTAATTTCCTTATCATTTTCATATAATATTTTTTTGCACAAATATTTTGGTAAGTCATATTTTTCCTTCAATCATCTGTAACATGACAGAAAAGGGAGAACATGGTGCTTTTGGATGAGGAATTTTAGGTAGCATGAGTTTTCTTCTTCTGTACAAATGGAACATTTATTTCTTTTCTGGTTTGGTATAGACATTTAAAAGAAAAACACACATCACATACTCAATCATTTTCACCTCAATCTGAAGCACGGTGTGATTATTATGACTCAAATGATATGTTTTTAGTTTATAATTTACATTTTAGTTAAAAACACACATTACATACTCAAAACTAAGAAAACACATTAATATTATTTTGATACTTTAGGAAAATAATCCAAAAGTCATTTTTTATGTGTATAAATCAACCACACCTCAATCTGATACATGATGTGCTCAGTATGACTCAAAGTGTTTGTTATCATTTTAAAATCGACATTTAAGTTCACAAAGCATCACTCACTAAAAAATAAAAAAACACACTTGGATTATCTTGATAATTTAGGAAAATGATTCATAAGTCATTTTTAATATGTAGGAATCAGTCTCATGTCAAACCAGAATAGGAAGTGATCATTATGACTCAAAGTGTGTGTTTCCAATTTAAAATGACATTTTAGTAAAAAACACAAATTATGTACTCAAAATTACAAAAACACATTCAGATTCTTTTTATAATTTAGTAAAACAATCCATAAATCATATGGAACATTTAGGAATCATCCTCACCTCAATCTAACACACAGTGTGACCATTATGACTCTAAGTGCATATTTTTATTTAAAATTGACATTAATTTTACTAAAAATACAATTAACAAATTCAAAACCAAGAAAACACATTAAAATTATTTTGATACTTTATTATAATCATCCATAAGTAATTTTGATTTTTAGGAATCATCCTCACCTAAATTTGATACATGATGTGCCTGGTATTGTCACGACCCGTCCCCTAGGGCCCATGTCGTGACTACCCCAAGCTTCCCTTTCGTAGGACAGGGGCTGGCAACTAGCACCGAAGGCATATTACCTAAAACCGGGAAGGCATTGCCTTTATATCATGTAACACATACAACCAAGCACACAGCAAGATATGAACTCAAGTAAACTGAATAGTAAACAGAGTGAGTACAGTAAGTAAAAAGGGGCCAGAATACAAGCCCAACTGGAAAGTACAAGGAAAACTGGAAAGTACAAGTCAGTTGATAGGTGGAAAGAAGCTCTTGGATCATCCACCACGGATCCTACCTGAAGGGTAGGTACAGATCACAAACATCTTTCTCAGCGGTTTTCCTCATCTAATGTCCACCTCCGAGCTACCTCCAGTCCTGGTACCCTTGTCCTCAGTCAGTTTTGTCCATCATCTGCACCAAACACAATGAAGTGCGGGCATAGCCTGTGCAGGGGTGAGTATAACGATACTCATTAGGAACCCCGAGACCCTCAAGGTCTCACAAAATCCACAAAGGATAAACCGCCAAGAAAGGTAACAACTGATAACTCTACTTAGGTATATGCCCATACATATACCTAAGTTATCAAGTAAACCCATCTCAATCATGAGGAAAACACAGAGTCCAACTCCAAACCCCCAAGCTCAACTGTTCCATAAAGGAAGTAATACCGCGAAGGCAAGTACCACACAGGTACGCCACACAGAAGAATACCACTAAGGTATTACCACGAAGGAAAGTTCCACATAGGTACAGACTCATCTCACACCAGTTATAACTTAGGTATAGTAGTAAAGATGATTAGATAACTATTGAATCATCTTACTCCATTGAGAGGCAGACCCACACAGGATCGCTTGGTGCTGACCCACACAGGATTTCTCGGTGCTGACCCACACAGGATCGCTTGGTGATGAACCACACAGTATCTCTAGGTGCTGACCCACACAGGATCGCTTGGTGATGACCCACACAGGATCGCTCGGTGAGGACCCACACAGGATCGTTATTCATTCTTCACGTCACATCCAGCTACTGGGTTCTCGCACTATGCTTGCTTGTCTCTGGGAGGGTCCACTCCACAAGCCACTGGTCGATACTCCAACTACCACTAAGTCTCACTAAGAAGTATCCCAAAGTACCTCCATGTCATAGGGGTCTCAACACAATAGACGGTGTGTCAATCGGACACTCGGTCTATGAGTTATTAGCTTTTTAGTCCTGGGGGCCCAGTTGGATTCGTACTCGATCCAACCGGACCGTACCCCATCTTAATCCAAATATACAGTGGGGTACACTCAAAGGGACCGTCTCGCTCCAAGGTTTCTAGCGCTGATGACGGTTCATCAAACAGTTTCCCAGTGTTAGAGTTATGGCCTAAAGAGCATAAATGGATAGAAGTGGGTCCAGGTTCAGTCCGACCTGGTCAGACCGACCCGGACCGACCTGGCCTAGTTCGACCCGGCTTTTTGGCTTTATCCCAGCCTGCTGGGCGGCCCGGACCATTGGGTTCGGCCCGGCCCGCTGGGCGGCCCGGCCTGCTGGGTCCGGCCTGGCCCGTGCTGGGCGGTCCGAAAGGCTGCGAGGGCCGTGGGAGCCACGAACGGCACGAGGCCACAGGGAGGCTCAGCCGTGGGGGTGCCTCAAGGGCATGGGGGAGGGGGAGCTCGGTCGTGGGTGGCATGAGGCCGTGAGGCGGCTCAGCTGCGGAGGGTGCCGCGAGGGCGGCTCGGCCGCGGGGGTGTCACGAGGACACAGGGCGGCTCGCCATGGGCGGCGCGAGGCCGTGGGGAGGATTAGCCATAGAGGGTTCCGCGAGAGCATGGGTCGGCTCAGCCATGGGCAGCGTGAAGCTTCGGGGTGGTTCCATTACGTCGTCGCCTTCATCGCGGTCGGCGGTGGTGTCGGCCGCCGTTCTTGTGCCCCTTCATGGTTGATCGCCGACCTCCTCCATCACGAAGAACATCACAAATCATCACAAGAATTGCGGAGAGGATGGGCCATGTTTGTTTGGCCCGCACTCTCCGCATTAGAGTGGTAGAAAGTGGCTATAATCTCTCTTTAATTACGAAGGGTCGTCAAGAACGAAAAAGGTAATAATTTCAAACAACCACCCTACCTCATTCGTTTGTTGTCATCGATGAGGAGGGAAAGATGATCGTAGATTGAAGACATCCCACATTGGAGGATATCTCAAGGAAGAAGTCAAAGTTGTGCATCGGCATTCTATGTTGGAGGATCATTCTTCGTGGAAGAAGTTCTTTGTTGGAGAAATCAATCCTCCAAGAGCTCTCCCCTTTGCCAAAACTTTCCCCCAAAATCAAAATGGAAAACTGTTGTGTTTCCCAAATTTTAATTGTTGGCACAATTTCAAATTGGATTGATTAATTACATAGTGGTTGGCATAATAAATTAAATGGGGTGGCACCATTAAAGTGGGGGAAGTTTAAGAGGCTTCCCCACACTTAAGAGGGATTTCAAGGGGTTTTAGCCTCGGGTGGTCTCAACCGCAATAACCTCTCATGGGAGGTTAGTTCAGGTGGTCCCCACCACCATAACCTCTCATGGGAGGTTTAGTTCAGGTGGTCCCCACATATGAAACATCCACAAGGAGTTTAAAATAAAAATAAAATCTACACAGTTTTATTTTTATTTTATTCTTTCACGAATATGTGAAAAGCTAACTTCCACCCTCGACCTACTATGGTCTAGGTGAAGGTCTCCTTAATCAAATATTGGTGTTGTGAGTTCAACGGTGCCCTCATAATTCAATTCTGAGTACCAGTTCAAAAGTTATAAAATTTCACTCACACGTTTACTGAACGTACCCGAAATAAAGTTCAGAAATTCATTTCGGGCACTCTGGGCCTCGGAATCACGTGTCGTCAATTTTCTCAGACTCATAAAAATCCCATATATTTAAAAAATATATATATGGAAAATACTAGTCTTTGTAGGTATGACTCAAAGTGATCATTATCAATTTAAAATTGATATTTTAGTTCAAAAAGTGTCTCTCACTGAAAATAAAATGAACATGCTCAATAATTTATAAAAAAAATTCATAATTAATTTTTTACATGTAGGAATCAGTCTCACATTAAACTAAAACATGATGTGACTGGTATGACTTAAAGTGCATGTTTCCAATTTAAAATGACATTTTAGTAAAAAACACAAGTGACGTACTCAAAACCGAGGAAGCACATTCAGGTTGTAGTGATACTTTAGTAAAATGATCAATAAGTAATTTGGGATGTGTATGAATCATCTGAACCTCAATCCAATTCATTTTGTGACTAGTATGACTCTAGGTGTGTCTTTTTTATTTAAAATTGACATTAATTTTAGTAAAAAAGACAACTGACATACTCAAAACCGATAAAACATATTTGTATTGTTTCTATACTTTAGTAAAACCTTCCATAAGTCATTTTTGACATATAGTAATTAGTCATACCTCAATCAAATACATGATTTTCCCAATATGATTCAATGTGTCTGTTATCAATTTAAAATTGACGTTTTTTTTCAAAAAGTGCCACTCACTGAAAACTAAGAAAACTCACTTGGATTTTCTTGATAATTTAATAAAAAAATTAATAATTCATTTTTTAAATGTATGAATTAGTCTCATATAAAACCCATATACAACGTGACTGATATGACTCAAGGTTTATGTTTCCAATTTAAAATGACTTCTTAGTAAAAAACACAAGTGACATACTCAAAACCAAGGAAACACATTTGGATCGTTTTTATACTTTAATAAAATGATACATAAGTTATTTGGGATGTATAAGAGTCAAAAAAACCTCAATTTGATGCACGGTGTGACCAGTATGACTTTAAGTGTGTCTTTTTATTTAAAATTAACATTAATTTTAGTAAAAAATACAACTGACATACTCAAAACTGAAAAAATAAATTCATATTGTTTTAATAATTTAAGAAAACAATCCATAATTCATTTTTTTATTTATAATAATCATCCACACCTAAGTCTGCTGCATGATGTGACCAGTATGCCTCAAAGTGTTCGTTATCAATTTAAAACTAACATTTTAGTTCAAAAAGTGTTAATCATTGAAAATTGATCAAATGTTCTTAGATTATATTGATAAATTATTAAAATGATTCATAATTAATTTTTGATGTGTAAGAATCAATATCACATCAAACCCATACGTAATGTGACCGGTATGACATAAAGTGTGTGTTTCTAGTTTAAAATGATATTTTAGTAAAAAACACAAGTGATATACTCAAAATTAAGTAAATACATTCATATTTTTTTAATAATTTAGTAAAATGATCCATAAGTCATTTGGGATGTTTATTAATTAGCCTCACCTCAATCTGATGCACAGTGTGACTGATATGACTCCAATTGCATCTTTTTATTTAAAGTTGACATTAATCTTAGTAAAAAAACAACTAACATACTCAAAAACAAAAAACGCATTCATATTGTTTTGATACTTTAGTACAATGATCCATAAGTCATTTTTTATGTTTAGGAATTACCCACACCTCAATATGATACATGATGTTCCTAGTATGACTCAAAGTGTCTATTATCAATTTAAAATTGTTATTTTAGTTCAAAAATTCACTCACTAAAAACTGAGAAAACATGCTTGGATTATCTTGATGATTTATGAAAATGATTCATAATTCATTTGTGATGTGTAGGAATCAGTATCATTTCAAACCCACACATGATGTTACTGGTACGACTCAAAGTGTGTGTTTCCAGTTTAAAATGACATTTTAGTAAAAAACACAAGTGACGTACTAAAAACTAATGAAACACATTCAGATTATTTTGATACTTTATGAAAATGATCCATAAGTCATTTGGGATGTGTAGGAATTTTTTGAACCTCAATCTGATTCATAGTGTGACCGGTATGACTCAAAGTGCATCTTTTCAATATATAAGTATCATTTTAGATTAAAACGTGCATCACATCTCCAAAATCGAGCAAACGATCCTAGATTGTTTTCTCATCATCCTATCTACTATTACTTAATTAATTTACTTATCATTTTTATCTTATACTTTAGTTAATTTTCACAGAGATAGTGCTTGAAGATGAACAATAAATGATGTGATGTGCAAGAATCAACAACAACTCAATTTGATACACAGTGTTATTAGTATGAATCAAATTTTAGTTTAAAATTAACACTTTCTGTTTAATTTATTTTTTATATTATTACTAACATAAGAATTGTTTTCTTATAGAGGTGTATTCTTTTGCTCGAGCATGTTTGGTTTTTTATTTTATACAGGTTCATTCTTTTTCTCTATAATAGTGTTTTTTCTTTTATTTGTGTTGTAAATTTTATTTCATTTAAATTTTATATTTGCATCTGATTTTTCTAATTTCAGGTGTTGTTTCTGGTGTTGTAGTGTGTCATTATAGAACACTGTAGTATGCCTTGTTTTTTGTGCTACAGTGTGTTGTAACATCACATTGCAGTATGCCCCTTTATCAGTGCTAAATAAAATCACTGATAAATGATGTCTTTTATCAGCATTTTTCTAGCACTGATAAAAGTATAGGACTTTTAACCATGCTACGGTATTCTGTGATTTTTTATCACTGATAAACACATATTCTAGCAATGTTAAAGGCCTATTTTGTAGTAGTAGAGTGAGTTCTCCCGAACAAACATTACCTTGAATCCTTGAGCAGAATCCTAGGCTGGCAGTATGGTTATGACCTTACTTTGAGACTTGGTGTCAACCTTGACTATATCTGGGTTATTATTATTATGTCTCGTATTCTGATTGACATACCTTCATGATGATGATTTGACTTGTCTCTCTCTTGGTTCGTTATGTTATATGATTTCAATGTGTCATAATGGGTATGTTTTACTCACCTCTGCATGGACTCTTCCAGCACATGTCATGTATTATGTAGACAACGAGCCTTACGATAGAGTCCTGGGTGGGAAAGGAGCAGGCGGAGCATAGCTGAGCTAGATGGACCGTGTTTAGTTTCAGGAGTTATAATTGATAGCAGTTCCCTTTTTATTATATTGTTGGACTATTTTACATTTTTTTGGGCTTGTATTTGGACCTTTATGTTTTCCCTTACTTTTTTCATACTCTGATGTGAGATATAGTAGTATGCATGCATTTTTCTATCAGTTGTATTTTACATTTAAACATTATATTGGTAATTGAATATGTGTGCGTGTATACAGGTACCTTATGCTAAGACCCCCCATTTGTGTGATATTTCTATTCAATGCTTTTCACCATCACCTGGCCTATTAGAGGCAGGATTGGGGTGTCACACTCAGCTTACTGCCATCCAGGTAGGACTTTGTGGGTCGGTTCATGATATATATATCTTATCCTTTAATGTTCTTAGTGGTTTAATCTGAGATTTGTATCATAGATATAAATACCATTATTGAGTTTTGTTAAGAAACGTTCTCTAAAGGTTTTTCCCATAAAAAATCACTACCCTAAAATGAATCTACTTAAGACTTTTCCCTTACATCTGAGACCATTCCTGGACATGTAGAGATTTTGAAAAATGTGGGGGTAAATTAAAATTGTATTTCAAAACCTAATGGTTCTAATAAATTGGATGAACCCAAGAGGTGTAAAAAAGGTTATCAAGAAATTTGTAAGTGGTTTCATTATTTACAATGTCGAGGATGAACCTACCACCTTTTGATAATCCATGGATTCATCTGAAGCAAGGCATTAGAAATGTCTAGTCAATATCAATATTGAATCAATTGTTTTTAATGAAACATGGGATTCAATTTATCTTCCATTATGGTGAAATATTATTGTATTTAATGGATATCTAAAAGGAAACATAGTCTATGTGAAACCATATATAAGTATAAAGATGAATTGGTTTCTAAGAGGTTTGGAAAAAAGGGGGAATATACTACTTTAATAGGTATTCCCCAGTTGTTAACATGAGTTCTGTTATAATGGTAACCATGTTTATTTCTATATATTATTTTAACACTCAGGATATGGATGTGAAAATATATTTTATTCATGGTGACCTTGTATAGGAGATTTATATAGATCAAAAATAAGGATTTGTAGCATTTGGAAATGAGCATAATGTCTGTAAATTGGTTAAGTATTGGTATAGAATTAAGCAATAAATTAAGCAATGATATGAGAAATCTAATAGAATGGTTATATTGATAGCCTATGGGGAGCCATTGTTTATCATAGGGTTGCCTAATTTAGAAATTTATAACACAAATCAAACAAACCACTAAACTATAGGGTGGTATAGGAATTGAAAGTATGAGGTCAAACCCATAGAGATAATGTTGGAGAAAATATTAATTTAATAAAATAAACCTAAAATAATTACAATTTAGAAATTGAATCTAAACTATCGAGTATTTTATTGGTGAAGAACATGGGAGAAGAAAATAGAAAATGGGTGTCAGACAACGATGGATCTTGGTTCATGGAATCACAAGGTATGAAATAATCAATTAACAATCATGAAATCATCTAAATTAGGTTCTACCAAGTTCAATGGTCATGGTAAACACCCTTTATCCCAAACTCTCATTTTCTCATGGTTAGGTACTTTGTATTGTAAAGAATGGGCAACCAAAAACCCTATTTAAAAATAGGGTAGGGACAACCCCAATGGTCATGGAGGAAGTCTAAACTATAGACCACACATTAAATAAATTCATTCAACCAACTCATAAAATGGTCATTCTCAAATAAAAAAATAAATTAAACCATTTTCCTAACCCCGCTCATAATGGTCATGCAAAAAGGATAAATAAAGAGATAGAATTGAATAACTAATATGTAATCCCAACATAAATTGAAATCAAAAATAAAATAACTCATACATTCAATCCACATTCATCATGCATGACATGATATGAAGAAATCACTCCCTCATACTATCTATGAGAGGTTTTAGAAAAATAATAAAGAAAAAACTATAAAAAAAAAAGTAGGTCCCCATGTGGTGCGTGCATCTTGGCAGTGGATGTCCATCTAGGCTACCTCCAATCCTCCTCCAAGGTGCAGTCGACGGGTGTTTTTATAAGGATTTTGGCTCAAACCCTCAGTCCCCTGCATTAAATATCATATCTACATATCTTTATTTTTTTTTGTTTCCCAACAAATACACAACATGTAATGGATGTTAACGATGTTTAATCCACATCAGAAATGACTTTTTTGTATTTTTCATGTCCTAAAATTTCACAACATGTATTTATATACACAGCGTGTAACAAATTTTCACAGTGTGTAATGACTTCATGACTTGTCCTAGTGGTGGTGGATCCTCCTGATGAACTCACATCATGTAATGAAATAAAAAATGTGTAAATGGTATTTTTATAGTTTTCTAGCAAGCTCCACCCTCAAAAATTTGATGTTGTGCCGCTTCACTTTTCTTGTGGTGCAAAGTGTCTTTTAGCTCCCAAATTCTTATCTTTTTGTTTTTTTTCAAGTATTCATTGTATCCTTCCATAAAAAATAAAACAAGTCAAACCATACAATATTTAGAAAATAATAATAATTTAAATATAGAAATTAATATAATATAATTCTATAAAATTCATAAATTAAATACATATATCAAATATCTTTTGGATTCAAGGTAATTAAAAGATATAAGTGTGTATGCAACAAAAAAATAGGTGATTATTATATTATGTTGTGATTATATATTGATGGTGTTTTTTATTTGGGTATAATATTGAGATTATTAATGATACAAAGTCATTTTTGAATAAAAACTTTGAAATGAAGGATATAAATATTTCAAATATGATTTTTAGCCTCAAGTTGTTTCATTCAGTTGAGGGGATACCAATTTATCAATCTCATTATGTTGAAAAAAATATACTTTATAAATAGGGTTATTGAAATTATAAATGTTTTAAAACTCTATATGATCCTTTTGTGGATTTATTAAAGAACGATATTGGTGTTACCATGTCTCATATATGGTATTCTCAGGTGATTGTAAGTTTGCAATATCTTGAAAATTGTATAAGATCGGATATTTTTTCTATGATCTCGATGTTGTCGAGATATACTGGTTATTCTGACAAGACTCATTGGGAGGCACTAGATAGTGTATTATGGTACCTAAAGGGAACTAATTACCTTGGGTGTTATTATGGTATATTCCTTGATATTATTTAGTGGTACAATGACGTGAGATGGAGAGCCAAAAACTATGGGGAGAAATGGTAGTAAATTGTATGTTTTTACCTTGTGTAGAGGTGTAGTAGCCTGAAAATCATGTAAACTGACTATTATAACTAGATTTACTTTTGAGGATAAGTTATGTTATTTAAATACTAATAGAGAGTAGGATGAGTGGCTACATGGATTTTTATCTACATTTTTTATGACTAGAAAGCCCACTCTTACAATCTTTGTACACTGTGAAAATCATGCCATAATGAGTGTCAGGTACAATCAAAAGACAAAGCGACATGTTTGAGTGATACTTAAGGGTATTCAAGTCCTATTTCCTGATAGGGTAATGGATATTAATTATGTTGTCACTAATGAAAATATATGCAATCATTTGGCTAGGTAACTTGAAATTTCCTTTGTTCAAAAATTTAAGACGGGGATGAGAATAAAACCCCATGGTTGATTCATCTATTATTAGAACCCAACCCACTTAGAGGAGATCCCACAAAGTAGGTTCAATGTGGTATAAAAAATTAAAGGGATGGATAAATAAATCACATGTGAGAGAGGGGGGAGATAGAGTTTATCTCCTGATGACCTGAAGATGTTAAACTGCAAGTTAACAAGAGTAGTTCACTCTGAATATGATCAAAATTGTTGGAAAATGTTAGTAATATATCCTTGGAGATGCCTAGCTAAGTGGGCATTGTGGTAGAAAATAGAGTAATTGGGTTTATTCCTTGAATGCATTTATAGGTTAAGATCATGACACATGATCAGAATGTGTTACCCCTAAAGATTCCTTCTACTACTAGTAGCATATTTTTTCTAATGGGTTCTAAGGTGTTTATATTATGAATTTGTAGTGGAAGGAACCCATGAACAATTCTTGATATTACTATATTATATCAACATGTTATGTCATACAAAGAACAAAATGAGTGTACCTGAAATGCAGTAACTTCCATCTTCTCCTTCTCGACGAAGTAGGACTGGTGAAGATCACTGGAGTAACAAACCAAGGATTTCTACCTCCGTAGGTGGTATACCAACCTTTGAAACATTGATTGTATCATGAGGACCCCAAACCACCAAATGGGTGTTAGCGCCTTTACCAAGTGATGAATTGTTCTTTGGTAATAAGAGAGTTTCAACTATGTTTTCATGCAACCTAGGTAGTGCAACGGGAGGGAACTCATCCCTTATATAACCATCCATGATGTTCTTCATTAAATAAAGAGTGTAATTCATATCAATTGTACCAAGTTCCATCTCATGGCACTCATATGTTATATTCCATTAGATTATTGTTCATTCAACACTTTATAAATCGAATAAATTTTATGGGAGGTGGTGGCTAGATGCACACACTTGCACCCCATGCATAATGTGAGGGTAATCATATGCTAGGATATAAGTATAAATATAGTATCTGATAATGTTATACGATATCCATCTCATGGATATTGTTTCCTATGATCTAGTTATATCATGAAATATTATATAGACCATTTTGTGTGTATATTGAATAGTTCACAATGGATGCCATCATATTCAAGGTTCAAGTTCAAGGCATGGTACATTTGTTCCTATGAAGTATGGAATTGGTTAACTTAGGAAGAGGTTTAAATTAGAAGGTACCCCTATCAAAATCATGATATATAAAATAGATAGAATCTTTTTTCGATTAATCTGTGGAGGAATATAGTTAACCAGTTATGATATTAATTGAGAATCAATTAACTTATTGGGCAAAGAAATAAATTATTTTCATCAAATTTGATAGTAATACATGTGTGTGTGTGATTTATGGAAAAGGTATAATTTGGGACTTTGGAATCATTGATAAAATACTGATATTTAAATAGTTGAAATTTTGATGCAAGATAACCCATGTTGATATAATATTGGAAGGTAAAGAGCCATTTATAACCATGGGAGTGTTTTGAATCCTATATTTCCATAAGAGGAGACATAAAATTTTCGGCACGCACATGCCAAGTTATGACTTGCCTCAACTTGGTTTAGGTGTTCGAGTGAATTTTCTCAGGTCTCAGGTCCCATCTTTTTATTAAAAAATCATTAATATACTATTCTACCTATTTGTAACAATTGTAACTCACAGAGAAATAAGAATCCCATTAATTATCATGTTAGGAAATTAAATTGGATCTATTGCTTAACTAATCAACCTGGTGGGTCATTGTATGACTTATTACCCTTCTGTTTTGATGATATATACAAAGTGCTCATCCTCACACTCCTAATAGAAAACCAAATGATTTCTCCTATGATTTTAGAAAAACTGAAGAGGCTTTTGAAGAGATTTTCTACAGATTGCACTGCTTTGAATCAAGACTATCTTATCCTAAAAGTGAAGTCATTGAACCCATCATAGTGCGAGTGAGGAAATATATTCTTTAGGGAAAGTTGAGTCTACTGTATGATCCATTCAAGGATTTTACTTGTCAAGTATTTCTTGATTCCAATGTTTTCTCTTTTGATATTCCATATTAGTTTATTTTCATTACCTGATTCATCCATTGTTTTATAGAATATGATCAGTCTATTTAGATTAATCATCACATTAGCATATTATTGATAGTGTGTTTTTCCAGCATCCTTTACCCTTTTCCATTTTATGTATAACCTCCTCAACATGTTTCTTACTTCGACCTCAGTCACATCGATTACTACCATGATCAAGACTACATGCATATGCATTTGTTTCAAGGAATAACATTGAGAAAGTTGGTTGGGATTTGTGATTCCTTATCAGGAGTTCATTGCTTAGTTCCACATCAAGAAGGAAATAAATCAATTCAAAAAAAATAATGTCTTTTACATGATATTATTGGTGTGGAATAAGACTCAAAACATAAAAATTAGAAAATTTATTTTATAACATCTCTATGTCAGTGATACTATCATCATGTAATTTTATTTGTGGAGTTATTTTGAACATGGCATGACTGTATTTGTCTGTCGGCTTGAGATCTTGGAATTTTAAATGAATTCATTCATGTTAAGATTTTGAGAAAATTAAAAGTCTCAGGTGGTCATACATTTCCTTGATATTTTTTCAGAAGATTAAATAATCTTTCACCATCAAATGTTCCCTCTTCAAATCCTCATAGAGATGATGAAAAATGAATATCAGGTTTTTGATGTGGTCTTGTGTAGAAACACTATTACCCACCTTGATTTTTTCATTGAGATCATATGCATCAAGGTACATCTCCACATCCATAATCCATGACATATAATTTTTTTCAATGATAATGAGATGGATGAAACCAAATTCAATAATGTTAATCATGAAAAATAAAAGAAACTTGATAAAATAAATGTCATAATGCAATCATAGACCATGCTAATATCATGATGGAAAACCAGGATTGTAATCATGATGAAAATCATGAAATGTTTTGAAATTAGAAGTGAAACATAGTCCTTGCACAAAATGGGATGTGGTTCATATACAAATCAATTATAAACCACAATAACTCAAAATCACAATATTATTGAAAAATGACAAAAAATAGGCATAATAAAATATTTGAGTCAAAAGGTGCGCAAATATATTTGCATCAATCAAGGAAGGGGGAAAACCCCACATTTTATCATCTCTGGTTCCCTCTTTTTCTGGATTCCCCAGTCATGTGTGGATATCTTAACACATGTTTATTTTTATAGGTGGCAGCATCATGTTGTTGTGATTTGTTGGAGGGAATTTTAATCTCGTGGAAAATGAGGTGTGTACACGAAATGAGGCATCATGCGACAGGGATTTCACATTTTCATTCGGTTTTGTTGGGCGACCTCGAAAGGATTATGGGGAATTTATGAGGGATTGTGGCATTTTCAGTGGGTTTTGCTGGTATTGCGTGACGGTTCGTAATTTTCATTGGATTTCATCATAGTGGGTTTCATCGCAGCATGGTTTAGAATTTTCATTCGTTGGGTTTCATTGGGTGATCTCGGAATGACTGTAGGTAAGGTATGAGGGATTGGGGTATTTTTAGTGGGTTTCACAGTGATTGCCCAACTATTTGGCATTTTTAGTGGGTTTCTTTGTAGTGTGAATAATCAGAGTCGCAGAACAATTTGGAGTTTTTGTTTTGTTCCTGCTTATAATGGATATGAATGAAAGTATTGTAGATTATATTTGATGTATTTTTACTCTTAGTTTTTTTGTAAATATAGAATTATTTTATATCTATGACGGTATGATGAATCATGTAAAGGTATTGGAGATTATATTTGAATTTTTTTTACTCTTACTTTTTTGGTAAATATGTCCAAGACCATATGTTGAATTTTGTAGTGGATGTTTTACTGAAATAAATATACAGTTTTGTTGCATTGCGGAAGTTTTGCTGGTTCTTACTGTAGAAGTTACAAATTTCTCCTGGAAGTTCCACTGGAACATCTAGTGGATTTTCCACTATAACTTCCACTAGAGCTTCCACTAGGCCTTCCATTGGAACATCCACTAGAAATTCCACTGGAACCTAAAGTAGAACTTCCATTGGAACCTATAGTGGAACTTCCACTGGAACCTGTAGTGTACAATAAATTCAATTTCAAATTATTTATACAATTTAAAATGCTAAATTAAATCATTTTTATAAAAATTATGTAACAATTTCAATTCATATTTTTTATAATTATATTTAATATTAATATATTTATAAAAAGTTTCACTAGAAGTTCCACTTATATTATTTTCCCAATTATGTAATTTTTATTTTCAGGTTTTTTCAAATATTTTATATATTTGAAAATGTTAAATTAAATCATATTTATAAAAATTAAGTATTTCATAAGAATATAATTATTAAAGATTAATTTTTATTAATATATTCCTTAGTTTTAGAAATATTTTTTTTTTGTAATGTGAAAATTCTATTGGAACTTACACTAGAAATTGCACT
The DNA here is from genome assembly GCA_963277665.1 of Viscum album. Taxonomy (NCBI): domain Eukaryota; kingdom Viridiplantae; phylum Streptophyta; class Magnoliopsida; order Santalales; family Viscaceae; genus Viscum; species Viscum album. Next base: position 513,051,660 of record OY728130.1, read on the forward strand.
AGAACTTCCACTAAAACTTCCACTGGAAAATATATTTAATATATCTTATAAAAAATTTTATTTATAATTTCAGAAATATAATTTTATTATATATATATGTAAATAATTATTTTTATAATTATATAATATTTAGTTTCATTTTTATTCATATAGTTTATACTTTTTCAAACAGATTAAATCTTATTATAAAATTAATGTACTTTGCTTGAACTTGAGTTTTTTTGTTGTAGTTTGTTCCAATGTTGATAATGTTGATGTTGTAGCAGCTTCTATTAAACTAGTTATTGGGATGATGTTCAAATCACTTGATGATGCATAATTTTTTTATGTCATGTATGGGGGAGTAAATGAGTTCAGTGCATGCTGACAATGCTCTAATAAAAGGATAAAGGATAAATAAATTGTCACATCAATCCTTTATATATGTTGAAAATAAGGTCATAATAAGGTTGAAAAATGTGATAGCATGGTGAAATTTCCTCAGGCTGAGACATGTATAGGTTGCCTTGCTGGATTGGGGGTTAGTTTATTATCTTCTGATAAATATGCATGTATTGTATTTGTTGAAGAGCATAATAATCCCTTGCACATCCATGAATAAATTCATATGATGAGTTCCCAAAGAAAAATAACATAAGCACAAGTAGCTTAGTTGGATGTGAATGTTTCAACAGGTATTAAACCAAATCATTCCTTCTCCTTAGCGACAACTATTGTAGGGGGTCAAGATGTTATTGGGTACACGAGTGTTGATCAATTGAATTTTTTAAGGTCTAAATGGTAAATAAAATTGCTTCATGGGGATGCATTTTTCATGTTAGAGTACCTGGAAAGATAAATCTAGGACAATACATCATTTTTCTATAATATTTAGTTTAACATGAATGGGAAATTATAGGTTGATCCAAAAATAAAGATGCATTATGAGTTGTTTGGAGATGTGGTTATTTTTTACAACACTTTTATCACTAATAAATAGTACATGACCTTAGATGTATTTGAGGGGTTCAATCATCATCAGGAGATTTTCATTTTTGGGGAAGCTTTGTTATATTATAAAACCACAACTTTGTTTTCTTTATTATTTCAAAAAAAAGTTGAATCACATGAAACAACCTCATGCGAAAATAGGAAAATCCATTTATAAAGTTTTAGTGAGAACTCAACATTGCCTTTGTTCATGGAATTTTGATGTAAAATGGTATTAAGCATTTAGGTAATTAGATGAAAGATGGTTCCAATTTTATAACTAGATTTAAGGTGTATGTTCCAATACCATGATTCAAATCAGTTTGATTGGGAGTGGGATTCCCTTAGAGCAGAATATGGGGATGATAAATCATAGTGGTTCGATGATGTATTCATATTGCGTGAAAAGTGGGTGCATTTATTTTTGAAAGATGATTTAACATTGGGTATTTGTAACACTCAATTAAGTGAAAGATTTAATGGATTTATTAAAGATTACGTTCATCGCAAGTTAAGTGTTGTTGATTTCTTTAAGCAGTTTGAGCGATTGTTGAAAAAAAATTAGTATCATGAAACAAAGGCAGAATTTGAGATGCGGGAGAAGTTTCCTCATAATCTTTACCTTTACCATGCATTGATGTGTCAGGTTTCCACTATATATACACCCAATTTATTTGATTTATTTCAACATGAATATCAAATGATTGATTCTTATTTTTTGATATCATGTATTGAAATCACAGTTCAATTCATTTATGTTATTGGAATGGTTGGATGTGAAGATCAATTTCATGTATCATATAAGGCTTCCAATGAAGTTGTTGAATGTTCTTATTGAAAGTTTGAGTCAGTTGGGTATCTTTGATGTCATGTTTTAAAAATTTATGATCGTCTTGATGTGAGATCAATACCTGAAAATATATTTTGGGGAGGTGGACCCGATTGGCTAGAAATATTGTGATGTTCAAATAAGCTTATGTTAAAGTAAATGCAATAGAAAATAAGTTATTGAAAAATGTTACAAAGATTTAGAATGAATGGGAATGAAGTTGATTACCAAAGCTTATGAGAAAAATGCAGGTTATGACAGTGTCTTCTCTAATTTTAGTAATTTTGCAAAAGATTTGACTACCATAAATACATCATCGGATAGAGTTACTAGTCATGATAGTTCATACACAATTTTAAGAAAGGATTATTTTAAAAGGAAACCAAACAAGAAAGGGGGATATGGAATCAAAATATTTTTAGACAATGGTTGTCGAAAGGGAACGCACTTGAATAAAAATAAAAAAGAATTTTACTACTATGACAACAGTGTGATTTCATTTTATGATGAATTTTATTTATAAGAGCAGTATTTTATTGGTAATGTGGTATTTGATATCATTTTTCTTTACATGTAGGGAATTATAGAGTAATAAAGATCATATTTTGGTGTTGTAGCTACAAAAATAGTTTTAAATGTAATTTTTTAGTAGCATTATTTTCTATAAGTGTTGTAATTGTGTTGTTTTTCTATTGTAGGAAGACTTTTCAACCAATTTGGAACTTCAAATTTAGAGGTTGGCTGACATAGCATTGGAAGAGGTCGAGCAGTGTAGAGAACATTGGATGAAAATTATTTTTTTAAGTTTAATTGTGACCATGTACATTCTATTTTAAATTGTAATGGCTATATTGAAGCATTTATAGGCTACATGAATTCATAGTCCACTTTCGGTTGTAATGGATTGAGATACCATTTCAAGAAATTGTAAATCTATTCTATGAAATTGTGTTGCATGCAAATGTGAAAGTGAAAGTAGTGAAGATCATATTTGTTGTATTGTAAATATGAACATAACAATTCCTATAAATAATATTAAATATCATAACATAGAAAATCCATGGCTACTTTTGAATCCATGTTCGTCTTAATGTTGAAACAAAATACAAAAAAAAAAGTTGATATAAAATAAGAGAAATTGATCTTGGGGATTATTTTGAAGAGGTTTGTTTTTTAAAATATCATGGCTTCAAATAAGGGAAACTGCAAATGTGATACATTATTGGAATCCCCCAAACTACTTCCAAACAACCCATTTCAATTATTAAAACCAAAAAATTCCCACCAGAAGCACATAATATTCCCTTGAACATTATATAAAATCAATATAATACCTATACAAAACAAATACAACATCAATATCAGTTTTTAAATATCAATATTGTAATTGGTAAATCATCAATACAATGACATTAAAGTAGTAAAATAGAAATATAGTATCCAATAGTATAATAGTGATGAAATATCCATCAGCCAGCAACTTAAACAATTATGAACATATAATCACTAATAATGAAATATTAATACCAATAAAAACAAACCACCATTAGTATATATTTACAACCTACAATAGAAACTCTATGATCAGGCATCTATGGAAGATTAAAAACTCATCACTGAAACAAAACCCCCCAATGAAACAATTCCATTTCACATACAACAATTAGAATATACCATAGAAACTAAAACAAACATTATTGAACATTAATTTAACCAAAACCATCATACCAAAAAACATGCACCGCATCAAGAAGGTTTTCTAATATTAATGATATAACCATATAAGAGTCATATTCAATAATAATTTTTGAAATACATATGATCTAAAAAAAATGAAATCAAATGAAATATTTCTGACCACAAAATAAATCATGCCAATCATTAGATAAAACCAGACTCATAAAATAGATAATAAAAAATTTATATCATCACATGACATAATTATGAAGTCATTTCCATCACCACCCAAAATAATAAACAACCATAAAACTGGGCTTTATAAAGGCTTAACAACCTGACAACATTCAAATACAGTTTCCAGTAATAGCCATAAAACTGGTTCGTATAAATGTTTAAGAACCTTGGAACCTTTTAAATTATAGTTTGATGTCATGGACATAAAATTGGGTTGTTTAAATGTTTATATTGACGTTGGAGGCATTGTTTACAAGGGGAAATTTCTGATTCTAAATGATGTTTCTATCCAGTTGTTTGTAGGTTCGATAAGGAATCAATGTTTCATATAAATTTGCAAGTCATCAATTTTATCTTGTGCTAGATTCTTGTTATACACTTGATCAGTTTCCAACTTCTATATTATATTGCAAATAATTATTCCACAGTCCAATGTTGCATCCCCCTGTTGAGGAGTATCTTCCACTAGGAAAGGTAGTTCTGGATCATTCTTATCCAAGTATTTGGGGCTCCATTTTTTGATGATTTTTCAATAAATGATTTCTAAAAGTTGTAAAAAAATTATTCAGTCAGTTAGTTTATATTAAAATGGATTTCATATCAAATAGGATAACATTTACCATTTCTAAATCATCTTTCTGATAATAATCATCACTAGTACCACTCATCCAAGGATACATGGAGTTATAGTGGCAAAAATATTTTCTTTGAATATAAAAAATGATCAATTTCCAATGCATATTTTCTATGTTGATGAGGATTAAAACTTTTCCATTTAATTACAATGCATCCTTTACTAGTTTTTCTACCAATATCTCTATCAAATTTTGGTTTTTCTCATATATTATGTCCTATAAAAATGAATAAGTTGGAAAAACTATTAATTGATATATTTATAAGTTAAAGAATATAGATAATATTACACTCAACATGGCAGCACTTGTAATCATTGTCGATTTATCAGGGAATATTCCAATCATCTTCCCTATTTCACGCTTTTTTTTATAATCTAACTATAATCATCTATAACCCAATTCATTAAAAAGGAATGGAGGATTTCACACTAATTGAATATTAGTTTACAGTAAGTTTGGTTAACTTAAATACTCACCCTACTACTTGTCATGGTTTTATTGAAAAGTGATAAAATATCATCCATTACTACTGAATATAAATTGTTCTTAGATTACCAGACATATTCACCGCATAATAATAACAGTAATTTATAAGAAAACGTGTATAGTTCAAGGGAATTTAATAGAAAACTTTAAATTCAGGGTGGTTATTCGCTTTGGTCCTAATAACATACCAGACCGAGTCCAACTATAGAATCTTCTAAAGCTACTCATAATCTTTTTTTTGAGTCACTGATTCTGCCTGGCCCATTTTAGTATAATTGTCATCCTGGTAACAACCATTTTATGTTGTGTTTTCTTTGAAACATTTTCTACATTGATGGTTTTTTCTAGCTGATATGGATCTTCTACTACTTTTGTTTGAGTTTTTGTTTCTCTTCTTATTGTATTTTGGGTTTTATACGGATATGTTGAATCCAATTTTTTTTCTTGATCTTGATTTAATATTTCTAATCATTGATCGGGTTCGGTGAGTTTCTATTTCCAACTGTTCTTCTTGGATACTATTAGGGATAGATGTGGTTTTTCAATAGCTTTTTGAACGTGATATATATCCTCCTAGATCTTAGATTCATTGGTACATTATGTCCAGTTTTCCTCTATTAGAGAAGGGGTCATTTCCAGCTAATCTATTTGGCTAATATTAGGGAGATGTGTGGTTTTTCAATAGGTTGTTTCACGTGTTTTGCCTCCTGGATCCCAGCTTCATTGGTACCTATTGTCCATTTTTCCTTCTTTATAGAAGGGGTAATTTCCTCTCCAGAAATGATAGTTTCTCTTCTGCTTGCCTCTTTTTTGGTGTTTTACTTACCAACAACTTCAGTTTTTGAATTTTTTTAGCCTTTTTCCTAACTGTTGCTTCCATTTTCTGAAGTTTTATTTTCAAGGATAGATTTTTTTTCAAGACCTTTTATTTTTTCATCATTGTCATGTAACGACTTGAACCATGTTACCATCAAACCTCACACCCATCCCGTTCCAACACATATCCGAAGAGCATTCTCAATCCCTATAGACTAGCAACAAGCACCCGGGCATTGAACAACAAACCAGAGGGAATGATTTCATCTAACCTGAAAAAACACATGTCATATATATACATAGAGAAATAATGAACAACAAAAATCTAATAAATATATGTCATAACTGTAAGAAAATAGCAGAAACTAAACAACTTTAAAAGTAGTCAGAATATATAAGAGACAATTTCAACTACAAAAGACCAAAACCAAGAAGCTACTTTATGTGATAGTTGTAAAGATCCAAATTTTCCATGTAATTTTTTTTAAATATATAGAATTTTTACAAGTCCATGAAAATTGAAGGCATGTGATTCTGAGGCCCGGAGTGTCCGGAATGAATTTCTGAACTTTATTTAAGGTACGTTCAGTAAACGTGCGAGCGGGATTTTCTAAATTTTGAATCGATGCTCGGAATTGAAATCTGAGGGCACCATTGAACTCGCAGTGCCGGTATTCGCTTAAGGAGACCTTCACCTCGACCACAGTAGTTCGAGGGTGGAAGTTTGCTTTTCACATATTTGTGAAAGAATAAAATAAAAATAAAATTGTGTAGCTTTTATTTTTATTTTTATTTTAAACTCCTTGTGGATGTTTCATAGGTGGGGACCACCTGAACTAAACCTTCCATGAGAGGTTATGGTGGTGGGGACCACCTGAAATAACCTCCCATGAGAGGTTATTTTGGTGGGGACCACTTGAGGCTAAAACCCCTTGAACTCCCTCTTAAGTGTGGGGAAGCCTCTTAAACTTCCCCCACTTTAATGGTACCACCCCCTTTAATTTATTATTCCAACCACTATATAATTAATTAATACAATTTAAAATTATGCCAATAATTAAAATTGGGGAAATACAATAGTTCGCTATTTTGATTTTGGGGGAAAGTTTTGGCAAAGGGGGGAGCTCTTGGAGGATTGCTTTCTCTAAGGAAGAACTTCTTCCACGAAGAACGCTCCTCTAACGTAGAGCGTCGACGCACGACTTCGACTTCTTACTCAAGATATCCTCCAATGTGGGATGTCTTTAATCAATGATCGTCTTTCCCTCCTCATCGACGAAAACAAATGAACGAGGTAGGGTGGTTTTTTGAAATTCTTCCCTTTTTTTATTGACGACTCTTCATAATTCAAGAGAGATTATAGTCGCTTGCTACTGCTCTAATGCGGAGAGTGCAGGCCAAACAAACATGGATCATCCTCTCCGCAATTCTTGTGATGATTTGTGGTGTTCTTCGCGATGGAGGAGGTCGGCGACCAACCACGAAGGGGAACGAGAACGGCGGCTGACACCACCGCCAACCGCGACGAAGGCGACGACACAATGGCGCTACTCCGCATCCCCTGCCGCCCCGCGACCTTCGCTGACCACAGCCACTGCCACATGTGGCCTCGCCGCGCCGCCCTGTGCCCTCGTGGCACCCCCGCAGCTGAGCCGCCCTCGCGGCACCCTCCGTAGTCGAGCCGGCCCGCGGCCGAGCCGCCCCGCGACCACACGCCACCCACGGCCGAGCCACCCCGTTCCCTCACAGCTCCCCCATGGCCAAGCCTCCCTCGCGGCACCCTCCAAGGCCGAGCCGCCTCGCGCCCTCGTGTCACTCATGGTCGAGCTGCCCCGCGACCTCGTGACACACCCGTAGTTGAGCCGCCCTCGCGGCACCCTCCGTGGTCGAGCTGCCCCGGGGCCTCGTGTCGCCCGCGACTGAGCCCCCCCCCCCCCCCTTCGCACCGTCTGTGGCCGAACCGCTCCATGGACTCATGTCTCCCACGGCCGAACCGCTCTGTGGCCCTCGCGGCCTGCCGGACCACCCAACTGGCCGGGCCGGGCCAGGCCACCCAGTGGGCTGGGCCGAACCCAACGGGTCGAGCCGCCCAGCAGGCCAGTCTAGACCCAGCGGGTCAGGTCGACCCAGAATGGGTCAGCCCAGGTCGGGTCGGGCCTGGTTGGTTCAACTGAGTGGGATCAAACCCGGACCCACTTCGACCCATTTACGCTCTTTTGGCCATAACTCTGGCACCGGGTGACCGTTTGATGAACTGTCAGCGACGCTAGAAACCTTGGAGTGAGACGGTCCCTTTGAGTATACCCCACTAGAGATTTGGATTAATATGTGGTATGGTCAGGTTGGATCAAGCACTAATCCAACAGGGCCCCCCGGACTAAAAGGCTAATAACTCACAGACCGGGCGTCTGATTGACGCACCATCTGTTGCATTGAGACCCCTAGAAGTGGCGGTACTTTGGGATACTTCTTCATGGGACTTCATGGTAGTTGGAGTATCGACCAGTGGCTTGTGGAGCAGACCCTCCTAGAGAAAAGTGAGCATAGTGCGGGAACCCAGTAGCTGGCTGTGATGTGGAGAATGAATAGTGATCCTGTGTGGGTCCGCACCGAGTGATCCTATGTGGGTTAGAATCGAGCGATCCTGTGTGGGTCAGCACCTAGCGATCTTATGTGGGTCATCACCGAGCAGTCTTGTGTGGGTCAGCACCAAGCGATCATGTGTGGGTCTACCTCTTAACGGAGTAAGATGATTCAATAGTTATTTAATCATCTTTACTAATGTACCTAAGTTATACCTGGTGTGAGCTGAGTCTGTACCTGTGTGGTACTTTCCTTCTTGGTAATACCTTGGTGGTATTATCTTGTGTGGAATACATGTGTGGTACTTTCCTTCATGGTATTACTTCCTTTGTGTAACAGTTTAGCTTGGGGATTTGGAGTTGGACTCTGTGTTTTCCTCATGATTGAGATGGGTTTACTTGATAACTTGGGTATATGCATGGGCATATACCTAAGTAGGTTTATCAGTTGTTACCTTTCTTGGCGGTTTATCCTTTGTGGATTTTGTGAGACCTTGAGGGTCTCGGGGTTCCTAATGAGTATCGTTATACTCACCCCTGCACAGGCTATGCCTGCACTTCGTTGTGTTTGGTGCAGACGATGGACAGTGCTGACTGAGGACAAGGATACCAGGACTGGAGGTAGCTCGGAGGTGGACGTTAGACGAGGAAAACCGCAGAGACGGTCATTCGTGAGTTGTACCTACCCTTCAGGTAGGATCCGTGGTGGATGATCCAGGAGCTACTTTCCACCTATCAGATGACTTGTACTTTCCATTTTTCCTTATAATTTCCAATTGGGATTGTATTCTGGCCCCTTTTTACTTACTATACTCAATCTGTTTACTATTCAGTTTACTTGAGTTTGTATCTTGTTGTGTTCTTGGTTGTGTGTCTTGTAGGATATAAAGGCAATGTCTTCCCGGTTTTTGGGAATACGCCTTCGGTGCTAGTCTCCAGCCCCTGACCTATGGAAGGCGACCTTGGGGTAGTCACAACACAGGCCCCGGGGGATGGGTCGTGAAATTTTGGTATCAGAGGAGTCAGTTCTACCATAGAACATAGGAATCTGATCTTTTAAATGACAATAGTGTTAAGTGTAGTGAGTGTGGTTATCAGTTTTGGGAATCCAGTGTTGGTGTGGTGGCCAACGTATCCATACACCAGGACCTTGACTTCTGATTTCTGACTCAGTGCACAAAAACACTGATTGTGTGTGTGTTTCCAAGAGTTTTCTTTGTGACCTCTTAAGTCATCTCACCAGGTATAACTTTTTGACCATGGCGCACCTGTTTCTTTTCAGGATGCCTCCACGTAGACAGCTAGCTAGGGTTCTAGATGTAGTATACACTGACAACCCACCGAGCAACGAGGCCTCGGTGCAGGGCCCTCTTCTAGTAGAGGCACCAGTAGAGGCACTAGTGTTACCATTACCTGTTGGTCCACCAATGCCACCAGCCCCAGTAGTAGAGAGTGCATGTTGTTTGAGTGCATTGCATGAGTTCCAGCGCCAGAGGACACCCAGGTTCAGGGGAGAGACGGACCCACAGGCGGCTAAGGATTGGCTGGAGGTTGTAGTGAGAGTTTTTTGACTGGTAAGGACACCATCCAATCTCATGGTGATCCTTTCCTCTAGCCTTCTACAGGCAGCAGCAGGCATATGGTGGAGCTTGATGCTCCAGGCTCACGATGAGGTGACGCTTCTCTAGGTAGACTTCAAGAGCTTGTTTCGGGCAGAGTTTGTCCCAGCAACTCTTCGCGTAGTGCGTATTCAAGAGATACTTTATTTGCAGTAAGGCAACATAACTGTGGCTTAGTACTTAGCAAGGTTCACTGACCTCTCATGCTACTCCATAGATATGGTGTGGTACCCATTCTTTAGGGCCTAGACTTTTGAGCAAGGACTCAGGCGGGAGATCAGGGCTTCGATAATCTCACTCAGCATCCCGACACAGGCGGGGGTGTTAGAGAGAGCCATCCTAGTGAAGAGTTTCTTTACTGAGCAGTCACCAGGAGCGAGACCCACTACTAGTCATCACGTAGCGGAGTTTTCTATAGCTAGAATTAGATAGATGACACAAAGGTCCAAAAGAATCATACCTTCAGGTGGAAGACCGCAAGATTTAGGTTTGGTTGTGCGGGGCACACGAGGCAGAGCCAGTCATGCCAGGAGCGGGTAGTGTTACACATGCGGCAGGCAGGGTCACATGACTCGTGACTGTCTGACCCGTCGTACGGATGATCAGTAGATGGTCGAAGGACCGCCCAGGCAGAGACAGAGATTCGACCGAGGAGGTTCGCATGGAGCAGGCGGACGTGGTAGAGGAGATGGATGTGCAGTTGGCAGTGGGTGACAATTTGAGATGTTACTACTACCACCACCATGAGTTCCACCCTAACTTTAGGGAGCAGGTGGACAGGGGAGATCCCAGCTCCAGGCAGCTGAGGCCTATGATTACGATGCTCTAGAGATGATACAAGGTATGATCTGTGTCTACTCTACCTTAGTTGCATCACTTATAGACACAGGTTCCAGTCATTCTTTTATTTCCACTGCCCCTCGTTCGGAGCTTGGAGATTCTGATGGAGCCATTGGCTCGATCCTTAAGGCTAGAGACTCCTATAAGATAGGATTCGATGATTATTCACTGGTTCCAGCAGTGTGAGCTTACTCTAGGAGGCAAGAGCTTTAGCTGGGATCTCCTAGTAGCAACGTCAAGGCCTTACAACGTCATCTTGGGTATGGACTGGTTATCTACAGTCCATGATCATATTGACTGTATTAGGTGCAAAGTGTGGTGTGTCTGCACGGATGAGACCGGGTTTACCTTCATCGGCGATAACGGAGCCTTTGTGGCACAGGATGGACTTACCAGGAGGGGGGTGTGGCCGATTACTCATCAATTGGCTAGCCTTACCCTCAGATCATTTGATGTGGAGAGTTTGATTTATCCTGTAGTGGTGGACCAGTACGTAAATGTCTTCCCTAATGATGTTATGGGTCTACCTCCTCATAGAGATGTGGACTTTTACATTGACTTGTACCCCGGGACGAGACCGATATCTCCACCACCATATCAGATGGCTCCCACGGAGCTTTGTGAGCTGCAGGTACAGCTAGAGGACTTTCAGGGGAATGAATTCATTTGGCCCAGTGTTTCACCTTGGGAAGCCCTAATTTTTTTCGCCAAGAAGGCGGATGGGATCTTGAGACTTTGTGTTGACTATCGGTGCCTGAACCAAGTGACCGTGAAGAATAAGTACCTACTCCTGAGGATTGAAAACCTCTTTGATCAGCTCAAGGGATCACGATGGTTCTTGAAGATAGACCTCAGATCAGGCTATCACCAACTCAGAGTATGAGATGAGGATGTGAAGAAGACGGATTTCAGATGTTGGTACAGCCATTATGAGTTTTTGGCTATGCCATTCGGCATAACTAATGCTCCAGAAGTGTTCATGGGACTCATGGACAGGATCTTTCGACCATACCTTGATCGCTTTGTAGTAGTCTTCATCGAATACATTCTGATATACTCGACTACTGAGGAGGAGCATGCCTATCATTTGCAGGTAGTAATGGACACACTATGAGAGACCAAATTTATGGTAATCTCTTGAAGTGCCAGTTCTGGATCGGAGAGGTTCACTTTTTAGGACATGTCATATCGGAGGTTGGAGTTTTAGTGGATCTAGTGAAGATTGGGGTGGTACTTGCTTGGGATCCACCCAGAAGTGTGACATATGTACGAAGTTTCCTTGGTTTGGCTAGATACTACCAGAGGTTTGTGCCAAATTTCTCCAGAGTTAAAACATCACTATCAGCATTGATGAAGAAGGGGAAAACCTTCATGTGGTGGGAGAGATTCCAGTAGAGTTTTTAGGAGCTGAGGTAGAGGCTGACTAGTGCCCCTATCTTTAGGCTTCCAGATGAGGGTGTAGGGTACGTAGTCTACTGCGACGCATCAGGGACCGGAATCGAATGTGTCTTGATGCAGGATCAAGCAGTTATCGCTTATGGTTCTCGACAGTTAAGATAGCATGAGTAGAACTATGCTACCCATAACCTGGAGTTAGCAGTAGTGGTCTTCGCCTTAAAGATGTGGCGACATTACTTGATGGGCGAACGTTTTACAGTGTACTCTAATCACAAGAGTCTCAGGTATATCTTCTCTCAGAAGGACCTGAACCTGAGACAACGACGTTGGCTTGAGTTCCTCCAATACTATGATTTCAAGATAGTCTATACTCCTGGGAAGGGGAATGTTGTAGAAGATGTAATCAGCATGAGATCTGGTATACAGCTTTTAGGTGAGGCGACGGAGTAGCTGGCCATTTTGCAGATATCTTTTGTGGATCAGGATGGAGAAAATTTTCTTCAGCCTCTTACAGTCACTCCCCCACTTCTTCAGTGATTTAGGGAGGTGCAGCATGGGGACGCTGACTACGAGACGTGATGTGCTCAGATATCCATAAAACAGACACCTGATGGATTTTCTGAATGTGGGGAGCACGTCATCCTCTTCAGAGGATGTACCATGGTACCAGTGTCACTTCAGGAGTAATTGTTGAGGGAGTTACACACTTCCCCTCTAGAGGTACATCCAGGAGTGGAAAAGATGTACCAGGATCTCTGACGATAGCACTGGTGGTCGGGAATGAAGAAAGCAGTAGCAGAGTTTGTCTCTCAGTGCCTCACTTTTCAGCAAGTTAAGGCGGAGCATCAGGTACCAACAGGCTTGGTTCAGCCTTTGGAGGTCCCAGAGTGGAAGTGGGATGGGGTAACCATGGACTTTGTGACAGGACTTCCATGTACATCCATGGGACATGACTCTATTTGGGTGATCATCGACCTACTCACCAAGTTGTCCCACTTCCTACCGATCAGAGAGTAGGGTTCAGTAGAGAGCTTGTGACGCCTCTATGTGCAGGATATTGCACGGTTACATGAAGTACCCTCGACGATTTTCTCCGATCGTGATGAAAATTTTACTTCCCAACTATGGAAGGGGTAGTAGGAGGCTTTAGGGGTTCAACTTCGTTTGAGCACCACCTTCCATCCCCAGACGGATGGCCAGACTGAGCAAACCATTCAGACCCTCGAGGACATGTTGTTATCTTGTGTCCTTGACTTTGTTCGCAGCTGGGAGGATCACTTGCCTTTGGTGGAGTTTTCATAAAATAATAGCTATCACTCCACCATTGAGATGGAACCTTTTGAGGCGTTGTACGGGTGACCTTTCTAATCACCTTTATGCTGGACTGACCCAGGGGAGTCAACACTAGTGGGACCAGAGATGGTACAGGCTACCACAGAGAAGGTTCAGATCATCCAGGAGTGGATGAAGACTGCACATAGTAGACAAAAGCCTTATGCCGAAAAGATATGGAAACCTTTGGATTTTGAGGATGGCAACCACGTCTTTCTACGGGTCTCACCTCGATGAGGTTTGCGGAGATTTGGCTGAGGCGGCAAGTTATCTCTGAGGTTTATCAGACATTTTCAGGTCCTCAGCAGAGTTGGCGAGGTGGCATACCGCTTAGATCTTCCACCTCAGTTTCATTAGGTGCATGATGTATTCTACATATCCCAGCTAAGGAGATACGTGCATGACCCTTCCCATGTCATCGACCACGGAGAGCTCAACATTGACGACGAGGAAAATTTTATGGAGGTTCCAGTGGATATTGAGGATCGAAAAAAGTGGATCCTTTTTGGGTGGTCGATACCTCTGATGCGCGTTCTCTAGCAGCATGAGAACCTCTAGGAGAGCACATGGGAGCGGGAGGATCAGATTCATGCTCAGTACCCCCACTTGTTTTCCTAGTTTTGAGTTGTAGCTTACGGTCATGTAAAGCCCAGAGGTGGAGAGAATGTAAAGACCCAGATTTTCCATGTAATTTTTTTTAAATATATGGGATTTTTACAAGTCTGCAAAAAATTGAAGGCACGTGATTCTGAGGCCCGGAGTTCCCAGAATGAATTTTTGAACTTTATTTCGGGTACGTTCAGTAAGCGTGCGAGCGGGATTTTCTAAATTTTGAACTGGTGCTCAAAATTGAAATCTGAGGGCACCATTGAACTCGCAGCGCCGGTATTCACTTAAGGAGACCTTCACCTCGACCACAGTATTTCGAGGGTGGAAGTTAACTTTTCACATATTTGTGAAAGAATAAAATAAAAATAAATTTCTGTAGCTTTTATTTTTATTTTTATTTTAAACTCCTTGTGGATGTTTCATAGGTGGGGACCACCTGAACTAAACCTCCCATGAGAGGTTATGGTGGTGGGGACCACCTGAACTAACCTCCTATGAGAGGTTATTGTGGTGGGGACCACCTGAGGCTAAAACCCCTTGAACTCCCTCTTAATTGTGGGGAAGCCTCTTAAACTTCCCCCACTTTAATGGTGTCACCCCCTTTAATTTATTATGCCAACCACTATGTAATTAATTAATCCAATTTGAAATTGTGACAAAAACTAAAATTGGGGAAACACAACAGTTGGATATTTTGATTTTGGGGGAAAGTTTTGGAAAATGGGAGAGCTCTTGCAGGATCACTTTCTCCAATGAAGAACTTCTTCCACGAAAAACTTCTTCCACGAAGAACGCTCCTCCAATGTAGAATGCTGACGCACAACTTCGACTTCTTCCTCGGGATATCCTCCAACATGGGACGTCTTCAATTGACGATCGTCTTTCCCTCCTCATCAATGACAACAAACAAATGAGTTGTGGTAGTTGTTTGAAATTCTTACCCTTTTCGTTCTTGACGACTCTTCATAATTCGAGAAAGATTATACCCGCTTGTTACCACTCTAATGCAGAGAGTGTGGGACAAAAAAACATGGATCGTCCTCTCCACAATTCTTGTGATGATTTGTGGTGTTCTTCGCAATGGAGGAGGTTGGTGACCAACCACGAAGGGGCACGAGAACGGCAGCCAGCACTGCCGCCGCCCGCGGCCTCACCGCGCCGCCCTGCGGCCTCACCGCGCCACCCTGCAGCCTCACCATGCCACCCCACGGCTATCCGCGCCACCCTGCACCCTCGCGACACCCCCGCGGCCGAGCCTCCCTTGTGGCACCCTCCGTGGCCGAGCTGTCCCGTGGCCTCGCGCCGCCCATGGCTGAGACGCCTTGCGCCCTCACGGCACCCCCGCGGCCGAGCCGCCCTCACGACACCCTCCGCGGTCGAGCCGCCCCGCGTCCTCACGCCGCCCGCGGCCGAGCCGCCCCATACCCTAGTGGAACCCCTGTGACCGAGCCTCCCTCATGGCACCCTCCGCGGCTGAGCCCCCCCCCCCCCCCCCCCCCCCCCGTGCCCTCGCGGTACCCCCGCGGCCGAGCCGCCCCATGGCCTCGCGCCGTTCGCGGCCGAACCACTCCGCGGCCTGCCGGACCGCCCAGCGGACCGGGCTTCCCAGCACAGGCCGGGCCGCTAAGAGGGTCGGGCTGAACCCAATGGGATAGGCTGCCCAGCAGGCCAGGTCGACCTAGATCGGGTCAGACCAGACCTGGACCCACTTCGACCCATTTATGCTCTTTTGGCCATAACTCTGGCACTGGGTGACGATTTGATGAACCATCAGTGGTGATAGAAACCTTAGAGCGAGATGGTCCCTTTACGTATACCCCACTGGAGATTTGTATTAATATGGGGTACGGTTGGGCTGGATTGAGCATGAATCCAACCAGGATCCCGGGACTAAAAGGCTAATAACTCACAGACCGAGTGTCTGATTGACGCACTGTCTATTGCGTTGAGACCCCTATGACATGGCGTTCCTTTGGGATACTTCGTGGGACTTCGTGGTGGTTGGAGTATCGAACAGTGTATTGTGGATTGGACCCTCCCAGAGACAAGTGAGCATAGTATAGGAACCATGTAGTTGTCTATGACATGAAGAATGAATAGCGATCCTGTGTGGGTCCGCACCAAGCGATCCTGTGTGGTTCATCACCAAGCGATACTGTGTGGGTAAACACCTAGCGATCTTGTGTGGGTCAGCACCGAGTGATCCTGTGTGGGTTAGAACCGAGCGATCCTGTGTGGGTCAACACCGAGCGATCCTGTGTGGGTCTGCCTCTTAACAGAGTAAGATGATTCAATAGTTATCTAATCATCTTTACTATTGTACCTAAGTTATACCTGGTGTGAGATGATTCTATACCTATGTGGTACTTTCCTTCATGGTAATACCTTTGTGGTATTCTTATGTGTGGCGTACCTGTGTGGTACTTGCCTTCGAGGTATTACTTCCTTTGTGGAACAGTTGAGCTTGGGGCTTTGGAGTTGGACTCTGTGTTTTACTCATGATTGAGATGGGTTTACTTGATAACTTAGGTATATGTATGTTCATATAACTAATTAGGGTTATCAGTTGTTACATTTCTTGGTGGTTTATCCTTTGTGGATTTTGTGAGACCTTGAGGGTCTCAGTGTCCCTACTGAGTATCGTTATACTCACCCCTACACGGGCTATGCCCGCACTTCATTGTGTTTGGTGCAGACGATAGACATTGCTGACTGAGGAAGAGGGTATCAGGACTAGAGGTATCTCGGAGGTGGATATTAGACGAGCAAAACTGCAGAGACGGTCATTCGTGAGTTGTACCTACCCTTCTGGTAGGATACACAGTGGATGATCCAGGAGCTACTTTCTACCTATCAGCTAACTTGTACTTTCCAATTTTCCTTGTATTTTCTAGTTTGGCTTGTATTCTGGACCCTTTTTACTTACTGTACTCACTCTATTTACTATTCAATTTACTTGAGTTCGTATCTTGTTGTGTGCTTGGTTGTGTGTGTTACAAGATATAAAGGCAATGCCTTCCCAGTTTTAGGTAATACGCCTTGGGTTCTAGTCGCCAGCCTCTGGCCTACGGAAGGCGGCTTAGGGTAGTCACGGCATGAGCCCCGGGGAACGGGTCATGACAATAGTGTGGACAAACTCCCACCATATCACCACCATCTTAGAACAATGAATCTGATAATGCAACTCAAGCAAGCCACCACAATTAATGTAAATGAAGAAGCATAAAGATCACTCACCCGGAGAGATTCACCACAACCTCAATGAAGATCAAATGTTGAACAGATCGATCGGGATGGAAAAATATCTCCAAAAATCACTGTATAAGAACCTTGGGTCAAGAGAAAAGGATAAATCATGGCCGAATGGACACCCAAAACCTGAAAGACACCCTAAAAATTCATTCTTAGGAAATTACACAACATGTAATCCCATTACACGTCGTGAAATCTACAAAGTCCAAATATGATGAAAAAATCATCACCTCGGATTAAAATCCAATCTTAAATCAACTCATGACATGTAAAATCTCATCACATCATGTAACCCTTCATAGTTTAAACACTTCTCACAACATGTACCCAATAACCATTACACATAATGTAACCTAGTTACATGGTGTGAAAGTCTCCTGGAGCCTGTAGAAAATTCAAAAACCAACACCTAAAAAATCCACAGAAAAAGGGAAATCTAAGAGAGGGAAAAATGTACTCAAACAAGGTAGCAAGGGATTACAACCCCCCCCCCCCACTATAAAGACTTTCCATCCCTAGGAATTCATGTGGAATATGTAATCCCTGTAAAAAGATGAGGTCACTAATACCTCATCAATGACATATGTTCCCATGTATCATAAGAATCTGATATGTGTTTCCATAAAACTCTGACCAACAAAATTGACTTTCCATGCAAGAATTTCACTTGAGAATCAATGATCTCAATTGGTTTCTCCAAAATAGAAACATCTGACCCTAAATCAATTTCTTCCCAACTCAGAACATGAGTGGGATCCGAATAGTACTTCTTGAGCTGAGATATGTGTAAAATATCATGAATACCCATCAACTGAACCAAAAATGTTAACCGATATGCAACCTTCCCAAGCCGCTCAGTGACCTTAAACGGTCTAACATATCTCGAAGCCAACTTTCCTTATTTTCCAAGTCGACGATGACCCAATCAAGGAGAAACTTTCAAGAAAACTCAATCACTAACGGAAAACTTCAAAGGATGCCACCGTCAATCCATATATGATTTGTATCAATTCTGGGCTGTAACCAGATGTCGATGTACATCCTTAATCTTCACTAAAGTCTCCTAGACCAAACTTGGTTCAACCAAAGATAATTCTCCCACCTCAACGCTGCATGGGTGACCATACAATGCCTCAAAGGGATCCATTATAATCAAAAAATGATAATTGTTGTTATAAATAACTCAACCAGTCCTATATGGTTATCTCATGATCCACTAAAATTCAAGACATAGGCACGAAGCATATCCTCCAGGATCTGAATCACTCACTATGTCTGACTGTCTATCTGTGGATGGTAAGTTGTGCTCAACTTGACCTGATTTCCCATCACCTCTTGGAGAATCCTCTAGAACCTTGAGGTAAACCTAGGATCCCTAAAAGAGCGCTGTCGTGGGTGCCCTCAAATGATTAATGTGATTTTGGGGTACTTAGGTGCAGCAGAGTGGCTGACCAAGGTCGTCTCTCAAAGGAGGAAGTGAATTTAACAACTTATTAAAGGTATTCTAAAAATAAAATAAAAGATAATAAAATAAAAACACTACTTGGATTGGGGTTTTTTATAGTTTATGAATCTAGAAGAAGTTTTCTGGAAGAAGATTTTATATTTTTTTGTTTTTAGTTTTGAAATGAATTTCGATTAAAATGACACAATAAGAAGATGTTTTTTTAGAAATCTATTTTAAAAGGCGTAATCGATCTAACTCTACCTCTTCATTTACTTATTAATCATCATCATTTAAATAAATATCCAATTAATTATTATCCCCTAATTTTTTATCCCTCGAACCCAACGAGAGTTAACTTAACCACAAAGATGAAATTACTTAAACCCTAGGCTAGCTTCGGAACACGCAATCGCAGCACCCTGCTTTGATTGTTGTTCTAAGGATAGCTTATGGTCAGTGGTTAATTAGAGAACATATCCATTATAGAAATTAGGATGAATTGTGTTTAGGGATAATATTTTAACTCTACAAATTTATCATGTGTGGTCTTGTATTACCGATTAAGATCGCGCTCTCACAATTTACACAAAATCCCAACCTCGCGTGTTTGTGTGTTAATTGTTCAATTGCTTTCTTAGTTTCTTGTAATTTAAAAACACAATTCATGGATCATATTATGTGAATTACAGTAGCTCATTGATTCAAAATAACTAAATGAAGAGGGTAGAAGATATATCAATTACTAAAAGACTACTCTTCCATGGGTGGTGTAATCATCGTAGAAGCATTTTGCATGTGCAAAGGTTTATAATGGGTATAACCCAATAACGCTTCTACTAAAGAATTCTAGAACAAAGAGGAAGATTAAGAGAAGAATAAATTTAAACAAAACATAAGAAAATAGAATAAATAAAAGAAGAACAAAGAATTTTATTACACAAACAAAATCATTACAACATGAAGGAGGAGAAGAAGGCTTCGTCGAAGGGATCCTTGCTTCAAGAGCTACCCTTATTGAAATGGTTGGAGTATTGGAGTGGATCCACTTATCCTCTGCCCTCAACTTCCCAATGCACGTCTCAACCCCTCCAAATGAGAAAAACTCCAATTTATATAGGGGAGGGGGAGAGGTTACAAGTGGTTTCAAGTGTGAATGTGGAAATTCGTCCAAATATTTTATTCCAACTTGAACCGCCAATTTGACCTCCAAAAGCGTGAATTGACCGGCCTTCAAGAAGGATGATTTGTGCCAAATCATGTCCCCGATATTTCCTCCACATTTGGGCTCAATCGAAGCCATGATGAAGAACATATGGCCCAAATACAGAACCCATGTCCATTCTGCCGAGTCCAGCCCACCACTGGATTAATGGACCATTTACTCCATCCAAATGCACTCTTTAGCTCTAGTGTCCTGAATGAGAGTTGTAGAACATTAAGTTCGGAACACTGTTACAAAATTTCAAATTCAAATAATAAATATAAAAATATTTATCTTCAAAATACTACAGTGAACTATTAAGGGTAAAACTGGAATTTTCACCAAATTTTCAAATGAATGATCAAATCCCAAATATTTTATAAATAAAAATATTTAACACAATGTGAGGAAATTATTTCATTTATTATCAATAAAATATTCAAAAAAATAGTGATTTATCAACTCCCCCACACTTACCCTTTTGCACTCCTGAGCAAAATCTCATATCAAGTAAACATCAATATCAAATCAAAACCAATTTTAAAACACATATCTTTGAGATCAAACAATTACACACCAAGAAACAAAAGATATCATGCCTCATAAAAAACAAGTATTTCAAGTTCTTAATTTATATCATTCAATATATTTACACTTTATTTATCCTCCCATGCACAAAACACTTACCTCACTTGAATTTTCTCTTATCACACAAATGCCATTTTTTTTTCAATGTCTTTCTCATCCAAACTCATACAAGAGTCACCATAGGCTTGATAGATTCCTACATCGCTACCCGATGTGATTCAAGGACATATGTTTATCATGAGGACTTTACAGGGTTATTCTGTGGCTTTCGGTTGGTAGGATTTAGATGTGAAAAATTCTGAGGCTGAATGAGGAGGGGTTGACTCTTTTTGAAGCAAAATTGCATTAATCTAATTTTCACTTAAATATGGTCTTATCCTCAATACACATAGTATAAATTCAGCTCCATCATCATGAAAAGTCATGAAAGTTTTACACCATTCATCATTTGAGCATCAAAAATTTCAATCTCCTCAAACATGATTTTCTTGAAAGCTCCAGATGGGCACAACTTTCCACCTCAATTAGAAGCTACAGAAAAGGCACAGCTTCACTTGTCTTGAAAGCTCCAGAAAAGTCACAGCTTTCAATATAATGAATTTCTTCAGTAGCAAACACATCTCTTCAGAATTTAATTTTTCACCCAAAGTTTCACAGAATGTGGTAGCACAACACAACATAGCTTCCCCCACACTTAAGCTCAACTAGATTATGCAATTTCACTTCAAGAGTTGGTTGGATAGGGAAAATTGTATTTTAATGGGGCTAACCTAACAGGATGTGCATGGATTCTAAGGTCTACAAGGATTTAATATTCAAGGTAGGCGATTATAAAAAAGGATTCTTTGAAATAGGGGCTTTAATACCAAACAAATGCCTCAATCATTTAAACATAAGTACCTCAAAATCTCAAGTTTTGACAAGAATAAATCAAATTCTGGTTAAATCAAGCATGGTTTGATTCTCTCAAGAAGTGAGGTGAATGTAAAGAATATGAAAATAATGGTTCAGAAGCCTCACAGGAAAGTGATTTCAAATATAAAGACAGTGATATGTGGCATGTGATTCAAAATTCGGTGTACTTTCCATGAAATTACTAAATATTTGAACTCGAAACAAAGTCATTTCAGCATTCATTTAAGCTTAGTTTCAAGGGGTAAATTGTTTCACTTATTGATATGGATTTAAAAATGGTGATGAGAATCATTTCAGCTCAAAAGTTTCAAAAACACACAGAAAATTGTAAAATAAACACACAAAATTTGAAAAACACACAATTTTTTTTTGGTTTTTTTTAAGAGGAAAGCAATTGAAATTAATAAACTAAAAGGTTCCCTCCCCCACACTTAAAATATTGCATTGTCCTCAATGTGAACCCATGAGATGATATATGCACATGAAATGCAGAATTTTTAAATAGGAAAAATAATATAAAAGTGAAAGGGTTAGGAACAGCCTGATGTGCTCAAGTGATGATGGGGTCATGTAGTGTGATAAAATCCACTACATCATTAGGAAGTCCATCAATGTATCTCTTCAAACGTTTCCCATTGACTGTAAAGATCCGTCCAGTGTCCTCTTGTGTGATCTCCACTGAACCATAAGGAAAAACATTAGTCACAACATAAGGACCTAATCATCTGGAACGCAACTTACCAGGCATCAGCTTCAGTCGTGAACTGTAGAGAAGGACTTTCTCTCCAACATGAAACTCCCTTTGTTGGATAATTTTGTCATGATCTGCTTTTGATCTTTCCTTGTAGAGCCTTGAGTTCTCATATGATGATAATCTAATCTCCTCAAGCTCTTGAATTTGCAGCTTCCTTTGGATTCCATCTTTGGCCAAATCCATGTTGCGTTTCTTTATAGCCCAATATGCCTGATGCTCAACTTCCACGGGGAGATGACACGCTTTCCCAAAAACAATCTGAAATGGGGACATACCAATGGGGGTCTTGTATGTTATCCTATAATCCCACAATGCATCATCCAAGCGCTTGCTCCAATCCTTCTTATTTGGCTGCACGGTTTTCTCCAAAATTTGTTTCAACTCATGATTTGAAACCTCAGCCTGGACATTTGTTTGGGGGTGGTATAGTGTTGATGTTTTGTGTGTCACCCCATACTTTCGAAGGAGGGAAGTGAAATTCCTATTGCAAAAGTGTGTCCCTTGGTCACTGATGATTCCCTTTGGTACTCCAAACCTGCAAAAAATCTATGCTTTGAAAAAGTCCACAACAACATGAGAATCATCAATCCTGTTGGCCTTGGCCTCCACCCATTTACTCACATAATCAACAGCAACCAAAATATACAAAAATCCAAATGAACTAGGAAAAGGACCCATAAAATAAATGCCCCATACATCAAAAATCTCACAGAATAATATGGGTTGTTGGGGCATCCCATGTCTCTTAGAAATGTTCCCAGTGTGTTGGCAACGAGAGCATGACTTACAAAACACATGGGCATCATGGAATAATCTAGGCCAATATAATCCAGAGTCCAAAACCTTCCTAGCTGTCCGTTGGGGTCCAAAGTGTCCACCACAAGCAAGTGTATGACAGAAATGCAAAACAGACTCAAACTCATGATCGGGAACACACCTCCTAATGACTTGGTCACTACACATGCGCCAGAGGTAAGGATCATCCCACACATAAAACCTAGACTCACTTTTTAATTTTTGGACTTGATGTTTCTTTAAATTTGCAGGGATTTCAGAGGCAACAATGTAGTTCACTAAATCAGCATACCAAGGATGCGTACCTGAGATGGAATAAAGATGCTCATCGGGAAAAGTGTCCCGAAGTGGTACCTCATCTAAGGTGTCATCCTCTAGTGTGTGAGTAAGCCTACTCATGTGGTCCGCCACCAAGTTTTCTAACCCCTTTTTTTCCTTTATCTCAAGGTCAAACTCTTGAAGAAGGAGCATCCAACGGATAAGTCATGGCTTTGCATCTGGCTTCTTCAAGAGGTACCTCAGAGCTGCATGGTCAGAAAAAACAACTACTTTAGATCCCAATAAATATGAACAGAATTTATCTAAAGAAAATATGACAGCAAGAAACTCCTTTTCTGTGGTAGTGTAGTTTGATTGGGCTGAATCCAATGTCCTTGATGCATATGCAATCACATGTGAACGTCCTTCCACCCTCTGAGATAAGACAGCTCCAACCGCGAATTTGGAGGCGTCACACATAATCTCAAAAGGAATCTCCCACCGTGGGGGTTGTATGATAGGTGGAGTGGTCAAACGTTGTTTTAGCTCATCGAATGAATTCTTGCAAGAAACATCAAACACAAAATCAGAATCCTTTTGAAGTAATCTTGACATAGGAAGAGTAATCTTACTAAAATCTTTGATGAAGCACCGATAAAATCCTGTATGACCTAGGAAAGATCTAACATCACGCATACATGAAGGATATGGTAAGGATGAAATAATATCTACCTTTGATCTATCAACCTCTATCCCATGTTTTGACACTACATGACCTAAGACAATGCCATGCTCTACCATGAAATGACACTTTTCAAAGTTTAGGACCAGATTCTTCTCAATACAACGATTCAATACCTTTCCCAAACTGTTTAGACATTCATCAAATGAGGATCCATACACTGTAAAATCATCCATAAATACCTCCATGCTGGTCTCAATAAAATCAGAAAAAATACTCACCATGCATCTCTGAAAGGTACCTGGGGCGTTGCAATGTCCAAATGGCATCCTCCAGTAGGAAAATGTGCCAAAGGGACAGGTGAATATAGTCTTCTCCTGATCCTCCGGAGCTATAGGAACCTGAAAATATTCAGAAAATCCATCCAAGAAACAATAGTGTGTTTTCCCATCTAGTCTCTCAAGCATCTGATCAATAAATGGGAGGGGGAAATGGTCTTTACGAGTGGAATGATTTAGTTTCCTATAATCAATACACACACGCCAACTATTTTGCAGCCTCATTGGAACTAACTCATCTTTCTCATTTTTAACAATAGTAACACCACTCTTCTTAGGCACAACCTGAATTGGACTTACCCACTGAGAATCTGAAATGGGAAAGATTATACCTGCCTCGAGAAATTTCTCAACTTCTTTTTTAACAACTTCCAGGAGGGTGGGATTGATTCTCCATTGTGGTTGTCTCACAGCTTTAGCCCCATCCTCCAAGAGAATCCTATGCATGCAAATGGAGGGGCTAATACCTGATATGTCAGCCAAGGTCCACCCAATCTCCCTGATGTTCTCCCTCAAAATATTCAAAAGATTTTCTTCATGTTCAAAAGGGAGATTGTTAGCAATGGTAACAGGTAATCTCTCACCACTCAACAAGTATGAGTATTTCAGATTTGGTGGCAATGGATTGAGTTCTAATGAAGGAGGGTGATGTATGGATGGAGAAATTGATGCAACAGACATATCTGCACAATGAACATCAGTATCAGAATATACATCATCAAAATCAGAGAATAAAGCATCAAATCCATCAGTATACTCTACAGCCATGTCATAATCAGAATTCATATGATCAAAATCATAATATGATTCCATTTCAAAATCGAATCTTAGAGAGTCTTGTTCCTTAGAAACGGGTGTGGAAGTACTCTTAGACATCAAACTAGAACCAATACTCATAATCTCCCTAATCATAGGACAATCCAATTCCATGGTGTTTTTACTTGGTGGTTCAAAATGGGATATAACAAAAGCAAAATGGTCCTCTGAGGGGTAATTCATGGATTCCATGACATTAAATACCACAAATTAATCTCCAAACTCCATGGAAAGTGTACCCTTATTGACATTTATGATAGTTTTTGCAGTCTTGAGGAAGGGCCTACCTAAGATAATGGGGGCATGAGAACTTACCTGATCATCCTCCATGTTAAGCACATAGAAGTCTGCTAGAAAGATCATGTCTCTTACCCGGACAAGTACATCCTCAAGGACTCCCGCTGGATATGCCGTAGCTCTATTCGCCAACTGCACCACTACTCTTGTCGGCTTCAACTCACCAACCTGCAAGGAAGAGAATACAGAGTGAGGCATCACATTTATGGAATCACCTAAATCACAAAGTGCATCAGAAAAGTGCAACTCCCCTATGGTGAATGGGATGGTGAATGTCCCTGGATCCTTGCACTTTGTTGGCATTGCTAGAGTTGGTGAAATGAGTGCTGAGACATTCCTTCCAAGGTTGATCCTATCATTTAGCTTGAGCCCTCTTCGATTGGTGCAGAGTTATTTTAAGAATTTTGCATACCTTGGAATTTGATTAATGGATTCAAGTAGAGGAATATTGATCTCCACATGCTTGAATGTGTCCAAAACCTCCTTTTGTATTGCTTATTCAGCCATCTTCTTGGTTTGAACAACCCTGTTTGGAAAAGGAAGGGGTTTAGGAGGAACATCATCAATCTTTTTCTTACCTTTATCTTTCTCCTTGGATTGCTCATCAGTTGGTATAGAATGCGGATTCTCTGGAGTTGAGGTGAATCCCAGTGGAATGGTAGGTACAGATGTATTGTTCATTTGCTTCCCACTTCTCAATGTGATGGAACTAACATTCCCCTTTGGATTTAGAGGGGGTTGGGAAGTTAGATTTCTGGAATTCTTACTTACAAGTTCATGGAGGACGGTGGCAATCTGGCTCATTTGAGTCTTTAACTCCCTCAGCTCCAAACCTTGACTCTTTAGATCATTCTGTTGATTAAGAACAATTTGCTTCAAAAGGTCATCAGTGTTAGAATCTAACTTGGGTGGGGGATTCCCTTGTTGTTGGCTTGTTGATTTTTGGGCTTCAAATCTCATTTGGGGTTGTTGGAAACCCTGCTGGTAAGGCGGAGGCTGCTGGAAGTTTTGTTGAAAGGGTGGCCTTTGTTGTTGTCCAGAGCCATACCTCATGTCTGATTGATCTTTCCACCCTTTTGTATGTTAGATCAAATGAATCAAACTTCTTTTGGGGATATGGTTGTTGTTTCTGCTGAAATGGTCTCCCTGGGAATACTGTTGCACAATCCTCTGTCTCTTGTAGTTGTGGGAAATAGTCAGTTGGGTGGCTTGTCTCAGTGAAAATGTCACAAGGCCTTGAAGGAGGGGGTTGGGATGTCTTTTGAGCCAAAGCAATCTGCCTCACCATAGTGGTCAATTCTTCCAACTTTGTATCAATCAAATGACTTTCAAGAGAAGGACTTACCTTATGTACTCCCCTGATATGTGGTGTACCTCGATCGTCAAATTGTTGGGAGTTTTGGGTCATCTTGTCAATCAATGCACGTGCAGCTACTGGTGTCTTGTCCACCAATGCCCCTCCTGCTGCAGCATCCACCATGCTCCTCTCCATGGGTGTGAGTCCTTCGTAGAAGTATTGGGTGAGGAGTTTCTCACTGATTTGGTGATGCGGACAGCTTGCTCACAACTTCTTGAATCTCTCCCAATACTCATACATTGACTCCCCTTGTGCTTGCTTGATCCCCGAGATATCCTTATGAATGGAAGTGGTCCTTGATGCTGGAAAAAATCTCTGCAAGAAAATTCGTTTCGAATCATTCCAACAAGTTACATCTTCGGGTTGTAAATAATACATCCAATCTTTTGCAGCTCCATCAAGTGAGAATGGGAATGATCTTCATTTGATTTGGTCTTCAGATACATTTCTTGGTTTCAAGGTTGAGCAAACCACATTAAATTCTTTCAAATGTTTGTTGGGATCCTCACCAGAGAGGCCATGAAAATTGGAAGTAAGTGAATTAACCCAGATTTCAGTTCAAAGTCCGATTCGATATTTGGGTATGCAATACAATTTGGTTGATAGTTAATATCAAGTGCAGCCAATTCTCGAATGGTTCTATTAAGTTCATTTCCATTATTTCCATCCATTGGTTCTTCTTTTATGTTTGAATTTGAATAACTTCCAATTCTAATGTTTCTAGAAGAGAGGAATTCACCAACTGGTTGAATATTGAAACTTCCTGTAG
The DNA here is from genome assembly GCA_963277665.1 of Viscum album. Lineage (NCBI taxonomy): Eukaryota > Viridiplantae > Streptophyta > Magnoliopsida > Santalales > Viscaceae > Viscum > Viscum album. The sequence continues at coordinate 513,079,158 of OY728130.1, forward strand.
ACTGAGAGTGTCTGATTCGTGCCCTAAGGCTGCGTTCAATATCAGGGTCAAGATCTAAGAGATCTTCAGGATTAGTTCGTGTCATAAATAAAATAAAAATGAAAATAAAGTGAGTGGACCATAGTAAAATAAAAATGAGAAGTTGAGTTTATGGACCAAAAAAGAAAAAAAGAGGATGAAAAAAAATGAAAACTTGAGAAAGGGTAAAGATGAAAGAGAGAGGTGAAGAAAATAATAAAATGAAAAATAAAAGAAATAACTCTAAATGGTTGAATAAATTACTTGCCTCCCCAGAAGTGGCGCCAATTTGAAAGAGCACTGTCGTGGGCTCCCTCAAATGATTAATGTGATTTTGGGGTACTTAGGTGCAGCAGAGTGGCTGACCAAGGTCGTCTCTCAAAGGAGGAAGTAAATTTAACAACTTATTAAAGGTATTTTAAAAATAAAATAAAAGAGAATAAAATAAAAACACTAATTTAAAGGATTGGGGTTTTTTTTATAGTTTATGAATCTAGAAGAAGTTTGCTGGAAGAAGATTGTATATTTTTTTTTTTAGTTTTGAAATGAATTTCGATTAAAATGACACAATAAGAAGGTGTTTTTTTAGAAATCTATTTTAAAAGGCGTAATCGATCTAACTATACCTTTTCATTTACTTATTAATCATCATCATTTAAATAAATATCCACTTAATTATGATCCCCTAATTTGTTATCCCTCTAACCCTACGAGAGTTAACTTAACCACAAAGATGAAATTACTTAAACCCTAGGCTAGCTTCGGAACACGCAATCGCAGCACCCTACTTTGATTGTTGTTCTAAGGATAGATTATGGTCAGTGGTTAATTAGAGAACATATCCATTATGTAAATGAGGATGAATTGTGTTTAGGGATTATATTTTAACTCTACAAATTTATCCCGTGTGGTCTTGTATTACCGATTAAGATCGTGCTCTCACAATTTACACAAAATCACGACCTCGCGTGTTTTTGTGTTAATTGTTCAATTGCTTGATTAGTTTCTTGTAATTTAAAAACAAAATTCATGGATAATATTATGTGAATTACATTAGCTCATTGATTCAAAATAATTAAATGAATATGGTAGAAGATATATCGATTACTAAAAGACTACTCTTCCATGGGTGGCGTAATCATCGTAGAAGCGTTTTGCATGTGTAAAGGTTTATAATGGGTATAACCCAATAACGCTTCTACTCAAGAATTCCAGACTAAAGAGGAAGATTAAGAGAAGAATAAATTTAAACAAAACAGAAGAAAAGAGAATAAATAAACGAAGAACAAAGAAGTTTATTACACAAACAAAATCATTACAGCATAAAGGAGGAGAAGAAGGCTTCATCGAAGGGATCCTTACTTCAAGAGCTACCCTTATTGAACTGGTTGGAGGATTGGAGTGGATCCACTTATCCTCTTCCCTCAACTTCCCAATGCACGTCCCAACCCATCCAAATGAGAAAAACTCCAATTTATATAGGGGAGGAGAGGGGAGGTTACAAGTGGTTTCAAGTGTGAATGTGGAAATTCGGAAAAATATTTTATTCCAACTTGAACCGCAAATTTGACCTCAAAAACGCGTGAATTGACCGGCCTTCCAGAAGGATTATTTGTGCCAAATCATGTCCACGATCTTTCCTAAATATTTGGGCTCAATCCAAGCCCTGATTAAGAACATATGGTCCAAATACAGAACCCATGTCCATTCTGCCGAGTCCAACCCACCATTGGATTAATGGCCCATTTACTCCATCCAAATGCACTCTTTAGCTCTAGTGTCCTGAATGAAAGTTGTAGAAAATTAAGTTAGGAACACTTTTACAAAATTTAAAATTCAAATAATAAATATAAAAATATTTATCTTCGAAATACTACAGTGCACTATTAAGGGTAAAACTGGAATTTTCACCAAATTTTCAAATGAATGATCAAATCCCAAATATTTTATAAATAAACATATTTAACACAATGTGAGGAAATTATTTCATTTATTATCAATAAAATATTCAACAAAATATTGTTTTATCAACTCCCCCACACTTACCCTTTTGCACTCCTGAGCAAAATATCATATCAAGTAAACATCAATATCAAATCAAAACCAATTTTAAAACACATATCTTTGATATCAAACAATTACACACCAAGAAACAAAAGATATAATGCCTCATAAAAAAAATTATTTCAAGTTATTCATTTATATCATTCAATATGTTTCCACTTTATTTATCCTCCCATGCACAAAACACTTACCTCACTTGAATTTTCTCTTATCACACAAATGTCATTTTTTTTTGCAATGTCTTTCTCATCCAAACTCATACAAGGGTCACCATAGGCTTAATAGATTCCTACATCGCTACCCGATGTGAGTCAAGGACATATGTTTATCATGAGGACTTTCTAGGGTTGTTTTGTGGCTTTTGGTTGGTAGGATTTATATGTGAAAAATTCTGAGGCTGAATGAGGAGGGCTTGACTCTTTTTTAAGCAAAATTGCATTAATCTAATTTTCACTTAAATATGGTCTTTTCCTCAATCTACATAGTATCAATTCAGATCCATCATCATTAAAAGTCATGAAAGGTTTACACCATTCATCATTTGAGCATCAAAAATTTCAATCTTCTCAAACATGATTTTCTTGAAAGCTCCATATGGGCACAGCTTTTCACCTCAATTAGAAGCTCCAGAAAAGGCACAACTTCACTTGTCTTGAAAGCTCTAGAAAAGGCACAGCTTTCAATATAATTAATTTCTTCAGTAGCAAACACATCTCTTAAAAATTTAATTTTCCACCCAAAGTTTCACAGAATGTGGTAGCACAACACAACATAGCTTCCCCCACACTTACGCTCAACTAGATTATGAAATTTCACTTCAAGAGTTGGTTGGATAGGGAAAATTGGCTTGTAATGTGGCTAACCTAACAGGATGTGCATGGATTCTAAGGGCTACAAGGATTTAATATTCAAGGTAGGCCATTATAAAAAAGGATTCTTTGAAATAGGGGCTTTAATACCAAACAAATGCCTCAATCATTTACACATAAGTACCTCAAACCCTCAAGTTTTGATAGGAATAAATCAAATTCTGGTTAAATCAAGCATGGTTTGGTTCTCTCAAGAAGTGAGGTGAATGTAAAGAATATGAAAATAATGGTTCAGAAGCCTCACAGGAAAGTGATTTCAAATATAAAGACAGTGAGATGTGGCATGGGATTCAAAATTCGGTGTACTTTCCATGAAATTACTAAATATTTGAACTTGAAACAAAGTCATTTCAGCATTCATTTAAGCTTAGTTTCAAGGGGTAAATTGTTTCACTTATTGATATGGATTTAAAAATGGTGATGAGAATCATTTCAGCTCAAAAGTTTCAAAAACACACAGAAAATTGTAAAATAAACACACAAAATTTGGAAAACACACAATTTGTTTTTTGGTTTTTTTTTAACAGGAAAGCAATTGAAAAAACTAAACTAAAAGGTTCTCTCCCCCACACTTAAAATATTACATTGTCCTCAATGTGAACCCATGAGATGATATATGCACATGAAATGCAGAATTTTTAAATAGGAAAAATAATATAAAAGTGAAAGGGTTAGGAACAGCCTGATGTGCTCAAGTGATGATGGGGTCAGGCAGTGTGATAAAATCCACTGCATCATTAGGAAGTCCCTCAATGTATCTCTTCAAACGTTTCCCACTGACTGCAAAAATCCTTCCAGTGTCCTCTTGTGTGATCTCCACTGCACCATAAGGAAAAACATTAGTCACAACATAAGGACCTAACCATCTGGAATGCAACTTACCAGGCATCAGCTTCAGTCGTGAACTGTAGAGAAGGACTTTCTCTCCAACATGAAACTCCCTTTGTTGGATCATTTTTTCATGAGATGATTTTGATCTTTCCTTGTAGAGCCTTGAGTTCTCATATGATGATAATCTAATCTCCTCAATCTCTTGAATTTGCAGCTTCCTTTGGATTCCATCTTGGGCCAAATCCATGTTGCATTTCTTTATAACCCAATATGCCTGATGCTCAACTTCCACAGGGAGATGACACGCTTTCCCAAAAACAATCTGAAATGGGGACATACCAATGGGGGTCTTGTATGCTGTCCTATAAGCCCACAATGCATCATCCAAGCACTTGCTCTAATCCTTCCTATTTGGATGCACGGTTTTCTCCAAAATTTGTTTTAACTCACGATTTGAAACCTCAGCCTGGACATTTGTTTGGGGGTGGAATAGTGTTGATGTTTTGTGTGTCACCCCACACTTTCGAAGGAGGGAAGCAAAATTCCTATTGCAAAAGTGTGTCCCTTGGTCACTGATGATGGCCTTTGGTACTCCAAACCTGCAAAAAATCTATGCTTTGACAAAGTCCACAACAACATGAGAATCATCAGTCATGTTGGCCTTGGCCTCCACCCATTTACTCACATAATCAACAGCAACCAAAATATACAAAAATCCAAATGAACTAGGAAAAGGACCCATAAAATAAATTCCACATACATCAAAAATCTCACAGAATAATATGGGTTGTTGGGGCATCCCGTGTCTCTTAGAAATGTTCCCAGTGTGTTGGCAATGAGAGCATGACTTACAAAACACATGGGAATCATGGAATAATCTAGTCCAATATAATCCAGATTCCAAAACCTTCCTAGCTGTCCGTTGGGGTCCAAAGTGTCCACCACAAGCAAGTGTATGATAAAAATGAAAAACAGACTCAAACTCATGATCGGGAACACACCTCCTAATGACTTGGTCACTACACATGCGCCAGAGGTAAGGATCATCCCACACATAAAACCTAGACTCAATTTTTAATTTTTGGACTTGATGTTTCTTTAAATTTGCAGGGATTTCAGAGGCAACAATGTAGTTCACTAAATCAGCATACCAAGGATGCGTACCTGAAATGGAATAAAGATGCTCATCGGGAAAAGTGTCCCGAAGTGGTACCTGATCTAAGGTGCCATCCTCTAGTGTGTGAGTAAGCCTACTCATGTGGTCCGCCGCCAAGTTTTCTGACCCCTTTTTTCCTTTATCTCAAGGTCAAACTCTTGAAGAAGGAGCATCCAATGGATAAGTCGTGGCTTTGCATCTGGCTTCTTCAAGAGGTACCTCAGAGCTGCATGGTCAGAAAAAACAACTACTTTAGATCCCAATAAATATGAACGGAATTTATCTAAAGAAAATATGACAGCAAGAAACTCCTTTTATGTGGTAGTGTAGTTTGATTGGGCTGAATCCAATGTCCTTGATGCATATGCAATCACATGTGAACGGCCTTCCACCCTATGAGATAAGACAGCTCCAACTGCGAAGTTGGAGGCGTCACACATAAGCTCAAAAGGAATCTCCCACCGTGGGGGTTGTATGATAGGTGGAGTGGTCAGACATTGTTTTAGCTCATCGAATGAATTCCTGCAAGAAACATCAAACACAAAATCAGAATCCTTTTGAAGTAATCTTGACATAGGAAGAGAAATATTACTAAAATATTTGATGAAGCGCCGATAAAATCCTGCATGACCTAGGAAAGATCTAACATCACGCACACATGAAGGATATGGTAAGGATGAAATAATATCTACCTTTGATCTATCAACCTCTATCCCATGTTTTGACACTACATGCCCTAAGACAATGCCATGCTCTACCATGAAATGACACTTTTCAAAGTTTAGGACCAGATTCTTCTCAATACAACGATTCAATACCTTTCCCAAATTGTTTATACATTCATCAAATGAGGATCCATACACTGTAAAATCATCCATAAATACCTCCATGCAGGTCTCAATAAAATCAGAAAAAAAATACTCACCATGCATCTCTGGAAGGTACCTGGGGCGTTGCAAAGTCCAAATGGCATCCTCCGGTAGGAAAATGTGCCAAAGTGACAGGTGAATGTAGTCTTCTCCTGATCCTCCGGAGCTATAGGAACCTGAAAATATCCATAAAATCCATCCAAGAAACAATAGTGTGTTTTCCCATCTAGTCTCTCAAGCATCTGATCAATAAATGGGAGGGGGAAATGGTCTTTTCGAGTGGAATGATTTAGTTTCCTATAATCAATACACACACGCCAACTGTTTTGCACCCTCATTAGAACTAACTCATCTTTCTCATTTTTAACAACAGTAACACCACTCTTCTTAGGCACAACCTGAATTGGACTTACCCATTGAGAATCTGAAATGGGAAAGATTATACATGCCTCGAGCAATTTCTCAACTTCTTTTTTAACAACTTCCAGGAGGGTGGGATTGAGTCTCCTTTGTGGCTATCTCACCGGTTTAGCCCCATCCTCCAAGAGAATCCTATGCATGCAAATAGAGGGGCTAATACCTGATATGTCAGCCAAGGTCCACCCAATCGCCCTGATGTTCTCCCTCAAAATATTCAAAATCTTTTCTTCGTGTTCAAAAGGGAGATTGTTAGCAATGATAACAGGTAATCTCTCACCACTCAACAAGTATGAGTATTTCAGATTTGGTGGCAATGGCTTGAGTTCTAATGAAGGAGGGTGATGTATGGATGGAGAAATTGATGCAATAGAAATATCTGCACAATGAACACCAGTATCAGAATATACATCATCAAAATTAGAGAATAAAGCATCAAATCCATCAGCATACTCTACAGCCATGTCATAATCAGAATTCACATGATCAAAATCAGAATATGATTCCATTTCAAAATACAATCTTAGAGAGTCTTGTTCCTTAGAAATAGGTGTGGAAGTACTCTTAGACATCAAACTAGAACCAATACTCATAATCTCCCTAAGCATAGGACAATCGAATTCCATGGTGTTTTTACTTGGTGGTTCAAAATGGGAGATAACAAAAGCAGAATGGTCCTCTGAGGGGTACTTCATGGATTCCATGACATTAAATACCACAACTTCATCTACAAACTCCATGGAAAGTGTACCCTCATTGACATTTATGATAGTTTTTGCAGTCTTGAGGAAGGGCCTACCTAAGATAATGGGGGCATGAGAACTTACCTGATCATCCTCCAGGTTAAGCACATAGAAGTCTGCTGGAAAGATCATGTCTCTTACCCAGACAAGTACATCCTCAAGGACTCCCGTTGGATATGTCATAGCTTTATTCGCCAACTACACCACTACTCTTGTCGGCTTCAACTCACCAACCTGCAAGGAAGAGAATACAGAGTGAGGCATCACATTTATGGAAGCACCTAAATCACAAAGTGCATCAGAAAAGTGCAACTCCCCTATGGTGCATGGGATGGTGAATGTCCCTGGATCCTTGCACTTTGTTGGCATTGCTAGAGTTGGTGAAATGAGTGTTGAGACATTCCTTCCAAGGTTGATCCTCTCATTTCCCTTGATCCCTCTTCGATTGGTGCCGAGTTCTTTTAAGAATTTGGCATACCTTGGAATTTTCCTAATGGCTTCAAGTAGAGGAATGTTGATCTCCACATGCTTGAATGTGTCCAAAACCTCCTTTTGTATTGCTTCTTCAGCCATCTTCTTGGTTTGAACAACCCTGTTTGGAAAAGGAAGGGGTTTAGGAGGAACATCATCAATCTTTTTCTTACCTTTATCTTTCTTCTTGCATTGCTCATCAGTTGGTATAGAATGCGGCTTCTCTGGAGTTGAGGTGAATCCCAGTGGAATGGTAGGTACAGATGTATTGTTCATTTGCTTCCCACTTCTCAATGTGATCGAACTAACATTCCCCTTTGGATTTGGAGTGGGTTGGGAAGGTAGATTTCTGGAATTCTTACTTACAAGTTCATGGAGGGCGGTGGCAATCTGGCTCATTTGATTCTTTAACTCACTCAGCTCCGAACCTTGACTCTTTAGCTCATTCTGTTGATTAAGAACAATTTTCTTCAAACGATCATCAGTGTTAGAATCTACCTTGGGTGGGGGATTCCCTTGTTGTTGTCTTGTTGATGTTTGGGCTTCAAATCTCCTTTGGGGTTGTTGGAAACCCTGCTGGTAAGGCGGAGGATGCTGGAAGTTTTTTTGAAAGGGTGGCCTTTGTTGTTGTCCAGAGCCATACCTCATGTCCAATTGATCTTTCCACCCTTGGTTGTATGTTGGAGAAAATGAATCAAACTTCTTTTGGGGATATGGTTGTTGTTGCTACTGAAATGGTCTCCCTGGGAATACTGCTGTACAATCCTCTGTATCTTGTAGTTGTGGGCAACAGTCAGTTGGGTGGCTTGTCTCAGTGCAAATGCCACAAGGCCTTGAAGGAGGGGGTTGGGATGTATTTTGAGCCAAAGCAATATTCCTCACCATAGTGGTCAATTCTTCCAACTTTGTATCAATCAAATGACTTTCAAGAGAAGAAGGACTTACCTGATGTACTCTCTTGATATGTGGTGTACCTCGATCACCAAATTGTTGGGAGTTTTGGTCCATCTTGTCGATCAATGCACGTGCAGCTACTGGTGTCTTGTCCACCAATTCCCCTCCTACTGCATCATCCACCATGCTCCTCTCCATGGGTGTGAGTCCTTCATAGAATTATTGGATGAGGAGTTGCTCACTGATTTGGTGATGCGGACAGCTTGCGCACAACTTCTTGAATCTCTCCCAATACTCATACATTGACTCCCCTTGTTCTTGCTTGATCCCCGAGATCTCCTTACGAATAGAAGTGGTCCTTGATGCTGTAAAAAATCTCTGCAAGAAAAGACGTTTCAAATCGTTCCAACAAGTTACATCTTCGGGTTGTAAATAATACATCCAATCTTTCACAGCTCCATCAAGTGAGAATGGGAATGCTCTTAATTTGATTTGGTCTTCAGATACATTTCTTGGTTTCAAGGTTGAGCAAACCACATTAAATTATTTCAAATGTTTGTTGGGATCCTCACCAGATAGACCATGAAACTTTGGAAGTAAGTGAATTAACCCAGATTTCAGTTCAAAGTCCGATTCGAGATTTGGGTATGCAATACAATTTGGTTGATAGTTAATATCAGGTGCATCCAATTCTCGAATGGTTCTATTAAGTTCATTTCCATTATTTCCATCCATTGGTTCTTCTTTTATGTTTGAATTTGAATAACTTCCAATTCCAATGTTTCCAGAAGAGAGGAATTCACCAACTGGTTGAATATTGAAACTTCCTGTAGACTGAGAGTGTCTGATTCATGCCCTAAGGCTACGTTCAATCTCAGGGTCAAGATCTAAGAGATCTTAGAGATTAGTTCGTGTCATAAATCAAATAAAAATGAAAATAAAGTGAGTGGACCATAGTAAAATAAAAATGAGAAGTTGAGTTTATGGTCCAAAAAAGAAAAGAAGAGGATGAAAAAAAATGAAAACTTGAGAAAGGGTAAAGATGAAAGAGAGAGGTGAAGAAAATAATAAAATGAAAAATAAAAGAAATACCTCTAAATGGTTGAATAAATTACTTGCCTCCCCGGCAGTGGCGCCAATTTGAAAGAGTGCTGTCGTGGGCGCCCTCAAATGATTAATGTGATTTTGGGGTACTTAGGTGCAGCAGAGTGGCTGACCAAGGTCGTCTCTCAAAGGAGGAAGTGAATTTAACAACTTATTAAAGTTATTCTAAAAATAAAATAAAAGAGAATAAAATAAAAACACTAATTTAAAGGATTGGGGTTTTTTATAGTTTATGAATCTATAATAAGTTTTCTGGAAGAAGATTGTATATTTTTTTGTTTTTATTTTTGAAATGAATTTCGATTAAAATGACACAACAAGAAGATGTTTTTTTAGAAATCTATTTTAAAAGGCGTAATAGATCTAACTCTACCTCTTCATTTACTTATTAATAATAATCATTTAAATAAATTTACACTTAATTATTATCCTCTAATTTGTTATCCCTTGAACCCTACGAGAGTTAACTTAACCACAAAGATGAAATTACTTAAACCCTAGGCTAGCTTCGGAACACGCAATCGCAGCACCCAACTTTGATTGTTGTTCTAAGGATAGCTTATGGTCAGTAGTTAATTATAGAACATATACATTCTGGAAATGAGGATGGATTGTGTTTAGGGATTATATTTTAACTCTACAAATTTATCCCGTGTGGTCTTGTATTACCGATTAAGATCGCGCTCTCACAATTTACACAAAATCCCGACCTCGCGTGTTTTTGTGTTAATTGTTCAATTGCTTGCTTAGTTTCTTGTAATTTAAAAACACAATTAATGGATCATATTATGTGAATTACAGTATCTCATTGATTCAAAATAATTAAATGAATAGGGTAGAAGATAGATCGATTACTAAAAGATTACTCTTCCATGGGTGGTGTAATCATCGTAGAAGCGTTTTGCATGTGCAAAGGTTTATAATGGGTATAACCCAATAACGCTTCTACTCAAGAATTCCAGCCCAAAGATGAAGATTAATAGAAGAATAAATTTAAAAAAACAGAATAAAAGGTAAGAAATAAAAGAATAACAAAGAAGTTTATTACACAAACAAAATCATTACAACATGAAGGAGGAGGAGAAGGCTTCGTCGAAGGGATCCTTGCTTCAAGAGCTACCCTTATTGAAATGGTTGGAGGATTGGAGTGGATCCACTTCTCCTCTGCCCTAAACTTTCCAATGCACGTCTCAATCTCTCCAAATGAGAAAAACTCCAATTTATAGAGGGGAGGGGAGGAGAGGTTACAAGTGGTTTCAAGTGTGAATGTGGAAATTCGGCCAAATATTTTATTCCAACTTTCACCGCTCATTTTTCCTCCAAAACGCGTGAATTGACCGGAATTCCATAAGTATGATTTGTTCCAAATCATGTGCCCAAGCTTTACTCAAAATTTGGGCTCAATACAAGCCCTGATGAAGAAACTATGGCCCAAATACAGAACCCATGTCCATTCTGCCGAGTCCAGCCCACCATTGGATTAATGGCCCATTTACTCCATCCAAATGCACTTTTTATCTATAGTATCCTGAATTAAAGTTGTATAAAATTAAGTTAGGAACACTTTTACAAAATTTCAAATTCAAATAATAAATATAAAAATATTTATCTTCGAAATACTACAGTGCACTATTAAGGGTAAAACTGGAATTTTCACCAAATTTTCAAATGAATGATCAAATCCCAAATATTTTATAAATAAATATATTTAACACAATATGAGGAAATTATTTCATTTATTATCAATAAAATATTCAAAAAAATAGTGTTTTATCAATCCCTATACAAAAAAATGACATAAGGACTCCCATGTAACTTCATAATCTCTTGCACATAAAGCTTACCCATATCTTCAACCTTAGTGGTATTCTTGATCGAAATAAAATGAGTAGACTTGATTAATCGATCAATAACTACCCAGATGGAATTCCTCCCTCAGGTAGTCCATGGTAATCCAACAAAAAAATTCATGGATACCTCATCCCATTTCAAAACCAGCACTGAAGAGGCTGAAGAAAACCATAGGGTTTCAAGTGCTCTGCCTTTATCCATTAGTATGTGTAATAATGGGACACATAATCTGCAATGTCATGCTTTATACCTAACCACCATAATCGTTGTATCATGTCATAATAAATCTTCTTAGTTCCTGGATGAATGACCCACGAATATCTCTGACAATTAAACAAGACTAAACTCTTCACAAATGTTGGGATGATAACCTACTTCCCAAAGTGGAGCATACCATCTGAAGAGAGAGTGACCAACCATAAATGGTCTCCCTGCCATAAAGTATTTCTTGAATTCCACTGAAATCATCATCTTGTTTTTGAATCCACAAAATAGACTCTATGAGAGATGATGATAATTGAAAACTAGTCAGAACCATACCTGAAACATCCTCCTGAACATCCAAGTGCAACTGAGAAAAAATCCCCATAAGGTTCCACTCCTCCATCGATTCCATAACATCCTGTTATGGTACTTTCCTACTAAGAGTGTTTGCAACAACATTCCCCTTCCCTGGGGTGTAGTTGATATCAAATTCAAACGTCTGAAGGTATTTTAACCATCATCTTTCTCTGAGATTCAAGTCTTTATGAGAAAAGATATAACTCAAACTCTTATGATCAGAAAATACTGTGAACCTTTCCCCAAAAAGATAGTGCTACCAACATTTAAGCGCATAAATAACTGCAATAAGCTCTAAATTTTGAGTGGGGTAATTTATCTCATGTGGATGAAGCTGACGAGATCCATAAGTTACGACATTTCATCCTTCATAATCACACATCCCAAACCAGCACTAGAAGCATCACAAAACAAAACTTTACCCTTACCTGGTTCAGGTAAGATCAAAATAGGAGTCGATGTTAGAAGTCATTTCAGTTCGTCAAAAGAAGACTAACACTTCACATCCCATGTGAATTTCACCACTTTCCCGGTAAGTGTAGTCAAAGGTGATTCCAGGTTAGAGAAATCCTTAAAAAACCATCAGTAGTATCTATCAAGATCAAGGAATCTCTGTATCTCAAAGAAATTTTGTGGTTATTTTCATGATAAGACAACCTTCACCTTCTCATGATCAACTAATAATCCATATTTAGAAATATCGTGGGTAATGACCTAGACTTTCATTAATGGAAATTCCTCGTGATCTAATTAAATGTCTTATTATGGTTATATAAAATGTGAACTTCATTGGTTTTATGTTTCTAGATTTTAAAATACCATTAAGAATTATGATTGTGGCTAATATAGTTGTTGAACAGTGATCACATGATTAGTATAAATATAGGGCTTTAACAAATCCAATTTACTCAGACAAAAGAAGTGATGACCTCATCCAGTAGACTTGCCTTGTATGAATCCCATTTTTCAGAGCTGAGAAAGGAGTTGGCATCATTGGGCTTCACTCTTGACCAAGCCCAATCCGATCTTGAACATGTTAAGCTTGAACGGAATCGACTACGGGAGAAGTGAAAGTTAATAGAGATTACCACCTGAGCAATGTTATCCAAGCCACCCCAAGAGTTTTTCACCACCGCACACCTTACCCTTAGGTCTTATGCGGGTGTTATAAGGGGTTATGTAACAAGACCCTATCACTAAGACTATGTACATTATTTTTTTATAAAGAATGTGCATTCATTTTATTATTCTTTTTTTGTAAATAGTTTTTAAAGCACAAATAGTATTTTTAGTTAATATTCGACTAAAAAATCTATTTTGATGAATTAATGGATTTTTGAATTAAACAATATTTTAATAAAATATTATTATTATTAAATTTATTTTTATTAAATATAAATTATCGTATAATTTTATGAATGAAATTGTAATTTTTATTAAGGTTTGAAAGCTGTTTTTTGTAAAAACCCATGAATTTTCGATAAATGCCGATTTTTATTTTAAAAGTAAAAATTCACATATTTAGAAAAATATTTAGATAAAATGAATATTATTTTTTAAATCAGGATGTCAAAATTATCCAATGGTGAATTTTTCATAATTTTCTGAGATAGTCGAATTTTTGGGTAAAAATTAAATACCGTTTAAATATGTAATGTGTTTTATGACATCATAATGACCCAATAGTGATGTAATAAAATACTATAAACATTATGTTCATCCAATATATGTTTTATCATTAAAATAATGTGATTTTAGATTTTTTTTTATTTATTTTACAAAGCTTTAGTGGACCCTCCAAGACTTATAAAACATTTTGTCTTTTTAAATTATTTTCCTTAAGAGTGTGACTCACCTCCACATAAGAAACCCTATTATTTTAAGAATTTAGGCCATTGGAATTATAAAATATTGTTTTCCAATTATCTTTGGAAAAATCCATGGGCAAAAACCATGGACTGGTTTGTGGTTTTGATTAGTTTAATGTGATATGTCTCAAACCTAAATAATAAAGAATTCTCTCTCCTTTCCTATATAAACCCACCCAATATCCCACTTCCTCTTCAATAAAATACTTTGGAGTTTGACCAAAACCTACCCTCCTCTCTCTAGAATTCTACCAAGGTTCCCAAAGCTCCCAATAAGCCTCTCTCAAGCCTCTCCCAAGCCTTTGGGATCATACTTCCAAATAAGGGATTTCTTCCTTTCTCATTTTTGTCCAATTTTCTTCAAGTTGTTATGCCCTTTTGTTTTCACTTAAAAATGTTGGGGTATGATTTCAAACCTCCCCCATACTTCTGTATTTATGTTTGGATGATGTTAGACCCCTTTATCTCATATTAATTCCTCCCATTTACACCCGTTACCATGCCAAAATTCTGTGAGAGATTTCTCTCTCCTCTTTTACATCCAAGTAATTATTTTTTATTATGCATCTAAATCACATTACGTTTGTTGGGAAATGTACCTATATGCCCCATTACTGTCCATTTCATGTACATATGATGAGACACCCTTTTCTCTTTCATCAACCATTTCACGAATCCTTATGTTACGCCGTTATGCTACTGAAATTGCACCGCGTTTTTTCAAGCCAAGATCATTGTGTAGTGAATACCATACAAATGCCTCTATCAAGGGTATTCACCTTTATGCACATATACATATTGAATGGTAATTTCATGTATTTATTCCACATTACTTAATTGTGGAATAACTTATGATGTTGATTGATTCCATGTGGCACACTTATGCATGAAATGATATGTTTAAGAAGGGTGCACCCTGATAGCGCTCCAATGCATTGGGTAAAGTATAGTATCATGATACTTCATGTGAAATGGGTTTTTACTCATTCTAATTCAAGTGCAATGAGGTTTTAATCATGCTTCATGTGTAATGAGGGTTTACTCATGCTTCATGTGCAATGAGCCTTGGCTCATGCTAATTCCATGTTAAGTGTTGTTGCCACATTTTCATGTTATGATTATCATGTTTTATCATGCCTTTATGTTCATGTTTCTCTTGTTCTCCATTGATATTCCTATTGTCTAACATGTATTGTATTCTTCATGTTATTCCATGTTTATTCCCTTACTGGGCTTTATAGCTCACCCTTTTCTTATGCATGTCCTCAGGTTATCCCATGCAATGCTGAGTATGAAGGAATATAGTGGTCATGTAAAGGAATTTTTCAATAAAGATGTTATATTTCATGTTTTAATTTGTTATGTAATTATCCTAATCCCAAAAGACACTAGACCTCTCGAACTTCCATGTTGTATCAATTGAAGAGTTTATGTAATAAATCATGTTTAAGTTTGTAATAAAAGAAGGGTTGTTATAGTTGGTATCAGATGATAGGTTTAGTTATTTTTGGGATTAGGATTATAAATCCCTAGTGAAGACTTAGAGATAAGAATAAGTATAATAAAAACATCCCTAAGTATTGGTGAGTATTGGGTAAGTGGTTTATCAAGCAAATATATCCCCGTTTGGATACATGTAGGTAGAGGCGGCTCTGGCACAGATGTATCCTAGGGGTAAAACCCAAAAACACTACTTTAAGCTAGACTCAAACGAGAACTAGTGCACGACAACGGGCCTTGATGCGCTCTTGGTTACAACACTCCTGGGGGATATGATTTGGTAAATTCACAAGCTTAGTATGAACCCTTATTAAGGGAATTAAAAAAAAATTCCCCTAAGAATATATGTTAGAAAGTAGATCGTGAGTAACATAGATTGAAGCTTATGGATTCATAAGTTAAGGAAATAAAAGTTATTTATAAGTCATAGGTTTTGTCCTTGGATTACCCTTTATGTGTTACCCCTAACTTTCTTTTTATTCCAGCCAATGGCTGGTAATAGGAGGACTCGGGCTAATAACCGATGTGAAGATCAATGTGATGACTGTGCTAATGAGATGCCCAATCTGATGGGAGTGGGAATCATGAACTTTGTCACGCTTCTCTCTCAGTTAAATCAAGATTTGAATAAAAACATGGGTCAATAGGAACGTTCAACCCCCCCCCCCCTAAGAAAGGACAAGTCACTATTTAGAGATTCATGAGACAAAGGTCTCCTACTTTTAATAGATCATCTAATCCCTCAATCGTCGAACAATGGATCAACTCTATTGAAAAGATATTCTCCATCCTTCAATGTTCTAAACAAGAGAAGGTTATTCTGGATGCTTATCGTATGGAGGGTGAAGCTGATCAATGGTGGATGTTGATCAAAAATACGAAGCCTGAGGAGGAGATCGAGGCGTTGGAATGGAAGGATTTTCAGAAGGTGTTTTTTGATAAAAAAATTTTGTGCACCCTCCGATTTAAGATGGAAAAGAACTTCCTTGACCTCAAGAAAAAAAGACGACAAATCTATCGAAGAGTGTGAGGAAAACTTCACAAGGCTTGTATGATATGCTTCCGGATTTGTCGTTACCCAAGAATTCAAGGTTGACCGCTTCTTAGATGGGCTGAAACCTAGCCTACGGAAAGCGCTGGCGACCCGTGACTTCGACAGCTATGAGGAAATTGTCCGATGTGCTCTCAAGGTTGAAATTGAGATCAAAGAATCTCAGGGGTATCATGGGGATAAGAAGTGTAAGGTGGACTTCAATGATGGTTGTCTGATGGATAAATCCAACGGTGCTAAGAAGATCCAACACCCTACTTGCCAAAGGTGCGGAAAGAAGCACCCCGAAAATTGCTTGAAGGGGATGAGGAAATGATTTAGGTGTGGAAGAGAAGGGCACCTAGCTGTTAACTACTGACAAGAAAAACCCACAACTGCAATAGAGAAGAGGAACGCTCTATTAGAACTTCAACACGTTGTTCATTGCTACAACCGCAAAGAACCAGGGCATCTTACAAATCAGTTCTCTAAGCCAAGGGTTTTGGGAGGCAACCAACAACCTTTAAGGCAGTAAGGGAGAGCTTTTTTCATCACTACTACCGAATTGAACCCCTACAATGAAGTGGTGACAGGTACACTAGTTATTCATTCAAGAATAGTGAATGTACTTTTTGCTTTAGGTTCTACACATTATTTTATATCCCAAAAGTTTAGTAAAACAATCTTAACACCACCACAAATCATGGAAGTAAAGATGTTGATGAGTACGAAAAATGGGGAAATCATTGAATCCAATGAATATAAATCCTCCCCTATCATAATCTGTGGATTGAATTTCCCGGAAAACCTCATTATACTCCCTCTGGTGAAATTTGATGCAATTATTGGCATGTATTGGCTTTACTTATATAGAGACAACATAAATTTACATGAGAGAGAAATCACTCTCTATGTGGAGAATCGACCCTAGATTCTATACAAGTGCAAGGAGGAAGATAAATCTTCTTTAGCTCCATTATCTCAAGCATGGATATTACTACCCTATGAGAATGCTTATCTAGCTCAGATGATTGAGTCTAAGGAGGAAACCATCCTTGAATACATGCCTATTGTGAGGGAATTCGCTGAAGTGTTTCCCGAGGAATTGCCCAGTCTTCCTTCTAGAAGATATGTTGAATTCTCAATTGATCTTATACCTGGGGCATTTACAATATCCAAGACTCCATATAGAATGGCTTTTGTGGAGCTTCAGGAGCTGAAGAAACAACTACAGGATAATTTGGATAAAGGGTTTATACGCCCAAGTGCTTCACCTTGGGGTGCACCAGTCCTCTTCGTCAAGAAGAAAGATGGGTCAATGCGCCTTTGCATCAATTATCGTGAGCTTAACAAAATCATGATAAAGAACAAGTATACTCTCCCATGAATCGATGACTTGTTTGATTAGCTATGTGGAGCACAATACTTCTCCAAGGTGGATTTGCGGTCGGGATATTATCAAGTAAGGGTGAAGAAGTAAGATATCCCCGAGACTGCTTTTCGTACAAGATATGGGCACTATGAATTCATAGTAATGCCTTTAGGACTCATTAATTCTCCAACAATCTTCATGTACTTGATGAATAGAGTCTTTAGGAATTACCTCAACAAATTTTTGGTAGTCTTTATAGATGATATTCTGATATACTCCAAAACCAAGGAGGATCATGAGGAGCATCTAAGAACTGTACTAGAGACCTTGTGGAAGGAGAATCTCTATGAAAAGTACAACAAGTGTGAGTTCTGGTTGAAGGAGGTCTCATTCTTGGGTCATATCATCACAAGTAATGGGATATCTATGGATCCCTCCAAAATAGATGCAATTGAGGGATGGTCGAGGCCAACATCGGTAATGGATATCTGTATCTTCTTGGGGTTAGTTGGATATTATCGACAATTTGTGAGAAATTTCTCACGATTGTCCAACTCTCTTACCAAGATAACTCAGAAGGGAGTACAATTTTCTTGGAGTGATGAATGTGAAGAAAGTTTCAAGGAGTTAAAAAGGAGGCTTATCACTGTGCTCGTGCTCACTTTACCCACAAGTGGAGAACTTTTTGTAGTATTCAGTGATGCTTAGAATAAGGTCTTGGGCTGTGTGTTGATGCAAAATGACAAAGTCATTGGATATGCTTAAAGGCAATTGAAAGTTCATGAGCAGAATTATCCAACACATGATTTGGAGTTGGCTGCGGTGATCTTCGCTTTAAAAATTTGGTGATATTATCTCTTTGGGGAGAAGTGTGAAATATATACGGACCACAAAATCCTCAAGTATATATTCACACAGAAAGAGTTGAACATGCACCAATGAAGATGGTTAGAGCAGATTAAAGACTATGATTTCTCAATCCATTACCACTCTGGGAAAGCGAACAAGGTAGTGAATTATCTAAGTAGAAAGGACCCAAAAATTCTATCATTAATGAGAATTGAGAAGGATCCAATCTTCTTAGACTTGATGAAGATGGACATGGGAATCATAAAGAAGGGGACATCATCAATCCTTTCACAAATGATTGCTCAACTATCTCTTTTGTAAAGGTTAAAGGATGTTCAAAAGGATGATTTGGGAATTCAGAATAAAGTGGAATCTATCAGAAAATGGAAACCCTAGGAGTTCAATTTTAATGAAGAAGAAATTGTGATATTTGGGAAAATACTATGCGTTCTATTAAGTCCAGAGCTAAAGAAGGAACTTTTGGATGATGCACATAGTTCAAATTTATCTGTTCACCCAGGAAACACAAAGATGTATCGAGATATCTGAGAGCATTATTGGTGGGATAATATGAATAAGGAGATCTCTGAGTATACATCAAAGTTCCTGGTGTGTCGTCAAGTGAAGGCAGAGAGGAAGAAGTCTAAGGGGATGATGCAACCATTTCCCATACCAACATGGAAATGGGATAACATCACCATGGACTTTGTCACCGGACTTCCAAAGACATCCAAAGGAAATAATGTAATCTGGGTTGTTGTAGATCATCTTACAAAGTATGCATACTTCATTTCAATTTGGGAGGATTTCTAATTAGATCAACTGGCACAGATATATATCAGGAAAGTGGTAAGGCTGCATGGAGTACCACTATCTATTATATCTGATCGAGATCAAAGATTCACCTCTAAGTTTTAGAAGATTCTTCAACATGCTCTAGATAATGAACTGAACTTCAGTATGTCCTATCATCCTCAAACTGATGGCTAATCTGAGCAAACTATTCAGACACTAGAGGATATGTTAAGATCATATTCTATAGACTTTAAAGGAGGGTGAGACTAATATATTCCACTGGTTGAATTATCCTACAATAACTGTTTCTACTTCAGCATCTGAATGTCACCTTATGAAGCCCTGTATGGGAAGAGGTGTAGAACACTGGCATATTGGGATGAAGTCGGTGACCGTAAGCTACTAGGACCAGAAATGGTCGAAAAAATAGTGGAGAAGGTGAAAATCATTCAGCAGCATATCAAGGCAGCCCAGAGTCGACAGAAGAGTTATGTAGATAACTGTCGACGAGACCTTGAGTTTAAATTTGGAGACATGTTATTTCTATGCATATCTCCATAGAATAAGGTCATGAGGTTTGGAAATAAAGGGAAGTTAAGTCCTAGGTAATCAGCCCCTTCGAGATTCTTGATCGTGTTGGGGTTATGGCCTATCAACTAGAACTTCCACCTACCATGGCCAAAGTACATGATGTATTTCATGTATCCCTCTTAAGAAAGTACATACCAAACCCTTAACATGTACTCTCTTCATAGGTATTACAATTAGAGGATGATCTTTCTTATGAGGAGAAACCAGTGAAGATCTTAGATCGTAGAGAAAAAGTTATACGAAATAAGACAATGCCCCTCATCAAGGTGTTGTGGAGAAACCACAAGTTCGAAGAAGCAATGTGGGAATCTGAGGAAGTTATGAAAAAAAGTTACCGACATCTGTTTTAGTGTGGGAAAAGGAAATTTTGAGGGCGAAATTTCTTAAGGGGGGAAGATTGTAACGACCCAAACTTTCATTAATGTAAATTCATCTTGATCTAATTAAATGTCTTATTATGGTTATATAAAATGTAAAATTCATTGGTTTTATGTTTCTGGATTTTAAAATACCATTAAAAATTGTGACTGTTCTAATATAGTCATTGAAAAGTGATCACATTATTAGTATAAATATAGGGCTTTAACAAATCCAATTTACTCAGAAAAATGAAGTGATGGTCTCATCCAGTAGACTTGCCCCGTACGAAGCCCATTTTTCAGAGCTCATAAAGGAGGTGGTGTCATTAGGATTCACTTTTGATCAAGCCCAAGCTGATCTTGAACACATTAAGCTTGAGAAGAACCAACTACGGGAGAAGTGGAAGTTAATAGAGATTACCACCCAAAAGATGTTATCTAAGTCACCCCAAGAGTCTGTCACCATCGCACACCTTACCCTTCAGTCTTATGCGGGTGTTATAAGGGGTTATTTAACAAAACCCTAGCACTATGACTATGTACATTATTTTTGTATAAATAATGTGCATTCATTTTATTATCGTTACTTTGTAAATAGTTTTTAAAGCACAAATAGTATTTTTAGTTAATATTCGACTAAGAAATATATTTTGATAAATTAATGTATTTTTGAATTAAATAACATTTTAATAAAATATTATTATTATTATTAAATTATTTTTTATTAAATATAAATTATCATATAATTTTATGAATGCAATTGTAATTTTTATTAATGTTTGAAAGTTGTTTTTGTCAAAATCCATGAATTTTCGATAAATGTCGGTTTTTATTTTAAAAGTAAAAATTCACATATTTAGAAAATTATTTAGATAAAATGAATATTATTTTTAGAATCAGGATGTCAAAATTATCCAACAGTGAATTTTTAATAATTTTCTGTGACAGTCGAATTTTTTGGTAAAAATTAAATACCGTTTAAATATATAATGTGTTTTATGACATCATAACGACCCAATAGTGATGTAATAAAATAATATAAACATTATGTTCATACAATATATGTTTTAGCATTAAAATAATGTGATTTTTTATTTTTTTGATTTATTTTACAAAGCTTTAGTGGACCCTCCAAGTCTTATAAAACATTTTGTCTTTTTAAATTGTTTTCCTTGAGAGTGTGACTCACCTCCACATAAGCAACCCTATAATTTTAAGAAGTTAGGACATTTTAATTACAAAATATTGTTTTCCACTCCCCTTTGGAAAAAACCATGGGTAAAAACCATGGGCTGGTTTGTGGTTTTGATTAGTTTAATGTGAGGTGTCCCAAACCTAAATAATAAAGAATTCCCTCTCTTTTACTATATAAACCCACCCAAGATCCCACTTCCTCTTCACTCAAAGCCTTTGGAGTTTGACCAAACCCTGCCCTCCTCTCTTTATAATCCTCCCAGGTGCCCCAAGCTCCCAAGAAGCTTCTCTCAAGCCTCTCCTCACATTTCCAAGTAAGGGATTTCTTCCTTTATCATTTTTGTCCAATTTTCTTCAAGTTATTATGCCCTTTTGTTTTCAATTAAAAATGAGCATAGGGGATACCTAAGGAAAACACTAGGGTGAACGAAACCTGTTTCCAATAGGTCATATGACTGAATCTTGAGCTCTTTCAGCTATGCTGGTGCCAAACGATAAGAAGGTATTGATATCGATTGCGTACCTAAAACTAGGTCAATCATAAACTCTACCTCTCTCTCTGGAGGAAGACTAGAGAAGTGGTCTGGGAAAATGTTAAAAAAAGTCTTGAACAACAACGTGAAGATCAAAAATAAAAGAAACGTCATAGGTATCAATCACAAAAGTGGATAACAAACTCTTGAGCTCTAGGTGGGAAGGTCCTGCACGACTAGACCTCAAGTCCCACTCCCCCTAAAACACACGAGAGCTCCCATCAACTGCAAGAAATGAAACATACTAATGATAACAATCAACCTCATATCTATGATCAAAAATCTAATCCATATCGACGATGATTTCAAATAGATCTAGATCAAGAATGAGAAAATCTCAGACCAACTCTGTATTACCTATCATTAACGAACAAGGATGCCCAAACCCCTGCTCCTTTATCTTACCAAGAGGCATAGATAACTCTATTAAAAAAAGACATAAGTTCCATTGGAAGTTTAAGAATATTAACAAAACATGAAAATATAAATGAGTAGGAGGCACCAATATCAAATAAAGCAATTGCTACGGAAGATACAGTAAAGATAGTACCTCTCACTGTTACTGGACCTATATCAACCTCCATTGGAAACTCATCTACTACGTGAAATTGCTTCACTCCTGAGGCCTATAGATAGAGCCCTTTAGTCCTCAAAGCATCTCACTTCCCTGTAGTAGCCTTTAGAGCCGACGAACCCTGATCATAATGAGGCGTAGTCATAGCCTGATAGAAGCATTGTAAGTGACCAACACGTCCATAGTTGTTGAATGTCTTCACAAGCATAGGGAAAGAACGTGTTGTGTGTCCAACCTTGCCACACTTATAGTAAGTCATAGGCACATTTCTAACTGTAGAAGATAGTATAGAGGAGGCTCATTGCTGGGACCTACCTCCACCACTCTTGTGATGATCCTACCACTTCCTCTTCTTCCCATGTGTGCAACTGAAGCTGCAACTAGATAAAAGAGAAGAGGTGCAAAAACCAACCTTGTCTACCATATTCATCTCTACCATCATAGCTCTTTCTACCATCTACACATAGGTATAAAGATTTGACATAAACACATGTGATCTGATATCCGGTCACATACCCTACACATACCAAATTGTAATGAACCAACCCAGGTTACCCTCAAACCAAGCACCCGACCCATTCCATCACATTCCTGAAGGGTGTTCCCGATCTATACGGGCTGGTGACAATCACCCAGGCATCAAAAAACTAACCAGAGGGAATGATTTTTCCCAACTTAAACAAACACATGGCATATATATACACAGAGCAAGAAGGAACAAAGGAAATCTTATAAATATATACCATAACTATAAGAAAATAGAGGAAACAAAACAACTATAAAAGTATCCAAAATCTCAAAGAGACAAGTCCAACTACAAAGGACCAAAACCAAATAGATACTCCATGTGATAGTGTGGAAGAACTCCCTCCATCTCACCACCAATTACCCAACTCAGCTGACACAAAGCCTCGTCGCTTCACAACGGCACCTTACCTTTCTCTATAGGTACTTTTGAGCCTTTAATTGGACATTATTTACCATGTTTGGAGAAAAATGGACAAGCTCATAAAACCAGATGGTGTGAGCTGACATCGAATGCTCTCCCTTCTACAAAGAGAGGAACTCCCAAGATTTTTCCAGCATTAGCGACTCTAGAAAAAACTGCTGGAAGAACAAGGTTTGGAAACCCTTCCAATCCAAGTCCACTTGTCTGTCTGCCTGAACTATGGAATCCCACCATCTCTTACCAGGACCCTCAAGCCTGAACGTTGCACACTTCACCTTGATATTCTCAAGTGTCTCCAGGAAGTCAAAGATTTGATCAATCTTATCCAATCAATCCTCCACTTCCCAAGGTTCATTCGTTCCTTTAAAGGATAGTGTCTTCTCGTACAAGAATCCCCGCGATCGATCTTTATCTCCTACAACTCTTGGCTATATCTCAATAAATGAATTCTGAACTTATGGTACATTCTTATCAAAAACATGAACTTCTCGTACTATAGACTTGATGAGATTTTGATCTATAGGCAGATTCCCTTGAGAAGCATCAGTTGCATCCTCCTGAGAAGCTCATAGAAGATGTCTCAGAGGCATACTGTTGCACACCAAAATAGAAGTAATGACCATACAATAGAATAAACCTTAGTTAAAACTAGAAAACCCATAAGTAGAAACTGAGATTTAAAATAAAACCCAACACTAGAGACACATATCCCAACTTCCCATGAAAAATTGAGTCTCGTTGCGACAAGAGATGGTCAGGCACTTATCGCAACATACCTCTAAAGTCCCAACAATCCTTTCTATAGTATAACAAACGTCCAAAGACAAGGATTCTTGAGGACATACCTCTTCTGATGCCACTTTGTAACAATCTGACCTGGGTTACCCTCAAACCTGATACCTGACCTATTATGTCACATACTCAAAGGGTGTTCCTAATCCCCACGGGCTGGTGATAAGCACTCAGGCATTGAACAAAAAACTAAATGGAATGATTTCTCCCAACCTGAACATTCACATGGCATATATATACATGGAGCAAGAAGGAACAATAGAAAGCTGATAAATATATGTTGTAAATGTAAGAAAACAGTGGAAAAAACGACTGTAAAAGTAGAAAGAATCTCCAAGAGACAATTCTAGATGTAAAGAACCAAAACCAAACAACTACTCCATGTGATAGTGTGAAAGAACTCCCACCATCTCGCAATCAGCTAACCAACTCAGCTGACACAAAACCTCACTGCCTCACTACAACACCTTGCCTTTCCCTGCATTGGAATACATACGTAGGTCTGTACACCACCGAAGAGGTGCGCAGGGTGTGAGCTAACAGGCTCAATAGGATCCCACCTAGGTGTTCCATAACGAGTTTCTGTATAGAAATTCTTTTATGCTCATTTCAAATATAACAAGATATGATAAGTAGTAAAGTTGTTTTATAAAAAACATAGTAAACAATTTCCTTTTTTCACAGTTCTAAAACAAAAGAAGGTATATCAATTTCAAAGAACATTTTCTATATCATCTTTCACAAGTATAAACATGAATATCAAGGCTAAAACAACAAAGATAAGAAACACAAACAGAAGCACAAGTATCAACACCAAGGACTACTATAGGTCAGACTAGCAGACTACTCGTACCACAATCAATCAAGTACACAATCTGGTTCCTAGAACACAGGCCTAGGAAGAAGAGGAATACCCTATGAGTAACCCCCCCTAACAATGTCAATATTAGTCCCCTGGAACAACGAGACTAGGAAACAGAGGAAATCCCCATGAGAAAACCTCCCAATAATCACTAAAAATATGGACAATGGCCTCAAGCTAAACCTTCCACCTAAGTACCCAAGGTAACTCGTGTGCTTGTTTTTAAAATTTATTCCAATGCTTTGAAAATACAATTTCAAAACCATTTCACAAATCTATTTAAATGATTTGAGAATACCCCTTTTCTTTCCATTTATCAACAACCAGGGAAAACCATTTTTCATTAAAAACACTTTTCAACACACACAAAACAATCATGATAATTCCTTTTATAAATCAGTTTATAAAACAAGAACAATAAGGTTCATCAACATAGGCTAGATATGGAACCACCTACCTCGAAACTTGGGTCGCACATGCCCACAATGGGATCCACCAACAAAGAAAACTCAACAACGTCAATGAAGTCCCTAGAACCCAATCTACACATCTCAAAATTGATAAAATTGAGAAAGAGGATCGGTAGAGAAGAGGAAACACCACATACCTCAAGAACGAACACCCGTTGCACCACAACCAATAAAGGAATGACCTTTGGAATGAGATCGCACAACAGATCTGGAAGAAGACATGAAGAAACACCAATTTCAACCAATAAATTTAATAACACAACTCAAGGGCACTGCCGCGATTAATGGAAACGAAGAAGCAGAGAGATCACTCACCCATAGAGACACAATGAAACCACAACGAGGATCGAACGTCGAACAGATCAATCAGGATGGAACGGTGTCTTTAAAAATTGCTGGAGAGGAACCCTGGGTTGAGAGAAAAGGAGAACCCATGGCTGAATGAACACCCAAAACCCGAATGAAACCCTAAAAATCCCTACTCGAGAAATCACAGGACGTGTAATACCATTACACGTCGTGAAATCCACAATGTCCAAATATGTCAAAAACTCATCACCTCGAATTAAAATATGATCTTAAATTAACTCACGACATGTAAAATCTCGTCACGTCATGTAACCCTTCATGGTGTGAACCCTTCTCACGACATGTACCTAGCAACCATTACATGTCATGTAGCCTAGTTACATGACGTGAAAGTCTCCTACAACCTATAAAAATCCAGAAACCAACATCTAAAAACTCCATGAAAAAAAAGGAAATCAGAGAGAGGAAAAAATGTACCTAATCAAGGTAACAAGATGTTACATGTCATCCGCCTTTTCCTGATGGGCAACAAAAGCTTCCTTACTAGTTATTGTCTCCTAAGAAATTTCTTATTGTTTTTGTATCTAGAATATTTTTCTTTTTACATACTCATGGGTTGAGAAAACCATTAAATTTAAACTGTAATTGGTAGACTTACCCCACTAGTTGCAAGTTGTTGAATCTTTAGTTTTTTTACAGCAGCATAAAAATATGACAAACTCCATTTTGTGAAAGGTGGATTTCCAGCTTATTCATTTCCTTTCACTATTCCACTTTCCTCACAATACCAGTTGTAACGACCCGAAATTTTGAATAAATCTTGTTTCCTAATTTCATGTGTTATTTTTTATACTCAAAAAAAATGTTTTATTTGATAAACATGATTATAAATAAAATGAGACCATTGGTTTTTGAGTGTTATATGACCATCGGTCAATATGACCACCGTGAACAAAATGTTTTGATTATTGTCTCTAAATTTAAGTAATCTTGGTTAATTATTATAGAAAGAAGATTTGATGGCCTCACCTAGTAGCCTTGGGCCGATCGAAGCCCATCTAACAGAGATTGGGAAGGAGGTAGCACCATTGGGCTTTGCTCTGGACCAAATCCAAGCCGAACTTCATCATGTGAAGCTAGAACGAAATCGCCTTCGCGAGAAGTTCAAACTGATAGAAATTACTACTCGGGCAATGTTGACTGAGCCGCCCCAAAATTCTATCACCCTAGCACACCTTACTCTTAGTTCCTATGCAGGTATTATAAGGGGTTATGTAACGAGACCGTAATTGCCTTGTGTAATCTTTTTTTTAATAAAAATTTGGATTTCTTCTTATGATGATGTTTATGAATTTTCAAATGACCGGATAAATATTGTATGCATATTTTTGATGAATTTTAGAAAAAGGATATTTTAAAAATGGTTGTGTAAACCTTAAATAATTAAAAATGTGTAATGATTTTTGAAAAATGGTCTTCTACAATTATGTTCAGTACGAAATTTAGAGTCTAATAAGATCAACTAGATTTTTGATGAATAGTAAATTATGAATAGTGATTTTATGATTAGGATTAGTAATATGACCAAATGGATTAGTAATCTCACTTAAAGAAAGTTTTAAAATAATCTAGGCACCTTGATTAAGTAATGTGATTCAATAAAATAGTTAAATAACGGTTTCATTAATTATTATTCAAGTATTAGTTTTTTCGGGTGAATAGTGTTTTTTAATTAAAAATTTAATTAAAAATAATTAGAAAATTATTTTTAATGACTTTATTTTTGAACTCAGAGCATCGATATTATGTTATGGTAATTTTTGGGGTTTTTTTCTAAAAAAATGAATTTTCGATGAATAGTGTTTTTATTTAAAAATTAAATTAAAAATATTGAGAAAATTATTTTTATAAAATGGAGTTCATATTTGTAATCAGAGCGTTGATATTTGGTTAAGGTGAAATTTTGGGATTATTCTGAGAAAGTTGAATTTTTGATGAATAGTGAAAATACAGTTTTTAAGTTACGGGTGTTTAATGACATCATTAAATGATGTATTAAGTTTTTAATCAATATGTTCGAATTATGAATAGTGAGATAAGGTATGAGGTGTCCCAAGTGGCCAATAACATGGGCAAATACCATGGGCAATCCCATGGTTTTGCCAAAACCACTAATGAGGTGTCCCTTTGCCATTAATGCCTTGTCCCCTCACTTTCCCTATAAATACCAAGTCATCCTCTCATCCATTCGACTCCCCACTCTTCCCCAACGAAGTTCTGGTCTCATTACCTCCCAAGGAGTCCTCCCAAGGTGCCCCCAAGCCCTCAAGGTCCCAACCTTTGAGGTTTAAGAGTTACATTTTAAGGTAAGGGATCCGACCCCTCTCTTTCTTTTCAAGTGATCTCTTTTATGTCATTCCTTTTATGCCCCATGTTCTTATTTTGGAGGATGTTATTTTATACTCCTCTTACTGCCCTTTTTATGTTCATATGATTAAAGACCCCCTCTTACTCTCATCATTTCGTTTTAAGAAAGTTTAAGTGGCGCCGTTAGGCTGCCGAATTTTCAAGGGATTCATTCACCTCTCTCTTTTTCAAAGTTCTACTTTCATGTCAAGTCTTTCAAGTTCATTTTTATTATGTTGGGGTATGATCTATATATTTATCACACTGGTCTTTTATGATCACATGATGAGAGACCCCATTTGATCTCTTCAATTCAGTATTTTGATGTCTTAAGTGGCACCGTTAGGCTGCCGAATTTTTAAGTGGTTCTTCACCCTTCTCGTTTTGAAGTTCTACTTTCATGTCAATTCTTTCAAGTTCATTTTTATTATGTTGGGGTATGATATCTATATTTATCATACTGGTATTTTATGATCACATGATGAGAGACCCCATTTGATCTCTTCAATTCAGTATTTTGATGTCTTAAGTGGCGCCGTTAGGCTGCCGAATTTTTAAGTGGTTCTTCACCCTTCTCGTTTTGAAGTTCTACTTTCATGTCAATTCTTTCAAGTTCCTTTATATTATGTTGGGGTATGATCTCTATATTTATCATACTGGTATTTTATGATCACATGATGAGAGACCCCATTTGATCTCTTCAATTCAGTATTTTGATGTCTTAAGTGGCGCCGTTAGGCTGCCGAATTTTTAAGTGGTTCTTCACCCTTCTCGTTTTGAAGTTCTACTTTCATGTCAATTCTTTCAAGTTACTTTATATTATGTTGGGGTATGATCTCTATATCTATCATACTGGAATCTTATGTTCATATGATGAGAGACCCTATTTGACCTTGTCAATTCAATTTTGTTGAAGTTTAAGTGATGCCGTTAGGCTGCCGAATTTTCACAAGAGAAATCTTGTTTTGTTTTCTTCCTTTCATGTTCTTCATTTTATATGGTATATTTTCAAATTTCATTACCATGTTCATAAATCCCTTATATTTTTTCCCTCTACTGTATGATGGGTCATTTATGAATGTTTGACCCATGTCCCCTCTTTTCTCAATGTTTTCTAAAACCTTGTAACATAGCCGTTATGCTGCAGAATTTTCCCCTCAAAATGCCTCTCTCTCTTTTCTCAAAAAATTATTTTATGTTATAAAGTTAATACTCAAAGCTCTTATTTCTACAAGGGTATTCACATATATATCAAAATGTTCCATTTTAAATTCTGGGATTTACATACATGAGACCCGCTTCCCTTTCCGTGGGTTTAAAGTGCCGTAAAGATCATGTCATTAAAGCAGTTTTTAAAATATTATGATTGTGAAATGAAACCCATTTATTTTATGCTATATGGGTTATTTATGAAATGTTTGATGATGATATATGTGGCTCACATGATGATAAATGCAAATTTAAGGGTGCTCCCTGATAGCGCTCCAATGCATTGGGTAAAGACTTAATCTCTAGAGATGACCATTTTAACGACGCCTTGGTGAATAACCTTGGTAATTTTTAACGACACCTTGGGGATGGACCTTGGTGAAACGAAACGATTGCCAATATTAAATGTTGCAGCCACATCTTCAAGTTATGAAAAAGTTTTATTTTTATTATGATATGCCTCATGATTTCATTTTCATGCCTTAAAGTTCTTTTCATGACTTTATTGATGTATCCCAAGTTCATATGTAAAATGTTTCACTTGTTTCCCTTGCTGGGCCTTCTGCTCACCCTTTTTTTTGATGTATGTCCCCAGGTTATGAGATTCAGTAATGAGACTAGGGTGAACATGAGGAGAAGCCTTTCAAGTGTTTAAGAATAATTCTTTATGTTGTTTTCATGTTTTAAGTTCCTGGTTTCCAAGACACTAAACCTTAAAGATCCTCGGTTTTGTAAAATGTAATTAAAGTTTATGTGATAAAAAGGTGGGATGCTATAGTTGGTATCAAAGGATGGTTTAGTTATTTGTGGAAATTAAGATATGAAAACTCTAGGAGGAACCCTATAGAAAAGTTTAATATAGGAAATCTTCCTGGTATTTTGGTGAGTATTGAGTAAGGGGTTGCCAAGCAAATACATCCCTGTCTGGATACGAGCAGGTAGAGGTGGCTCTGGCACAGATGTACATAGGGGTAAAACCCGAAAACACCGCTTTGAGCTAGACTCGAACGGGAACTGGTACACGACAACGGGCCTTGCTGCACTCTTGGTTACGACACTCCCGGGGGATATGCTTTGGTAAATTCATAAGCTTGGTATGAACCATTATTAAAGGAACAAAGATAAAATAAAATAAAGATTCACATAAGAATATATGATCATGGATAACCTAGATGGGAACCTAGGGGATCACAAGTTAGGGTATACTTTTCTTCTACAAGTTATCCTTATATGCTTTAAGTTCCTTTTCATGATTATTGGTTAAGTATTTAAGCCTCTAATTATACTTTATCTTCTTAGTTAATGGTGGGAAATGGAATAATGTGTCCCAACAACCAATGTGATAGGAAATGCGACAATTTCCGTATTAATATGTCAGAGATGATTAGGGGATTAAAAGATGATTATTATTTTGGAAGGCGTTCACTATTTTGGGGACCCTATATGATCGAGGTAAATAGATTACTATAGTATTTTCATTGAGGAGTAAGGTTGACTTATATTTTGAAGAATTGATGAATTTAAGGTGGACTTATAGTAATTTAGGTTACTTTTGGGAATGATTAACCAATCTTGGGTAAAATATGTTTAGGTTAGCTACTTTTGTTATAAGATGTTAGGAGTGGTTGATGTTGTCTGGAGATGAGCAATGAAGTTGTTTTGGAAGACTATGTTATCAAATCCTTCTTGTATTTGGGTTTCAATCTTAGTTTGGTTTATTTTGAGGAATTTTAAGGACCGTTATTTATGGAGTGGTCTATGATGAACGTTGGGTAGTACCATGGAACTTTGAAGATTTAAAAGTAGGTTCTATTCCTATGGGATTCTTTCTTTTTGAAGAGTTGTTTTACCTTAACCTTTCTGTTTTTGGGATAATGTTTAAAGATAGAAGAAATAGATAGTTAATCTTTTGTAGATTATGTGATTCTATAGAAGATGATTCTTGTGCTTTTATGAGACCAAGTGTTTTTGAATTCTCATCATTTGGCGAAAAGATTAGTGTTGGTAGGGACTTGTTAAAGGATGAAACTCTACTTGAAGGTAGGTATATTTTCTTATGTTTTTGTTCTATGTAGTAAATGAAATCCTCAAAATTATGAAAAGAAACGTAAAAGAAAAATGTTGTTGGTTTACGTTTCCTACTAGGTAATCAAAGACCGTTTACACACATCATAAGTTTGGGATTTTCTCATGGTTAAATTTCTCCTAATCATGTTCTCTATCACTCTCTCTCAGAACTGACCCTTTGTTTTTTTCCTCCATGTCCATGTTTTCCTACATGGAACCCGAGTGTGGGTTAACTCGGGTGGCCTTTGTACTTCCTTTTCTTTCTTTTAAAGTAATGGTGTTACTGACTCTTTTCCGATGTGGGACTTTCAATGAAATTTCAAAACCCAATTTAAAAAAATTGCGAGGACGCAATTTCTTAAGGGGGGAAGATTGTAACGACCCGAAATTTTGAATAAATCTTGTTTCCTAATTTCATGTGTTATTTTTTATACTAAAAAAAATGTTTTATTTGATAAACATGATTATAAATAAAATGAGACCATTGGTTTTTGAGTGTTATATGACCATCGGTCAATATGACCACCGTGAACAAAATGTTTTGATTATTGTCTCTAAATTTAAGTAATCTTGGTTAATTATTATAGAAAGAAGAATTGATGGCCTCACCTAGTAGCCTTGGGCCGATCGAAGCCCATCTAACAGAGATTGGGAAGGAGGTAGCACCATTGGGCTTTGCTCTGGACCAAATCCAAGCCGAACTTCATCATGTGAAGCTAGAACGAAATCGCCTTCGCGAGAAGTTCAAACTGATAGAAATTACTACTCGGGCAATGTTGACTGAGCCGCCCCAAAATTCTATCACCCTAGCACACCTTACTCTTAGGTCCTATGCTGTTATTATAAGGGGTTATGTAACGAGACCGTAATTGCCTTGTGTAATCTTTTTTTTTAATAAAAATTTGGATTTCTTCTTATGATGATGTTTATGAATTTTCAAATGACCGGATAAATATTGTATGCATATTTTTGATGAATTTTAGAAAAAGGATATTTTAAAAATGGTTGTGTAAACCTTAAATAATTAAAAATGTGTAATGATTTTTGAAAAATGGTCTTCTACAATTATGTTCAGTACGAAATTTAGAGTCTAATAAGATCAACTTGATTTTTGATGAATAGTAAATTATGAATAGTGATTTTATGATTAGGATTAGTAATATGACCAAATGGATTAGTAATCTCACTTAAAGAAAGTTTTAAAATAATCTAGGCACCTTGATTAAGTAATGTGATTCAATAAAATAGTTAAATAACGGTTTCATTAATTATTATTCAAGTATTAGTTTTTTCGGGTGAATAGTGTTTTTTAATTAAAAATTTAATTAAAAATAATTAGAAAATTATTTTTATAAAAATGACTTTATTTTTGAACTCAGAGCATCGATATTATGTTATGGTAATTTTTGGGGTTTTTTTCTAAAAAAATGAATTTTCGATGAATAGTGTTTTTATTTAAAAATTAAATTAAAAATATTTAGAAAATTATTTTTATAAAATGGAGTTCATATTTGTAATCAGAGCGTTGATATTTGGTTAAGGTGAAATTTTGGGATTATTCTGAGAAAGTTGAATTTTTGATGAATAGTGAAAATACAGTTTTTAAGTTACGGGTGTTTAATGACATCATTAAATGATGTATTAAGTTTGTAATCAATATGTTCGAATTATGAATAGTGAGATAAGGTATGAGGTGTCCCAAGTGGCCAATACCATGGGCAAATACCATGGGCAAGCCCATGGTTTTGCCAAAACCACTAATGAGGTGTCCCTTTGCCATTAATGCCTTGTCCCCTCACTTTCCCTATAAATACCAAGCCATCCTCTCATCCATTCGACTCCCCACTCTTCCCCAACGAAGTTCTGGTCTCATTACCTCCCAAGGAGTCCTCCCAAGGTGCCCCCAAGCCCTCAAGGTCCCAACCTTTGAGGTTTAAGAGTTACATTTTAAGGTAAGGGATCCGACCCCTCTCTTTCTTTTCAAGTGATCTCTTTTATGTCATTCCTTTTATGCCCCATGTTCTTATTTTGGAGGATGTTCTTTTATACTCCTCTTACTTCCCTTTTTATGTTCATATGATTAAAGACCCCCTCTTACTCTCATCATTTCGTTTTAAGAAAGTTTAAGTGGCGCCGTTAGGCTGCCGAATTTTCAAGGGATTCATTCACCTCTCTCTTTTTCAAAGTTCTACTTTCATGTCAAGTCTTTCAAGTTCATTTTTATTATGTTGGGGTATGATCTCTATATTTATCACACTGGTCTTTTATGATCACATGATGAGAGACCCCATTTTATCTCTTCAATTCAGTATTTTGATGTCTTAAGTGGCGCCGTTAGGCTGCCGAATTTTTAAGTGGTTCTTCACCCTTCTCGTTTTGAAGTTCTACTTTCATGTCAATTCTTTCAAGTTCATTTTTATTATGTTGGGGTATGATCTCTATATTTATCATACTGGTATTTTATGATCACATGATGAGAGACCCCATTTGATCTCTTCAATTCAGTATTTTGATGTCTTAAGTGGCGCCGTTAGGCTGCCGAATTTTTAAGTGGTTCTTCACCCTTCTCGTTTTGAAGTTCTACTTTCATGTCAATTCTTTCAAGTTCCTTTATATTATGTTGGGGTATGATCTCTATATTTATCATACTGGTCTTTTATGATCACATGATGAGAGACCCCATTTGATCTCTTCAATTCAGTATTTTGATGTCTTAAGTGGCGCCGTTAGGCTGCCGAATTTTTAAGTGGTTCTTCACCCTTCTCGTTTTGAAGTTCTACTTTCATGTCAATTCTTTCAAGTTCCTTTATATTATGTTGGGGTATTATCTCTATATCTATCATACTGGAATCTTATGTTCATATGATGAGAGACCCTATTTGACCTTGTCAATTCAATTTTGTTGAAGTTTAAGTGATGCCGTTAGGCTGCCGAATTTTCACAAGAGAAATCTTGTTTTGTTTTCTTCCTTTCATGTTCTTCATTTCATATGGTATATTTTCAAATTTCATTACCATGTTCATAAATCCCTTATATTTTGTCCCTCTACTGTATGATGGGTCATTTATGAATGTTTGACCCATGTCCCCTCTTTTCTCAATGTTTTCTAAAACCTTGTAACATAGCCGTTATGCTGCAGAATTTTCCCCTCAAAATGCCTCTCTCTCTTTTCTCAAAAAATTATTTTATGTTATAAAGTTAATACTCAAAGCTCTTATTTCTACAAGGGTATTCACATATATATCAAAATGTTCCATTTTAAATTCTGGGATTTACATACATGAGACCCGCTTCCCTTTCCGTGGGTTTAAAGTGCCGTAAAGATCATGTCATTAAAGCAGTTTTTAAAATATTATGATTGTGAAATGAAACCCATTTATTTTATGATATATGGGTTATTTATGAAATGTTTGATGATGATATAAGTGGCTCACATGATGATAAAGGCAAATTTAAGGGTGCTCCCTGATAGCGCTCCAATGCATTGGGTAAAGACTTAATCTCTAGAGATGACCATTTTAACGACGCCTTGGTGAATAACCTTGGTAATTTTTAACGACACCTTGGGGATGGACCTTGGTGAAACGAAACGATTTCCAATATTAAATGTTGCAGCCACATCTTCAAGTTATGAAAAAGTTTTATTTTTATTATGATATGTCTCATGATTTCATTTTCATGCCTTAAAGTTCTTTTCATGACTTTATTGATGTATCCCAAGTTCATATGTAAAATGTTTCACTTGTTTCCCTTGCTGGGTCTTCTGCTCACCCTTTCTTTTGATGTATGTCCCCAGGTTATGAGATTCAGTAATGAGCCTAGGGTGAACATGAGGAGAAGCCTTTCAAGTGTTTAAGAATAATTCTTTATGTTGTTTTCATGTTTTAAGTTCCTGGTTTCCAAGACACTAAACCTTAAAGATCCTCGGTTTTGTAAAATGTAATTAAAGTTTATGTGATAAAAAGGTGGGATGATATAGTTGGTATCAAAGGATGGTTTAGTTATTTGTGGAAATTAGGATATGAAAACTCTAGGAGGAACCCTATAGAAAAGTTTAATATAGGAAATCTTCCTGGTATTTTGGTGAGTATTGAGTAAGGGGTTGCCAAGCAAATACATCCCTGTCTGGATACGAGCAGGTAGAGGTGGCTCTGGCACAGATGTACATAGGGGTAAAACCCGAAAACACCGCTTTGAGCTAGACTCGAACGGGAACCGGTACACGACAACGGGCCTTGCTGCACTCTTGGTTACGACACTCCCGGGGGATATGCTTTGGTAAATTCATAAGCTTGGTATGAACCATTATTAAAGGAACAAAGATAAAATAAAATAAAGATTCACATAAGAATATATGATCATGGATAACCTAGATGGGAACCTAGGGGATCACAAGTTAGGGTATACTTTTCTTCTACAAGTTATCCTTATATGCTTTAAGTTCCTTTTCATGATTATTGGTTAAGTATTTAAGCCTCTAATTATACTTTATCTTCTTAGTTAATGGTGGGAAATGGAATAATGTGTCCCAACAACCAATGTGATAGGAAATGCGACAATTTCCGTATTAATATGTCAGAGATGATTAGGGGATTAAAAGATGATTATTATTTTGGAAGGCGTTCACTATTTTGGGGACCCTATATGATCGAGGTAAATAGATTACTATAGTATTTTCATTGAGGAGTAAGGTTGACTTATATTTTGAAGAATTGATGAATTTAAGGTGGACTTATAGTAATTTAGGTTACTTTTGGGAATGATTAACCTATCTTGGGTAAAATATGTTTAGGTTAGCTACTTTTGTTATAAGATGTTAGGAGTGGTTGATGTTGTCTGGAGATGAGCAATGAAGTTGTTTTGGAAGACTATGTTATCAAATCCTTCTTGTATTTGGGTTTCAATCTTAGTTTGGTTTATTTTGAGGAATTTTAAGGACCGTTATTTATGGAGTGGTCTATGATGAACGTTGGGTAGTACCATGGAACTTTGAAGATTTAAAAGTAGGTTCTATTCCTATGGGATTATTTCTTTTTGAAGAGTTGTTTTACCTTAACCTTTCTGTTTTTGGGATAATGTTTAAAGATAGAAGAAATAGATAGTTAATCTTTTGTAGATTATGTGATTCTATAGAAGATGATTCTTGTGCTTTTATGAAACCAAGTGTTTTTGAATTCTCATCATTTGGCGAAAAGATTAGTGTTGGTAGGGACTTGTTAAAGGATGAAACTCTACTTGAAGGTAGGTATATTTTCTTATGTTTTTGTTCTATGTAGTAAATGAAATCCTCAAAATTATGAAAAGAAACGTAAAACAAAAATGTTGTTGGTTTACGTTTCCTACTAGGTAATCAAAGACCGTTTACACACATCATAAGTTTGGGATTTTCTCATGGTTAACTTTCTCCTAATCATGTTCTCTATCACTCTCTCTCAGAACTGACCCTTTGTTTTTTTCCTCCATGTCCATGTTTTCCTACATGGAACCCGAGTGTGGGTTAACTCGGGTGGCCTTTGTACTTCCTTTTCTTTCTTTTAAAGTAATGGTGTTACTGACTCTTTTCCGATGTGGGACTTTCAATGAAATTTCAAAACCCAATTTAAAAAAATTGCGAGGACGCAATTTCTTAAGGGGGGAAGATTGTAACGACCCGAAATTTTGAATAAATCTTGTTTCCTAATTTCATGTGTTATTTTTTATACTCAAAAAAAAATGTTTTATTTGATAAACATGATTATAAATAAAATGAGACCATTGGTTTTTGAGTGTTATATGACCATCGGTCAATATGACCACCGTGAACAAAATGTTTTGATTATTGTCTCTAAATTTAAGTAATCTTGGTTAATTATTATAGAAAGAAGAATTGATGGCCTAGTAGCCTTGGGCCGATCGAAGCCCATCTAACAGAGATTGGGAAGGAGGTAGCACCATTGGGCTTTGCTCTGGACCAAATCCAAGCCGAACTTCATCATGTGAAGCTAGAACGAAATCGCCTTCGCGAGAAGTTCAAACTGATAGAAATTACTACTCGGGCAATGTTGACTGAGCCGCCCCAAAATTCTATCACCCTAGCACACCTTACTCTTAGGTCCTATGCTGTTATTATAAGGGGTTATGTAACGAGACCGTAATTGCCTTGTGTAATCTTTTTTTTTAATAAAAATTTGGATTTCTTCTTATGATGATGTTTATGAATTTTCAAATGACCGGATAAATATTGTATGCATATTTTTGATGAATTTTAGAAAAAGGATATTTTAAAAATGGTTGTGTAAACCTTAAATAATTAAAAATGTGTAATGATTTTCAAAAAATGGTCTTCTACAATTATGTTCAGTACGAAATTTAGAGTCTAATAAGATCAACTTGATTTTTGATGAATAGTAAATTATGAATAGTGATTTTATGATTAGGATTAGTAATATGACCAAATGGATTAGTAATCTCACTTAAAGAAAGTTTTAAAATAATCTAGGCACCTTGATTAAGTAATGTGATTCAATAAAATAGTTAAATAACGGTTTCATTAATTACTATTCAAGTATTAGTTTTTTCAGGTGAATAGTGTTTTTTAATTAAAAATTTAATTAAAAATAATTAGAAAATTATTTTTATAAAAATGACTTTATTTTTGAACTCAGAGCATCGATATTATGTTATGGTAATTTTTGGGGTTTTTTTCTAAAAAAATGAATTTTCGATGAATAGTGTTTTTATTTAAAAATTAAATTAAAAATATTTAGAAAATTATTTTTATAAAATGGAGTTCATATTTGTAATCAGAGCGTTGATATTTGGTTAAGGTGAAATTTTGGGATTATTCTGAGAAAGTTGAATTTTTGATGAATAGTGAAAATACAGTTTTTAAGTTACGGGTGTTTAATGACATCATTAAATGATGTATTAAGTTTGTAATCAATATGTTCGAATTATGAATAGTGAGATAAGGTATGAGGTGTCCCAAGTGTCCAATACCATGGGCAAATACCATGGGCAAGCCCATGGTTTTGCCAAAACCACTAATGAGGTGTCCCTTTGCCATTAATGCCTTGTCCCCTCACTTTCCCTATAAATACCAAGCCATCCTCTCATCCATTCGACTCCCCACTCTTCCCCAACGAAGTTCTGGTCTCATTACCTCCCAAGGAGTCCTCCCAAGGTGCCCCCAAGCCCTCAAGGTCCCAACCTTTTAGGTTTAAGAGTTACATTTTAAGGTAAGGGATCTGACCCCTCTCTTTCTTTTCAAGTGATCTCTTTTATGTCATTCCTTTTATGCCCCATGTTCTTATTTTGGAGGATGTTCTTTTATACTCCTCTTACTGCCCTTTTTATGTTCATATGATGAAAGACCCCCTCTTACTCTCATCATTTCGTTTTAAGAAAGTTTAAGTGGCGCCGTTAGGCTGCCGAATTTTCAAGGGATTCATTCACCTCTCTCTTTTTCAAAGTTCTACTTTCATGTCAAGTCTTTCAAG
Organism: Viscum album; assembly: GCA_963277665.1. Lineage (NCBI taxonomy): Eukaryota > Viridiplantae > Streptophyta > Magnoliopsida > Santalales > Viscaceae > Viscum > Viscum album. Next base: position 513,118,213 of record OY728130.1, read on the forward strand.
TTCATTTTTATTATGTTGGGGTATGATCTCTATATTTATCACACTGGTCTTTTATGATCACATGATGAGAGATCCCAGTTGATCTCTTCAATTCAGTATTTTGATGTCTTAAGTGGCGCCGTTAGGCTGCCGAATTTTTAAGTGGTTCTTCACCCTTCTCGTTTTGAAGTTCTACTTTCATGTCAATTCTTTCAAGTTCATTTTTATTATGTTGGGGTATGATCTCTATATTTATCATACTGGTCTTTTATGATCACATGATGAGAGACCCCATTTGATCTCTTCAATTCAGTATTTTAATGTCTTAAGTGGCGCCGTTAGGCTGCCGAATTTTTAAGTGGTTCTTCACCCTTCTCGTTTTGAAGTTCTACTTTCATGTCAATTCTTTCAAGTTCCTTTATATTATGTTGGGGTATGATCTCTATATTTATCATACTGGTATTTTATGATCACATGATGAGAGACCCCATTTGATCTCTTCAATTCAGTATTTTGATGTCTTAAGTGGCGCCGTTAGGCTGCCGAATTTTTAAGTGGTTCTTCACCCTTCTCGTTTTGAAGTTCTACTTTCATGTCAATTCTTTCAAGTTACTTTATATTATGTTGGGGTATGATCTATATATCTATCATACTGGAATCTTATGTTCATATGATGAGAGACCCTATTTGACCTTGTCAATTCAATTTTGTTGAAGTTTAAGTGATGCCGTTAGGCTGCCGAATTTTCACAAGAGAAATCTTGTTTTGTTTTCTTCCTTTCATGTTCTTCATTTCATATGGTATATTTTCAAATTTCATTACCATGTTCATAAATCCCTTATATTTTGTCCCTCTACTGTATGATGGGTCATTTATGAATGTTTGACCCATGTCCCCTCTTTTCTCAATGTTTTCTAAAACCTTGTAACATAGCCGTTATGCTGCAGAATTTTCCCCTCAAAATGCCTCTCTCTCTTTTCTCAAAAAATTATTTTATGTTATAAAGTGAATACTCAAAGCTCTTATTTCTACAAGGGTATTCACATATATATTAAAATGTTCCATTTTAAATTCTGGGATTTACATACATGAGACCCGTTTCCCTTTCCGTGGGTTTAAAGTGCCGTAAAGATCATGTCATTAAAGCAGTTTTTAAAATATTATGATTGTGAAATGAAACCCATTTATTTTATGCTATATGGGTTATTTATGAAATGTTTGATGATGATATATGTGGCTCACATGATGATAAAGGAAAATTTAAGGGTGCGCCCTGATAGCGCTCCAATGCATTGGGTAAAGACTTAATCTCTAGAGATGACCATTTTAACGACGCCTTGGTGAATAACCTTGGTAATTTTTAACGACACCTTGGGGATGGACCTTGGTGAAACGAAACGATTGCCAATATTAAATGTTGCAGCCACATCTTCAAGTTATGAAAAAGTTTTATTTTTATTATGATATGCCTCATGATTTCATTTTCATGCCTTAAAGTTCTTTTCATGACTTTATTGATGTATCCCAAGTTCATATGTAAAATGTTTCACTTGTTTCCCTTGCTGGGCCTTCTGCTCACCCTTTCTTTTGATGTATGTCCCCAGGTTATGAGATTCAGTAATGAGCCTAGGGTGAACATGAGGATAAGCCTTTCAAGTGTTTAAGAAGAATTCTTTATGTTGTTTTCATGTTTTAAGTTCCTGGTTTCCAAGACACTAAACCTTAAAGATCCTCGGTTTTGTAAAATGTAATTAAAGTTTATGTGATAAAAAGGTGGGATGCTATACCAGTACTATAGTAATAACAACCCCTTGAAGACTAAATTATATAAAGAAGTTAAAATAAATATTAATCCATACTAATGATGTGATAATATCCCTCGTAATCTTTGTGTGCTGGATGTGAAATTCTTTAATAGATCTCATCAACTAATGATGGATTGCACAAGACCACCTTAGTATTCTCATGTCTCTCAAACTACCCACACAATTGATAAAACCCCATCTTAAGTAAACACCTAGAGTAGAGGAAAACACATAGCACATGTGTATAAAGATATAAGTGTTGTTGTCTCAACATGACCGACTTCTTCATTTCCCATTATAGCTTCCAAAAGAGCTATTTTGATTGCCTTTTGTGTCAATAACTTAACACATATTTGAAATATAATTATATACAATGATGGCTTGGTTTACTTGAAAGATTATGAGTCCTCCATTTTTGTTTCACCATATGTTATTCCAAATATCCTTTGGACATAAACTTCATAGAAACATCTTTCCACTCCACCAAATTGGAAAGAATTTGTTGAGGGAACATAGTTATCCAATACATAAAAAATAGAACTATCAAATTTCTTACAATCTGATACAGATATAGTATTGGATAGAAATTCTTGAAACATATTCCAAAAAGGAGTATTCCACAAAGCATTTGTATGATCATCTTTCAATTGTGGTTTGATTTCTTATATAAATCTTTGTAAAGATGTCAAATTGGACCTAAAATGCACACTTGAAAATTGAAAGTAAGACATTTCCTTGTGAATCACAAAACATACAATAGGGCTAGAAATAATACAACAATTTCATGTTGAATCTTATAAAAATGTCACTACAATATAGAAAATAAGGGAATTATTGGTGGCATCCACAAATTACAGTATATGAAACGACCTGAAATTTTGAATAATATTTGTTTCCTGATTTTATTTTCTACTTAACAAAACTATATCTTTTTATTAATGAAGTGGGTATAATTAAAATGAGATTGTTGGGTTTCGACTGTTATATCACCGTTGGTCAATATGAACGTTGGAAACTATACTCGTAGCATTAAGATTAGTGATTATAAATGGAAATGGAAATGGTTATTATTGCAGAAAGAAGAGTCGATGGCCTCATCTAGTAGACTCAGGCCATATGAAGCCCATTTTTTGGAGCTTGAGAAGGAGATGGCGTCGCTGGGCTTCACTTTAGACCAAGCCCAAGCCGAACTTCAACACATTAAGCTTGAACAAAATCACTTACGGGAGAAGTTCAAGTTGATAGAAATCACCACTCAGGCAATGTTGTCTAAGCCACCCCAAGATTCTATAACCATTGCACACCTTACTCTTAGATCTTATGCGGGCGTTATAAGGGTTTATGTAATGTGGCCTTAGTTACTTTGTGTAATACCTTGGTATAAATAAAATTGTTATTTCATCATTCCTATTTTAAAAATAGCTTTTTTTAATAAAGTATATGTTTAATTAAGACAAATTTGATAAATTTATTTTAGAAGTAAAAATTGCACTTTTCAGATATTTCTCATACATAGAGAGTTATTATGGTAAAATAAATATCATTTTTTAATTTTAAATGTCAAAATTTACCTAAACAGAATTTTTAGAAGTTTTCTAAGAAGTTTTAATTTGATGAATAGTATTTTTATGAATAGTGTTTTTTGATGAATAATATTTGATGAATAGTGTTTGTTTTGATGAATAGTAAAAAAAATAATTTATTATTAAATAACTCTTTCTGTGAAATGGTTTTCGAAAATTTGACATACATGGTTGTAATCAGGATGAAAAATGTGGTTCAATGAGATCAAAATAATTTTTTGGTAAATAGTAACTTTACCCTTTGGAATAGTAATTTTACCCTTACGAATGGTAATTTTACCAATGGAATAGTAACATCGCCTAAGGAGGTATAAATATTTTTTAGTCATCTTAAGTGCTAATGTGATATAATTATATCATAGTGTAAGTAAATAAATGTTTTAGAAATTATTAGTCAAGTATTCATATTCTATTAATTTAATTTAATTTAAAATTAAATTAATTTTTATAAAATGGAGTTTACTTTTGGATTATACATGTTGAAAAGTAGTTGGGGTGAATTTTTTAGATTTTTCTAAAACAGTTGAATTTTCGGTGAATAATAAAAATATAGTTTTGAGTTTTTTGTAAGTTTAATGACATCATTAATGATGTAATAATGATGTAATAATGATAGTCTACTCTTAAGGAATAAAATATGTTATAAGGTGTCCCAAGTGGCCAATACCATGGGCAAGCCCATGGTTTTTCAAATACTACTAATGAGGTGTCCCTTGAAAATTAATAAAATATTCTCTCACTTTTTCTATAAATATCAACTCATTCCTTCATTCCTTTCATTCAAAATCTCTCTTCAACAAAGCTCTGGTCTTTTTACCTCCCAAAGAGTCATCCCAAGGTTCTCTCAAGCCCCCCCAAGGACTCAACCTTCGATTTTTTGAAGTTACTCTTTAAGGTAAGAGAACTTTTCACCCTCCTCTTTTAGTCAAAACTTCTTTTATGTTATGTCTTTTAAATTTCCATTTTCATATGTTGGGGTATGTTGTTCTATATCCTTATTGTTGTCCATTTTATGTCCAAATGAAGAGAGACCTTTTTCACTCCTATCAACTCATTTTTTGAATTTTTAAGTGACGTCGTTAGGATGACGAATTTTCCTAAGGGAATTCTCCACTTCTCTTTTCCTTTCAAGATCTCTTTTATGTGGTATGTATTTCAAGTTTCCAAACCATGTTCTTATTTCCATTTTATTATGTCCCTCTACTGTAATATGAGTCATTTATAGATGGGAGATCCTTGTCCCCTCTCTTTTTAATGTTTTCCAAAATCATGTTGCATAACCGTTATGCTGCAAAATTTTCGTCTCAAAATCTCTCTTTTTTTCTCAAGAAATTCTCTTATTTTATTTATGTGAATACCCAAACCTATTTCATTTCCAACCGTATTCACCAAGACATAAAAATGATATATTTGATTCCGGAATTAACATACATAAAACCCTCACCCCCTTTTCATTGGTTATAAATTACATAATGATCTTGTTTTTAAGCACTTTAAAACGTCACGATTTTGATATGAAACTCATTTGTTTTATTCTCTTTGAGTTATTTATGAAATGTTTGATTATGATCTATGTGCCTCACATGAAAATAAAGACATATTAAGGGTGCATCCTGATAGCGCTCCAATGCATTGGGTAAATAAATTAATCTCTAGAGATGATAAGTTTTACGATACCTTAGTGAATAACCTTGGTAATTTTTATGACACCTTAGGGATGAACCTTAGTGATATGTTCATGAATATCTAAAATAAATGTTGTAGCCAAATATTCAAGTTATGATTCGTGTTATTTTTATTATGACATGCCTCTTTTTCCATTGCTCGTGTCTTTATGTATTTCATCAAGTTCTTATTAGCATCACAAGCAAACTGTTTCCCTTGTTTTCCTTTACTAGGTCTTCTGCTCACCATTTCCTTTGATGTATGTCCACAGGTTATGAGATACAGTAATTGAACTTAGGATGAACCAATGATGAAGTCTTACAAGTGGATTAGAAGAATGTTTTATGTTTTCATGTATTATGTTCTTGATTTCCAAGACACTAAACTTTAAAGATCGTCTGTTTGTAAAATGTTATGAAAAATTATGTAATAAAAAGGCGAGATGTCATAGTATATGTTTGAAAGGTATAATAATACTGTAACTTCCAGTGGAAGCTCCACTGGAAGTCATGTGGGAAAGAACAGCACGCCCTGCTGAAAAGGACTGGAAGTTCCAGTGGAACCTCCAGTGAGAGTGCTGGTGGAAGTCAGAGTGGAACCTGCAGTGGAACCTCCAATGAAAGTTTCATTGCGAAAGAACAACACAAAATTCACTTCTGAATCCTGTAAAAATTTCACTACATTTTTTTGGGATTCCACAAATTACACTACACGTTTGGAAGGTAAAATATGACTGCAAGTTCCACTGGGAGATAACAATATGAATTTTTACTTAAGCTAGCTTTGCACTGTAATTAGGTAGAAAACGTTCCAACAGAAGTTCCCTCCAGTGGAAGTTCCAGTGCGAAAGAACGACACAAAATTCACTTTTGAATCCTGTAAAAATTTCACTACAAATATTTTTTTGGGGGGATTCCACAAATTACACTACATGTTTGGAAGATAGAATATCTGCAAGTTCCACTAGGAAATATCAACACAAAATTTTACGTAAGGTAGTTTTGCACTGTAATTAGGTAGAATAGGTTCTAGTTGAAGTTCTGGTGAAAGTTCTAGTGCAAAAGAATAGAACAAAATTCACTTTTGAATCATGTAAAAATTTCACTACAAATATTTTTTTTGGGATTCCATAAATTACACTAATGTTTGTAAGGTGGAATATGATTGGAAGTTCCACTGGAACTTCAATCGGAAGCTCCACTGGAACTTCCAGTGGGAAAGAACACAGATTTTTCATTAGGTAGCTTTGCACTGTAATTAGGTAGAATAGTTTCCACCGAAAATTCCAGTGGAACCTCCAATGGATGTTCCAATGGAAGTTCTAGTAGGGAGCAATAGAACAATTTCCCGTCAACCCGCAAAAATTACAGCACAATATATAACATGTTTGTTTGCGGATTCCATAAATTACAGTAAAACCTCTAGCATAACTCCTAATTGAACTTTCACGAGTACAATTGGAAAATAGTTTCTTTTTTCTCTTTTCGTTGCATGAATTCAAAATAGAGAAATTGCAGTTTTTTGAATTGGAAATTACAAACATACAACATTTACAGAATACTGATCATAAGATAAATTTATTAAAAAAGGAACGGTAACAACAAAACATTTAGTTTTGCCGGAACGAAATAGAGATTTTTCAATATATATTTCGGTAGAAATAGACAAGCTATACCATATTTTTCAGCCATTGGTGCCCGGGTATTGAGACTAAACACCACCGGAGTCAGGACAGCTCTCCCAGAAGAAAAGAGCCAATCCGTTTATGAATTGAAATGCCGGGAACCAAAAGTTATCAGAATTTGCAATTCCCGGAAAGCGGGGCAGTTTTTCCTCGTTAGACCTCTTGCGTCGCGTGTATTTTCGAGGGCGAGATCGAGTCCGAAGTGCATGGCAGGAATGGCAGCAAACCCTCCCCCCGGAGCTGCTGTGGTTTCTGGCACTACTGGTATTCCGCCCTCTTTGGTGAACGCCTACAGAATTGCTACGGTCGTGGACCGATTGGCAGCGCATCTGCGCGGTGACGGGAGACTTGACGCAACTGAGTTCTACAATTTTTGCATTTCACTTGCCAGGTTAGAGTCCTCTTTTCACTACGTTTTTCAACCTCTGCCTGTCACTGGCCAGATCAGCATTTGTTTTAATTGGGAATCTACGAGCTTCCCCGTTAGTTTTCATACTCGATGCTCTGTGAAGGGGAACTGCAATTTTTTTTGCTGTGCTTATTGTCAGATTCGTTAAGATTTTTTATTTTTCGGATTCTGTGAAGTACCTGGAGATTTTAAAATTTCAGGTTTAATTTTCGTTTAATGTTGATTTTCGTTTCTGCGAACGACTTATCTTTTTACCGATTTTTCGGACGTTGGGAAGCCACTGGACAGATTTTTTTACATGAATCCTAAGTTATCGATTTTGCCAATTTAACTCCGTGTCCACCATGGCTTGTTTAGAACCTCACTGGCCTTAGGTTTTTCCAGTTGAGTGACGTGGCATAATAGCATCCCTATGGTTTGTCTGGCTTGATGCTATAATTTTCATAGGATTTTTTGATTGAGTTGTTGGTTACAACCTCAGTACTTTTATTTCATATTAACTTTCCTGTTGGTTTTGTTCTGATTTAGCATTTCTGCTTCTTGTGCCTCAACTTTTTTTTTTTCTTTTTGTGTTTCGTTGATAAAAATTGATGGCAGATTGGGGATTTTAGTTGTCCCAGTTCAGTGGGGTTCTCGCGTTACTATAAAGGGACCGGTAGTATTTAATTAGTAACGGGTTTGCTGTTATTTAGAGGTGAGATATGGGTATAATGGACTTTATGTTCTGGTGGTTTTGATCATTGGTTGTTTGAAATGATGAACTGACATTCACTTTTCTTCCAAAAAAACATGGTCACGGGGATTGATAATGTTTTGACAATGAACCTGGGGGGTTTTTGAGCAATTTCCTGTTTCTATGTCAACACGACGAAGCAAGAACTCAGATTGAATTTGATTTAATAAATCAGTAAATTAATTTCTTGTTAGTTATATTAAATTTGAAACACTTAAACACGGCCTTGGTTCACCTTTGGTGCTTGAGTTTTTGTGCACACTCGCTTTTTTTTACTTAGCCTTAACTATTTGCCTATCTTCCTATGCAAGTCACATGTTTGTTATAGACATAACTGGTGGGTGCATTTTAGACCTTTGCCTGTTATCTTGGAAAAGGCTGTCACGCCAGAGGAAAAAGCCGGCACAACTGTATTAATTTGATGCTTGATACATACAAAGCAATAAAAGTGAACTCTCATTGGAGAAAATACAAGAAACCATATTCAGTGCTTCCATAGTTGCAATAATTCTTTCCAGTTTTATTTACTGCAAAAACACAGATATTTGAATTCTTCTGATCAACTACTTGCAGTGGGAGTGTTTCATCTGTTCTTTGTGAGCATGACCTGCCTGATCCATAGGTTGTCCTCTGATTTTCAGTAAGGAATATATTTAACCCACTCTCTGAGGATTTTTCCTAGTTTATGTGCTAGATGGTGTAATGTTTGTGGCCCAAACACATATTTTGTATCATGTTTATCAGCCCTCATTTCTTTGTCCATTTATCATTTATTATTTCTTTGTGCAATTTGTTGATTATGCTGTGTTGCGGTTTGTGCATGTGTGCATATTTGAATATCCTAAAAGGAATTGTAATATCGTGACATTTTAGTTTATATTTTCTTTTCAAAAAACACTATGTTCGATAGTGTACATCACACGCAACATCAGACTTAATCGAACTGTGAAATAATATTATTTAAATATGGCTGTCATAACCCAACTGTTGGGTTAACGAGTATGAATGTCATAACCCAACTGTTGGGTTGACGAGTATGAATAAGAATAACTGTATTATGAAATATATGTAAATGTTTTTCCTTTAATAAAATAAATAATCAATCATACATTGATTATTAATTGGTTGGAAATGAAGATAAAATCTTTTGAAGATAAAAGTGATATTTTTCATAAAACAATTTTTATGCGTGCAATGTATTTTGATCTTAATAGATTAATTTAATTACTATTGATAAATGATTATGAAATAAGTTTATTATATATCCAATTGAATGAATTAACATTCATTTAATTGTGGTTATTAGGAAAATAATGAAAATAAAATCATTTTATGCTTCAAAAATACATTTTTTAAAAAATGATTTTTATTGTATTTTGTGCGTGAATATTATAATTAATTTCTACCACTTTTATAAATTACATTTGATAAAATGACTATCATTTCTGAAATCATTTGAGATTCTTTTGAAAAGATTGATATTTGAGTGAATAGTGAAAAATGTTGATTTTTGCAAAATTATATTTTCTTTTCTTTAAATCAAGTAATTTAAAAGTCCCATCTTGTTTTAGATTTGGTTTTAAAGTACATTAGATGACTTTGATTAAACATAATCTAATTAATGTTGTAGGAATCATCATTATATTTGTTTTTGGTATAAGTTCATTTTTAGGCTTAAAATTGCATTTTTGTAGAAACTGTTTTCGATGCGTTTTGCGTACTTATATGAAAATCAATTTCTTCCAATTCCAGGAATTGAATCTTGAAAAATAGATTTTATATTTAGAATCAGGAGGTTAAAATTATGGGATAGTCTCAAAATCAACCCAAAACTTGCCTTTATTTCATTAGATGTGAGTAATTTGACTATAGTCATTCTAACTTTGAATATATGGAATTTTGATGTCATTTGCCTTTGTTAATGACACTTATATTACTTTAAGTAAAAAATAAATACAAAATACCACTCTAATTCTTTTAATATTTCTAATATGTTTTCATAGCAACAAAAAGATGTTATGAACACATCTAAATGATTATTTTGAAGATGATAAATTATTTTTGTGATAGTAATTTATTTTAATTTTTTGATAATGGTATGATTACTTAAAATGCTTACTCATCGATGATGCAGCGCCTGTGCAAGCAGGTGAAAAATCAAAGTAAATAGTTTTAAAATATTAAAATTGATTTGTTTTGGACAATTTAAAGCCATGCATGATTTTTATGGATCAAAATTAAAGTAAAGTAATGTTTTAAATATTCAAATTCTAACTCTATGTTAATCTTGATGTTCTTAAAGTCAAATTGTGTGAATAGTCCTAAAAATGACTAATGATATTTTATGTTAAACAATATTTAATTAATTGTTTTAAAAATCATAATTTTTTTATCTATTGTTAAATTAATAGGAAATGACCAATAATATCAACCATTGTCCGCTTATGAGCCACTTGCCCTTTTGGAATGACATTATTGTCCTTTAAAGACCAAGTATCGTATTACCACGGTAAAAGTTTAAAAGGGGCAACATGGGGGTTAAACTAAAGACATAATAGTTGAAATAACCTCAAAACTTGTCTAAATCCTAGTGATTGAATGAATTTCGACCCTATCTCATCCCACCTTTAAAACAAAGCCAATTTGGAGCCACTTGTCCATGAAAGTAACCTTATATTATTTTAAAGTTTAGAATAATTACAAGTATGCCACCCACTTCATTTATAAAAGGGCACCTCCTCTCCTTTATTCCTCACATCTTTTGAGTCATTTAGCTCGATCAAGCTTTGCCCAAATCCCTTCCCAACCATCCTCCCCATGACCCAGAGGCTTTGGTCTCACTAAAAGACCAACCTAGAAGGCTTAAGGTATAAGCCAAATGAGGATTTCCAAAGAAGGTATAACCCTTAACCGAGTTCTTTCATTCTATTTCTTCTTTTAGCTCCTTCTATTCCACCCTAACCATGCTGATATAATAACATCAATATCTTCCATATACTGAAATGTTATTATCTTGATGACACAACCCTTATTCATCTCCTTTTCCATCCCATGAGAAATGAAAACATTGCTCGTGTGTACGTGTGAATTACCACCTCCCCGAACCGATGTGTTTCGTTTTTCATAATTGCCCCACAAAGATGATTATTATGATGAATTTAATGAATATATATATGATATTAATGACATAATTATGATTTTGAAAAGATAAGATATTACTTATCTTCTTATCCTTCCATCCGTTGGAAGATGACAACGTCATTCGTGCGTACGTGTGAACTACCACATTCACGAAGTGATGAGATGTGTTTCTTATGTCCGTTTTTGTTACAATCTCATTTTATTTCGGGATTGTTAATGTTCAAATTTCCTTTTGGAAAATTATATGATTATAATATCTTAAATCTCTTTTATTTTTTTTCCTCTGGTTATGTTTGAGGTTTTCATGTTTATTTTTCAGTTCTTCCCTTGTTGGATCAAGAATCATCAAGTGCGTTATATGAGTAAGGGACTTTTAAAAAAATTCATATTTTAAAGTTTTCCTTCCAAACTCTTTTTTTCCATATCGAGGTTCTTTTAAATATTTTCAAGAATATTCTTCTTTGAACTCCAATGATTTTTAAGTCATTTTTAACCATATTTGACTTTATTTACAAAGTTTTAAAAGAAACCTTGTCGTTTTTCCAAACGAGGTACTTTTGGACTTTTTACCAAAATGTGAAAGGAATCTTTGTTTTAACGTTTACCGTATGAACGAAATTTCCCGCTATCATGATCATTTTTTACTTTGAAACTCCCTTTACAAGTTTTCATGGTTATTTTCAAAAAATGTTTTTTCTCAATATTATGGGAATTTTTATTTAAAATGATATCAAAATAAAGTTGTATTATTCTCTTAAAGGAATGAAAATAATTTTGAAAATTGATTTATAGCTCCGTTCTTACATGAAGTTACAGGGAAGTTATTTATAATGTATCGCTTCTATTTTCTTTTCTAAAGGCTTGGTTTTATTGCAAAACCTTTATTTCTGATGAATTGACGGTTTTCTATCATCCTTTTCTGATAATGGATTATACCTTGTTTTGAGATCATTCAATTTCTTGTAATCATGTTCTCTATCACTCTCCATTATTTATTAAAAATTCTTTTTCTCATTCATGTTCATATTTTCAGTATTATGGATGAATTCAGTATCATTTCTATTACTTTGATGACGTCTCAACCACATACCATTTCTATATGCGGTATCAGTTGAAGAGAGTTTATTAAGACAATTATTTCATTGATTGGGGAAATATTCCGTGTTCTTGATTCAATATAGATAAATGTTGATTTATAAGGAATTTTGAGAATGAATTGTATTAACTATTCAATATATATGAGTTATGCATTAGACGTGCAAGTGACGGGTGGAGTCCGATTATAGATAGCTCCTCGATGCATCGACAAATTTCATGAGACAAAACAGGCGACCACATTAGTTGGGTAATTGGTGTATACCTACCCATTCAATGAAAGTGTCCTGGCCAAGGCCTCCTTTAGAGAGGACCTTGGGGATTCAGGTCTACCTCTTTTTATCATTCTACAAATATGATTTTATTATAGATGTATAATAAATCTAAATTTATTATAGAGGAGGTTAAGGGTGCATACGATGAACTTGAGGTAAGAGTAATTTTGTCTCATTTCTACTTTAATGAGACATGTTTATATTATGCACCTAATTTTTTTTATATGGTGTATATACTACTTGTTGTTGACATATTATATTATGAATTCCTCTTTATTTATGGTATTTGAAGTTTCAATTTAAGTTTACTCTTTTAAGGGGTTTTGATTCAAAAGTTATCAAAGTTGTAAGAGATTTCTGTTACAATCTGATTTTATTTTGGAATTGTTTATGTTTAGATTTCTTTATGAAAAATTATATGATCTTAATTTCTATCTATTTTCTTATTCTCTGGTTATGTTTGGGGTTTTCATGCTTATTTTCCATTCCTTCTCTTGTTGGATCAAAAATCATTGAGTTATAAGGGACTTTCTTTTAAAGAAATTCATATTTTAAAGTTTTCCTTCCAATATCTTTTTCTTCCATGTCGAGGTTCTTTTAAATATTTTCAAGAATATTCTTCTTTAAACTCCAATGATTATTTGAAGTCATTTTCAACAATATTTGGCTTTCTTTACAAAGTTTTAAAAGGAATCTTCCTGTTGTTTTTCCAAATGAGGTATTTTTGGACTTTTTATCAAAATGCGAAATAAATCTTTATTTTAACGTTTACCACATGAGCGAAATTTCTCGCCGTCATGACCATTCTCTACTTTGAAATTTCCTTTGCAAGTTTCCATGGTTATTTTCAAAAGAAAGTTTTTTTTCAATGTTTTAGGAATTTTTATTTAAAATGATATCTGTTAGAATGGAAGAGTGGTGACATGATACCCAAGATGCCTCTTTAAGGGAGGTCTTGGTGTTTATTTATAATGAATAATAAAGATAACATAATACATAAAATCCGATGTGGGATTCGATTTAACTTACTTTTTAACACTCCCCCTCAAGCTAGGTGTACCTAGGTTGGATACATGAAAAAACAAAAAGAAACATCCCATAACACTCCCCCTCAAGTTGGACATGCCCAACTTTCAATACAAATTCAAAAAACTAAAAACAGAAAAACACAACATCAAAGAAGTCCAACGATAGTCCAGACAGCAGCTAAAAGGCTCGATGGAGATCCGGGCAGCCCGACAACAATTCAGGCAGTGATGAATGAGTCTGATGGTGATCCAGACAGCTCGACGCTGATCCGAGCAATGACGAAGAAGCCCGACGGTAATCCGAATAGTGAAAAAGATGCCCGATGGTGATCCAGATAGCTTGATAGTGATCCGAGCATTGATGAAGAAGCCCGACGGTGATCCAGCTTGACGGTGATATGAGCAATGATGAAGAAGCCTGATGGTGATCCGGATAGTGATAAAGGCAGTAAGGGTCGCAGGAAGGGGAGGCCGCATGCCTGTTGGAGCAGCGCCGGAAGGGGCGCCTGGACAATGGGCAGATTTGGATCTAGATCAAACGCCTAAGGAGGTTGCCGCTAGAGGATTGACGCCACGAAGAGGCGTTGCGTGACTGGGGAAGGGTCGACTGTGCAGGAGTCGGGGGAGGGGAACCGCGTCTGGAGGTGTTGGGCTGTCATGACTGGACAAGGGGCGATGTTAAGGGGGGTCGTGTTCGCAGCAGGGGAGTTGGTGAAGGAGGCAATCCAGATGGGGATGGTAGAGAAAGTGTGGTAGGGCGACGCGACTGGGGTTGCGCGGGGGAGAAATAGGAAAAACGACGTGTGGCGCAATATGAGAAGCCCCGCCTGATGGGGAGAACATCGTGCAGGGAGAGGCGACGCGCAAGGGGGGACCGTTGCACGGGGAGGGTCGTCGCACAGGGGGTGGATAACAACCTAGGGTCAAGGGGTGGGGGGCGGTCGGTGAAAATGAGAGCCTTTGATCGGGAGTCGCCGCCCCCTTTGGGGGAAAATCGTAGGGTTTTCTCCAAGTGAGAGAGGGGAGGGAGGGCTAGGGTTAGGGAACCTGCTCTAATACCATGTTAGAATGGAAGAGTGATGACCTAATACTGAAGATGCCTCTCTAAGGGAGACTTTGGTGTTTATTTATAATGAATAATAAAGATGACATAATACATAAAGTTTGATGTGATACTCTTAACTTACTCTAACAATTTCAAAAGGAAAAGGTATTATTTTCTTAAAGGAATGATTTTTTTTTGGAAAGTGATTTATAACTCCATTCTTACATAAAGTTAGAAGTTATTTATAATGTATTGCTTTTATTTTCTTTTCTAAAGGCTCGATTTTACCGCAAACCTTCATTTTTGATGAATCATATCATCCTTTATTGATAACGTGTTATGTCTTATTTTGAGATCATATTCTCTATAACTCTACTATTCATTGAACATTATTTTTCTCCTTTATGTATTTTTAATATCATGGATGAATTTAGTAATCATTTCTATTATTTTAATGATACCTCAATCGAATATCATATCTACATACGGTATCAGTTGAAAGAAGTTTATTAAGAAAGTTAGTCCGTATTTTTGATTCAATACGGATAGAATGTTGATTTATAAGGAATTTTGAGAATGAATTGTATTTATCATTCAATATATATGAGGAACACGTTAGACTTGAAAGTGACGGACGGTGCTCGATTATAGATAGCACTTCGATGCATTGATAGGTCTCATAAGACAAAACATGTGACGATAAGATTCATGATAACTTGACCGATGCCTTGATGAAAAGATCATGAATGTCTGGATTTATAAATTTCCGTTATTGAGAATTCAATTTTCATTATCCATGTGATTGTTATGTTGATATTAGCCATGAATGTACTTTGAACTCAATTGGATTGAAATGACACGTTTTGATTATCCACTTTGTCATATTGATTATGCCTTATTTACTCATGATAGCTTTTGTTGTACGAAACCTTTACCGGGCATTTGAACCCATCCTTTATTTTGCTTTTTTTTACCATATAATGAAGGAATCTTTGAATGATCTTCAAGGATGCAATAAAGTTTTTCATGCAATGTTTTATTTTTCCAATATAATAAGGAAATCATGTATGTATCTGGTTAATCAAGACTGCTAAACTGATCGATCCTTCATGATGTGATCTCTTGTATCTTGTGCTGATGTAATAAGTAACCACCGACTCTAGGTTACTGGAGTCGGGGATGCTAGGGGATTTTTTTGGAGTGCTCTTTTGCACAGTTTGAAAATCATTGAATCTTGTGTTTTTTTATATCATTTAATAATTATTATTCTGTTCCCTAATTGTTTTACTTTGCTGAATGCCAGGGGTATTGATTACTCAGTTGCGAATAATGAGGTTCCTGCCAGAGCCCAAGACCTACCTTTGTTGTTAAAACTGGTGGATTCTATTTTTCACTTGGTTTCGTTCAATTTTGTTTCTTCTGCAATCTGCCTCATCCTGTCTCAATATATTTTGTATGTTTTTTTAATAATGAATGGAAATAATTTTGCTTGTGTGCTTGGCATGGTTTTAATGATCAGAATACTCTCACGTCCGGAGGGTCAATTTCAGGGTGCATCCAATGACAGGTCACCAAGTGTCGACCTAAAAACAAGGGAAGCATTTCTGAGCGTTGGATAGTGATGATCCGACATGTGTTGGATGATCCGCCTGCACTTGACCCTCCTGCACTGGAGATGATGTGTGGTGTGGTTTTAGTGAATACCATCACATAGCAGCAATGGTTTTTATTCAGTTGCCGAGCAGCTCTTTTCTTGTTGTGCACCAGTTCAATTATGTGAAAGTGCAACGGTCAATTATGACCTTTAATTCTTACAATGACCATTATAATACTGATGTTGCAGCATAGTGATTATTACATGCTCTGATTGCATTGATATCCTGACGATTGATGTTAAGCACATCAACTTTATGTTTAAAGGTCAAGGCTGGCTGTGACATGCAATGTATTTTAAGCCTTAACATTCTCTTTGACATTGAGTTTGATCTTATCTGGAGAGCATGCAGGCAGTTTAGATCTACTGTGGATATAATAAAATATAACTTATATGATCATTTTGATAACTATAGCAACGGTGACATGTATTTTCCAACCTATTTTTATGTAGATTATTAGGCATTTCAAATTTTTGTGATATGCAACTGTGTATTAGTGTTTTCTTTGTTTTAATATTTGTGCAGGTATGCCGGAAAAATAACGATTCTTCTTTGCTGGCATCTGTTATGGTTCTAATGATCTCAGTAAAGGTACATGGTGCCTTTTTTTGACATATTTCTGACGTGGCTGTTGTGCTTTGATTTATGTTTTTTTTACAAGTTATTTCAACACCAGTTACATTATTTTAGTCTTTTAGTGCAATTTATTTTGTTGGTGGATTAGGATCCTGGACACTTGGTATAGTCCACTTAGAGACTTAGAGGGGAGGAGTGAATCTGTGAGCCTTTTACTCAATCCAAAAGACCCAAAAACAGCCACCCGATAACAACTTTAATTTTACCCTGAAAATCTTTTGTTATGAGTCCATTCGCTGATCTGTTTTTAGCAAATGAATCACATCCAAAGCATGCATGCACAACCAAACTCAAACGAAAACACCAAATGTACATGGTTTTCCCAAGAAGAGCTACATCCATTGTTATACTTAGCTCACTGATGACGGATGCTGATCCACTATGATGTTTGGATACAATGTGTGAACTCACTCTACATGGATGAAATGTTCTCTCAAGAAGGTTTCAATTCATTGTTGATGGCCTTTTACAATGAAAAATTGCTCATAGCATATCATAAATATAGAGCATGAATGGGAAGTGTATCACCAAAACGTACATCCTCATGGCCCAATAACACTAGATTGATAACTAGACTGAACATAAGTTTCTTCAAAATTTTAAGATAGATATGCAATTTTCACTCTTCTAATTTTTCTAGGGTCGAGTTGAAGATGATTGACACCTGAATATTTCTATGCAATACGGTTTCTCGACAGTTTGTGATAGAGAATAGAGGATTGCTTGTGTATATTAGAATAATGCGCTGAAATTACAGTGGTGTGGAAGAAGACCGATAGAAGAAGAGAAGTTACGCGGGAGACACTGCTGCTCCTCGCCCAAAGCGCAGTCCGAATACAAGCCAAAATCCAAGCCAGAGGCCGAAAGTCTCAGAATATCCACCCCACTCACGCTTGTGCTTCCCTTTATAACAAATCTCCACCCTTCCCATGTGGGCCTAGAATTGCCCCCCTCCCAACAAACTAATATTTTCCCAACAATGACACTACTACCACTAACAATACCCTCCTTTCTAACAGATTGTTATTCCCCTTACAATGACACTATCACCCTCATAGTTTTTATCATTGCCACCGTCCTGAAAAACCACCTTGTCCTCAAGGTGGTATATCTCACAGACATGCCAAGCGTTCTCCCATATGTGACGTACTTCGGCATGGGACAACAACCCTCCTTGCAACTTCTAGAAAAAATTGCAGCGGACTAGATCAACTCCTTGAATTTCCGAAGTGTGGCCTTATCTTTTGCCGCCATCCAAGCTTCCACCGTCAACGCCAGTCCCAACAACGTTGCTTTGTCGCACCGCTTCGCCTGTGTAGCAGCATACGACGCGTAATGCCCTTCAAGTAGCGCCGACGTCAAGCAGGCGGAGTCGCAAAGTGCGTTCCCCATGATCGTTGTGGACTGTGCGTTTGTAATTGAGTATTAACACTTTTACATCTCTTTGTTTTGATAAATTACCCTAACATCACATTTAATTAAATTCAATATTACTTTAAAAATAATATTTCTCATTAAAATCTTTTAATATTTTGTTTTGATCATTGGTTGTTTTTTATTTTATATTATTTTTCTTATTTTTTTTGTTAAATGTTTTAAAAAATATGCCATCCGCACAAGCCCCTTAGGTCGGCCCTTCAACCACACTTAGAGGGACCCAGAGGTTAACCCCCGTGGGAGATCCAACCCTCGAGGCTCGCGTAGAGGCTGGGTTGTGCATAGTGCACTCATATCGCGTGTGAGCCTATGTATAAGGCCCAAAGTGCGTGCTCGTTGAGGCATGGGTTGGGCATAGGTCGCCCGTTGGGCCCGTAGGCCTGTGCGCGCGCTTGTGTATGTTGGTTTCGAGCGCAACGTAAGCGTTGTGGTAGAGGGCAATATATTAAAATTTCTTTTAATAATCGTTGCTCGAAATCAAGACCTGGGATCTTGCACGTCAAATTTATAATTAATTTATTTAATATCTGAAGAAATAAATTCCTGGGTTTAGGAACCTTCTTCGTTGATGATTGTTGATCATCTGAAAAGGCCCTTTCGGATTGCCTTTGTTGCGTTTGTGAGGACCCAAGGGTAGAATCTCTTTAGTGGTGATACACACGTGCTCCAATGACCTCCGAGCAACGCCATTCATTCTCCGGGTGATAGCGCGGCGAATCGAATGTCTTGCGTTCGTTCTTGATCGCTCGTTCTTTGGTCTTGAATAAATTTTTTCTTGGGTCTCTCGTTCTTGAGAGTGAGTGATGAGGAGTCGAGAGAGAATTCGTTGTGCGCTACAGTTTTCTATTCTCAAATTTGGAATTGGTTTCGAATGAATTACACAATAGACATAGCCTTCTATTTATAGAGTTGAGATTTCAGTTACAAAATTTAATTGCATAACATCCATTAAATATAATTAGTACCATTAATGAAATCCCATGCCATATAATAATAATAATATTATTATTATTTTTATTTTGTGGTGCGCCAACTTAAGCAAAATGAATAAATAATATTTACGGGCTCGTAAATAATTATTTTATTACCGGACACGGGTCTTAGTCCGTTCGAACTCTCGCATTTATTGAACACCCGAATAAATATTTTATTTTTTTAAATAAATATTTTATTCACAAACTAGTAAATAAATATTTATTATATATTCAATAAAATAAATAAATTTTATTCACAATCCGGTGAATAAATATTTATTTAATTTACGCGATCAATATAATTTGAATAAAATTATTCCTCAATCTTGAATATAATATTTATTCCATTAATTAAATTTAAATAGAATTTAATCAAGACCAACCGGAACACTCAGTGTGTGACCCTCTAGGATTCTTTTTCATTGGCATTAGGTTGACCAACATAAAGTCCAAGATTACTTATCTAACAACGGGTCAAGGCGCCCAAGAGAAAGAACTAAAAGTCGCAACGACGACAACCACATACGAACACTCACTGTATAATGTAATCACTTTATCACAATATCTCATCAAGTAGGTCGCATGACGGTGTCAACCTATATGCCCGATATATCATTCTTTGACTATTTGAAATAAACTCATCGTTACACCATGAACATAGAATTTAGGGCGACAGTTCTATTTCAATCAAAGGGCCGAGATATCAACTTCCATAAAGATGGAAGAGACAAATCTTTCCTTGACTTATCCATCAATAACATGTCATTCTTGACGCACCCAACGTACCCTACTTCCCGTCAACATATGGTGTGACGGTTTTCGTCACCAATTCTAAGTGCGATAGTCGTGACATGCATTAATGATAATCTTAAAGTCTAAGGACCATTACACACGCTCGCAGATAGGAATATTCGATAACAAAACATGCGGAATTCCTACTGACAGGTTTGTTCTCATAATCTCTCGTCTTGGAGATTATCAAGTGCGAACTTCATAAGAAGAATTCTTATCTGCTTACGAGTACTTGCACCTGACGGTCTATATACTATGTGTCCCATCATAGTATGTTATCCAACTGTAGAATTATATTAAGAATATTGTCTGAACACTTTAGGGTTCTCATCATAGCGGGAAACTACTATGACCTTATCAATGCGACAAGTACTCTAGGACATTATTACATTAAAGTCATATAGAACAATGAACAATATGTAATAAGATATTTAATTTAATATTTAATACATCAAATATTCATGTAATCAAAGTACAAACAGTTGGTTTTAGGACACAACTCTAACGGTGTAAACTAGTGTTGATCCCCGGTAGCCAACTCAGACCGAGGATCAACGCATCCTGCTATATATACCACTCGGTCGACATGTCTTCGATTCGATGTGGGACATGTTGGAGTTGGTGCCATAAAACCAACTTTTGTGTACTTTATGATAATCTGTATCCATAGTTTTGAATATTAATAAACTTCTTATCACATCATGATTGTTCTTTTGCGTAACATAGTATGTGATAATGTTTCAAGAGTTGTTGTCGCACTAAAAGGTCATAGTAGCCCCCGCTATGATTAGACTCCAAAATTGCTACGACATTATTCTTAAATATATGTTTTATAACCGAATGATATCATTTGAGGGACACAAATGATACAGACTATTAGGGGTGAAGACTCATATGACTTTGAGGCATACGCTTTTGGTAATATCTAGCATGGGATATTATGAGAATGAGATCCGTCGGTAGGAAATCCACATTTATATGTCATTGTATGTTTCTATCTGCGAACATGTGTATTGGTTCTTTAGACTTTAAGATTATTATTAATGAGTATTATGAGTTGCGTACTTTGATGTATTGACGAAAACCGTGACGACAGATGTTCGCGGCGAGGTAGGATACATTGGATGCATCACGAGTAATATTGCATTAATAAATAATGCGAGAAAAGATTTATCCCTTATGTTTTTAACGGAAGTTGGTATCTCAGGTCCTTTGATGAAAATGATATACCCTAAATAAATCCATGACCATGGTGTTCTATAGGCAAGTTCAATTTCCAGAAAGTCAAATAAAGAGACATCGCGCACATAAGTTGATGGCACCGGCATGCAACCTGTTTGATTAGGGATATCGCGATAAAGAGATTATATTACACAGTAAGTGTCCGTATGAGGTATTATGTCGTTGTGCTATTAACTTCTTTCTCTATGGGTGCTTTGACATGTTGGTAGACGCTAACCTTGGACTTTAGACTATTTCGCCTAATGCCACTGAGAAATAGGCTTGGAGGGTCACACACTAAGTGTATTCAGAATATCAGTTAAATAATAATAATATTATTTATTATTTAACAAGTTGAATAAATATTATTCTCATACGTGATTTAATAATTATTCATGTTTGCTTGATCATGTATATTCCGTCACCAGTTATTCGAGATTGTTGGACCCCATTTAAGGTTAAATGGGTATTTCTGAGTCCCACATCGGACTTACCCACCTTGTAATTAGATTTACTTCTCTATAAAAGAGTATCCCCACCTCACATTGAAGGAAGGGGAATTCACCCTCTACATGGTATCAGAGGGATCTTCCCGACCCTCCCTCCCAGCGGTTTCCCGGTTCTGACTGGCCCCGTCTCTCTCCCCCCTCTGGCTCTGCCCTTCTCTCCCAGCAGCCCTCCCTCCCGGCCCTCCCTCCCTCCTGGCGGCCCTCCCTCCCGACCCTCCCTCTCTCCCGGCGGCCCTCCCTCCCGGCGGCCCTCCATCCTCCCGGCAGCCCTCCTGCCTGACGCGGCTCCCGGCTCCCCGCATCGCCCCCCGTGGCTCCCCGCGTCGCCCTCCTGCCAGGCGCGCGAGCTCCACGCCGGCGCCTCGCCCCGACGCATTGCCCTCGCCGGCCTCGCCCCGACGCCTCGCCCCGACGCCTCGCCCCGACGCCTCGCCCCGACGCCTCGCCCCGGCGCATCCCGCCCTCGGCGCCCCGCCCAGACGCCTCGCCCCGGCGCCCCGCCCAGGCGCCTCGCCCTCGGCCTCGCCCTTGGCCTCGCCCCGACGCCTCGACCTCAGCCTCGCCCCGACGTCCTCGGCTTCGCCCCGGCACCCTCGCCCTCGCCCCGGCGCCCTCGCCCCGGCGCCCTCGCCCTCTCCCAACGGCTCCCCTCCCGGCGCCCTCTCCCGGCGTTGCTCCCGGCCCTGGCTTCCGGTGCCTGGCGCGCCCAGGTCCAGCCCTGCTCTCGGCCCCGCGGCGCTCCTGCCCAGAACCCGCGCCCTATCTCCCGCGCCGCCCCTGCCCAGCCGCACCATCTTGAGCGCGACCCCCTGTTGCTGCTCCCTCCGGCAGCATCTCCGGGCCGCCTCCCTTCCACCGCCCGACTCCCGGCGAACGGGTCCAGCACCCGCCCTCCATGGACGCATCATCCGTTCTACCGTCCCTGATCACGGCCTCCTTCCGGCTTGTCGATGACCGGCTGGATGCCACTAATTTCTCCGTCTGGCGGAAGACAGTCTTGATGTCCCTCCGCGGCATGGGACTTCATTTTCATCTTGAGAAACCCCCACTTGAAATCACTGACCCTAAGTTCGACTCTTGGCAGCTGGCGGACAACAAAATCTTCGCCTTACTGGTCAACTCCATGGACCGCTCCGTGAAAGATGTCACCAGGACTGCCAACACCGTCAAAGAGCTATGGGACTCCTTGATTGTCATGTTCTCCGAGACCAATAACTTGGCTCGGGTCTCTGACGTTCTACAGCGTCTCTCCCATATCCGCCAGCAGGATCGGACCTTCCCAACCTACTTCATGGAATGGAAGGGTCTCCGTGACGAACTACAGGAACTCTGGCCGATTCCTCAAACTCCGGCCGAAGCGCAGACTCAGCGGGACCAGCTTTGCCTATTCAATCTCCTGAATGACCTCGCACCGGACTACGCCACGACGGCCACTGAGATGCTTGCCAGCCCGTCTACACTGGATATCTCGCAGGTCTATCATCGCCTGCAGAAGGCTCATTGGGCCCTTGCACCACCCGTCCCCCTCCCTGATCACACTGCGCTCCTCGGACGTGGCGGTAGTCGTCCTACCGGCCCTCGCGGGCGCGGCCGTGGGGACGGCCGACCTCGCCCCCTCTGCCAGCACTGCGGCAAGCTCGACCATTTGGTCGACCGTTGCTGGGTCCTGCATGGTCGTCCCGAGTCGCACACCCGCCAGGGCCAGACTGCGCTCCGTGATGCGTCCTCACCTGCTGCTGCTCTTCCCCCGTCTTTGGATCTCTCCCTGGCTGAGATCCAGCTGATTCACGATTACCGGACCACCTCCATCCCGGGCTCTTCATCAGCTTCTCTTGCCCATTCCGGTGGTCACACTGCCCTTGTCAGTCATCGTTCCCCTGCATGGATGCTTGACTCGGGTGCGTCCGACCACCTCACCGGGGATGCAGCTATGCTCTCCCTATCGTGGATCCTCAGCCATCACTGTTGCTGATGGGTCCACTCTCCCCATAGCCGGCTTTGGCTCCTGTTCCCTCACCTCCTCCCTTCACCTCTCCTCGGTGGCTCATGTACCCCAGAGTCCTTTTAACCTGCTTTCCATCAGCAAACTGACCAAGGATCTCAATTGCACTGCTATCTTTTCCTCGTCTTTTGTTTTGTTTCAGGAGCGGACGACGAACCGGGAACTTGGTAGAGGACAGCTTCGGGATGGGGTGTACATGTTCGCTGACCCGCCTTCCATCGCCTGCGCGTCTATCCCTACTCATGCCGTAGACCTCCATTCTCGGTTGGGCCACCCCTCTGCCTCCGCACTTCATCAACTCTGCCCCGATATTAGTCCCCGTTTATCTTTTCCTTGTGAGTCGTGTCGTTTTGCGAAACATCATCGCACATCATATCCTCCTCGAGTTGACACACGGGCCACCAAACCCTTTGATTTGGTTCATTCTGATGTATGGGGTCCCTGTGCCACCTCGAGTCAATCTGGGTATAAATATTACATTTTCTTCATTGATGATTATTCCCGGATGACATGGCTTTATCTTCTTCGAGATCGGACGGAGGTTCTCTCCACCTTTCAGACCTTTTTCCATGAGATCCAAACACAGTTTTCTATCCCTGTCAAATGTCTCCGATCTGACAATGGGCGGAAATACTTATCCACTCACTTTCAGCAGTTTCTGCGGACCCACGGCATCATCCACCAGACCTCCTGTCCTGATACCCCTCAGCAAAATGGGGTGGCCGAGCGGAAACATCGGCATATTTTGGAAACCGCTCGTGCCCTCCTCTTCCACCGCCAGGTACCTCTTCTCTTCTGGGGGGATGCCATCCTCACTGCTACTTACCTTCTGAATCGTCTTCCCTCCTCCATTCTTCAGGGGGAGACTCCCTTTCATACCCTGTTCCCCTCTAGTCCTCCTCACTCCCTTCCACTCCGCGTCTTCGGATGTCTCTGTTATGTCCGGGACACTTGCCCTAATCTCTCCAAACTTTCTCCCAAATCCCTTCGCTGTATTTTTCTTGGATATTCTCGCACTCGGCGCGGGTACCGATGCTTCTCTTCAGACCTCCGCCGGTATATCACCTCTGCCGACGTATCGTTTGTCGAGACCTCTCCTTTCACTCTCCCCTCTCCTTCTCCCGACACTACCATCGATGACTGTCTTCCGCTCTTCGTTCACCCGCCTCTGGAGTCTTCCCCGCCCGGTCATCTCTTTGGCCAGACCTACTCCCGTCGTCCTTCCGCTGTACCTCCCATCCCGGCCGAGGACCACCTTGTTCCTGCTTCGTCCGATGCTCCTGTCACAACTCTCGAGGACGTGCCGATTGCGCTCCGGAAAGGTACTCGCTCGTGTCAGACTACTCCTCTCTTTGTATCTTCATACAGGGGTCTGTCAGCGCTGGAGACCGTGTCGATTCCTCAGACAGTTGGTGAGGCAAAATCTCACCCCGGGTGGCTAGCCGCCATGAGGGATGAATTGCAGGCTCTGGATGACAACCATAAATGGGATCTTGTTCCACTTCCGGCGGGCAAACAAGCGGTCGACTGTAAATGGATTTTCACGATCCGTCTCAATCCCGATGGCTCTCTTTGTCGCCTCAAAGCCCGACTTGTCGCAAAGGGGTTTGCTCAGACATATGGCATCGACTACTTTGAGACCTTCTCTCCAGTCGCAAAGATGGCCTCTGTCCGCCTTTTCCTTTCGCTGGCTGCTCATCATCACTGGCCGCTTCATCAATTGGATGTTAAAAATGCTTTTCTCCATGGCTTTCTTGATGAAGAAGTCTACCTCCAGCAGCCTCCTGGTTTCTCTGCCTCTGGTGCCGACTGCCATGTCTGCCGTCTCCGTCGCTCCCTCTACGGCCTCAAACAGTCTCCTCGGGCTTGGTTTGACCGCTTCAGCACGGTCGTCACAGCCTTTGGCCTCTCTCGCAGTATGAAAGATCACACAGTCTTCTTCCGTACGACGGCGCACGACTGTATCTTGCTTGTGGTTTATGTTGATGACATCATCATCACAGGGAGCGACTCCAGAGGCATCGCCAGTCTCAAGGCGCATCTTCACCAGCACTTTCACACCAAGGATCTTGGTCCCCTCACTTACTTCCTTGGCATCGAGGTCTCCCGGACTGCGGACACTATTTCTCTCTGCCAGCGCAAGTATGCTCTTGATATCTTGCAGGATGCCGGGTTGAGCACAGCCACCGCCGTTGACACTCCACTTGAGCCTGGGGAACGCTCCCTTCATTCCGACTCGGAACCATTTCCTCATCCCGAGAGCTATCGACGCCTGGTCGGTAAACTCAACTACCTCACCATGACGCGTCCCGACATTGCCTGTGCCGTTGGCAAAGTCAGCCAATTCATGGAGCATCCCACCAGATCTCAGTGGGATGCTGTCCTTCGCATTGCCAAATACATCAAGAAAGACCCTGCCCGTGGCCCTCAGTACTCACATCATGCTCACATGGATGTTGAGGCCTTCTGTGATGCGGACTATGCCGGTTGCCTTGCTACCCGCAAGTCTACTTCGGGTTTCGCCGTGTTCTTCGCCGACAATCTCATCTCTTAGCGCAGCAAGAAGCAGACTGTCGTCTCCCGGTCGAGTGCCGAGGCCGAGTATCGAGCCATGGCCACCGTCACTACTGAGATCCTCTGGCTTCGTCATCTCCTCCATGAGCTCGGTTTCCCCGCATCGACTCCTGCTCATATCTGGTGTGACAATCAGGCCGCCACGAAGATTGCCTCGAATCCCGTCTTCCATGAACGGACGAAGCATATCGAGGTGGACTGTCACTTTCTCCGCCACCATCTGGAGCAGCACCATATCGGCTTCGGCCATATCCCGACGGCCGATCAGCTTGCCGATCTCTTCACCAAAGGTCTTCTAGGAGCTCGCCTTGAGTCTCTCACTACCAGACTGGGTATTCACAGCCTCCCTGGCCCAGCTTGAGGGGGAGTCTGAGATGGTCATGTGTCTTTGTTGTCTTTGTTTCTTTGTGGGACTCTATCCAATCTGGGCATGTCCAGCTTGAGGGGGAGTGTTGGACCCCATTTAAGGTTAAATGGGTATTTCTGAGTCCCACATCGGACTTACCCACCTTGTAATTAGATTTACTTCTCTATAAAAGAGTATCCCCACCTCACATTGAGGGAAGGGGAATTCACCCTCTACAGAGATAATATAATATGAACAGAATATTTAATGAATATTTATTTTCTATTTAGTGAATATAATATTTATTTTTTTATTGATAAATAATGCAATGATATTTATTTAATAAACAAATAATCATTATTCAAGGCTTGATAAATATTGTGGAGGAATGCCAGGCTGAGTTTAATGGTACGGTAATAAATAATAAATATTGAATATTATTTGATTAAATAATATTTAATTTAATTCGCAAGTTAAGCGCATATCGAGAAATAATAATATTTTTATTATTATTTGACATGGGGTTTCGCATGGATTAAATAAATAATAAAGGGCACTTCTGCAATTATTTATTTAGCGATATATAAACCTAATTATATTATTTTCTTTAATGAGCCAATTCATTTGTTTGGTTGTGCACAACGGATTTGGAGAATCCTCTCAAGCCTCAGAGAGCCTTTAAGAACGTTCCCATGAACGGAGAGCGATCTTCCTTCACCTCCCACTCTCAAGTCAAGAGTGATCAAGGAGAACGTTTTGGAAGTGGTTCTCAAGACGATCAAAGGCGGACAACACAAGCGATAAGATTTGCTCTTGATTTCTACAACGCAACAATGGTACAACACTGATTTGTTGTCAGATCCATCAACGAAGAAAAAATTCCAACAAGATAATTCTTTAATTAATTAAATTGATTATAAATAATGTGTGATGATCCCCCCTCTGGTTCCGATGTTCTATCCCTTGTCTATATTCTTTGAACCAATTCCGTAGATCATGACATTTATTGTTGTGAAAATCTCAGATTGATCATTGATCATGGCAAAAAGCAAAGTTGGGCACGACCCGTTGCACGCTTCCACTGTGCTCGGAACCTACAATTGGTATCAGAGCGGTCACATAATTATTTATAATTATTTAAAAATTGTTGATTGATTTACTCATTTGTGATTTAGTTTTAAATTCAAGTTTAATTGTTCATTTAATCCGAATTGCGATATCTGCTTCTTCTTCCTTCATTTCTCGTAGATTTAATCAATACGATTAATTTTATGAATGAAATAAAATCGAAGAACTCATCCGGAGGTGCTAAGAATTCTGGTCGGATAGCACATGGGTACACGCCGTGTAATCGGAGATAAACGCTGTGTATTTGTGTTTAATGCATCAGGAATTAATTTGGAAATTAATTCAAATCGTGTGCATTGATAACACGCGGTGTATTTATTTCTTACACCGCGTGTTGACCGGGTTAGGGTGGCGCATAGTCAACCAGAGTACATGCCGTGTAGCCTACGTACACAGAGTGTAGTTCCTTTGAGTCACAGACGAGCCGTGTATTACAATACATGACCTACCCGACTGGTGATTGTGTAACAAGTAGTCAATTATACACGCCGTGTGCTCCGATTTTTCAAGGCACGGTTTACACACCGAGTCCCTAGGCATGTGCCTCAGATACACGGTGAGAGATGTACACGCCGTGTAGCTTGGTTGTACACACCGTGTACTTATACCAAATTACGCAGATTTAAAATTTATTTATTATACTATGTAAACCTTATCGATATGTGCTTGCATGTGGTCATGAAGGTGATACACGCCATATGATATGTTTTAATATATATATATATGTATGTATATAAATGTTTAATTAATATCTTCGCAATGTTCAGATCTGCATATCATGTATGAATCGTATTACAGTTGTTACTCTACGTGCATTAAAACATGACACATTATCGAAAAATCATGCAATTCCTGTAATCATTAAGTTGATAGTACATGTCATGAAAGTACGTGATAAGTCGTGTGTGTCATATGTTACAAGAGTAAATTGTATACGAGTATAATAAATGTTGGGTAGATTTCGGATGGGTATTTACCGTGTTGTTTCTAAGGTACATTTATGTACATAGTTAATTTTAAATAAATTTGTTAAAGTAAAAGAGTGAAGACCCAATCTCCAAGGTTCCTCTCTAAAGGAGGCGTTGAGGTTATTTTATAATGAATAATAAAGCCCACACCAGATCACAAGTTCGATGTGGGATGCAGACTCCAACACTCTCCCTCAAGCTAGGTGTACCTAGCCTGAACACATGAAGAAAAACAAACCACAACAAAGAAAATCAAAACAATCAACATGCGCCGCAAACACTCCCCCTCAAGCTGGACATACTCAGCTTGATGATAAAACAAGACGAAACAAAAAAGAAAACATTCGCGATGACAACTCCCCCTCAAGATCGCAACTCCCCGTTGAGATGAAAAATGGTAAAAGATGTGCCAGATTACATCAGCGACGCGACAAGTGGTTGAGGCACAACAGAGGAACCGTGCAGACAGAGCCGGTCGTCGGAGCATCGGGAAATCCGCACAGGTGGGGCCTGACGTCGTAGCGTTAGGGAAGCCACACGGGCGGGGCCGAACGACGAGGCGTCGGGAAAGCCGTAGGGATCTCGCCATCACTCAGCTGAAGGACGGACGAGTGTAGGTTGAAGGTGCAGAAGGAGGGTAAGCAGGGAGGGCCGAGAGTCACGGAGGAGCCGTGCAGGAAGCAGCAGGGAGGAGGGCCACCGCACAAGTAAAGGGGTGCATCTGGAGGTGGCGCACAGGGAGGCGAGCCGACGACGGGAGGCAGGGCCATGCGCAGAGGGCCTCACATGGTGTTAGGGAGGGTGGTGGCCTAAAACAAGCCCTACTGGCGTCGGGACAGTCCACCGCACAGGGAGTCAGCACGTAGGGAGGCACGGAGGCACGGGGGCTGAGGCGTTGAGGAAAGCTGTCGCGCGCAGACGGAGGGATCCGTTGGGATGGAGCAAGTGCGAGCATGGAGGGGATCCGGTCGGATTTGGGAGGGTGGCGCTGAGGAAAACTGCCGCGCGCAGGGAAGGGCCTGCCGAGGCTGGATCAATTGCGCGGGAAAAGCGGGAGGCACCGACGGAGGGGCGCACCGGCGAGGAATGACCGACTATGAGTAAAATTATATGTAATGGATGAAGCTCCCAAGCTAATGGATCAGTCTACCACTTGGAGCCTCTGCCTCCGAGCGTGTTCCCAGTAGCTAACTACTACAAATTCCAGCCCTTCCATGGGGAGCGAAAATGCAAGACACCCATGGGGTGTTCATCCGGAGGCCTGATCCCCAAAATTGAACTTGAGTAACTAAGGCCCTTGCCAAAGATCTTTTTGGTAACTCTAGAGCACTTGCCACTCCTTCCAGCATGAATGCCTTTTCCACAGCGGTTACAGGAGAAATGTGTTCCTGTGTTGATAGGAACAAAGGCCAGCTGGTGGGGTGAGAAAGGCTGGCAGGCTGCTGTCAGGGGAGTTGGTTGGGTAGGGGGTTATTAATAATGGGCAGAGGCAATTATGTAAAACGGGTTGATTAGGTGTATAGTTGGTGGGTGGGAGAATAATAAATAGGGTCTGCTGGCTTTTTAGGAAGGGGTACTGGTTTTGGGAACTTGCTTCTGGAAGCAGCAAGGGGTTAGGCCTCGCCCGATGGAGCCACGAGATTCGCCTCTTCTATTTCTTCTACTATTACTTCATCTTCTTCTCTGTTTCTCTGTAATTATCCTCCTTTTAATAGAATTTCCTCTGTTTTCCCTCTATCTCCAAATTGATTCCTATCAATTTGGTGCTTTCATTGAGAGGTTTACAGAGAGAGAAACAAGATAGAGATTCTTGAGAGGTTTTTGATGTGATGGTTTGAAGCGACAACAGTGGAAGTTCTTTCTTTTTCTTCTTAAAACTATCGAGATTTTTGCTGCCATCGGACTCTAGAGATGGAGACGCATCAGCTTGCTTCTACAGTGGAAATAGTCGATACGCAGCAGGGAAAAAAAAAACTCAATCGCAGTTGTGGAAAAACGACTCGCACCAGGCAGACACAACAGACGCGGCGGTTGAGGCGGACACTACGACTACAGAGAAGAACAGAACTCACAGCAGTGGGGAATTAAAAACTGTTAGCAGCAAGAGGCGCTGCAGTTTCCTTCGCGCGACAGTGGGAGTCGACACGCGACGTAACAGAAGAGTGACGTCGCGTAGCGGTGAAAAAAAAATGACAACTTTGAGGTAGGCGCAGCAGTTCTACTCTCAAAAAAGTGAAAACCGGTTCACAACAGGAAATTCGAAGTTGCAACAACAGTTCTTGGACCGTGGCTTCAAAAGATTGCTTGAGGAACATTGGAGATTGTTCTCGATGACGATGCTAGAAGCTGTGGTGAAAGAAATGAGTGCTGGTCTCGAATAGATGATGCAGAGGAATGCACAGATGGCACAGGAATTAGTAGAGGTTAGGAGGTCGAAGAGAGTCATTGAATGTGCTGAAGCATTTCTCAGACCAATTACGTCTCTCAGCAAGCAGAACAGGAGTCAAAGCAGGAAATGTCCTAACAGGAGTACGAAGTGAGGCCAGAGCATGCAGTGAAGTCCACAACTCGTGTGGAGGCAGTTCGGTGCACCAAATCTAAGTGACCAAAACTGGAATTCCTGGTCGACTGCTACCTCCTTGATTATTGAGACGCGTGCATGACATTTCCAATCTAAAATAGCAGCATGGGACACTACAGACTACGTGAGAGCGGGTGAAGCGCCCTGAGGCTGTTGCTAGAAGTATAGAAGCAGAAACAGTTGCGTCAAGTCTGGCGTTGAGTTTGCTGGAAGTAGGGAGCTGCGAGCAGAAGAAAGTGGCTGCTATAGATGCTGGGGGTTGTAAAGAACCTCTGCACTGGAAGGAGATTGATCGAGGGAGAACTGCTTATATGTGGGCAGCACCGCCAAATCCATCACCATGGTTTGACCTCCAGATAATCACCTTGAGTACAAGGTGAATTTTCAAGCGGGCGGTAATGATAGGAACAAATGCTAGCTGGTGGGGTGGGAAAGGCTGGTAGGCTGCTGTGAAGGGGAGTTGGTTGGGTAGGGGGTCATTAATAATGGGCAGGGGCAATTATGTAAAATGGGTTGATTAGCTGGATAGTTGGTGGGTGGGAGAATAATAAATAGGACCCGCTGGCTTGTTAGGAGGGGGGACCGGTTTTGGGAATTGGCTTCCAGTGGAAGCAGGTAGGGGGTTAGGCGGGATTCTCTTCTTCTATTTCTTCTACTATTACTTCTCCGTTTTTCTGTAATTCTGCTCCTTTTAATAGAATTTTCTCTGTTTTCTCTTTCCTATCATGTGTTACCTTGTTTTGCTTTCCTAGACCAGTCGTGCTGAAGAGTCCAACCGTGAGTTTATCATTTTGGGAGCGTGATAACTTCTTGGTGTGGTTAGCCATCCATGAAAACGAATCAACCCCTTTTACCCAAGCCACTTTAGAAGGAAAAGTGGAAGCTCTTATCTGGGGTTCATCCGCATTTAAAAATTTCCACAGTTGAAGAGATGGCCCACGAGCTGATCTAGTGAAATTGATCTGCTCCCAGTCGCTGCGGTTGTTGCCTTGAGCAAAATAGGATAACAGTACGAATTTAGGACGGTTCTGTTGTGGTTTTTTGTGATGCAACATTTCCACATAAACACCCCAAGCTACCTCCCAGATTTTCCTCCCCATTTTATGGTCCCGCTTGTCCTCCCCCGTCATGAATGCCCGACTTGGTGGGAAGGCTATATTCTCCCTTTGCTCCAAGTCTTTTGTTCGAGTGTTCCCGTCTTGTGAAACATGTCCAACGAACACCGAAAATTCAACTCATCGAACAACAAGCATAGAATCTAAAGTGCCACTAGTCGCAGTCGCCGTCCCAGTTATATCTCTTTCCTGCACAAGGGTCTCCTCCGAAGGTTGCACGTCATCCTGTGGCTGTATCTTTTTCATTTGTCGCCCCAATCCGAATATGGATTTCTAGGACTCCGTTTGATCCCTCAACACTCGCGTGAAGGAATCCACCGTCGACACTCGTCTAGACGGTGCCACTACATCGCGCCCCTGCACCTCCATCGTGCCAGATGTTGGAGAGTGCCTTCAGGCAGCGTGATCGACAGAGAGGGCAGAGTTGCCTCTTCATTGTCTTTGGGTTGCACTAACTGCCTTGGAGAAAGTCGTCGTTCCGAGAACCTCGCCCCCTGCCTCTTTGTCTTCAATTTGAGACAGAGACGTGACTGCTTTCACCATGTTCCCTGTTAACTGTGCGTTATCCTGTAGTTGACAGAGTAGGTAACTCACCCTACTCGTTGCAAATATTATTTGCCACCAAAACAGAGTTTCACCCTAATGCTTCCGCTTCGCCTTTCGCCTCTGAATGCGCCTCAGTCCTCATCGCCCGCAGAAGTTGCTCCTCTCGGTGCAACATTTTCTCCTCGCGTTGCAGTGTCTTCCATTTGGTGTGCCAAATTGGTAATATTCACTATCTCGGACGCCATTGACTCCTGTGTCGCCTTATCACCCAAACCCGAGTCACGTGAGCCAGATTCTCCCGTCTCCGATGGCCGCTCAACCCCTTGTTGCGACCACAAAGGATCCCCGCCGAACACTCAAAATTCATCTCCCCTAGCGATCAAAATATAATCACACGCGATGCTTATTGCATTCCTCTCCAACATTTCCTCGTCGCCGTCTCCTTTTGAATGCGCACCAGACGATCGCTCGTTTTCCTGTAGCGACATCTTCTCTTAGCGGCACAACATACCGTCAAGGAATTTGCGGAATTCCGTATGGAATTCATCTTGGGCTTGTATCTCCTACCCCATAACCAACGATCCCTCTCTCGTTGGCTCTGTCGTATCCATGTGAGTGTTGCGTTGATACTTCGGAGTCGCTGGTCCACTTCATCGAGAAGCGTCGCCTTCTTCATTGCTCTCCTGCTGCAAAAACTTTCGGCTAAGCTCCCCTTCTTCAATGGAGTAAACAGGCAGTCCTCTCCCTCCCCTCTATAGTTTCCAGCAGGTTGGACCAAATGTTAAGACCCCCACCATCCCAAAGAAAAAACGGACAGCAGTGTAGAAGTATAGTGTGTGTAGAAGTATAGTATAGAAGCAGAATTACAATATGAAGAAGATGAAGAAGAATGACGAAAGTGAGTTCTCGAGAGGCAATGCAACTCCCTCGCCCAAGCCAGGAGGCCGATGCTAACAACTCAAGAAGTATCCCCCTCGCCCTCTCTCTAACCCCCTGCCCCATAACCTCCCCATTTGACGACCCCCATGTGGGCTCAATTAGACTACCTCCCAAATATCTCCCTTTAGACCATTTTACCCCTATGAGAACATTCCTTCAGGCTGTCCAAGCTGTGGTGTCAGACCCCCTTCTTCCCCCTAGAATACACATCCCAGGCCGTGCTGTGGTGGTAAGGTATCTATCAGTGCTTGCTTTAATCCGTACAACGCCTTCTTCAATTGGTGCATCTTGTTCTCGTCTTCATCTATAAGAAACCCATCCGGTTTTTCGATGTACACTTCCTCTTCAAGTACTCCATTGAGGAATGTTGATTTGACATCTACCTGGTACACCTTAAAACCTCTCTGCACTACCATAGCCAAAAACAGCCGTATAGCTTCCAACCGAGCCACAGGTTCAAATGGTTCATCAACATCAATGTCTTCAATTTTGGGAATACCTTTTGCACACTAGTCGTGCTTTGTTCTGAGTCACTTTGTCATCTTCATTAAGTTTATTTCGGAACACCCACTTGGTCCCGATGATGTTCTTGTCCGGCAGCCTAGAACAATTTTCCATGTTTGGTTCTTTTCTATTTGGTCAAGTTTTTCATGCATATCCTCAATCCAATTCTCACCCCTGACAGCTTCTTCAAAACTTTTGGGCTCTACATGAAATAGTAGAGAGGTGTGTTGCTGAACCTTCATCCTTCGTTTTTGAATCAGAGCTGTTTGGTCACCAACTATATTTATATCACTGATTTCAGCCCTGCCACTTCTCTTCTTTGCCGTGGCTGATCCTACTGTATTTTCCTCCTTATCAGTGTCTTTTTCTGAGTCTTCTACAACTCTCGAGACTCCCATTGAGTTGCTCACTTCAACATCACTTTCTTCCTCAATCACTTCGCTGTTTTGCTGCAAAATTTGCTTGTTTTTCCACAACAGTTGTGTTTTGGTTTTTAACTATTTTCCCAAGCCTTTTGTTGTAGCATTTGTATGCCTTTCTTTTGGATGAATATCCAAGGAAAATATGCCTTCATCACTACGAGCTTCGAACTTTCGATTCTTCTCTTTGTTGAGAATAAAACACTTATTTTGGAAAACTTGAAAGTATTTGAGTGTCTGCCTCTTCTTGTACCACTACTTGTAAGGGATCTTCTCTTCATTCAAACATAACAACGCTTTGTTGGAGATGTTTGCTGATGTAAGCACCACTTCTAATAAGTCTCCGGTAGATTTTTTTTGATGAGCATTGTTCGAGCCATATTGTGGATAACTCAATTCTCCCTCGTAACGTCTTCGTTTTGTTGAGGAGCCCTCACTGTTGCAATATGATGTCATATCCCGTGCTTCTCGAGATATTTTTCCACCTGATCATTAGTGAATTCCGTATCATTATCTATTCGAAACTTTTGAATTTTCAATTCAAGCATATTCTCTGTTAACCTCTGATAGCGAGTGATGCAATTGAACACCTCGGTTTTGTGAGCAATGACCATCAACCAAGCCATTCTGCTATAATCATCAATAAATAAACCCTAACACCTTTTCCATCCATGGTTTTAGTTATCATAGGTCCACACACTTTGACATGCACTAACTAGAGCACCCTTGTTGATTTCTTCTCCTTTGGCTGGTATGACTTCCGAACAATCTTTCCCTTTTGACAAGTATGATAGAGACCGACTATCCCACCTGGAATGAATAGGGTTGTAGGGTAATTGTTGTAGGGGGGAAGTAGTTACAAGAAAGAGAATATATAGAGAATATGCTGTAGGCCTAGGGTGGTTAGAAGGAATATGTTGGGGGCTCACGGTTGTTAGGTGTTGGAGTCTGCATCCCACATTGGACTTGAGGTCCGGTGTGGTCTTAATTATTCATTATAAAAGAACCCCAAGGGCTCCTTTAGAGAGAACACCTTGGGGATTCGGGTTACCTCTTTTATTCCTCTACATGGTATCAAAGGGAACCTAATACCAACCCCCTTCCCTCCCATCAATTTTTTTTAATCCCGTTTAGGGTTTCTCATAATTTCTCCTTTGGGGGGTGGCGGCTCTGCCAAAGGCCATCGAGCCCTAAAACAGGCGCCGCCCCTAGCCGGCCTCTGCGGATTCCCGGTTCACCCCGGCCCTGCCTCTCTCTATCTCCGACGAATCTCACCCCCTACCAGCGCCTGCTTCCCAACGCCCCTCCCCGCAACGTGCGTCGACCCTTCCTCCCGTCGCGACCCCGATCGCTTCTCCCTCCCGGTGGTCTCTTCCTGCTGCACGTCGGATCTCCAGCGCCTCCTCCGCTGTGCCGCTTCCCTGCGCGACGACCATGCCCTCCCCGCGCGCAACTTCCGGCGCCCTCGTCCAGGCGCGCTCGACCTGCGCTCCAACTTCTCTCTTGGCAGCTCCCAGCCCGGCTCCTTCCTCCGGCGCTGCTCCCTCCGGCGTCGTCCCCGACGGATTTCCTCCTGACGCGCGACGGTCCTCCCGCGGCGTTCCTCCGCTCTCGACCTAGGCGTGGCCCTCCCGGTGACTGCTTCCTTCCCCGACGTTCGAGCGGCTTCCCCTCTGCTCCTCTGTCACCGACGTCAAGCTCCCCGACGTCCTTCGCTGCGAGTCGGCCTCCCGTGCAATGACCTTCTTGCACCGCTCCCGCGCGACAGCCCTTCTGTGCCGATCCCGGCTAGCGGATCCTCTTTCGCTTGCGGCCCTCCAGCGGTGTCCCTCCCCGCGGCGCTCTCTCAGTCGACGGTTCTCCCATGCAGCCTGCCCCTCCCCGCGTGACTCACGGTGCCCCTCCCATGCAGCCTGCCCTGCCTCCTCCGCTCTGCGCGGCCCCTGCTCCAGACGGCCGCGCCTCCTCCGCTCTGCGCGGCCTCCCAGCATCCCCTCCCGCCGTCCTGCTCCCTCGTCGGCCTCCTCCTGCCAGGCAGCCCCGCCTCTCGTTGCCGACATCTCCCGACGACTCCCGACAGGCAGCCGCCTCCTTGTCCGTAGGCATGCCCTCGCACCTCCTCCACCGTGGCGCAACATTTTGACCGCCAGAAATCCGGGCCCTTTGGCGCCGCCAGATCCCGCAACGATTCTGCGGAATCCCCGCCTTTCGTCGCTGGCCCCGCAAGTGCGGTTTTCCTGGTGCTAGTGTGGATTTCCTGGCGTCTCATCGACTGGCCCCACTAGTGCGACATTCCTGGTGCTCCGTCAGCCGGCCCAGTCTGTGTGGTTCCTATGCTGCGTCTGCGACATCCTCATCCATCCATCATCTTGAGGGGGAGCTGTGTTCTTGAGGGGGAGCTCCTATCATCGCTTGTTTCTTTTTAATTTCGTCTTGTTTTGTAGTCAAGCTGGGTATGTCCAGCTTGATGGGGAGTGTTTGCAGCCCGTTGCTTGCTTTGTTTTTTATTTATGTGTCCAAGCTAGGTTCACCTAGCTTGAGGGGGAGTGTTGGAGTCTGCATCCCACATCGGACTCGAGGTCCGGTGTGGTCTTAATTATTTGTTATAAAATAACCCCAAGGGCTCCTTTAGAGAGAACACCTTGGGGGTTCGGTTTCTCCTATTTTATCATTCTACATTAGGGAAAGCCTTTGTAAGAAGGGCAAGGTTGGCACGAGAGGAGGGGGAGAGAAGATTGTGGGAATCGGCTTCGACTTAGAAATTCGCCCACCAATGGCTTGGGTGAGGGAGCACCATTGCCTCTCGATTCTTCTTCTCCTGTCTTCCATTCCTTCTCCTCCCATCTGTAATTCTGGTTCGACTCATTCTATATACAAAAGTCCTCTGCGCTGCTGGTACGGGAACCTAGCATTTGGTCCGACCTGCCTGCGCGCACCATCCGGTCCCGCATCTCCAGTGCACAATCTAGGAACCCATTGTGATCTTCATCAGAGTTGATTGTTCCGGTTTTGCCTTGAGGTAATGCGGCTAAAAGAAATGCGTCAGTTTCTCTTGACGATCGGACGTGTCCCCAACCGTTGTCGACTTCATAGGAGACGGCTGCTGCCGAAGTAATGTCACCCCGCCGCCGACTCGCATCACTGCGGGACTTCGCCTCCAGCAAACGTCATCAGCACCACGCTACCATGGGAGTTCTTTGCTCAGACGACTCGCCCACGACCAGGTCCATTCTCTACAGACACCTTCTGCGTTGTTTCCTCTCGTTCATTGGCGGCGCACCCAGCCAACATCGCACTCAGAGGCCGCGCACCGTCGATGTGCGTAGGACACTCGAGCAAGGACGTTCCTCTTCCGTAATCAAGTCCGTTCACGTTACATTCTCCTCTGTCCTTTGCCGCGCACTGCCACGACTACACTCATCGGAGGGGCATCCTGCATTCCTGTGACTTTTGCTGTGCTCGGCCAGCAGTGGCACGCACACCCCTGGTTTTTCTCCAGTCCGCCTAGTGGAAACGCACACTCCTTGCTCGCACTAGTCAGACAACGAGCACTCTTCTGCTTCGCGTTTCCACAAACATCGCCCCGTCGACGCACCTCGTTGGTATGCACTGTTGATTTTTCCCATCCATGGCACGAAGCTCCCCGAATTTTATTTCAGGGGAGTAAAACTAATTTGAAAAAAAAAACTGGCGAACATATCAGACAAGATGTGCGCTCTGGTGACAGAAACAAGCTACGACGCTCGTCTCGATAGAGTGGAGGAGCGCATGGACCACGTGTACAAGATGATGGTAGAATTGAAAGCTTCTGTAAGTACGATTGCCTCGACGATGGAAGCCCTCAAGCAACGCCAACAACATTGGGAACAACACTAGCAAGAGGAAGCCGACTTTTGGAAGGTATTTCTCCGATGGGCGGGTCACCAAGAGGAGCCGTAGTAGCACGATGAGCATCCGCTCGCATCGGCCTGGGTTCCTCTTCCGTCCGAGTCGCCTGCAACACAACCAATGACATATGGTGCGATGAAAGAGCAGGGGCGCAGTGAGGGGGATCAGGCAACAATGCCCGATCAAGCTGGAGGGGTGCGAGACACAGTTATACCTAACGGCCGCGTCGCACTGCCAGAGTTTAGTGGCAGTGAAACACACAACTATTTTGAGTAGGATGGGGGTACTCGGAGGCGGACCTTGCAACACAACTGGCAGAAGCACACACGATCGGCCCACAACGCAAAAATGACCATTTGGGAGATTGCTTGGAGAATAGGTGAAGGCAGGGTGCATCACCATCAGTTTTTCTAGAACCATAAAGTAGAAAGGGCCATTTGGCAAATTGCTTGGAGATTGATTATGTGATGCCAGAGGCTCGACTCAGGTAGCTCACTATGGCGACGCGCGCTCCGACGTACAAACACACAAAATTGGGGGTTGCATCAAATCTTCATCATGTCTCTCACCTTAAGGACAAGGTGAATTTTAAGGGGGCGACAGTGATAGAGACCAGCTATCCCACCTGGAATGAATAAGGGTTGTAGGGTAATTGATGAGGGGGGAAGTAGTTAGAAAAAAGAGAATATATGGAGAATATGCTATGGACCAACTGGGGTGGTTAGAAGGAATATGCTGGGGGCCTACGGTTGTTAGGGAAAGCCTTTATAAGAAGGGCAGGGTTGGCGCGAGAGGAAGGGGGAGAGAAGATTGTGGGAATCAGTTTTGGCTTGGAAATTTGGCCACCAGTTTTTGGGCGAGGGGGCACCAGTGCGTCTCGATTTTTCTTCTCCTGTCTTCCATTCCTTATTCTCCCATTTGTAATTCTGGTTCGACTCATTCTGTATACAAAAGTCCTATGTTCAGGTGTTATTGCTGGTATGAGAACCTATTAGAGTATCACACGTATGAGTGCGATCACGTGAGAGTTAGGGATGCCTCGAGCTCCTTCACTTTTTATGAAGTCTTCCAAGGACTTTTGGCTCAAATGGCCAAACTGTTTATGTCACAATCGATTTTCTCCTTTGGACATCAATCACCTATCTTCTTCTCCACTAATGAGATTCCCATTGGCGCATCTTCCTTGCAGAATTGTAGTGTCTTTTTTCCCTTAAATGATGCAAGTCTCCTTGTTGAACTTCACTGCATGCCTCGAGTCACAGAATTGGCTTGCACTTGGTAAGTTGTGACTAAGGCCTTCAACCAATAACACGTTAACACGTATGTGCGCCTTAAGCCTTTTCCTCCTATTTTTGCTTTTTTTGAGCCAATAACCTTAACCCTTCATTGCAAAATCGTACGACACCATCTTTGTCCTACCTTATGTCAGTGATAAGATCTTTATTTCCTGTCATATGAGAAGTACAGCCGCTGTATAGAATCCACGTTCCAGCTCTATCTGTCGTTCTCAGGGCAATTTCAGCGGCATTTGCTTTCTCAGCTCTTCCTTTGTTGGCCCAAGCTGCTTCGCTTTTTTTGGTGGTGAATGAACTCGTTTCACCTCCAGCTCCACTGATTCCTCCAGCTCCACTGATTCCTTTGCTGTTTCCAATTGCCGCTTTCTCCTTATTTAGGTCTCTGTTGACACATTTCTTTGTTCCTTTGGTGAGCAATCAATGACTTTATGTCCACAACCTTCACATAAAAAGCAATAGCC
Source organism: Viscum album (assembly GCA_963277665.1). Taxonomy (NCBI): domain Eukaryota; kingdom Viridiplantae; phylum Streptophyta; class Magnoliopsida; order Santalales; family Viscaceae; genus Viscum; species Viscum album. The sequence goes on from OY728130.1 coordinate 513,158,645, forward strand.
GTTAAAAACATACCAAGCATAGTAAATTTTGCTTGCCTGTTTTTATTGATCCCAATCCTTGAAATATTTTTTCGCAATGGAGCATTTATATTGTGTATGCCCCCTATTTCCACAACAATAACACCAGATTCGTGGTGTATTATTATGTGACTTTACTGCACTAGCAGTAGTTGCTAGAGTCTTTTGTGAGTTATGTAGTTTAAGTTTTTTTTGAGGTGGGAGTGCTTGGGGTTTTGTATCAACCACCACTGATTTCTTATTGCGATCAAGCCCCACAACTGATTTGCCTTTGTCTCTGAAGCACTTCACTTGTGAATAGGTAACAACTTTTTCGGTACTCTCGTTGGACATCCTTATCTACTTTAATAGCTTGTCCAATCTTTGTGAATGATGTGTGCATGGCGGTTATGCACAGGGTCTCGGCTAGTTTAATAGCTTGTCCACTCGAACTCCCTAGAGCTACCTTCTAACAATCGATTTTCGCAAAGGAAATAAACCTTGCGAAGTTTTCTTTTAACCTTGTGAAGTTTTCCTTGAACCTTGTGAAGTTCCCATCAACCTTATGAAGTTTGAGAATCAACCTCATGAAGTTCTCGTCAACCTTACGGAGTTGATAATCAACCTTCCGAAGTTCCCATCAACCTTACGAAGTCAGGAAGTCAACCTTGTTCCCATCGATCTTACAAAGTCAGGGAATCAACCTTATGAAGTTTAGGAATTAACCTTACAAAGTTCCCATCAACCTTACTAAATCGGGGAATCAACCTTACGAAGTTCCCCTTTGCCATGAAATGAACCATACGTTCACACAGTGACTTACATGCCTTTGCTGCAAAACAAGCCTTACGATCACAAGGTGACATCCATGCCTTTGTCGCAAAATGAACCTTACTATTACAAGTTGACTTCCATGCCTTTGCCGCAAAACAAACCTTACAATCCCAAGCCAACTTTACGAAATCCAGGATGTACCTTGTGATACGGACTTAGCCAAAATCCAGAAACCTGTAAAACATGAAATTCTACTAGAGCACTCCAGGATCAACCCAATCACACCTCCAACCTTCATATCAAAAGCTCTCCATGACTTAATATGGTGTTCTGGAAAATCCTTCATCACTTTTGTTACCTAACTCAAAATACCATTGCTGTCAAAGGCGCATTGAGGCGCGCTCCTTGGTGAGAAGCATGCTTGGAGCGCCTCGCCACTGTCGAGGCGAGGTGATGTCGTTGAGGCGCGGGCCTCTCACACACCATTCCTTTAGGCGATTAGGCACATGGCGCAAAATTGGTGCGCTCTCCCCAAAAAAAGCCTGGCTCTTTGTCAAAGTGCCGACAGAAGGGGGATCGAGGCCCGTTCATCAAAATAAGCATTAAATACCTCATTTATTGAAATAATAATATAAATATGTTGTACGACTTAAAAAAAATTCAATTAGCCCCTCCATTAGGAGGGGCTAGCCGCACTCTTCATTCCAAGTTGCCGGAGCAGACGCACGGTCCCTGGGCAGCAATAACAACATCTCCCCTTCTCCCTTTCCTTGCAACAGTGATGTTGAAGTTTTCATTAATGATGAAGCTTCTATTGATGATGATTTTGGTGTTTAGGTTCTCAAGGATTGGTTGTTGGCTTGTTATTTGGTTAAAAACTATTAGTATGTACTTTAATTTTTATTATTTTGATTGAATTTAATTTTTTTAATTTAAAAATTGTTGAAAATTGTGTATATTTAATTATGTAATGGGATGCGCTTTAGTTTTGAGAGGCGCGCACCTCGCGCCGCATCCGCAAACGGTCTTTGCACCTTATTGCACCACACCCCTTTGACAACTATTCAAAAAACATACTAAGAGGATTTTTGCTAACAATCCCATATAACCTACTCATATGTTCTCAATTCTCCGAGTATAAACTGCTGGGTCGATGAATACATCACATGTTATTTATTTAAGTAGATGAGCACATTACATGTACACTTCCTCAATCCATCTCAATCAAGGGCCTAGATGTCATACTCGTTATATGAGAGGACAAATACCATTTTGATTAAGTTTTAACTAACGACACGATCAACAACATACCCAACCACCCCCTGATTAGCTAAGACTTAGGCCTGTGTAAGAAAAGTCTCTGAATATGAAGGTTCTCATCCTAAACATCTTGCCAACTTCAGGTACGGGTATTCAATATGAAACATGCACCCCTAGCATGTGTAGTTTATTGTACTCATTTTCTCATCTATAAATTAAGCACCTTACTTCGCTGTGAGGTACGAGTTCCATTCTAACATGGTATCAAAGGGCTAGGTTAGCCCGCCGCTCTTACTTTCGTGTTTGCCCCCTGCTCGCTCTCCTCCTGTGGGAAAAGCCCCACTGTGAAGGGACGTCGCCTCCTCCCTCCACGCGGACGACGTCTCACCACCCCTGTGCCCCAACCCCAGCGAAGCTCCTTGCGCCCATTCCTGACGACTCCTCGTGCTCGACCTTCCCCCCTGTGCGCGACGACCCCCCTCATATGCGACGACCTCTTGTGCGCCAACCCCCCCTGTGCGCTGACAACCTCCTGTGTGCCAACCCTCCAGTGCGCCAGCCCCCCAGTGCGCCAACCCTCCCATGCAACGTTTCTGCTCACCACTCCTCCCTGTGGCCAGACCTCCAATCCGACGACTCTCCCACACAACTACCTCTTGTGCGTCGCCTCTCCCAGTGCGAATACCTGACGCCCCAAAATGAACAGCAGCACCCCGGCGCCATCCATGTGGATATTTCTTTTATAACCTAATTGATACTTAGATGTTCTAGCTGTGCAATTTCAGCACGTGTTCTATACCAACTGTGCAACTTCAGCACCTTGTCACCGTACATTTTCAGCATAATCTATGGCACCATCAAACGCCATAGTAGCCCATGACGACACTCGAACGGCGTGTCTATCCCAATGGTCTACCTCATGGGTTCTCGACTCTGGTGTCTTAGAGCACATCACTGGAGATGCATGTATTCTCCAAGCCTACAAATCGACCTCTAATGGCGGTAATATTACTGTGACTGATGGTTAGACAGTACAACTTGCTGGTTATGGGAGTTGTTCAGTTACGCCTGGCTTGACACTATCCGCTGTTGCCTTTTTTCCCACTTGTTCCTTTAATTTACTATCAATTAGTAAACTTACATCTAATTTACAGCGTCAGACCATCTTTTCACCTGTTTCGGTTATATTTCAGGAGCAATCGACGACTCGGGTGCTTGGTAGTGGACGTCTTCAGGGTGGTGTGTATGTGCTTTTGACTCAGCCCCAATTCTCGCCTGTCCCGCCACTTTTGTTCATGCCCTGCAACTTCATTATTGCTTTGGTCATCCACCTGCCCCCATTTTTTAGAAACTTTTTCCCGGGTTGGGTCTTCTTCTTCCATTTAACTGTGAGTCCTGTCATTATGCAAACCATCATTAGATCACCTTTTTTCCTTGGGCAACCCCACTTGCATTCACTTCTTTTCATTTGGTTCATTCTGATATATGAGGACCTAGTTCTAGTCAATCTAAACTGGGCTATTGATATTTTGTTACATTCATCGATGATTTTTCACGAATGACTTGGGTCTATTATCAAGAAATCACAACCCAATTTTCTACTAAAATTCATTGTTTGCGTTTTGACAATGGTCGTGAATATTTATCTGGATCTTTCTGGTATTTTCTTGACGATCATGGCATAATCCATCAAATTTCTTGTCCCGATACACCTCAACAAAACGGTGTTGCAGAACGAAAGAACCGTCATCTGTTAGAACTTGCTCGTGCACTTCTATTTCAGAAGAAAGTTCTGATCGTTTTCTGGGGCGATGCCATTCTCACAGCCACCCATCTTATCAATAGACTTCCATTGTTTGTTCTTCAGGGGGGGACACAATTACACTCTTTATTACCAACAATATCATCTCATTCTCTGCCTCTCCGCATTTTTGGCTGTGTGTGCTATGTTCTGGATATTCGCCCCTCAGTTACCAAATTTGATGCGCGCGCTCTCAAATGCATCTTTCTTGGCTATTCCCGCACCCAACGCGGCTATCGACGCTTCTCTCCAGATTTGCGTCGTCATGTTGTCTCAGATGTTTCCTTTGTCGAATCATCAGCTATTTTTTCTCTCGAGTTCCCACCACTATCCACTTCCCTTATTTTGAAGTTATTTTACCATATTCTCTCGATACACCACCACCCCTATGTATTCCCAGTGATGTTGGATCCCGATTTGGCTAGGTATATACTCGTCGATCAAGCACACCCGCCACCCCGACACCTGATGTTGCTACCACACCTGACGACTCACCTGCTCCTGATCCTCCATCACTGAGTTGCCTATTGTACTTCGCAAAGGTTTACGCTCCTGTCAGTCTTATCCAGGATTATCTGCGACTACCTAATGAGTTGTAGATACACTTGTTGTTCACTCCACGCTGTGAACTGTTGCTGATGCCATATCTCATCTTGTCTGGTTACATGCTATGCTGGATGAACTTCAGGCTTTGGACAACCACACTTGGGATCTTGTCCCTCTTCCTCTCACTGACCTCTCCATCGGTTGGATGTTAAAAATGATTTTCTTTAATGGAGAAGTTTATATGGAGCAATCTGTCACAACCCGTCCCCCGGGACCCGTGTCGTGACTACCCCAAGCCCGCCTTCCATAGGCTAGGGGCTGACAACTGGCACCGAAAGACGTATTCCCTAAAAACGGGAAGACATTGCCTTTATAACCTGTAAACTCACACAAACCAAGCACACAACAAGATTCGATAACAAGAAAACTGTATAGTAAAAAGAGTGTGTACAGTAAGAAAAAAAGGGGCCAGAATACAAGCCCAACTGGAAAGTACAAGGAAAACTGGGAGGTACAAATAAAACTGAAAATAGCTCCTGTGAACACCCGCCAAGGACCCTACCTGAAGGGTAGGTACAACTCTCGAACGATCGTCTCTGCGGTACGTCTCGTCTAATGTCCACCTCCGAGCTACCTCTAGTCCTGATACTCTCGCTCTCAGTCAGTGTTGTCCGTCGTTTGCACCAAACACAACAAGGTGCGGGCGTAGCCCATGCAGGAGTGAGTATAACGATACTCAGTAGGGACTCCGAGACCCTCGAAGGTCTCACAAAACCCACAAAGGATAAATCACAAAGCATGAAAATATCTGACAACCCTACTTAGGTATATGCCCATACATATACCTAAGTTTTCAAGTATACCCATCTCATTCATGAGAAAACACGGTGCCCAACTCTTAGCCAAAGTACAACTGTTCCACGTAGGAAAAAATATCACGAAGGTAACACCACAAGGGTAAGTACCACAAAGGTAACACCACACAGAAGAATATCACGAAGGTATCACCACGAAGGTAAGTACCACAAATGTACGCCACACAGAAGAATACCACAAAGGTATTACCACGAAGGTAAGTACCCCAAAGGTACGCCACGCAGAAGAATGCCACAAAGGTATTACCACGAAGGTAAAGTCTCAGCTCACACCAGGTATAACTTAGGTACGATAGCAAAGATGATTAAATGTAACTACTGAATCATTTTACTCTGTTAAGAGGCAGACCCACGTAGGATCCTAAATCATCAGACCCACGTAAGATCCTAGATCATCAGACCCACGCAGGATTCTAATACAGCAGACCCATGTAAGATCCTAGAGTAGTCCCACGTGGATTCCTAGAGTGGATCCAGGTGTGACTCTCGAACACAGACCCACGTAGGATTCCAAAGCACAAACCCACATAGGATCCCTTTTTCATGTTACAGCCAGCTACAGGGTTCCCGCACTAAGCTCGCTTGATTCCGGGTGGGTCCGCTCGTCATGCCACAGGTCGATACTCCAACTGCCACGAAGTCCCACGAAGAAGTATCTAAAAGGACCGCTACGTAAAAGGAGTCTCAACTCAAAAGACGGTGCGTCAATCGGACGCCCGGTCTGTAAGTTATTGACCTTTTAGTCTCGAGGGCCCGGTTGGATTCGTGTTTGATGCAACCCGGCCGTACCCCAACTTTATCCAAAACTCAAGTGGGGTACACCAAAAGGACCGTCTCAATCCAAGGTTTCTGGCGCCGCAGACGGTTCGTCAAACGGACGCCCGTAGCTCAAGTTATGGCCGAAAGAGCGAAAAGGGGTGAAGTTGGTCCGTTCCGACCCGGTTCGGGTCGACCCGACCCGTTGGGTCCGGCCCAGACCGCCGGCGCGGCCCGGCCCGCACTGGGCGGACGACCACCCCTCCTCCGCGTCGCGGTCGAGCGCCGCGCTACCATCGGCTGCCGGCAGCGAGCCGACCACCCTCCTTTGCCGCCGCGGCCTCGTGCCACGGCTCCTGCACGCCGGCGGCGCGGATGCGCGCCGCCGCCTCCCCTTCGTGCGGCCGGCCGTGCGCCGGTAGCCGCGACCGACGGGCCGCGACCTTCCACCGGCGGCGCGGTTGCGCCTCTGCCGTCTTCGCGGCCGGTCGGTGTGCCGGCCGCCGTTGCCGAGTTTTACCGGCGCCAGTCGCCGGTACCAGTCACCGTCCTCCATTGCGAAGAACACATCAAAAACCACAAAGGTTGCGGAGTGGTCGGGCCATGTTCTTTTGGCCCGCACCCTCCGCGTTAGATCGGTAGCAAGCGGCTAATGGGGGGGAGATTCAACGTGAAAGAAATTAACAGAGATCAATCAAATCACACTCCTACCTCGATTGCTCGTTGGAGGTGTCGCGAGAAGAAGTCGGTGAAGGCGATGAGAGTGCCAACGATCCTCGCTTCCGCAACACGCTTCCGAAGTCGGACTCGTGCGTCGTCCTCGTTCTTGATTCCGAAGTATGATCTTCGTTGGAGGGCGTTCTTCGTTGGAGAAAGAGTTTCTCCAAAGTTCTCCCCAAGCCTCCCTTTCGCCAACGATTTCCTCAAGGAAATGAGGAGCCAACAAATTAAAAACAGGTTTATCAATTTAATTTACGTTGGCACAATTAAAGTTTGCACAATTAAATGACACAATTAATTGTATTGTGTTGGCACAATTATTTGTATTGCGTTGACACAATTAAATGAGAGGGTTCCAAGGGACTTTCCCACATTAAAGAGGGGTTCGGGTGGTCCCCACCACCAAGAATTTAAATTGGGGGGTTTTCTTGCTCGGGTGGTCCCCACCTCCATAATTTAAAAAGAGAGGTTATAAAAATAAATAAAAAGTTCTTTATTTTATTTTTATTTCCGCGAAAAACACGAAAACTAACTTTCACCCTCGACCTACTGCGGTCGAGGTGAAGGTCTTTTTAAGAGAATAATGGCGCTGCGAGTTCAACGGTGTCCTCAGATTTCAATTCCGAGCACCGTTTCAAAAGTTACAAAAACCCGCTCACACGCTTACTGAACGTACTAAAAAAAAGTTCATAAATTCATTCCGGGCACTCTGGGCCTTGGAATTACGCGCCGTCAATTTTTGCGGACTTGTAATATTCCCATATAATTAAAAAAAAAATTACATGGAAAATCCGGGTCATTACATTCTCCTCACCTCAGGGCTTTGCGTCCCCGAAAGTCACAACACAAAATAAGGAAACAAGTGGGGGTACCGAGCACGTATCTGAGCCTCCCGCTTCCATGTGCTCTCCTGAAGGTTCCCGTGTTGCCAACATACACGCACTAAAGGTATTGATCGCCCACGAAGGACCCGCTCCTGTTGATCCTCAATCTCTACTGGAACCTCCATAAACCTCGCCCCATCGTTGATGTCCAGCTCGCCCAGTCAATGATGTGAGTAGGATCATGTACGTATGTACTCAGTTGGGATACGTGGAAGACGTCGTGCACCCGGTGCAACTGAGTGAGAAGTGCTAGGCGGTAAGCCACATCACCAACTCTGCTAAGGACCTGAAAGGGTCCGATGAACCTCAGAGATAACTTCCCGCCCCAGCCAAATCTCCGCAAATCTCGTCGGGGTGAGACCCGTAGAAAGACGTGGTCACCATCCTCGAACTTCAGAAGCCTCCGTCTCCTGTCGGCATAAGACTTCTGCCTGCTCTGTGCAGTCTTCATCCGCTCCTGGATCATCTGCAAGGTCGGCCTTACAGAGCCTCGAAAGGTGCCATCCTAATCGTGGAGTGATAGCTGTTGTTGTATGCAAACTCCATCAAGGGCAAGTGATCCTTCCAGCTGCGACCGGAATCTAGGACGCAAGCACGCAACATGTCCTGAAGGGTCTGAATGGTTCGTTCAGTCTGACCATCCGTCTGAGGATGGAAGGCGGTGCTCAAACGAAACTGCGTCCCGAAAGCCTCATGTATCCCCTTCCAAAGCCGGGAGTGAAACGTGCATTACGATCGAAGACAATCGTCGAGAGTACTCCATGTAGCTGCACAATCTCCTGCACGTAGAGGGGTCCCAAGCTCTCTACTGAACCCTGCTCTCTGATCGGTAGGAAGTGGGCCGACTTGGTGAGTCGGTTGACAATCACCCAGATAGAATCATGACCTTTGGATGTACGTGGAAGTCCTGTCACGAAGTCCATGGATTTCCCGTCCTACTTCCACTCTGGGACCTCTAAAGGCTGAACTAAGCCTGCTGGTACCTGATGCTCCGCCTTCACCTGCTGACAAGTGAGGCACCGAGAGACAAACTCTGCTACTGCTTTCTTCATTCCCGGCCACCAGTGCTGTCGTCGGAGGTCCTGGTACATCTTCGCCACTCCTGGATGTACCGCTAGAGGGGACGTATGGAACTCCCTTAACACTTCCTCCCGAAACGACACGGGTATCATGGTACGTCTTCTGAAAAGGATGACGTGCTCCCCACCTTCAGAAAATCCATCAGGTGCTTGTCCGGTGGATATTTGAGCACGTCGCGCCTCGCAGTCAGTGTCCCCATGCTGTGCCTCCCTGACTCGCTGAAGGAGTGGGAGAGTGACTGTAAGAGACCGAAGAAAAGCTGCTCCATCTCGATCCGCAAAGGATATCTGTAAAGCGGTCAACTGCTCTGTCGCCTCACCTAACAGCTGTATACCAGATCTCCTGCTGAGTGCATCTGCTACAACGTTTCGCTTCTCAGGAGTATAAACTATCTCGAAATCATAGTCCTGGAGGAACTCAAGCCAACGTCGCTGTCTCAGGTTCAGGTCCTTCTGCGAGAAGATATGCCTGACTCTTGTGATTCGAGTAGACTGTAAAACGTTCGCCCATCAAGTAATGTCGCCACATCTTCAAGGCGAAGACCACTGCTGCTAACTGCAGGTGATAGGTAGCGTAGTTCTGCTCATGCTGTCTCAGCTGTCGAGAACCATACGCGATCACTAGTCAGTCTCTGCCTGAGCTCCTGAAAACTCCGCTGACATCTCTCTGACCACACGAAGGGTTGCCCCTTCTTCGTCAACGCTGATAATGGTGCTGCAACTCTGGAGAAATCTGGCACAAACCTCCGGTAGTATTCGACCAAACCCAGGAAACTCCGTACCTCCGTCACACTCCTGGGTGGCTCCCAAGCAAGTACAGCCTCAATCTTCGCTGGATCCACCGCAACTCCAGCCTCCGAGATGACATGTCCCAGAAAGTGAACCTCTCGGATCCAGAACTGGCACTTTGAGCGCTTACCATAAAACTGGTGCTCTCGGAGTGTCCAGAACTATCTGCAAATGATAGACATGGTCCTCCTCGGTAGCCGAGTAGATCCGAATGTCGTCGATGAAGACTACTACAAAGCGATCAAGGTACGACTGAAAGATCCTGTTCATGAATCCGATGAACACTGCTGGAGCGTTGGTCTCGCCGAATGGCATGACCAAAAACTCATAATGGCCGTACCGACATCTGAAATCCGTTTTCTGCACATCCTCATCTCGCACTCTGAGTTGGTGATAGCCTGACCCGAGGTCTATCTTCGAGAACCACTGTGCTCCTTTCAGCTGGTCAAAGAGGTCGTCAATCCTCGGGAGTGAGTACTTATTCTTCACGGTCACTTGGTTCAGGCGCCGATAGTCAACACAAAGTCTCAAGCTCCCATCCGACTTCTTGGCGAACAAAATCGGGACTGCCTAAGGAGAAACACTGGGCCGGATGAACCCCTTCCCCTGTAAGTCCTCCAGCTGTACCCGAAGCTCATGAAGCTTCGCTGGAGCCATCCGATTCGCTGGTGTAGTTATCGGTGCCATCCCGGGGTACAAGTCAATGTAAAAGTCCACCTCTCTGCGAGGAGGTAGACCTGAAACATCATCAGGGAAGACATCCGCGTACTGGTCCACCACTACAGGATAGCTCGGACTCTCCACATCAACCGCTTCGAGGGTAAGGCTAGCCAACTGATGAGTGATCGGCTGCACTCTCCTCCGGGTAAGTCCATCCTGGGCTGAAAAGGCTCTCTTTTTGCCGGTGAAGGTAAACCTAGTCCCATCCGTGCGGACACACTGCACTTTTCGCCTAATGCAGTCAATCTAGGCATGGACTGTAGTTAACCAATCCATACCCAAGATGACGTCGCAAGCTCACACTGCCGACACCAGTGTGTAATCGTCGAATCCTCTCCCGTAGGAGTCTCTAGCATAAGGATCGAGTCAATGGCTCCACCGGAATCTCTGAGCTCCGAACGAGGGCAGTGACAACAAAAGAATGACTGACACCTATGTCTATAAGTACTGCAACTAAGGTGGAGTAGACACAGATCGTACCTTGTATCATCTCCGGAGCGCCGTGGTTGTAGGCCTCAACTGCCAGGAGCTGAGCTCGCCCCTGTCCACCTGCTCCCTGTGGTTGGGGTGGACCACCTGGTGGTGGTGGCGGTAACACCTCGAATCGTCGCCCACCGCCAGCTGCACGACCAGCTCCTGTGCAACGTTCGCCTGCTCCCTGCGGACCTCCTCGGTCGAACCTCTGTCTCTGCCTGGGCGGTCCTTTGACCGTCTGCTGATCAATCGTACGGCGGGTCAAGGCAGTCTCGAGCCATGCGACCCTGCTCGCCGCATGCGTAACACTGCCTGCTCCTCGCATGACTGGCTCTGTCTTCGGTGCCCCGCACAACTGACCCTGAATCCTGCGGTCGTCCACCTGTAGTTCTGGTCCTCTTGGACCTTTGTGACATCCGTCTGCTGCCAGCTGCAGAAGACTCCGCTACGTGACGCCCGGTGGTGGGTCTCGCTGCTGGTGACTGCTCAGCAAGAAAACTCTCCACTAAGAAGGCTCACTCTATCACCCCCGCCTGCATCAGGGTGCTGAGAGAAATCATTGAAGCCCTGATCTCCTGCCTGAGTCTCTACTCGAAGGTCCGAGTCCTGGAAGAATGGGTCCCGCACCATATAAGTGGAGGAGCGCGAGAGATCGGTGAACCTCGCTGAGTATTGAGCCCCCGTCATGCTGCCCTGCTGCAGATTAAGATCCTGTATGCACACTGCGCAAAGGGTCGCTGGGACAAACTCTGCCCGAAACAAGCTCTCAAAGTCTGCCCAGAGAAGTGTCACCTCGTCGTGAACCTGGAGCATCAAGCTCCACCATCTGCCTGCTGCTGCCTGTGGAAGACTGGCGGCAAGGATCACCATGAGATCGGCTGGTGTCCCTACTAGTCAGAATACCCTCACCACGACCTCCAACCAATCCTCACCCGCATGTGGCTCCGTCTCACCCCTGAACCTGGATGGCCTCTGGTGCTGGAACTCGTGCAACCCGCTCAAGCGGCGTGCACCCTCTGCTGCTGGGGCTGGTGGCATCGGTGGCCCAACAGGTAATGGTACCGCTGGTGCCTCTATTGATAAAGGGCTCTGCATCGAGGCCTCGTCGCTCGGTGGGCTATCCTCGCGTACTATACCCGGAACCCTAGCTGGCTGTCTGCGTGGAGGCATCCTGAAAAGAAACAGGTGTGCCCCGATCAATAAGTTATACCTGGTGAGCTGACTCAAAGAGTTCACAAAGAAAACTTTTCAAAACACACGTCATCAGTGTTTTCATGCAAAGATGATGATTAGATGTAACTACTGAATCATCTTACTCTGTTAAGAGGCAGACCCACGTAGGATCCTAAATCATCAGACCCACGTAGGATCCTAATACAGCAAACCCACGTAGGATCCTAGAGTAGTCCCACGTGGATTCCTAGAGCGGATCCAAGTGAGACTCTCGAACACAGACTCACGTAGGATCCCAAAGCACAGACCCACATAGGATCCCTTTCTCATTTGACAGCCAGCTACAGGGTTCCCGCACTAAGCTCGCTTGATTTCGAGAGGGTCCGCTCTTCAAGCCACAGGTCGATACTCCAACTGCCACAAAGTCCCACGAAGAAGTATCTCAAAGGACCGCCACGTAAAAGGGGTCTCAACGCGACAGACGGTGCGTCAATCGGACGCCCGGTCTGTAAGTTATTGGCCTTTTAGTCTTGAGGGCCCGGTTGGATTCGTGTTCGATCCAACCCGACCGAACCCCAACTTTATCCAAAACTCAAGTGGGGTATACCAAAAGGAGCGTCTCGATCCAAGGTTTTCGGCGCCGCAGACGGTTCGTCAAACGGACGCCCGTAGCTCAAGTTATGGCCGAAAGAGCGAAAAGGGTCGAAGTTGGTCCAGGTCCGGTTCGGTCCGATCCGGCCTGCTGGGTCCGGCCCACCGGGTGGCCCGCGGTGCGGCTCGGGCTGGGCGGTCTGTGGTGGGCGGCCCGCGGCTGGCCGGACGACCCACTGTGCGCGGCCCGCGGCTGGCCTGACGGCCCGCCCTCCGCAGCGTGGTCGCGCGCCGCTCCACCGCCGGCGGCCGGTAGAAGCAGTCCGCCCTCCTTCGCCGCCGCGGCCTCGTGCCGCGGCTCCTGCATGCCGGCGGCATGGATGCCCGCCACCTCCTCCCCTTAGCGCGGTCGGCCGTGCGCCGGCCGCCGCCTCCGCTCCGCTGCGGCCGACGGGCCGCGGCTCTCCTCTGGCGGTGCGGTTGCGCCGCCGCCGTCTTTGCGGCCGGTCGGTTTGCCGGTCGCAGCTGCCGAGTCCTACTGGCGCTAGTCGTCGGTACCAGTCGTCGGTACCAGTCGCCGTCCTCCTCCATCCTAAAAAACACATCAAAAACTACAAATGTTGCGGAGTGGTCGGGCCATGTTCGTTTGACCCGCACCCTCCGCGTTAGAGCGGTAGCAAGCGGCTAATAGGGGGGAGATTCAACGTGAAAGAAATTAACGAAGATTAATCAAATCACACTCCTACCTCGATTGCTCGTTGGGGGTGTCGTGAGAAGAAGTCGGTGAAGGCGATGTGGGTGCCAACGATCGTCGCTTCCACAACACGCTTCCGAAGTCGGGCTCGTGCGTCGTCCTCGTTCTTGATTTCGAAGTATGAACTTCATTGGAGAGGGCGCTCTTCGTTGGAGAGGGCGCTCTTCGTTGGAGAGGGCGTTCTTCATTGGAGAAAGAGTTTCTCCAAAGTTCTCCCCAAGCCTCCCTTTCGCCAACGATTTCCCTAAGTGAGGAGCCAACAAATTAAAAATAGGTTTATCAATTTAATTTACGTTGGCACAATTAAAGTTGGCACAATTAATTGTATTGCGTTGGCACAATTAAATGACACAGTTAATTGTATCGCGTTGACACAATTAAATGGGAGAATTCCAAGGGACTTCCCCACATTAAAGAGGGGTTCGGGTGGTCCCCACACTAAGAATTTAAATTGGGGGTTTTCTAGCTCGGGTGGTCCCCACCTCCATAATTTAAAAAGAGAGGTTATAAAAATAAAATAAAAGTTTATTTTATTTTTATTTCCACGAAAAACATTAAAACTAACCGTCACCCTCGACCTACTGCGGTCGAGGTGAAGGTCTCTCTAAGCGAATAACGGCGCTGCGAGTTCAACGGTGTCCTCAGATTTCAATTCCGAGCACTGGTTCAAAAGTTACAAAAATCCGCTCACACACTCACTGAACGTACTAAAAAAAATTTCAGAAATTCTTTCCGAGCACTTCGGGCATCAGAATCTCGCGTCGTCAATTTTCGCACACTCGTCATATTTCCATATAATTAAAAAAAAATTTACATGGAAAATCCGGGTCATTACACAATCACCTGGGTTTGTTGCTTAGGTGGAGTCCTTCAAGGTTTGTCGCCTTCGTCGATTGCTGTATGGAATCAAGTAGTCGCCACGTGCTTGGTTCAACTGTTATGCTTAAGCTTTGACATGTGCCAAAATATTAAGGATTCCTTTGTTTTCTATCATCAATCTGCAGCAGGAAGCATCCTTTTGAGGGTCTATGTGGATGTCATTGTTATTACTGGTTGTGATGCTGCTGGCATTGATCGACTCAAATCTTTTCTTTATCAAAATTTTCAAACAAATGATTTGGGTCCACTACGATATTTCTTGGGAATTGATGTCTCCAGATGCAACAAAGAAAATTTTCTATCTCAGAGAAAGTATATTCTTGATCTACTACACGAGACTGACATGACTTAAGCTGACTCAGTTGACTCACCACTCGAACTTGGAGAAAGGTCATTTCATATTGATAGTGAGACATTTTCATCACCCGACATATATAGACGACTTGTTGGAAAGCTCAACTACTTGACAATGACTTGACCCGATATTACTTGTGCAGTTAGCAAAGTGAGTCAGTTTATGGAATCTTTAATGAAAACGCTGTGGGAGACTGATCTTTGCATTGTCAGATATGTGAAAAAGGAACTAGGATTAGGTCTTCTATATTCTGATCATTGACATACAAATATTGAGGCATTTTGTGATGCAGATTATGCCGAATGTCTCTTTTCTAGAAGATTTACGTCTGGTTTTGTAGTATTTGTTAGAGGAAATTTGATCTCGCGGCGAAGCAAGAAGCAGACGGTTGTCTCTCGATTTAGTGTAAAGTCGGAGTATCGTGGAATGACATATGTAACTGTAGAGATTATTTGGGCAAAACAAATTTTACAAGAGATTGGGTATACTGTCAAGAAACCGACACATATCTGGTGTGACAATTAAGCTGCTATTAAGATTGCCACAAATCCAGTCTTTCATGAGCGGATCAAACATATTGAAGTTTGCCATTTCATTTGAGAAAACTTTGAAAAGAAGAAGATCACCTTCGGCAATGTTCACACCTATGATCAATTTGAGGATGTTCTCACAAAAGGGGTGCCTGGACCACGTGTCCAATTTTTTTTTAACAAGTTGGGCATGATAAATATATATGTCCCAACTTGAGGGGGAGTGTTAAAGAGTATTTGATGTTTTTAATATTTGTATCCTACATAGGTGTGGGTTGTCTATTGTACTCATTTTCTCATCTATAAATTGAGCACTCTACCTCGTTGTGAGGTACGGGTTCCATTCTAACAAAAAAGATTCACTCAACATCACTTCTCTGGTATCCTAATCCTATTAGGGTTTTCCTGTTAAATTGGTGTATAGCCTGATCAATTTGGATGATGTTGGGTTGGATGCTAGAGGTCTATACTGAACATTAGACCGCAACTCTTGGACTTTGGCATGACTACTGTAGCAACTCGGACTTTAGAGACAACATAACTGTACCTCCGCGAACATTTTGCCACTAGTCATTGTAGCAGTTTGGACTTGGGTGGTCATACGCGGACTTCCAACCAATGTTCACTATAGCATAATGGAATTACTGTGCGGGTGGTGGAACAGTGCATCATCTTTTTTATTAGCTCATTTCGGGCTGGGGTTTCCATGTTGTGAAACTCTGATGTTCTCTTTGTATTTGTGCTCCCGAATCATAGTGAAATTTTGTATCTTTGTGGACGTTGAGATTATTCACGAACCACGTAAATCGTTGTGTCTTGTGAGATATTCTTCTCGTTCGTTTCTCGTTGTTTTATTCTGTCTTTTCTTCATCTGCAAACCTGTTTTGTCGCTGCGACTACCAGCGTTTCCAAAACATTTCCAATTAAGTGTAACCCAAGACAAATGCAAAAAACGGGCATCTAATCCTATTTGGGTCACCTATTTCTTGTTTTACACAAGATAATCTTGGGGCACCGAACTTTAGCATGACCTACCCGGTTGGATGACCGAGCTCTTGACAAATGTATGTTTTGTAAGGAATGTAACACTTTACATTTTTAAGTGGATTTCATCTCACCATTCTATCTCATGTATTCCCTTTATATGTATCCATGTTTCTAATGATTTAGTTTGAGATCTGTATTCCTTCCGCCAAATCAACATATTCAAACCATATTGATGTGTGACTCTTTACACAACTCATAACTTGTGTTACTAAATCAACTTAAAAGCCAATAGTATTTACACATATCCAAATGCATCCCATGCATATGGAACATGAAACCCTTTCATGTAAAAGTTTAAAATCACATGAAATCAACAATCCGCACAAGAGTAAGCATGACCCTTTCATGCATAAGTCACTGGGCCAGTGAGTAGTCCGATCCAAAGTCCCCATGGTTCTTTTCTCAAGAGAGATTTCAATTCCATAACAATTCTAACACCTATTATGTATAAACTATAACTTATAAATTCAATCTCATATCCCAATAAAAGCTAAAGTTAAGGTAGAAGAAAACTAAATTCATTATCATGCCTAGCATTTAATTCCTTATGTGCATGTATGATAATTTAAAGACGTAGTTTTACTCATTTAAATTAAAACATACATCACAATTCAGAACATAACATTTATATTCATGAGTAATAAAGCAGAGAATAAAACTAAATAAATGAACAATTCATAAGTAAAACAATTATAAACATTTTATAATTTAGGCATGAATAAATAGAGCAATTCACTTTTATCTAATATGAACATTTCATATTATAATTTACATGGCTTTAATGTGAATTCCTTCATATTTCAATTTATAAGATATTTTTATGAAAAACTTTCATAATGAAATAAACATTGAATATATTATGTAAACCTTTTACATAATTTAAATATCTCACATTTGATTTTATTTAAACCATGGATCACATCATCTTAAACACTTTTTAAATGACTTAAATGAAATTTTCAAATAAGTTCTTAATATAAATATTTTATATTTACATTTATTAACTATTCATAAATAAATATACACACTTATATTTTACCTTATTTTATATTTATGAACACTTCTACTTAAATTGGCTTGCACCATGTTGTGGACTTCTATGTGGTGACAACTCCTATTGAGGGAAGACCACAATTGTTTTGGCCTTAGAACCAAACTGTTTTCATCTAGGATACGACATGGTTACTCCCCAAGTGACAACCATTGCCTCGAGTTGCAACACGTCCCTTTTGGAGAATCCATTTCGGGTTAGCATGTTGGTCCCTGTGGTAGAGCCCGATCACGACACAAATATTGGCTAACCACGGTGTAGAGCATTGTCCTATGATGCTCTGTTTTTTTGCGACTTTCATCACCCCCTATAGCGACCATCATGCACTTTGGCATGGTCAGTCCACGATAATAATTGAAATGCTCATTTCACAAAATGTTTATACTGCGGTTCTTTAAAAAGAACAATTGAAATTGACGTTTTGCTTCGAGCTATGCCTGAAAAACTAGGTTTTCCCGTTTTCTTCATCATTTGAAATTCAAACCAAATGATCCGTTCTGATACCACTGAAGGGTTTCAGAGGAATGACAATCGTCTTAAACGTAGCGGAAGCCAACACCAAAACTCAAAAACATCCAGGATCTATCTATACATTTGCAATGAATAATAAAACGAAGGAAAACGATGTACTTTACACCAGTCGATTTGGGCTCTAGGTAAGTATTTGCTAATAATCACTGATGAACAACCGATAGGTTCCTCCCTCCTAAGGTATCCACGGATCACACAAATCTCACGATGCTCGGCAAGGATCTCCCTCCTATCTACGGTTTGCTAGAACCTTGAGTTTAAAGGATAGAGATAAATGAAAGCTAAGGAGTCGTCTCAGGCTTAAGGAGTTCGCAGTTTTAATTGTTTATATCGCATGGCAGAAAATGGTGACGGGGGGCCTTGGCACCATGACGCATGACTCACGACATTGCGCATGAAAATTTCATTTACAATGCAAATATTATATATAAGACATTAATTAAGAATATGAAAAATAATAATTAGGAAAACACATTATAGCATTAAAATTTAGTTCCAAAGAAAACATAACCATGCATTAAATCTGAAAATCTAGCATTAAAATTTAGTTCCATAGAAGACATAAACATGCATTAAATCTGAAAATCTTTAATAAAACAGAAAGAATATAAGAAACATAGAAGGTGGTTAAAAAAGATTTAAAAACAATAACACAAATAAAAAAAGGAAAGCATAGATGACAGTTGGTCGACTCCAACAACAAGGCGCGGAGGAAGAAGGGTGTTGGGTCACCGTTTCCAATCTAGGTGGTGGACGGCAAGGGTTGGGGATCACACACTGGCCAGGAGGGTTGAAGAAAACAAGCAAGAGCAAAAAAAAAAAAAGTTGTGCCCAACGAAGCGCGCTATTGCCACGTTGATTGTGATATGGTGCATGCTAGTGCTGCACCATTTTATTTACGCTTCGCCAAAGGCATGGTGAGGCATAGAGTACCATGGTGCGCCATTAACAACTATTATCGCAGTGTCTTAACACAATAGAATCATCCATACATGTCCAAGAACCGAACTTGTTTATATAGCCATCCTCCTTGAATATGAAATTTGTTACTATATTGATGAAGCGTTTCCAAAAATGGTCAAACATTACAACTCTTGTAACATACGGTTCAATCCTTATAATGACTGTTTAATGTTAAAACAATCATTCTTGGATGTTCAAACTCCTCCAATCATCATCGTATGATGATTCAACTGAGAATGAGAATGATAGCTGGAGTGGAAAATGGAGGTCGAACCAAGCATTATCATACAATACGAACAACCACTACCGCACAGTGTCACAACATGCCGTGGTGCGCATAAGGACGGACCACGACGTGGTCTAAACCACCACGTTGTAGTCGGCCTTTCACTATTTTTCGTCAATAGCTAAAGATCTTTGGGAATATGATTATATGACAATTGGAGATAAGAATGTGAACAAAGAAGCTTGGAAAGTTTCTTCAGAAGTGATGACGTTATGTTTGAAAAATGAGTTGGTTCTTTGGATGAAAATTAAAGAAGGCTGAAAGGCTGGATTTTGAAATGAATGGGACGACTGATCGGTGCAACTACATGGTTGATTGGTGAGAAGCAAACAACTGGATGGTTGATCAATTACAACTGCACAATCGATTCATCAATTTAATGGTTGATCCAGATCTATTGCATGGTCGATTGTGATTAATGAAAGATATATTTTTTTCTTTTGGCGGTGCATGTTATTGCCGAATCTTGATGAAATAAGTTCTATGACGATGTGACAATATTAATGCTGCCAAAGAAGCCTTAAAGGAAATTCTAATCAAGGTGGACAGGTGACTGATGGAATGAATGAAATTTCCTTATTTTGGAAGCCAAGGTGCTTTAATTCTCAGTTTACATTTATGACCACACGTTGATATTCACGATATGGCTTGAGATTACAGAAGAGTTTAGAATTACAAGAGAAAATCGTGGAGTAATTAAAAGAAGAATTGTGATTGCTTTATGGGTTTTGAATATGGAGAAAGGGGGATGGTATCTTAAAATTATTTGAGATCTTTTAAAGCTTCCTTGAAAAGTCCGAAGCGCCATTTTTTAAATAGAGATTTATGGAATGAATTCATGGATATATTTTGTGAATATTGAATAAGGTTGTAGATGGTGAATTCCTCCTTACCTCAAGGTGAGGTGGAGACATTCTTTTATAGATGGGTAAAAAAGATTACACGGTGGAGTATTCCGATGTGGGACTCAGAAATACGCTTTATACTAAAACGGGGTTTAACACACTCCCTTAAGCTGGACATGCCCAGTTTGGACCAAGAGTCCCACAAAAGAAAGACATCGAACAAGGCCATACACACTTCCCCTTAAGCTGGGTCACTTATGCTGTGGATAGCCAGCTTGGTACTGAGAGAGTCCAGACGAGGCCTTTGGTGAAGATGTTGGTAAGCTGGCTGTTGGTATGTGGTTGAAACTGATATGGTCCCGCTCGAGATGATGGCGAAGAAAGTAGCAGTCCACTTCGATATGTTTCGTTCGTTAATGGAAGATGAGATTATAAGCAATCTTCGTGGCTGCCTGATTGTCACACCCTATATGAGCAGACGTCTGCAGTGGGAATCCAAACTCATGGAGGAGATGACGAAGCCAAATGATCTCAGTAGTGACTGTGACCATGACACGATATTCAATCTTCGCACTAGATCTCGAGACGACAGTCTGCTTTTTTGCACCAAGAGATGAGGTTACCTCCCAAGAAAACGGAAAATCCAGAAGTAGACTTTCAGGTAGCAAGACAACCAGCATAGTCAGCATCACAGAATACTTCAACATCCAGATGATCGTGATATGAGTACCGAAGACCACAGGCATAGTCTTTCTTGATGTACTTGGCAATCCGGAGGACAACATCCCACTGAGATTTGGTCGGATGCTCCATGAATTGGCTCACTTTGCAAACAACGCAGACAATGTCGGGGTGCGTCATGGTGAGATAATATAGTTTTCCCACAAGACGATAGTAGCTCCCTGGGTGAGAAAAGAGTTTTGTGTTGTCATAGAGAGACCGTCCCCAAGCTCAAGAGGAGTGTCAGCGGTAGTTGCCTGAGTCAAACCTGCATCCTACAAGATGTCCAAGCCATATTTCCGTTGGCGGAGAAAAATAGTGTCCGTAGAACGGAAGACCTCAATGCCAAGGAAGTATGTTAGTGGACCAAGATCTTTTGTGTGAAAGTGGTGGTGAAGATGCCCCTTTAGTTGGGCGATTTCAGTTGAGTCGTTGATGATGATATCATCAACATATACCACCAACAGGATGCAACCGGAGGACGTCGTACGGTAGAAGACAGCGTGATCTTTCATACTTTGAGAGAGGCCAAATGCGGTGACAACGGTGCTGAATCGGCCAAACCAAGGATGAGGAGACTGCTTGATGCCATAAAGAGAGCGACGAAGTCGACAAATATGGGAGTCGGCTCCGGAGGCACGAAATCCTGGGGGTTGCTGCAGATACACCTCTTCTGCTTATGTGTCGTTTGTTGAGAGCTCTCTTTTCACTCTTCCATCTCCCCATCCAGACACCACCATCGATGATTGTCTTCCTCTCATCATCCACCCACCTCCGGTGCCCCATTTTGTTGGTCACCGGTTTGACACTGTCTATTCCCGCCGCCCATTGACTGGCATTGGACCAAAAAAGGAGAGACACCTTCATGTGGAATAGGAGGGCACATACAGTCTCCAGAATATGATGATGTTTATGCTCGGCCACTCCATTCTGCTGAGGTGTATCGGGGCAGGATGTCTGATGAATGATGCCTTTATCTTTGAGAAACTGTTGAAAGGAAGTGGATAAATATTCTCGTCCATTGTCGGAGCGGAGATATTTAAGAAAGGTGGAGAATTGAGTATGAATTTCATTATAAAAGGTCTAAAAAGTAGAAAAAACTTGGACCGATCACGAAGTAGGTAGAGCCATGTAATGCGCGAGTAGTCATCAATAAAAGATATATAATAACTATACCCGGACTGGCTAGGAACCCTGCAAGGACCCCATACATCGGAATGAACAAGGTCGAAAGGATTTGCTGCACGCGGTTCCAATCGAGGAACATACGTCACCCGATTATGTTTCACAAACTTGCAGGATTCACAATGGAAGGAGATGTGTGGACTGAATTGGGGGCAAAACTTATGTAGGACGGAAGCCGGTGGATGACCAAGGCGAGAATGTAGGTCAAGGGCACTGGTTGAAGTTGATGAGCAAGCAAGACAGTTTAAATTTTTGGTGAGTTTGCTGATGGAGATAAAATTAAAAGGACTGTCTGGAACATGAGTTACGGAAGCCCGGTGAATAGACGAGGTCAATGAGCATGTGCCAAAGCCCACAATGGGGATTTTTGATCCATTAGCAATAGTAATTTCAGAGGCACTGGTATGCGGATGATAGGTAGTGAACATACCGGAATCCCCTGTGAGATGTTCAGACGCATCAGAGTCAAGCATCGAAGCTGTTGGCCGAGGAGAGATACCTGCGGTAGGGCCACCGGTTTGAACAATGGTGGTTGGAGAAGAGGAAGGAGGCAAAGCAGCCCAATAAGATTGTATAAATGCAATCTTCTCCGACGAGAGCACTAGTTTGTATCGGATACTCGGAACCGATGATGGAGCATGAGACAACTGCTCAGGTGGGCGCACAAAAGGAGGGATGAAGTGTGGGGCTGTCGTGCGAGAAGGCCGAAAGGCCGTTGGAAATGGGCCGTCGGTGCTGTGGGATCCGTTGTGGTGATGGTGGCCAGCGCAGGAGGCGGGCCGGGGAGTGCCGAGGAGGGTGGTGACTGAGAGACCGCTGGGAAGCCGCAATTAGGGCAGGTTGGGAGCCGCGACGGAGGCTGATGGCCGGGAAACGCCGAAGAGGGCCGAACAAAGCCGGGAAGTCGTTTGAGGGTGGGCGACCGTGTCGGAGGCGGTGGCCAGAGGTGCCGAGGAGGGCGGGAGGGCCGAGAGATCGAGGAGGCGGGCTTGGAGACCCGCTGAAGAAGGGTCTTCCATGTCGCGCAGGGAGGTGCGTGATGAGGGGACGACGAGCAGAGGTCGACAGGAGGAGCAGCGGAACGGGGTGTAGCGAGTGGTGCGCTGGGAGGCTGCTGGATCCGACTGGAATGGGGGGGGGGTGTGGGGCGTCTCACCTGGAGGAGGCCGTCGCACAAGGAGGGCGACGTGTAGAAGGGTTCCGTCGGGAAACCGCAAGGGAGGCGAGTCGGGAGACCATCGCAGGAGGCGGGCCGGTTGAGCGCGTCGGAGGCGGGCCGTCTAGATGCCTCATGAGGAGGCGGAGGGCCAAGAGATCGCGTCGACCAGGAAGGGTCCGCCTGGAGGGAGCCGAAAGGGAGTCGGCCGGTCGTAGCCGGGAGGCCGAACGGAGGGCGGGGCCGGTCGACGTGAGGGAAGCCGCAGGGAGGGCGGGCCTTGGGGAAGCTCTGAAGCCGTAGGGAAGGGTGGGGCCGGTCGGTGCGAGGGAAGCGGCAGGGAGGGCGTGTTACGGAATCGTCGGGAGACATAACGACATAAACGAGAAAAACGAAAGAAAGAAAGCAACAAGAACACAACGATTTACGTGGTTTGAGAATAATCCGTAGGGAAGGGCAGGGCCGGTCGGTGTGAGGGAAGCGGCATGGAGAGTGTGTTACGGAATCGTCGGGAGTCAAAACGACAGAAACGAGAAAAACGAAAGAAAGAAAGCAACAAGAACACAAAGATTTACGTGGTTCGGGAATAATCTCTACGTTCACAGGAGATGCAAAATTTCACTATTCGGGAGCACAAAATTACAGATGATTTTTTCAGTAGTAACCCTAGCCCGAAAAAGGGCTATAAAATGGAGAAGAAATCACTGTTCGAAAAAATAAGTCTGCGTCGCTACAGTGAATGGCGGCCAGCTTTGTCAAAAGCGCTACAGTGGCTGCCGGCTGGAGAAGTCAAAAGTGCTACAATCCAGTTGACCCCAAAGTCCGCATTGCTACAGTGCTTGTCGGTGTCGGTCGGTCAGCTCCGCTACAGTGGTCAGCATTGCTACAGTGCCAAAAAAATGGGCCGGGGCCTTCGACCCCCGGAGCAGGGGCGCGTTGTCCCCTACAACCCCCAACGAGCTCATCGCGGAGCTCGACCCGCGACAGTTGTGGGCCACAAGCATTCGGCCCAACTAGATTGGGCTACACCAATCCAACAATGGGCCCGGTTGGCGCGAGGGAAGCCCCAGGGAGGGCGGTGCTTGGCGAAGTCGGGAAGCCGCAGGGAAGGGCATGGCCGGGCAGAGCCGGGAGTCCGCAGGTTCACAAGGGAGGGTGGGGCCGGGCAGAGTTAAGAGTCCGCAGGTAGGGAAAAAAAATTAACGGGATTTTTCCTTTGATACCTTGTAGATGACGAATTCCCCCTTACCTCAAGATGAGGTGGATACATTTTTTTATAGATGGTTAAAAAAGATTTCACGGTGGAGTATTCCGATGTGGGACTCGGAAATACCCTTTATACTAAAACGGGATTTAACAAAGGTATTTGTGAATTTGATGGAAGAAGAATCATATCTCATTAAAAGACAATTTGCCAGAAGATTTTGAAGGAGATCCAGAATTTTATGGAGAAATTATCAAGTCAGGGATCCGTTTTACTTGGATCTAAATTGTGTGAGAAAAATCCAAGATGCATCTAAGGCCAAGAGAAGAGTGAGTGCTTGAGCAGATCTGTTTCACACTCATTGGACTGACAAACGAAGCTGAAGAGAAGTCCTCTGAAGTCTTTATGTCATCCATGATTCATGAATGGCTTTGAGGAGCGAATTCTGATATGTATCCTGCTTGTCCTTCATTGATCTCAGTACTTGCAGTACAATTTCTGCCAATCTTGTATTTGGTTGGGAATCCAAAAGAAAAGGTCAATCGCGATTTCTGTAAAGTCAGGAGGCTTGTTTGTAAGGGTAAAGGATGATTCATTTCCTATTGTAATTCGCTTTATGATATTAGTGGATTTGTATGAATTGAATGATACCGCCAATGACATAATTGCCCCTATTGAGTGCGAACCTTGTAAGTCTTGTCCCTTGGCACTTTTAACTGTTTTCTCAACAGCTTTTTCTTCATCCTCAAATGTAAATCTGCACACCTTTGCCCACTACTACAATACTTGCTGCTATCATCAACACATCAGTGCTGTTGCCAATAAATGAAATAGAATAACCTCGATTTAGTGCATTTGGCCTTGGGATCAACACATCACCTAGTATTTCATTGCTTAAGAGCTATTTTCTTTTGCATGCCTTGTTTCTCCCGCAGATTTAGTGTACTGTTTTATTTTGCTGTTTTTTTTTTTGCTGTTCTACGTCAAATCATATGACCGAGCTTCTTAATCTTTTATACTGACCATATTTATGTATTATTTTTTATCTCAATAGAATGCTTGTAAGGTTGGATGGTTTTCAACAAGGGATACTGATGAACTTCTCAATCTTGCAAATGAGGTCTAAGAATTTTGAGTTCGCTATATTCCTGGAATTCAATTTTGATTTTTATGCTTCTTGCTCCGAATTTTGCTGATTGTTTTATTTTGATTGTAAAGATAGGGAGTGGCTTCGGTAGCTTGGGTTACATTAGTGATGATCAAATTTATCTTCCTACTATTTCAAAAATTCTGTCCAGGTTTGACCTCCTTTCATGTTGTTTTTGGATGCATTTTTCTTATTACAATTTTCACTAGCTGTGACTTCCCAATTCAGTCATGTAATCACTTTGTAGATTTGTTGCTTTATAGAAATTCTTTTTTCTTACACATTAATGTAAGGACTTGCTATTTATTGTCTTCTAACCACGGCTCGCAATAGAAAAATGTTTTCTCTATAATTTTAATCATATCGCCTTTTTTGGACCTCATATTTTGGGTGATTTCTCTGCTGTTATTTTATACTTAGTTGAGATATATCGTTAACCAATTTATCAGGGTGTTGGTTGTTTATGGGCAATGACACTGAATTTTGCTTCTGAGAGTGCTCGCAATCTGTCGATTTGTCCGTAAAAAAATTGGATAACTAAACAAATGTGGGGGCATTAGTGCCATGTTATGAATGCTGTAGGAGATTGAGATCATGGTGATAATAATGGGGAGTGGTAGCTAATCTTGGGGGCTGGGGAGGCACAACATCGGAAATGTGTGAGTGATAGACACCGTAGAGAACATAAAAGGAAACCAAAAATTAAAAAAGATTTGTTAAACCTTTTTTAATTATTTTGGGTATTTTCGAGTCCCACATTGGAATACTCCTGTATGTATTCCTCTTTCTCAATCTATAAAAGAAAGCCTCCGTCTCACCTTGAGGTAAGGGGGTTTCCCATTCTACATGGTATCAAAGGGTAAATCCCATTAAATATTTTCTCTCTCTCCCCTTTTGGGTCTGCCCTACGCGGCCACCCCCCTCCTGCGGGTCTGCCCTACGCGGCCACCCCCCTCCTGCGGGTCTGCCCTACGCGGCCACCCCCGCCCCTCCTGCGGGTCTGCCCTACGCGGCCACCCCCCCCTCTTGCGGGTCTGCCCTACGCGGCCACCCCCTCCCCTCCTGCGGGTCTGCCCTACGCGGCCACCCCGACTCTACCCTACGCGGCGCCTCCTCCGCCTCACCTCCTCCGATGGATGCATCTTGTTGGTCGTTTATGTGGATGATATCATCATCATCGGCAGCGACTCTGTTGGTACCACCCACTTCAAGGGGCATCTTCACCAGCACTTCCACACTAATGATCTCGGTCCTCTCACATACTTCCCAGGCATCGAGGTATCCTATTCTCCGGACACCATCACCCTCTGCCAATGGAAGTATGCGTTGGATATACTGCAGGATGTTGGGCTGACATAGGCCACTGCTGTGGACACTCCTCTGAAGCCTGGGGAACGGTCTTTTTATGCCTTCTCGGAACCGTATTTACACCTAGAGCAGTACCGTCGACTGGTGGGCAAACTCAGTTATCTCACCATGACTCATCCCGACATTGACTGCGCTGTTGGCAAAGTGAGCCAATTTATGGAGCATCCGACCACCTCTCAATGAGATGCTGTCCTCCGCATCGCCAAATACATCA
Organism: Viscum album; assembly: GCA_963277665.1. Lineage (NCBI taxonomy): Eukaryota > Viridiplantae > Streptophyta > Magnoliopsida > Santalales > Viscaceae > Viscum > Viscum album. Next base: position 513,185,319 of record OY728130.1, read on the forward strand.
AGTGAGATTCTGCCCGTGGTCTTCGCTACTTCCAACATCCTCATCTGAATATTGAGGCATTTTGTGATGTTGATTATGCTGGTTGCCTTGCTACTCGGAGATCTACTTCTGGGTTTGCCGTATTCTTTGCAGACAACCTCATCTCTTGGCGCAACAAGAAACAAACTGTCGTCTCCCGATCCAGTGCGGAGTCTGAGTACTGTGCCATGACCACCGTCACTATGGAGATATTTTGGCTTCGACAACTCCTTTAGGAGCTTGACTTTCCTAAGCAGACATCTGCTCACATCTGGCGTGACAATCAGACAACCACCAAGATTGTTTCGAATCCCGTCTTCCATGAACGCACGAAGCATATTGAGGTGGACTGCCACTTTCTTCGACACCACCTGGAGCACAATCATGTTAGCTACAACCATATTCCAATGACGGATCAACTTGTCGACATCTTCACAAAAGGTCTCCCAGGGGCTCGTCTAGCCCCGCTCAGTTCCAAGCTGGGCATCCACAACATCTGCGACCCAGCTTGAGGGGGAGTGTGTCTGGTCATGTATGATGTCATCTTTTTTTTTTGTGGGACTGGTTGTCCAAGCTGGGTATGTCCAGCTTGAGGGGGAGTGTTAAAAATCCTTCTAAATTATTTTGGGTATTTCCGAGTCCCACATCGGAATACTCTTATATGTATTCCTTTTTCTCAATCTATAAAAGAAGGCCTCCGCTTCATCTTGAGGTAAAGGGGTTTCCCATTCTACAAGATTCATTGAAAGAATTGCAGAACGTGAACAAATCCCGCAATAAATCAGGAAGGACTCGACTAGAGGTACAAGAAACGTTTTTAAGAAAATAACTCACCTTAACTGATTCTACCGCTAGCTATTTAAACTTACTCTACTGTTAACTGTTAATTGAATTTGCATCAAATAAGAATGTTGGAGAAAAATGTGAGAAGTGCACAGCTCTTTCTCGGGTGCCCAGCGATTTCAGGGTTTGTTATAATTCTCGAAGCCCCGACGAAGATGCTCCATGCTATTACCACATTGTCCTCAAAGAACGCAATAGAGACCTGGAAAATGCGATGTATCATGGCAGATTCTTCAAGTTCTAATTCATATGTCACCGGTTCGGCACGTTAGATAATAGTTTAAGGGCCAAAGAATGCTCCTGAAAGGGCTGAATTCTCGAAAAGTTAACTCTCACCCATTTAGACCAACTTGGGCTTTCATTTGTAATTTAGCTTCTAGGAGGTTTTCCTGCAATAGTTTCAGCATTGCATCACTGACCAACAACTGCTCTTTGATTTGAAAACGAGTCTGATTGACTTGGAAGATTTCCTACCAAAAATGATTTATGGAAATATGATCTCAATTTTAAACAATGGAGCAAAATTGGGATCTCAATGTGAAACACTGGAGCGTGGTATCCCCTGCAGCTCGACCATTTCCTTGCAAAAAGTTGCATTCACTGTTTTTGATGCATAAGCATGTGTTTGTTGCTCTGTATCATTAAAATTGTGTTGAAACCTCCAGATTTGGGAAGCCTGATAAAATCAAGGGATATATCCTCCCAGACAATTTTCGGTATCATAAGAGGTTCTTGGAACCAAAGTGTCGTATTTATCTTGCTGGCATATTAAACAGTTCTGAACATACTGCTTGGCATGTCTCTTCAGGTATGGCCAGTAAATATTAGAAGTCACTCAGTGTCTTGAGATATCCACCATGGCCTCCCATGAGAGAATCATGACACTCGAAATAACCTTTTTACGCAAGGAAGCAATTTCTAGGATTACTAACTGATTTTGATAAAAGATTTTAGTAATTCTCTTACATAATCCATTTTTTTTTTCGAAACCACTTTTAAAGGGTTTAGTGGGAACCCGAACAAGCTGCAGAACCGCAAAAAAGAGAGGGACTGCTGGACATGAAGTAGACAAATAATCCGTCATGAGCACGTCGCTAGTGCCCTTTGCCACATAGAAGAAGTCCAGGCCCTCAAATTGCAGGTGATTGATCGCTTATGAGCATGTCTCGGGTGTGGTGCCGTAATCATCCTGTTCCAGCAGTTGCTTCTTCTTCTTAAACATTCCTTTTCCGCACTCTGTCTTTTGCTCGAGATCTTCCCCTGCCAGCGCGTCATATTGATTCTGAGATTCAAAATTTTTAAATATTCAGCATTTGACAGAGGGTGCGTTTTGAACAAACCACAGAGAACTTCTTCAGCATGTGAGTAGAAATCCACTCCCTTCTGAGTCTCCGGGCCAGGAGCCTCATTTCTAGTTGGAGTTGGAACTTTCCTGCTGCCAGAACCCTCTTGAACGACAGTAGCATATGATACATTTCCTCCCGACCACAACAGGCCTTAAGAACCTCTTGAAGGAGTAGATTCAGTGGCATCTTTATTAAACTGAGAGGTCTCCCCTTTACCAAGATAATCTTGAAAATTTGTGACTGGTGTTTGCCCGACCTCTGGGCTGCCTTCTGAAGGCAGGGACTTTTTGCGACCTCTCTTAGACTTCTTGTTACACTTATTTTTCTTCATCCTAGAATACGTCTTCAGCTGTGTATTCTGATCTGTTTTAGAGGGAGATTGCAGGTTTTACTCCCTTGAATCTGGACTGGAATCACCATCCACTACTTCCTGTTACTCCTCTCTTAATCCAACAGTATCTCCACTTCCACTCTGCAAACACAGAGAGGCACCAACACCTCCTCTGCATCTGCAATCACAGCAAGAGAACCTGAAGCAGGCTTGTCAAGTGGGGAACCTCCTTCAAGGTACCTTCTGCTGAATATTGACAAATAATATCACTGCCCATGGAATTGGTGATGTGGTGGGTGGCCGATGGAAGAAAACTGCAGGGGGTTGGTGCCGCCAAAGAAGTCCCAACCTTGGTAGGTGACCGCCAAAGGAGATCTGCTGAAGGGGTTTGGTGCCGCCCGGAGAAAACTTGGAGCTGCCCCATTTGATCCTTCTCTACCTCTCCGGCTATAAATTTGGGTGCCACTATGTGGGAAAAATCATGAGAAATATGTAATCTGTTCTCCCGTTTGATAATTAGTGGAATCGCTACCTTCCCCGTGGATGTAGGTCACCTCGACTGAACCCTGTAAAATTTGCGTGTTCCTTCTGTTTTTGTCTCCCTGATTGATTGCGTAATTTGAGATAGAATGATGCTTCTGCAACAAACTGATATCAGAGGGTGAGTTTGATTATCTGGGAAGGAAATCGCACATGCTATCTGCACTTCTCCATTGCAGTCCGCAACGCATCCCCTCGCCATTGTTGATCATCGCACCTGGAGAAAAATCACCGCAGGATCTGCCCCTTGATGCTGCTGTCCGTGCTTCCTGCTTGAAGCTGGTGTCTGTAAATCCGGATCTGCCCCTCGATGCTACTGTCCCGTCCATCCTCCTTGATTTGAATTTTTTTTCTCTCCGCAACACCACTGTTTTTCATCTGCAGATCTGGTGTTGCCAGATCTGAAAAGCCTGGAGGGAGGTGGTGTGCATGGAAAAAAAAATATTAAAAAAGGAGAGCGGGGCGTGGTGGAAGACAAAAAATAAAAGGGAGTCATTTGTTTTGAAAAGAGGGGCGAGTTGTCTGACATGTGAAAAGAAATCTTTTTTTTTTTGAAATTAAGAAGGTCACGTGAGAATGCAAAGGGGGGCACATGGAGTTGGCCACACCCCACATAAAAAAAGGATTTTTTGTTTAAAAAATTGAGTTGACATTTTTGGTATATTTAAAAAAAAAAACTTTGGATGAAAATTTGGCACTCTTGTCATCTGATTGAAGTAATTAAATAGTTGATTTTAGTGTTTTCGACTATTCTGGATTCATTAGTGCCGTCAGTTTTTGGAAATTCTGTTCTGTTTTTTTGATGGATAATTCCCAAGCCGAAAACAGCACCGTACCACCCGAGGAGTCTGTTCTTAATACACATACTGGGACTGCAAGTACTTTCGAACATAAAAGTATGATGCCCAATACCAACTTTGATGTGTAGAAATTCGACGGGATGAATAACTTCAACGTGGGGCAATGTGAAGTTTTGGATGTTCTAACTCAGCAGGAGTTAGATATCAGCTTGGAAGAAAAGCTCATCGACATTTCTGATGGTGATTGGAGGCGACTCAACCGTCAAGTCTGCGGTACAATCCGACTTTGTTTGGGCAAGGATCAGAAGTACAGTGTGATGCGAGAGACCTCTGCGAATAACTTATGGAAGATTTTGGAGAACAAGTACATGACCAAAAGCATCGAAAACCGGCTCTATTTGAGAAATAAATTGTTCAGATTTCAGTACATGGAATACATTTCTATGATTGAACACCTAGATTGTTTTAATAAAATCATGGCAGATTTGCAAAGTTTGGAGGGAATGATCGGAGATTATGATAAGGCTCTTTTATTGCTAACTCTCTATTGGAGAGTTATGATCATCTCACTGCAACAATGTTGTATGGTAATGATGGGTTAAAATTTGTGCTGTATCAAATGCTTTAGTTAACGTTGAGTACAAACGGAAGGACAAGTATGACCTTAGAGATTCCGCATCAGAGGCATTGATGACAGTTCAAGGAAGATCATCTGGAAGGAAGCCCAGAGGATTCATAAGTGAATCTCGATTGAATTCAAGAGGCGAGTCCAGCTATAGATGTCCAGCAAAAGATGAGTGTGCCTACTGTTATCAAAAAGGACACTGGATGAAAGATTGTCCCAATATTAGGAAACCAAATGGGAATGTTGTACAAAAAATTGAGGATGTTGAAGATACTGTATTCCTCGTTTCCTCGACGGTCAACCATTTAGAAGGTTGGATTCTTGATTCAGGTTGTTCATTTCACATGTGTAGGAATCAAGATTGGTTTTCAAGCCTTAAGGAGTCAGATGAAGGTGTAGTGCTTATGGGCAATAATCATCTTTGTCACACGAAAGGTATTGGAACAATACAATTGATGATGCATGATGGTACAACTCGACGCCTTACAAATGTAAGATATGTACCAGAATTGGAGAATAACCTCATATTGTGTTAGGAATATAAGTGTGCGTTGGTTGTATGGTTGTTCTCTGTGTAAGGGGTTGTAGTAGTTGGAGTGTGTGTTCTAAGGGAAATATTGTCTTTGTATGGGGGAGTGTGTTACGAATAGAGGACTGAGAAGGTGTATTAATGGAGGAGGGAAGGAATTACAATAGTAAGGAGAGGGAAACAGAGAAAATACTCCAAGGAAACTCCCGCCCAAGCCTATAGCCGAGTACCTTTCTAATAGAAAAGGGAATATGCCCTCCGCTACTTGCCACGTTCCTCTCTTTATAATTGCTTCATTACAACCCACGTGGCTTAACAACTTGAGATTCCCCCTGCTATCTCCCAACTCACGTGTCCAGCAACTGAACCCGCTGCCCCCCCCAGTTATTTTGTTTCCCTTGGAAAAAGTGGCCTAACCCCTCTCTGATTGGGCGGCTTTGCCTCTCCTAGAATAAACCTTCCACTCTCCCGGAAGGTCCCAGATACTACCACTGCCCACCACCTGAGAATCAGTCTTGTCCTAAAGACCGAATGTGGGAAATTGATTGCGGACGACAAATTCATCCTCCCAAGTTGCATTGGCAGCAGGTTGGCCCTTCCAGTGAATTAGAAATTGCAGTCGAAAAATGTCATCCTGGAGGTGATAGCGGCGGGATAGAATGGCTGATGGCTCCGGTTGGAAAGTGTCGTCACCGGCCAAGTCTGAGGGAAGGGAGGACGAGGCGGTATGTAGGCCGACAACGACTTTGAGTTGGGAGACATGAAAAACATCGTGGATGCGGGCTGTGCTGGACAACTCCAATTGCTAGGCAACTGGGCCATCTGGCGGAGGATCATGAACGGGCCATAAAATCAGGGAGATAATTTTTGAGAGATCCGACGAGCAAGGGAGTGTTGTCGGTGGGGCATGAGTTTGACATAGACCTGGTCGCCAACTGCAAAAGAAACAGAGCAATGGTGGTGGTTTGCTTGAAGGCGCATAACGTCCTGAGCCCGATTAAGATGGTGTTTGAGTTGATGTAAGGCCTCATCCTGGTCCTTCAAAGCCGAAGCTACTGCAGCCACACAGACCTCAGAAGGAACGAAACAGATTAGGGTAGGTGGTTTGCACCCATAGACGACCTCAAATGGTGTGGTTTTGATTGCCGAGTGTCAAGAGGTATTGTAGGATTATTCAGCCCATGGAATCCAATAAGACCAGTGTCTGGGCCGCTCCCCAACGAAACAACGAAGATAAGTCTCAAGGCAACGGTTGATGACCTCGGTTTGGCCATCTGTTTGCAGATGGTAGGCGGAGCTGAACCGCAACTTAGTGCCATGGAGGGGGAACAATTCTGTCCAAAAGTGACTGAGAAAAACCGGGTGACGAGCCGCTGCAAGTGGCTGAAGGCATGCTGCGCTGCAGGAGGCGAAAGCCTTCTTTCTTGGTGAGGGCTGTGAGTGGTTGAGCAATGACGCCGTAATTCGGAATAAAACGACGATAATAACTGGTTAAATTGAGAAAACCACGGACTCCTCGGACGATAGTCGACTGAGGCCAGTCAAGAACAGCTTGGATTTTGGCCGGGTCCATAGCCACGCCTTGGTTACAGATAATATGACCCAAATATTCGATCTGCTGCTGGAAAAATTGATATTTTTTGGGGTTGAGGAAAAATGTATTGTCCAGTAATATTTGGAGGACAACAATGAGATGTTCTTGGTGGAGCTCCCAGCTGTGGCTGTAGACCAAAATATCATAAAAAAAATATGAGCACAAACTTACGAAGTAGAGGTTGAAATAAACCATTCATAGTCGTCTGAAACGTTGAGGGAGCATTAGTAAGGCCAAATGGCATTACTAGATACTTGTAATGCCTATGATGAGTCCGGAAAGCTGTTTTGTCAATATCGGCCTCGTGCATATGAATATGATGATATCCCGACTTGAGGTCAAGTTTAGAGAAACATGTGGCGCTGTGGAGCTCATCGAGTAATTCTTCTACTAGTGGGATAGGGAACTTGTCGGGGATGATAGCTTTGTTGAGGGTGCGATGGTCAACGCACATGCGCCAGGAGTTGTCCTTTTTTTTACTAGTAACACAGGGCTCGAGTAGGCACTAAAGCTAGGCCGAATCAGGCCAAACAGCAGAAGATTATGAACCTGCTGCTCGATTTCATTTTTCTGAGCATAGTGGTATCAGTAATGACGGACAACCACAAGACTGTGGTCAGGTAGCAGCTGAATAACATGATCCCAAGGACGTTTTGGCGGGGGGTCTGGGGGGTCCTTGAAAACCAATGCGAATTGAGATGTCAAACTGTTGTAAATTGGTTGTAGTGGAGCATGCACAACAGAGGGATGCCAAGCTGGTTTGCCCCTAGCAGTAAATGAAGACAACCGGATTCTGGCGTGCGCTTGGCCTGACCCAATAAGGAGACTGTAGTTTGAGTGCGCTAGGGTGCTCCGTGCAAGCAGTAGGTGCGGTTGGCGACCAAAAACTTCATAATCACAATGTGCCAATTTATCTGGACCTCTCCCAAAGTACGAAGCCAAGCAATTCCTAAAATAATATGCAAACAGCCAATGTCGAGGACATGGAGATCGAGGGAACAATTGTAATTGTTGATAAACAATGATAATTGATGGCGGATTCCCAAGGACCATGTCTGATGGCTGTCCCCCATTTTAATACGAAGTGTTGTAGTGTGCTGCACCTCAAGAGCAAGTAAACGGATTAAAAATGGGGATATAAAATTATCTAAAGTGCCACTGTCACCAGAAGTAAAATAGGAAACCCTTTTAAAGAGCCTTCAATTTTCAGAGAAGAGGTGCTGTGCTGGGGACAACGTGGGGCGGATCCCCCTAAATTCAGATACTAGAACTCCAATAGTTGGCACTCAGCGTCATCCACTTTGGGGGAGTCAGTCAGAGCCTCAGAGGGAACCACCGTGTCATCACTGTCTGTGTCGCCCTTCCCCAAAATGAGAATCCGTAATTTGGGATCCGAGCAGCGGTGTGTGGGTGAGCAGGGTAACCCACACCGAAAATAGAATCCCTATTTTTTTGGTGGTCGTCCCATTCCTGAGAAGTCAGGTGAACACTGTGACCAACATGATGGGTGGTGAGGGGCGCCTCCTGATAGCCCCAGAGCGGCCTTTTCTGGGTGAGGGAGTGGCCGACCCGAAGGTGGAGAGGGATGCACAAAGCGATAAGGGGGAAACCAGGCAGTGGCATCGCGATTGGGCAGAGGCGGGCGAGGACCTCCCTTGGAAGAACCGGTAGAACCGTGGCGGAGGGCTAATTCAATATTGCGCGCCCAGCGCATGGCGTGAAGGCGTTTGTCAGGATTATAAATCTGCACCCAAGAACGAATATCTTCTTGCAAGCCATTTAAAAAATAACCCAAGTATTGTGGTTTCGGAAGACGCGACAACAAAGAGGTGAGATACTCATATTGTTCAATGTAGTCCTGAATGAAGTCTTGTTGGTGGAGTGCCGCTAACTCCTCATAGGGGTTTTGGATGTCAAGACCACTAAAACGCTTAAGTAATTAATGTTAAAAAACAGACCATGTTAAGTCCGGACAAACCTCCGTGAGAATGGTGAACCAATGGATGATAGTCCATACTAACCTGGGTAAGCTGGATCTAGAACAATTTTGGCGTTTGATGAATATGAAAGTTTAATTCTGCCCTGATTAGCCTGCGTCGAGGATCCGAGCCATGAAACAGGGGAAATTCAATACGGCAGGAGATGACCGAAAAGAGTGTCCGTACCAAAAGGTGGAAAATGAAGAGGTGGGTGTCCTGTGGTACTAGAGTGGGACGAAGTTTCTTGCTGTCGGGAATCAGGCTGGTGAGGTTGTTTCTCGGAATGACGCAACTTCAATTTCTGGAACTCAGTTTGTTCTGCGAATTCCAGTTCCCAACGACGTTGATTTTGACGGAGGTCCTGAATCCCCTGCTGGAGCTCGCCGACTGTTGTGGTTAGGGCAACAATAGTGGAGGTGACAATATCGATGCGCTGGTCGAGTCCATCCAAGCGAGATTGGTTTCTCGTTTCCATGGAGAGAGGGAAGGCTGAACCAAGTGTGAGGAACAGAGGACTGAGAAGGTGTATCAATGAAGGAGGGAAGGAATTACAATAGTAAGGAGAGGAAAACAGAGAAAATACTACAAGCTTCCTCCAGGGAAACTCCACGCAAGCCTACAGTCGAGTACCTTTCTAACAGAAAAGGGAATATGCCCCCCACTACTACCCATGTTCCCCTATTTATAACTGCTTCATAACAGCCCATGTGGCTTAACTTGAGATTTCCCCCACTATCTCCCAACCCACGTGTCCAACAACTGAACCCGCTGCCCCCCCACCCCCCAGTTTGTTATTCTGTTTCACCTAGCCCAAGTGGCCTAACGACTGGTTCCCTCTCTGATTGGGCGTCTTTGCCTCTCCTAGAATAAACCTTCCAGTCTCCTGGAAGGTCCCAGATCCTACCAGAGTGGTGTTTGCCAGTTGTAGCAGTGGGTAGGTGGGTAATAAATAGAGCAATGGAGGGTTGGGAAGGATAGGAATATTCTTTGGGAATTTCTCCTGGAGGTTCTCCTTCTCCCTTCAACAGTTTCTTCTCCCTCCCATTGTGATTCCTCTTTTGGATCTAATACACAGAGATTACGGCCATTGCTCTTTTACTTCTTTCTCTCTCTCAATATTTACCTAACAATATCGCTTGGAGTCTTGGATAAGTTTGGTTACTCGATAATCATTGAAGATGGAATCATGAAAGTAATTCGTAGAGCATTCCTTGCAATGAAAGGTATTTGAAAAGGTGCTTTGTATTGTTTGAATGATGGGACTCTTACAGGTGGAGCAACTACATTAGAAGAAAGTGATCCAGACACTTCTAAATCATGGCACATGAGACTCGAACATACCAAAGAGAAGACCTTGCAGAGTTTAGTAAAAAAAGGAGTATTGAAAGGTGCCAAGATAGGAAAATTGGACTTTTGCGAGCATTGTATAATGAGTAAGCATACTAGAGTCAGTTTCAACACTGCAACCCATCGCACGAAATGAACAGTTGACTACATCCATCCGATGTATGGGGACGGTTGAAAAATGCTTCATTGGGAGGTAATCATTATTTTGTCACATTTATTGATGATTACTCACTATATGTTTGGGTATATGTCATGAAGCATAAAAATGAAGTGTTAGATATCTTCTTTAAGTGGAAGAAGATTATTGAAAATCAGACGGGAAGGAAAATCAAGCGACTGAGATCAGATAACGGTAGAGAATACGCACCAATACACATTGTGAACTGATTACCTGCTTTTGCGATTGATAGGAAAATTCCAATAGAGGTTTGGTCTGGTGTGAATGTTTTTGATTATGACAAACTTTGTATATTTGGTTGTAATGCCTATTTTTATGGGACAGACTCAATGTTGGATCGGAGAGTGAAGAAAATTGTATTTGTTGGCTTCGGTGATGGTGTGAAGGCTTTCTGACTATGGGATCCAAAAGCGAAGAAGATCGTTCGAAGTCGTGACATCACATTTTATGAACCAGTGATGGTGAAGTCAAATGATTTTAGAAAAGAGAGAGATGACTCAGTTGCAATTGAAGTGCAGAAAATTCCGTGGCCGGCTGATCAGGGGCAACAAAAGATTGAGTGCAGTGATCATATGAATATTTCGATTGGGGAAGAAGTACTAGTACAGTAGGATACTCATCAGCATGAGAGTATCACCACTCATAGAACACGAAGGACCATACATAGACCTTCCAGATATGATGATATGGTTAGCTATGCTCTTTCAGTAATTGATGATGATGCCCCAAATAACCATCACGATGTTTTGGATAGCAATGAAAAGAACCGGTGAAAGTCGATTAGGGAAGAAGAAATGAATTCACTGCATCAGAATTAGACATGAGATCTTGTTCCTCCTCTGAATGACAAGAAGACAGTTACGGGGATCAAGTTCCAACATTGTTTGGACTTTATCAATATCTCTCGTACTTGAGATGCCTACAAGCATCGGGAAGACAATAACAAGAAGAATTGTTTGAGCATCAAATTGGTGATATTTTTTATCAAGATGAAGATTATTGAATATTGACAAATAATATCACTGCCCACGGAATTGGTGACGCGGTGGGTGGCCGATGGAATCGCTGTCTTCCCTGTGGACGTAGGTCACCCCGACTGAACCACGTAAAATTTGCGCGTTCCTTTTGTTTTTTTTTCCCTTGATTAATTGCGTAATTTGAGAGAGAGTGAGGCTTCTGCACAACACCTTCTAAGCCCAGTGAGGATGTCTGCCACGATCGGTTTAGAGAAATGCGAACATGCCTCCTTCCTTAGTTCAGCATGGATAAACCCCTGGTCCTCAGCCTCCGAAGACCCTAGTTGAACCCTCGTACCAAGCTCCTCTTCCTGTGGTGTTTTCACAGTATCCAGAGCCATGATCAACAGGCCGTTTCTTAGAGAGGGATCCATCAGGGGATTGCGCGCCCAAGAACCTCGCTGCGATACAACCATCAATATCCCCTTGAAGAAAAGCTTCATATTCCTTGGCGCTGTTGCCAGAGCAAGGGCAGCGAGCAGATGAATGTCCTTGCTGCTTGCAGTGAATACAAAAGACCATTCTATATTCATAAACAATCGGTTGTTTGAACCGAGATCCCCCTGCGATATCAATCCAGATGAAATCTAGTTGCGGCTTTGCTAATTCAAGCTCCACACATATGCGTGTTTGAACAGGATGCAGAAGCGCTCTTGTGAGAACATCCGAGCAAAGAAACCGCCCACAAGAATTGCCAATAATCTGCAAAATTCAAGGATTGTAAAAGGGTAGAGGTAGGCCCAGGAGTCTCACCCACACCGCAGATAAAGAAGTGTCCCGCCCCAAGTGGAAACCGCAAGACCACCGGAAGAGGACGAAGCGGAACGAACCAAAACGCGAGAAGATCATGACCTCGCCTTGATGAGGTCACCTTTTTCTTCAAATCTGAGGAGAAGGTGTTGCGAATTGAGGAGACCCACCACAACCCGATGCTTCAAACCCAAAACATTGGGCGAAATCACAGATCGAGGTTCTTCACCGACCGAAGTGGGCAACGAGTGAACGATCTAGAAATGCCGATGCCTTAGTAAATTCTAGAGAAGCGATCTCGATGACCAGAATCCCATCTTCAAGGCCATGGACCTTTGTGCTTACATGAATCGCCGACATCTCTGAGAAGTATGAAAAGGGCGGCGAGGGATGTGGAAGAATAGGAGAGGGGAGATGCAAAGAAAAAGGGTGCTGCCCCTCCCCCAGCGACAGGGGAGGGGCCGCTGCCGCCGTCATCGGCTGCTAGGGTAAGTGGCGAGATGGGGAGACTGAGCACATCAAGTGAAGACAGGAAAGATTCACTTGAAACAAGTGATTAGGTATCCAAGATGTTAGTAATCAGATATTTTGGATATGGGTTTATCTAGGTTCAATTTATTTGAATAGGTCTATTCTATCCCGTTCTCCTCTGGTTTGAATTTTGTTTTTCATATCTATATGAAGTCTTGTATATCTCCATCTTTATCTATAAATAGAGCAACCCAACTTCACTTAGGGGTACGGTTTTTGGCTCTTCTGTTTCTACATGGTATTAGAGTCCTGATAAAACCCAGTTTATATCTTTTCTCTTGATCTCCTCTCTCCCCACGCGAAAGCAGCGTGCCCTTGCTTGGAGCCTCAGGCCACACATCTGCATATCTACACCCAGCAGCTTGTCCAAGATCTGGCGTGTCACTATCAGGCCCTCCTTTGCAGGACTTCCCTGCATGGCAGCCTCAGGCAACGTGCGCATCCCATCTGCTTCTTTTGCACATATGCTTCTGCCAGATCTGCTCCATATTTGCTCCAGGGCCCAATTCCAGGCACGCACTGTCTCCTCCGTGCGTGCCTCTCTTCTCTCTCTGCGTCCCTCTCTCCTTGCTTGCGCACCCAGCCACCTGCGCCAGCCTCAGGCTCCGTACTTCTGCCGCATCCAGAAGTGCTAGACTCCAGCTGGCTCCTGTCCAGGTGGCCAGGCGTAACCCAGGCAACGCCCTCTGCCGCACAGCTCAGACTAGACTGGTTCCTTCTACTGTGCACTCCCGTCAGCTGCTTACACCCCTGCCAGGCGCGCATCCATCTGCTGCACACTGCTGCCAAGCGTCCCCTGTACTGCTCTTCTTTATCTGTTTCTCCAGATCCTGTTAGATCCTTGTGTCTATGAATCTGCACTAGGCGTGCTCCAGCACCCTTCATCTGCAGCCCCCCCGTTTTCTCGCCTCTGTAGATCAGGCCACACTCTGTTACTGCTTTCGCTCTAGTTGCGCCCCCGTCAGTAGGAGCGCCTCTCCCTGCTTTGTACAGTCGTGTGCCTCTCTCCTGGCTCATCCAACCCAGACTCATCAAGCACCAGTCTGCTGCATCTACCCAGTTTCGTGTCCAGTGCACTAGGCTTCCTCTCCGCTGTTGGTATTTTTCACTTAATATATGAATATGTCTTTAATGGTGTGGAAAAGTTTTTCTCAGCATTTACGCAGGGGGGAAATATTCAGGTGAAAAATCCTTCGGGGGAAAATGCCTATGGGTGATAAATTCCTTTGGGTGTGGGGGGTTAGAGATAGAGTGAGTTTTTGTGTGATAGTAAAACTCCCCCAATAGCGAAATTCCTCAATTCTCTCTGTGGATGCAGGGACATTGCCCGAACCATGTAAATCTCGGTGTTTGATCGCTTTCATCTTTTTGTTTTTGTTCACTAATTTCCGCAGCAAGTGGTACCAAAGCCTGGTTTAAGTTCGAGAGTTGGAAATTGTTAGTGAACAATGGCAACAAATGAAGGAAAGGTGAAAATCGATTGTTATTAGAGATAAAGTGGTGGATGACATATCCCCGGTTTGGCCTTGCAATGTTAATGGTAGAGCATGTGGATCCTTGTTGCCTTGTATTGGAAAGTCTTCTTGATACTGCGATGATAAGGCGGTGTGTCTGGTGATGAAAAAATGGTGGTATATGGTGATTAGATCATGTGGAAATCCCCCGGTTGTAAAAAATTCCTCCAGGTGAAAAATGCCTCTGGATGATAAATTCCTTCGGGCATGGGGGTGAGAGAGAGGGAGTTTTTGTGTGATTGTAAAAACTCTTCCAATAGTGAAATTCCTCAGTTTCTCTGTGGATGTAAGGACATTGTCTGAACCATGTAAATCTTGGTGTTCGATCTCTTTCTGCTTTCTGTTTTTGTTCCCTAATTTCTGTAACATCTGCCTGGTTCCAGTGACTTCTCTGGCGGGCCACTCCGCTGCTGCCCAGGATTTTGTTGGGCATCTGTCATTTCCCAGGTGTTCTCTTCCGAGCTTTTCTGCTGCATGCCTTATGCTGCCGCTTATGTGCTTGCCAGACTTGATGGCACACAGTCTCTTCACAGCATTCTTGAAGATGCTGTGTCGTATTGCAGGCGTTCGTTTCCCAGTGTCCTCTCTCCATATAACCGTTTCCTGGCATCCTATTTCGGATGACCTATTCTAGCTGTCCTATTCCTGCCAGTATCGACACCTTCTCTGTTAACGGAAATGTTCACGACATCCATGTGACTCATAGAAGAGCACCATCTGTGACAGTTTTTACATCATTTCCTGTGCTCATGTGGTCTGGTTAGACAATCATGCTGTTTTTTATCTCTTCTGTATTTTGAATTAGCATAGCAAGCTAGAGTATGCTCCAGCTTGAAGGTGAGTGTTATAGTAATTAGATATTTAAGACATGTGTCTATCTAGCTTCAATTTATTTTGTATTTAAGATATGAATTGGCCATGATAAAAGAGTTTATCACCCGCTAAATAGTAGCCAATACATGCCCTAGAATTCTGCTTCAATGAAGTAATGATGTCTGTAGCAAAAGGATCTTAGTTTAGCATCTCTTGAAGTACACATTAACGGGGAATGCAAGAGCAAAAAATTCTGTATGTGGTCAAAACCTTTATTTTCTTTTCCAGTTCTGTAATTAATAGTAAAATTAAAGGGAAATAATTTTACCAAAAGATGCTGCTGTTAATTTGTTGTCACCCATGTTGGAATGGTGGAACCCGATCCATTGGATGAAGCTGGACCAACTGCTAGCAGTCCGTACCGTACACCAGTCTGTAATTATCGTGGTTCGACCTCTGTGGTTTACTGTAACGTTGCTTTATGAGCTCATTTTGAGCTAGGGTATTTTGTACTCTGAGTTTGTGCCCTGTAATTCATTCCCGGACATAGTGAATTTGTTCTGCTTCTCCGTGGGTGTAGGGATTTTTCTCAAACCACATAAATCCTATGTTCTTGTTCTTGTTCTTTATTTTTTCTCCCTTTTACTCTTCTTCTGAAATCGACCATTGTTGGTGCTCCTAGCGTTTCCGTAACAACTCATTCGCTCAACAAATATCTGAGAATATGATGACTGTCTTTACAAAAAAATGTCATCCTAGCAAATGATGTCTTTATTTTTGCAGGGCCAATACGAACGCTAACAAGTCTCTATCATAAACAGATTTAAATTAATTAAATAAAGATAAGCTCTTATTTAAATAAGCAACATGATGATCTGCTTGCAGCAATATAGCTGCCTCACCGGCTGAAGAGTTGTCACACTCTACTATGAAAGGAAAATTAAAACCTGTCAGCCTCAAAACAGGGACTGAAGGGAGTATTGTTTTCAGTGTTTGTTAGGCCATCTCATCTTGATCATTCCACTTGAATCCATTCTGCAGGGTGTTGATAGAGTGCGCCAGAATTCCGTATGATAAAAATAAGCAGGAGTATATTCGGTACTTAGAGAAATGACCTTTACAGTAGAAAAGCAGAAACTAACAGCACTACATTTGCAGAAAAAAAAGAAAACTAACAGAAGAACCTGCTTCTCCTGCCCAAGCTCCAATGGTCGAACTTCTACTGAACTGGAAGAATGCCCCCCCCCCCTCTCCTTGCGGGTCCCCAATATATCAGGGTCCACTTCTAACAAACTTCCTCTTGTGCAATCTCCAAACTGCCCTTCTGTCTTTCTGTTTTAACAGCTGGATTTCCCAAAACTGAATATTCCTGTGCAGTGGGACCACCCAAAACTGAATATTCCTGTGCAGTGGGACCACCCAAAACCGAATTCCCAGAGGCATTACCCACCTTTCCAGATTTACCCCTGCGTGTATATACTATCCAGGGGCCCTCCTTAACACTCCCCCCATCCTGAGATGCAGGCTTGTCCGCAAGCTAAAAAGAGGGAAATTGATTACGAAGAACATAGTCATCCTCCCACGTAGCGTCGTCAATAGATTGGCCACGCCATTGAACAAGCGATTGTGGAATATCACTGGGTCCCTGCCGCTGAAAACGGGTAGCCAAAATGGCTTCGGGTTTAGGCCAGTCTGCTGAATCAGGAGCCAAGTGTGCAGGTAAAGAAGGCTGAATGGAGATGTTGCCCACTGCCCTTTTAAGTTGAGAAATATAGAAAACCGGATGGAGGCGAGCGTGGGGGGGGGGGTAACTCCAAATGGTAGGCAACCGGTCCCACACGTTTTAAGATGGGGAAAGGGCCATAAAATCTTGGAGAAAGTTTGGAATTAATCCTTTGAGCCATCGAAGTCTGTCGATGAGGTTGCAGTTTAAGATACACAAATTCCCCCACCTGAAATTCAACGTGGCGACGACGGCGGTCAGCCCACTGTTTCATATAATTTTGAGAGCGCACCAAATGATGACGAAGTTGTCGGAGAGCCTCATCGCGATCTCCCAAAGCAGTAGCAACGACATCCACCCGAATTTCAGAAGGCTGAGAGCTGAGAAGTGTAGGCGGTGGGCGACCATAAACCACCTCGAAAGGAGTGGTGTTGATTGAGGAATGCCAGGAGGTGTTATAGTGAAATTCAGTCCAAGGTAACCAAAAAGACCAAGATTTGGGTTGTTCGCCCGCAAAACAGCGAAGGTAAGTCTCAAGGCACTGACGACTTCTGTTTGGTCGTCGGTTTGCGGATGATAAGATGAACTGAATTTGAGTTTAGTTTGGTGAAGACGAAATAGGTCAGTCCAAAAATTGCTAAGGAAAACTGGATCACGATCACTTACAATTGAAGTCGGTACCCCATGCAAGCGAACCACTTCTTGCACAAAAACTGCAGCCACTGACTTTGATGTATAGGGATGTTTCAGGGAGATAAAATGAGCATACTTTGATAAACGATCGACCACAACCAAAATCACATCAAAGCCGCGAGATTTTGGTAAGCCTGATATGAAATCCATAGAAATATCTGACCAACTGAGAGTAGGAAGCTCAAGGGGTTGTAATAACCTTGTTAGGGCCAACGTGGAATATTTGAAACGTTGGCAAATGTCACATTTCCGAACAAAATCAAGCACTTGGCGACACATACCTATCCAATATAAATTAGCGGCCAACCGTCTATAGGTACGATAAAATCTAGCATGACAACCATGAGGTGTGGCATGAAATTCAGTCAAAAGTTGGGGTATCCAGGGAGAAGCACAGAAAGAACGAGGCGGCCTTGATAACGGAGGATACCGTTAGAATAAGTGAAACCAGGCTTTGAAGAACTATCCACTTGGAGTGTTTGAATAATGTGCTGAAATGCAGGGTCAGACTGGACAACAGCGGTTAATGTAGAACTATCAGCCCAGACAGGAAACGATTGAATAACACGATATTCAGCTGTCTCCTCCTTCCTAGATAGTGAATCTGCTGCTGAATTAGCCAATCCTGGCTTGAATTTAACATTAAATCTATAGCCGAGCAATTTTGCAATCTAGTTTTGCTGATCGGCTGATACAACCCGCTGCTGAAGAAGGAATTGAAGACCGTGATGGTCGGAAAATACTATGAAAGTGCTGCCCATTAAGTAAGGACGCCAATGTTGGATTACCAACACCAAAGCCATAATTTCTTTTTCATAAGTGGACTTGGCTAACGTTTTATCACCAAAAGCCTTGCTGAAATATGCAATTGGACGACGATTTTGCATAAGGACAGCGCCCACCCCACGTCCCGAAGCGTCACATTCCACCTCAAAAGGTTTGGAAAAATCGGGTAAGGCTAGCATCGGAGTGGTTGTTAGAAGGAGCTTTAAATGGTCAAAAGCAGCTTGAGCAGAGGAATTCCAGAGGAAACCTGTTTTTCTTGTCAAAATAGTAAGTGGGTGAGCAATCTGTCCATAACCGCGGATAAACTTCCGGTAATAGCCGGTGAGGCCCAGGAAACCACACACCCCCTTGACGGAAAGAGGTTGGGGCCAGTCAACAACAGCCTGAACTTTGGCGGGATCAACCGACACACCCTCATGAGAAATAATATGACCAAGATAACCAATACGAGTTTGCGCAAAGAGACACTTGGTGGGGTTGGCAACAAAACAATGAAGCTGAAGTGATTGTAGAGCTAAGCAAAGATGTTGTAAATGCTGCTGCCAATCCTTACTGTAGATAAGGATATCATCAAAGAAAATCAGAATAAATTTGCTGAGAAATGGACGAAACACATCGTTCATGGCAGCCTGAAAAGTAGACGGAGCATTGGACAATCCAAAAGGCATAACTAGAAATTCATAGTGGCCGCTGTGAGTACGGAATGCAGTCTTCTCAATATCACCGTCCCGCATACGGATTTGATGGTAGCTAGATTTTAAGTCCAACTTAGAAAAATATTTTTCCCCACCCACCTCATCAAGTAATTCATCGACAATTGGAATGAGAAATTTATCAAGAATAGTTACTTGATTGAGGGACCTGTAATCCACACAATGTTGCCATGTTCCATCCTTTTTTTGACTAATAACACAGGGCTGGAAAAAGCGCTGGTAATGGATCGAATAAAACCAAGTTGGAGCAAAAGAATGAACCTGTTTTTCAATTTTATTTTTCTGAAAGTGGGGGTAGCGGTATGGACGCACTGCTACTGGTCCTTGGCCCTGCTGCAATCGAATGCTATGCTCCCATTGGCGAGGAGGAGGTAGCTCCTTGGGGTCCCCAAAAATTACTTCAAACTCCTGTAACAAACCATTCAAGGCCTGCTGCTGCTGCTTGGACAGCAGTGGTGGGGGAGACTCCTTGCTGCCCAATAATAAGTGATGGAGAACAGGATAGGTAAAACGGGCAGAAGAGCTGTTTAAAGATGTTGTAGTCTGAGAGTTATGGGGAGCACCTGTAAGAGAGTAATCATGCCCGGCAAATTGAAAACACATTGTCATTTTGGCCCAATTTGTTGTGATGTCGCTTAGGGTGCGTAACCAGGTAATGCCCAGAATGAAGTCCAAACCGCCATAGTCCAAAAATTCTTGCAAAGACACTTCCAAGCGTCCCAATCGCTGCTCGACGCCGTCGAGACGAGATAGTTGGCGGGTCTCCATAAAAGCAGAACCGAAGGAGAAGAAAGAGATGGAGTCTGGCTGCACGAGCGGCATATCGGACAAATATTGATAGAGTGCACTAGAATTCCGTATTATAAAAATAAGCAGGAGTATATTCGGTACTTAAAGAACTGACCTTTACAATAGAAAAGCAGAAACTAATAGCAGTACATTTGCAGAAAAAAAGAAAACTAACAGAAGAACCTGCTTCTCCTGCCCAAGCTCCAATGGCCGAACTTCTACTGAACTGGAAGAATGCCCCCCTCTCTCCATGCGGGTCCCCACTATATCAGGGTTCACTTCTAACAAACTTCCTCCTGTGCAATCTCTAGATTTACCCCTTCGTGTATATACTATCAAGGGGCCCTCCTTAACAGGTGTGCTTTGTAATCAACCCATAATTCTTGGCGAAGTGACAGTAGTGAACTATCAATTTGAGGAATGCTAGCAACTCCATGACATCTCTTAGCAAAGGCTAATCTTGAACAACTTGTTTTTTTCTAGAATCAACCACCACTCTTGATACCATATGCCCCAAAAGTTTAATCTGTTTTTGGCCAAATGGACACTTGTGATTTTGCAAAAAATATGTGTTTTGTGTGTGTGTGCGCGCCTGCATACCTGTACAAATGTGTGTATGTACACACACTTTGAACTAGGCTGCACACCGACTTCCATTACATTTCTGTCTTCATTTCAATTTGATTTTTATATCCAGTGATGCCTACTTTTTTTGCATTTACTTTAACCTTTTATGTGTTTGTATTTGGTTTTCACCAGTTAGTTACTATTGACTGTTGTACCTTAAAATTTTCTGCAGATTTTATCCGCAGATGAAAATAGGCCAGAAACTTGCTTTTGTTGAAGCGAAGGTATTTTTTTCCAATAATATTTTGTGGTTCTTTATATTTTGATCTGGGCGTATATCTAAAGTTTCTAGATGATTTCTGTTTTGTTTATCCTGGATTATAGCCTGGCTATGGGGCATATGTGGTTGATTTCCATATCTCGAAGACTACAAAATCTTCTCCCTTGGACAAAATTGTAAGGAAACTTTTGAAAACAGTGAAATTTCACTTATTATGTGCTCTGTCCCCCCCTTCTCGGATTAGAAATCTATATAAGCATAGCCGTATAGTATGCTTTATGAAGCAGCACAAAATTTTATTGAGTTCAAATTTTCTATGCTGCATCCAGATAATAATGGAGGTATCGTGCATCTTGTGGTACTTGGTGTCATGAGCGCCTTTCAATAGGAAGATTTTAATTGAGCTCTCTGCATGGATGGGGATTTCTTGTTTTCCATATATACCAATTGATGCACTTCACACCTTAGTGGAATTCATCTTTTTGTTCAGAATTTTTCATGGAAATGCTGATCCAGGGCATAGGCGCTACAGAAAATGAAATCTCAAAAGCCTAGGTTTGACAGTGCAATTGATTTGCATGGCGCCCTGACAACTCTCATGTGCTGCATGCATCTGGGACTGTTGCCTGCACTCAAAGTCATTAAATCTCTATTTCTATTTTTAGTTCGAAATAAAACTGTCTAATCAGTTGATTTTTTGTTGGCTTTCCTGGCTTATTTTTTCTTCTGAGGCTTACAGATCCAGTGCATGGCCCATGCAACACTTCTTTTTAGTTAATTCGTTTTCTTCGTTATTTTTATTGATTTTTTACTCAATTTCTTTTTCAATGACTTGTTATTTTTCTCAATCTGACATAATTATTTTTCTAAGTTTCTTCTAAAATTTTCTCTCCTATATTTCCTTGCGTGAATGCAGCGCTTGTTTGTAGCTGAAACTGATAATATAGAGACATCCTCCTGCATTATAAGCCCACCAAAAGTCAGGTAACATTGCTTTACTTTCTTCATTTGTTTATATATTACAACTGTTAAACCCTTTTTTATTCTTATGGGTATTTCCGAGTTCCACATCGGAATACTCCTGTGTATATTCCGCCTTCTCATTCTATAAAAGAAGGCCTCCACCTCTCTTTGGAGAAAAGGGGGTTTCTCAACTTACATGGTATCAGAGGAGGTTACATCTTAACCTACCCCGCTCTTTGCGGTTTTCCCGGCTAAGTCCGGCCTCGCCTCCCTGGTGCATTTTTTTTTTTGCACCCTCCTACCCCGGCGCCTCCTGCCCGGTCCGGCTCCCCGGTGCGCCTTCCCTCACGGCGCCCGCTCCTCCTGCGCGCAAGCCCTCCCCGTCACGGCTCCCCCTCCGGCGGTCCTCTTGTGCGCGCAGCACCTCCTGCGGCTCCCCTCGGTGCGCCTTTCCTCCCGAGCGCGACACTCCCGACGCCTCGCCGCGGTTCCTCCCGACGGCGACCCTCCCGTCGCGCCCTCCCCGCCCTTCCCGGCGAATGCGGCTCCCACACCTCCCGTTGTTCCCGTCGCTGTTTTCCGATGCGACTCCACCTGCGCCGACCTCCTCAACGGCTCCCGCATTCCCCGACGGTCTTTTCGGATCCCGCAACTGCCCGCACCGGCTCCCGCTTCTTCAGGCGACCGGAACGGACGACTCCATCTCTCCCACTACGCACGAACCTCCCCCTCCGGCGGTATGTCATCTCGGCCGATGTTACCTTTGTTGAGAGCTCTCCGTTCTCCCTTCCCTCTCCTCATCCTGATCCTGCCATCGATGATTGTCTTCCTCTCATCATCCACCCTCCACCAGTGTCAACCCCTGTTGACACCCATTTTGGTCAGGTCTACTCCCGCCGTCCATCGACTTTATCCCCCATCCCGGCCAATGACACCGATGCTCCCGCTTCGTCAGATGCTCCTGCCCCGCCACCTGAGGACTTGCCCATTGCCCTACGAAAAGGTACACGCTCCTGCCAGAGTACTCCTCTATTTGTATCTTCATACAGGGGTCTGTCCGTTCTGGAGACAGTTTCTATTCCTCGCATGGTTGGTGATGCCAAATCTCACCCCGGGTGGCTCCCTGCAATGCGGGATGAATTACAGGCTCTGGAAGAAAATCATACTTGGGATCTTGTTCCCCTTCTAGCAGACAAACAGGCGGTAGGAAGCAAATGGATTTACACAGTCAGACTGAATCTCGATGGCACTCTCCATCGCCTCAAAGCCCGTCTGGTGGCCAAAGGCTTCGTCCAGACTTACGGTATTGACTATTTTGATACCTTCTCACCAGTTGCCAAGATGGCCTCCGTCAGATTATTCATCTCTCTCGTCGCCCATCGTAAGTGGCCTCTTCATCAACTGGATGTCAAGAATGCCTTCCTCCATGGCTTCCTTGAGAAAGAGGTTTATCTGCAGCAGCCCCCCGGGTTTTCTGCCTCCGGTGCTGAATCTCAAGTCTGCCGGCTCCGCCGCTCTCTTTACGGTCTTAAGTAGTCTCCCCGTGCTTGGTTCGGCCGCTTTAGCATGGTCGTCACCGACTTTGGGCTTTCTCGCAGCATGAAGGACCACATTGTGTTCTACAGGGCGACCTCCCATGGCTGCATTTTATTGGTCATGTATGTGGATGATATCATCATCACCGACAGCGACTCTGTGGGTATCACCCATCTCAAGGACCATCTTCACCAGCACTTCCACACTAAGGATCTCGGTCTTCTCACATACTTCCTAGGCATCGAGGTTTCTTATTCTTCGGACACTATTTCCCTCTGCCAACGAAAGTATGCGTTGGATATCTTGCAGGATGCTGGATTGACTCAGGCCACTGCTGTCGACACTCCTCTGGAGCCTGGGGAACGGTCTCTCTATGCCTCCTCGGCACTGTATCCACATCCCGAGTGGTACTGTCGGTTGGTGGGCAAACTCAATTATCTCACCATGACTCGACCCGACATTTCCTGTGTGGTTGCCAAAATGAGTCAATTTATGGAGCATCCAACCACCTCTCATTGAGATGCTGTCATTCGCATCGCCAAGTACATCAAGTAAGATCCTGCCCGTGGTCTTCGTTACTCCCAGCATCCTCATCAGCATATTGAGGCCTTTTGCGATGCTGATTATGCTGGTTGCCTTGCTACTCGGCGATCTACCTCTGGATTTGCCATATTCTTGGCAGACAACCTCATCTCTTGGCGCAGCAAGAAACATACGGTCGTCTCCCGCTCCAGTGCCGAGTCTGAGTACCGTGCCATGGCCACCGTCACTACAAAGATCCTTTGGCTTCAGCAACTCCTCCAGGAGCTTGGTTTTCCTCAGCAGAAATCTGCTCACATATGGTGTGATAATCAGGCAGCCACCAAAATTTCTTCGAATCCCGTCTTCCATGAACGGACGAAGCATATTGAGGTGGCTGTCACTTTCTTCGACACCACCTGGAGCACAATCATGTCAGCTTTAGCCACATTCCAACGGCGGACCAGCTTGCTGACATCTTCACCAAAGGCCTCCCCGGTGCTCGCCTTGCCTCGCTCAGTTCCAAGCTGGGGATCCACAGCATTTGAAGCCCGACTTGAGGGGGAGTGTGTCTAGGTCTTGTATGATGTCATCTTTATTTTTTGTGGGACTCGGTGTCCAAGCTGGGCGTGTCCAGCTTGAGGGGGAGTGTTAAACCATTTTTTATTCTTATGGGTATTTCCGAGTCCCACATCGGAATAATCCTGTGTATATTCCGCCTTCTCATTATATAAAAGAAGGCCTCCACCTCTCTTTGGAGAAAAAGGGGTGTCTCAACCTACAACAACTATAGGCATTATGCTAACAGAAGTTATCTGCGTTGATGTTTTGTAGCTTTATATTAAATGGAATGGCCGTAGAGCGAAGGGCAAATGTTTATATGGTTAGTTGGAATTGTATGCATTTTAAATCAGACATACTAAACTTCAATTCTCCATGTATATTTGGTTTGAATTTTTGGCTAATGAACAATTGTTATTTTGTTATCTTGTTCAGGATGCTGGGCCCCAGATTCCAACCAATGTGACTGGGTTGGTTAAATTTGGATCAAATCTTCTTCAAGCTGTGGGTCAGTTTAATGGTACTCATAAATACACTTCTCAGCATCTCAGCATTTTATTTTTGATGAATATAATCTGCTCACTTGAGGTGGTTTGCAATCCTTCCAAGGTCATTATATCATCATCATTGCCTTTATGAGTATGATGCCATTACGTGAGAGATCTACTTTACCTGATCATGTTCAACCTGTAGCTGCTGCCTTTGATAAAGGTGTGTGTTTTTCTGTGTGATTACTTCATTTTTTATTGTAGAGTGGTCTATGGCTCCATTGATTTGATTCTTCCGTTATTAAAAAAGCATGATTTATTATTCTTGATTGGTGATTAGATATGGAGGTAATTGAAGGGGCATCCCGGATTTCACTTTGCTGTCCGATTAGGTATGTTGTTATACTTAATTGTTTTTGGCCTTTGGTTTCCTGCCATCTATTCAATCATATCTTTTTCCCCTTGTCTTTTTGGCTTAATTTCTTTTTCTGTCTTATTCCTGATTATGGTTGTACTGCTTGTGAGGCTTTTTTTAGGCTGAAAGATAATCTTAAGATTCAAAATGGTGTACAGGCAAATCTCATTGTAGATGTACTTTAATGTTATATTGATGCGTTGATTAGAAGTGAGATAATATAAAAAAGATTAGGAAGTTCAAAAAAATGGCAGGAATGCTAGGGTGGTATAATGACACATGGTATTAGTTTGAAATTGTTGAACCCTGTTTTTATTATTCTGGGTATTTCCGAGTCCCACATTGGAATACCCCTTTATGTATTCCGTATTTTCAATCTATAAAAGAAGGCCTCCGCCTCATCTTGAGGTATGGAGATTACCTCTTCTACATGGTATCAGAGGGAAACATAATCTCGAGCCCTCCCTCCTGTAGATATTTTTTTTCCTCTCCTCTCGGCTCTGCCCTAAGTGGCACCCCTCCCCTCCTGGGTCTGCCCTACGCAGCCCCCCCTCCTGTGGGTTTGCCCTACGCGGCCACCCCCTCCCCTCCTGCGGGTCTTCCCTACACGGCCACCCCGCCTCTGCACTACACGTCGCATCCTCCGCTGCGCCGCACTCCGGCGTCCCGATCACGTCCCCGCCTTCCGCAGCGGCGCCCTTCCCTCGGTGTATCGCCGCCCCGTCATCCCGCCCGACTCCCGGCCCGCCTCCTCTCACGGTATCCCGACGAGGCTCCCGCCTCCTTGCGCGGCTCCCTGCGCGCGGCTCTCTGGCGCCCTCCCGTTGCCTGCTCCCGTCGCCCTCTCCCATCCCGGCGGCCCCCATCCCGGCGGTTCCCATCCTTCTGGCGGCTCCCTCCCGTCGCGAACGTCCATGTGCCCTCGTCCACTGCTCCCTGCGGCTTCGCTCCGCCCCGACGACGGCAGCGACCTCTCTTCCCGGCCGCGTCCCGCCCTTCCCAGTGGGTGCGCTCCGCCCCGACGGCCTGCTCTTCCGCCTCCGTCCAGGCGCAACCCCCGCCGGCCTGCTCTTTCACCCAGGCGGCATTCCGCTGTAACCGGCTCCACCTTTCGGACGACATCTCGACGTCCTCCAACGGCTAACCAGTTTCCATCAGCTCCGCCTCTCCCAGCGGCATCCTCCAGGACGACCTGCCCTCCCTTCCCGGCGGCATCCCGACGTCCTCCCGGATCCCTCTGTGTGCGACACTCACCAGGCGGCTCCCTCGCGACGTCACCAGCGGCCCGCCGCCTCCGCGCCAGCCCTCCTACGTCGGTGCCACCCCTCCATCGGCTACCTGTTTCATCGGCAGCTCCCTGCGCATCCTCCCGTTCATCGCGGCTGCGGTCCGACGCCTTCGGCGGCTTCCCAACTCTGTCTGCGACCAGCACTAAACAGACCAGCGGCACCCAACCGCAGAAAGTCCCGTATCCCTGCGGTCTCCCCGGTTGGTCAGCTCTCGTCGGCCCGCCTCTCTCTCCGCAGTCTCCAGGCACCTCTTCCCGACAATCCCGCCTCTTCTCGGCTACTGGTTTCGATGCGGCCTCCCGGCCCCCGCACTCCTCAGCGGTCTCTCGGCCCGCCTCCCGCGGTCTCCCGACCCCTGTCTGAGCACCTGTCCTCATCTCATCGAGCGCCAGCCTGGATGCTCGACACCGGTGCGTCCGAACATCTCACCTGGGATTTTGGTATGTTCACTACCTACCATTCATCTACTAGTGCTTCTCCGATCACTATTGCTAATGGATCAACAATTCCCATTGCGGGATTTGGCACATGTCATGTGACCCCGTCTATTAGTCTGCATTCAGTTGCTCACGTTCCTCACATCCAGTTTAATCTTCTCGCCATCGGCAAACTCATCAAAGATTTAAATTGTGCTGCTATTTTTACATTATCGAGTGTTGTTTTTCAGGAGCGGTCGACGAATCGGGAACTTGGTTGAGGTCATCTACGGGCCGGGGTGTACATACTCGATCTCCCACAACCTCTTGCTTGCTCATCCACCTCAGCCCGTGCCCTTGACCTTCATTTTCTGGTCATCCGCTCGCTTCCGTCCTATATAAGCTTTGCCCCCAATTTTCTCATAATCTTTCCTTCTATTGTGAACCCTCCAAGTTTGCAAAACATCATCGGGTGACATATGTTCCTCGATTGGACCTGCGTGCCGCGAATCCTTTCGACCTTGTTCATTCCGATATCTGGGGTCCTTGCAAGGTTGCTAGCCAGCCTGGGTTCCAGTATTATATTACCTTTATCGATGACTACTCCCGCATGACCTGACTCTACCTTCTTCATGATCGGTCTGAAGTATTTTCTACCTTTTAGACCTTCTACACTGAGATTCATACTCAATTCTCAACCTCTCTGAAATGTCTCCGCTCCGACAATGGACGAGAATATTTATCCACTCCCTTTCAGCAGTTTCTCAAGGATAAAGGCATTATTCACCAGACATCTTGCCCCGATACAGCTCAGCATAATGGAGCGGCCGAGCGGAAACATCTCCATTTTCTGGAGACTGCCCGTGCCCTCCTATTTCACATGAAGGTGCCTCTCAAATTTTGGTGCGATGCTATCCTGACTGCTACATACCTCATTAACCGCCTCCCTTCTTCTCTCCTTCAAGGGGCGACTCCTTTTTGGATTCTGTTCTCCTCTCTCCCTTCTCACTCACTTCCACTGCGTGTCTTTGGATGTCTCTGTTATGTCTGCGACACTCGGCCCGGTCTCTCCATGCTCTCTCCTAAATCCCTCCGCTGCTTATTCCTCAGCTATTCCCGCACTCAGCGCGGATATCGATGCTTCTCTCCGGACCTACGGCGGTATATTATCTCTGCTGACGTCTCGTTTGTTGAGCGCTCTCCTTTTTCACATCCCTCTCCCCATCCAGACACAGACATTGATGATTGTCTTCCTCTCATTATCCACCCTCCACTGGGGTCTCCCCCTGCTACTGATCACCATTTTGGTACGGTTTACTCGTCGCCAATCGACTGTACCCCCTGTCCCGACCGATGACCCAATCATCCCCGCTTCGTCCGATGCTCCTGCCCCGACACTAGACGACTTGCCCATTGCACTGCGGAAAGGTACTCGATCTTGCCAGCGTACTCCTCTATTTGTCTCTTCATATAACGGTCTGTCAGCTCTGGAGATAGTATATATTCCTCGCACAGTTGGTGATGTCAAATCTCACCCAGGGTGGCTAGCAACAATGCGGGATGAATTGCAAGCTCTGGAAGAAAGCCATACTTTGGATCTTGTCCCCCTTCCAGCAGACAAAAAGGCGGTTGGTAGCAAATGGATTTACACAGTCAGGCTGAATCCCAATAACATTCTCCATCAGCTCAAGGCCCGCCTTGTGGCAAAGGGCTTCACGCAGACTTATGATATTGACTACTTTGATACATTCTCTCCAGTTGCGAAGATGGCCTCCGTTCGATTATTCATCTCTCTGGCCGCCCATCATCATTGGCCTCTTCATCAACTGGATGTCCAGAATGCATTCCTCCATGGATTTCTTGAGGAAGAGGTTTATCCACAGCAGCCTCCCGGATTTTGTGCCTCCGGCGCCGCGTCTCACGTCTGTCGATTCCGCCGCTCTCTTTACGGCCTCAAGCAGTCTCCTCGTGCTTGGTTTGGCCGATTCAGCACTGTCATCAACGATTTTGGGCTCTCCCGCAGCATGAAGGACCACACAGTGTTCTCTAGGACGACATCTGCTGACTGCATTCTATTGGTTGTTTATGTGGATGATATCATCACCGGCAACGACTCTGATGGAATCACCCACCTCAAGGGGCATCTTCACCAGCACTTCTACACTAAATATCTCGGCCCTCTCACGTACTTCCTAGGCATCGATGTCTCCTATTCTCTGGACACCATTTTCCTCTGCCAAAGGAAATATATGTTGGATATTCTGCAGGATGCTGGACTGACACAGACCACTGTTGTGGACACTCCTCTGGAGCATGGGGAACAGTCTCTCTATGACTACTCAAAACCGTATTCACACCCAGAGCGGTACCGTCGACTTGTGGGCAAACTCAATTATCTCACCATGACTCGTCCCGACATTGCTTGCGTTGTTGGCAAAATGAGTCAATTAATGGAGCATCCGACCACCTTTCAATGGTATGCTGTCCTCCGCATTGCCAAATACATAAAAGGAGATCCTGCCCGTGGTTTTCGCTACTCCCAGCATACTCATCTAAATATTGAGGCTTTTTGTGATGCTGATTATGCAGGTTGTCTTGTTACCCGGAAATCTACTTCTGGGTTTGCCGTGTTCTTGGCAGGCAACCTCATCTCATGGCGTAGCAAGAAACAGACTATCGTCTCCCGCTCCAGTGCGGAGTCTGAGTACTGAGCCATGACGATTGTCACTACAGAGATCATTTGGCTTCGACATCTCCTCCAGGAGCTTGACTTTTCTTCGCAGACATCTGCTCATATCTGGTGTGACAATCAGGCAGCCACCAAGATTGGTTCGAATCCCGTTTTCCATGAAAGCACGAAGCATATTGAGGTGGACTCCCACTTTTTTTCCCACCACCTGGAGCACGATCATGTCAGCCTTAGCCACATCCCGACGGTGGACCAGTTTGCTGACATCTTCACCAAAGGCCTCCCAGGAGCTCGCCTCACCTTGCTCAGTTCCAAGCTGGACATCCACAGCATCTGCGACCCAGCTTGAGGGGGAGTGTGTCTGGTCTTTCCTTGATGGTATCTTTCTTTTGTGGGACTCGTGTTCCAAGCTGGGCATGTCCAACTTGAGGGGGAGTGTTGAACCCTATTTTTATTATTCTGGGTATTTCCGAGTCCCAAATTGGAAAACCCCTTTATGTATTCCGTATTTTCAATCTATAGAAGAAGGCCTCTGCCTCACCTCGAGGTATGGAGCTTACCTCTTCTACAGAAATGTTTGAATTTCGAAGCCTCATGCCAACATGCCACAATGATTTTTTTTGAGTTCCATTTAGTCAGGTTTAAACTCAAGGGATTATGCAATACATCGTGGATGGTTGATTTAAAGGATTTGATGTTATTACCTATGTTAATGATGTGTGTTTTTTTTAAAGGTATATTTTTTATAAGAAGTTTTATTTGGAATCGGATAAGTGTAAAACACATTAAGTGAATATGTGTTGACTTGTGAAGCTAATCATTGGCTTGATAATGGTGCTCCGTGATGGTGGTTGGAATGTTAGAAAATTGTATTGAGGCACTCAACACGAAGCGTGATAACACTGCTTGTGATACGAATGACCTCAATAATCAAGTAAGAACATTAAAAACAGCTTAATACCGAAATAACTTCTTTATCCAAAGTTGCTGATGAAAAACCTAACCTAATTCCCCTCTTCCCTTCAGCAATGCCTCATTTTCCTCTTATTGTCTCGTTCTCTCCCTTCATAGATGGGCCTTGAGGTGGGTGATACCCACAGAGTCGCTGCCGGTGATGACGATGTCATCCACATATACGACTAATAAGATGCAGCCACGTGCACTCGTCCGGTAGAAGACAGTGTGATCCTTCATACTGCGAGAAAGCCCAAAGTTGCTAATGACCGTGCTAAAGCGGTCGAACCAAGCACGGGGAGACTGCTTTAGGCCGTAAAGAGAGCGGCGGAGACGACAAACTCGAGATTCGGCGCCAAAGGCACAAAATCCGGGGGGCTGCTGCAGATAAATTTCTTCCTCAATGAAGCCATGGAGGAAGGCATTCTTGACATCCAACTGATGAAGATGCCACTGATGATGGGCGGCAAGAGAAATGAATAACCGAACAGAGGCCATCTTGGCAACCGGTGAGAAGGTATCAAAGTAGTCAACACCGTACGTCTGTGCAAAGCCTTTGGCAACAAGGTGGGCTTTGAGGCGGCGGAGAGTGCCATCGGGATTCAGCCTGACGGTGTAAATCCACTTGCTGCCCACTGCCTGTTTGCCTGCTGGAAGAGGTACAAGATCCCAAGTATGGTTATCCTCTAGAGCCTGCAATTCATCCCGCATTGCAGCTAGCCACCCGGGGTGAGATTTGGGCTCACCAACCTTGCGAGGTACAAAGACTGTCTCCAGAGCGGACAAACCCCTGTAAGAAGATACAAATAGAGGAGTACTCTGGCAGGAGCGAGTACCTTTCCGAAGGGCAATGGGCAAGTCCTCGGGTGGCGGAGCAGGAGCAGCGGATGAAGCGGGAGCGTCAGTGTCATTGGCCAGGACGGGGAATCTAGTCGAAGGACGTCGGGAGTAGACCTGACCAAAATGGGTGTCAACAGGGGTTGACGACGGTGGATGATGGATGATGAGAGGAAGACAATCATCGATGGCAGGGTCAGGTTGAGGAGAAGGAAGGATGAATGGAGAACTCTCAACAAAGGCAACGTCGGCCGAGATGACATACCGCCGTAGGTCGGGGGAAAAACAGCGATATCCGCGTTGAGTGCGGGAATAGCCTAAAAAGATGCAGCGGAGGGATTTGGGAGCGAGTTTGGAGAGACCTGGACGTGTGTCGCGAACGTAATAGAGGCACCCAAACACGTGAATGGGAAGGGTGTGAAGAGGGGGAGAGGAGAACAAAGTCCGAAAAGGAGTCTCCCCTCGAAGGATAGTGGAAGGAAGACGGTTTATCAGGTAGGTGGCGGTGAGAATGGCATCGCCCCAAAACTGCAGGGTCACCTGACGGTGAAAGAGGAGGGCACGAGCAGTCTCCAGAATATGTCTGTGTTTCCGCTCGGCCACACCATTCTGCTGGGGTGTATCCGGACAGGAGGTCTGATGAAGGATGCCTTTCGTCTGGAGAAACTGCCGAAAGGAATTGGAGAGATACTCACGCCCATTGTCGGAGCGAAGACATTTGACGGAGAGGGAAAATTGATTCTGAATCTCAGCATAAAAGGTTTGGAAGGTGGAAAACACGTCGGAGCGTTCTCGTAGGAGGTAAAGCCAAGTCATTCGCGAATAATCATCGATGAAAGAGATATAGTACTTATATCCCAAATGACTCGAAATGGTACAAGGACCCCAAACATCTGAATGAACGAGATCAAAAGGGTTTGAGGCCCTTGTATCCACCCGAGGAAGGTATGTAGATCGATGATGTTTTGCAAAAGTACAGGACTCACAATGAAAAGAAAGATTCCGACGAAACTCTGGATAAAGCTGATGAATGGTGGATGCCGGCGGATGTCCCAACCGGGAATGAAGATCCAAAGCTGGAGAAGTGGTAGATGAGCAAGCGATGGGTGCCGGTGCATCGAACAGGTAGAACTCGTCCCGAAGTCGGCCTCTACCAAGTTCCCGGTTCGTTGTCTGCTCCTGAAAAACAACACTAGATGAGGAAAATATGGCAGCGCAGTTATAATCTTTTGTCAGCTTACTGATGGAAAGAAGATTAAATGGACTGCGGGGCACATGTGCCACAAAGGGTAGGTGAATCGTCGGAGTCAGAGAGCAGGTGCCGAAGCCCGCAATCGGGATAGTGGAGCCATCAACGACCGTGATGGCGGAGGGACCGGTGTAAGGGC
This sequence comes from Viscum album, assembly GCA_963277665.1. Classification (NCBI taxonomy): domain Eukaryota; kingdom Viridiplantae; phylum Streptophyta; class Magnoliopsida; order Santalales; family Viscaceae; genus Viscum; species Viscum album. The sequence continues at coordinate 513,217,679 of OY728130.1, forward strand.
AGTAATAAGTCAACATACCAGCATCACCGATGAGGTGGTCGGAGGCACCAGAGTCCAACATCCAAGCAGGGGAGCGACGACCGACAAAGGCAGTGGAGTGAGTAGAATGGGCTATAGAAGCCGCTGATGGGCCGAGTTCGGCAGAGTCCCGAGGATCATGAGTCAGCCGGATGTCGGCCATCGAAAGGTCCAGAGGTGGGGAAGAGTGGCGACTGCCGATGGCGCTTCCTGGACCGCTGTCTGTCCCTGTCGCGGGTGCTGATATGGACGTCCATGCAGGACCCAACATCGGTCGATCGTGTGGCCAACCTTGCCACAGTGTTGACAGAGGGGACGTGGACGACTTTCCACACGACCACGTCCACGAGGACCAGATGAGCGGCCACCGTCGTGACCGACGATAGCTGAGTGGTCGATAACGGGGGCGGGAGGAGGAAGAGCCCTCTGGGCCTTGCTGAGCCGGTGATATACCTGTGGGATCTCCAGCGTCGACGAGCTAGCGAGCAATTCGGTTGCCGTGGTGGCAAATTCTGGAGCGAGGCCGTTGAGAAGAGTGAAGAGGCAGAGCTGGTCCCGCTGGGTCTGAGCTTCGACCGGTGTTTGTGGAATGGGCCACAACTCCTGCAATTCATCACGCAACCCTTTCCATTCCAGGAAGTAGGTGGTAAAGGGTTGGGCCTGCTGTCGAACATGGGACAGACGCTGAAGGATATCGGACACCCGAGCGAGGTTATTGGTTTCGGAGTACATGATATTCAAGGAGTCCCAGAGCTCCTTGACGGTATTTGCGGTGCGGGTGACATCTTTGACCGATCGTTTCATGGAATTGACCAGCAGAGCGAAGATCTTGCTGTCAGCAAGTTTCAGCAGCGTCGTCCCGGCGACCAACCCAAATATCGTTCCTGGAAACTTGCTGACAGCAAGATCTTCGCTCTGCTGGTCAATTCCATGGAACGATCGGTCAAAGATGTCACCCGCACCGCAAATACCGTCAAGGAGCTCTGGGACTCCTTGAATATCATGTACTCCGAAACCAATAACCTCGCTCGGGTGTCCGATATCCTTCAGCGACTGTCCCATGTTCGCCAGCAGGCCCAATCCTTTACAACCTACTTCCTGGAATGGAAAGGGCTGCGTGATGAATTGCAGGAGTTGTGGCCCATTCCACAAACACCGGTCGAAGCTCAGACCCAGCGGGACCAGCTCTGTCTCTTCACTCTTCTCAACGGCCTCGCTCCAGAATTTGCCACCACGACAACCGAATTGCTCGCTAGTTCGTCGACGCTGGAGATCCCACAGGTATATCACCGCCTCAGCAAGGCCCAGCGGGCTCTTCGTCCTCCCGCCCCCGTTATCGACCACTCAGCTCTCGTCGGTCACGGCGGTGGTCGTTCATCTGGTCCTCGTGGACGTGGTCGTGTGGAAAGTCGTCCACGTCCCCTCTGTCAACACTGTGGCAAGGTTGGCCACACGATTGACCGATGTTGGGTCCTGCATGGACGTCCATCTCAGCGCCCGCGGTAGGGACAGACGGCGGTCCAGGAAGCCCCATCGGCAGTCGCCACTCTTCCCCACTCTCTGGACCTTTCGATGGCCGATATCCGGCTGACTCATGATCCTCGGGAATCTGCCGAACCCGGCCCATCAGCAGCTTCTATGGCCCATTCTGCTCACTCCACTGCCTTTGTCGGCCGTCGCTCCCCTGCTTGGATGTTGGACTCAGGTGCCTCCGACCACCTCACCGGTGATGCTGGTATGTTGACCTCTTACTGCCCTTACACCGGTCCCTCAGCCATCACGGTCGCTGATGGCTCCACTATCCCGATTGTGGGCTTCGGCACCTGCTCTCTGACTCCGACGATTCACCTACCCTTTGTGGCACATGTGCCCCGCAGTCCATTTAATCTTCTTTCCATCAGTAAGCTGACAAAAGATTCTAACTGCACTGCCATATTTTCCTCCTCTGGTGTTGTTTTTCAGGAGCAGACAACGAACCCGGAACTTGATAGAGGCCGACTTCGGGACGGGGTCTACCTGTTCGATGCACCGGCACCCATCGCTTGCTCATCTACCTCTTCTCCAGCTTTGGATCTTCATTCCCGGTTGGGACATCCGCCGGCATCCACCATTTATCAGCTTTTTCCAGAGTTTTGTCGGAATATTTCTTTTCATTGCGAGTCTTGTACCTTTGCAAAACATCATCGATCTACATACCTACCTCGGGTGGATACACGGGCCTCAAACCCTTTTGATCTCGTTCATTCAGATATTTGGGGTCCTTGTACCATTTCGAGTCATTTGGGCTACAAGTACTATATCTCTTTCATCGATGATTATTCGCGAATGACTTGGCTTTACCTCCTTCGAGAACGCTCCGACGTGTTTTCCACCTTCAAAACCTTTTATGCTGAGATTCAGAATCAATTTTCCCTCTCGGTCAAATGTCTCCGCTCCGACAATGGGCGTGAGTATCTCTCCAATTCCTTTCGGCAGTTTCTCCAGACGAAAGGCATCCTTCATCAGACCTCATGTCCTGATACACCCCAGCAGAATGGCGTGGCCGAGCGGAAACACAGACATATTCTGGAGACTGCTCGTGCCCTCCTCTTTCACCGACAGGTGCCTCTGCAGTTTTGGGGCGATGCCATTCTCACCGCCACCTACCTGATAAACCGTCTTCCTTCCACTATCCTTCGAGGAGAGACTCCTTTTCGGACTTTGTTCTCCTCTCCCCCTCTTCACTCCCTTCCCATTTGCGTGTTTGGGTGCCTCTGTTACGTTCGCGACACAAGTCCAGGTCTCTCCAAACTCGCTCCCAAATCCCTCCGCTGCATCTTTTTATGCTATTCCCGCACTCAACGCGGATATCGCTGTTTTTTCCCCGACCTACGGCGGTATGTCATCTCGGCCGACGTTGCCTTTGTTGAGAGTTCTCCATTTATCCTTCCTTCTCCTCATCCTGAGCCTGCCATCGATGATTGTCTTCCTCTCATCATCCATCCTCCACCATCGTCAACCCCTGTTGACACCCATTTTGGTCAGGTCTACTCCCGGCGTCCTTCGACTGTATTCCCCGTCCTGGCCAATGACACTGACGCTCCCGCTTCGTCCGCTGCTCCTGCTCCGCCACCCGAGGACTTGCCCATTGCCCTTCGGAAAGGTACTCGCTCCTGCCAGAGTACTCCTCTATTTGTATCTTCATACAGAGGTTTGTCCGCTCTGGAGACAGTCTCTGTACCTCGCACGGTTGGTGAAGCCAAATCTCACCCCGGGTGGCTAGCTGCAATGCGGGATGAATTGCAGGCTCTAGAGGATAACCATACTTGGGATCTTGTACCTCTTCCAGCAGGCAAACAGGCAGTGGGCAGTAAGTGGATTTACACCGTCAGGCTGAATCCCGGTGGCACTCTCTGCCGCCTCAAAGCCCGCCTTGTTGCCAAAGGCTTTGCACAGACGTACGGTGTTGACTACTTTGATACCTTCTCACCGGTTGCCAAGATGGCCTCTGTCCGGTTATTCATCTCTCTTGCCGCCCATCATCAGTGGCCTCTTCATCAGTTGGATGTCAAGAATGCCTTCCTCCATGGCTTCCTTGAGGAAGAAATTTATCTGCAGCAGCCCCCCGGATTTTGTGCCTTCGGCGCTGAATCTCGAGTCTGCCGTCTCCGCCGCTCTCTTTACGGCCTAAAGCAGTCTCCCCGTGTTTGGTTCGGCCGCTTTAGCACGGTCATTGGCGACTTTGGGCTTTCTCGCAGTATGAAGGATCACATTGTGTTCTACCGGACGAGTGCACGTGGCTGCATCTTATTGGTCGTATATGTGGATGACATCGTCATCACCGGCAACGACTCTGTGGGTATTACCCACCTCAAGGCCCATCTACACCACCACTTCAACACGAAGGATCTTGGTCCTCTCACCTACTTTCTCAGCATCGAGGTTTCCTATTCCTCGGACACCATCTCCCTCTGCCAACGGAAGTATGCATTGGATATATTACAGGATGCTGGGCTGACTCAGGCCACTGCGGTCGATACTCCTCTCGAGCCTGGGGAGCGGTCTCTTTATGCCTCCTCAGCACTGTACCCACATCCCGAGCGGTACCGTCGGTTGGTGGGCCAACTCAATTATCTCACCATGACTCGACCCGACATCTCCTGTGCGGTTGCCAAAGTCAGTCAATTTATGGAGCATCCAACCACCTCTCAATGGGATGCTGTCATCCGCATCGCCAAATACATCAAGCGAGATCCTGCCCGTGGTCTTCATTACTCCCAGCATCCTCATCAGCATATTGAGGCCTTCTGCGATGCTGATTATGCTGGCTGCCTTGCTACTCGAAAATCTACATCTGGGTTTGCCATATTCTTGGCAGGCAATCTCATTTCTTGGCGAAGCAAGAAACAGACGGTCGTCTCTCGCTCCAGTGCCGAGTCTGAGTACCGTGCCATGGCCACCGTCACTACCGAGATCCTATGGCTTCAACACCTCCTCCAGGAGTTTGGCTTTCCTCAGCAGACTTCTGCTCACATATGGTGTGACAATCAGACAGCCACTAAAATTGCTTCGAATCCCGTTTACCATGAACGCACGAAGCATATAGAGGTGGACTGTCACTTTCTTCGCCACCACCTGGAGCACAAACATGTCAGCTTTAGCTACATTTCCACGGCAGACCAGCTTGCTGACATCTTCACCAAAGGCCTCCCCGGTGCTCGCCTCACCTCTCTTAGTTCCAAGCTGCGGATCCACAGCATCTGACGCCCAGCTTGAGGGGGAGTTGCGGTCTTCTTTTTTTTATGTGTCCAAGCTAGGTACACCTAGCTTGAGGGGAGTGTTGGAGTATGGGTAACTTCCTGCCCCACTTCCTTTGTAACTTCCTGCCCCACTTCTTTTGTAACCTCCCTTGTAACTTCCTCTTACAGTTTTTTATAAATATAGGCCCTCTCCTCACCTTGAGGGCAAGAGGGGTCTCTGAAATTTACAGATTCCATGCCCAACTAACTTGTAACACCCCGGCCCGGTTAACCGATCTCCAACCCAAGTCAAAGCGCCACATGACCTCAGGTGCGTCTTCTCGTATGCGAGAGGCTGGCGACTAGTAGTGATAGTCTATGACCAACATGAAGAGACTATACTCCCGGCACCAACGCATACAATAACAAATAAATAACAGAATCAACATATAACATCTGAGTAAGTGCAAGAAATTACATCTAGCTGACTATTGATAATTAACAAACATCGACATGCTATATCAAAATGTAACTGATGTTGAACACACATACACAAATACAACAAAAATCGCTCATTGAGTTTACCGAGTACAAAAGTGAACTAAGAAACAAAAATACTGGAGGAACCGTCTACGAACCCATGCCTTTCCTCAGGCCTGTCTCCCAAAATCCATCCAGCTGCTCCAACCAAATCTCTTGTACAACCTGTGACTTGAAAGTCCAATATAATGTCTGTAAGCACATCGAAGTGCCCATGCAGTGTGTGAGAAATAATCTCACTAGGGCCCACCAACGAGGTTCCTTATTTATGCCCCAATATGTAATGTATGGATGCAGAAGAAAAGTAAAAAAACAACAACAATAGCACACAAGCAATTGGGTCGGGTCATCGTGTGCTAACCAAGCCACCACGACATTTCACCCCACATGCTTCGGCAAATGTCGGTACTAGCTTCACTGTAGTCACATATCATATGAAGCCCATCAAGGGAAAGGCGAGTCATTGGCAAACTTGGGTGAATTGGTAGCCCATCAGGGTAAAAGTGAAACGTCGCCATACCTGGGTGTACGGAGCAACTGGGAATCATTTCATTCAGACCCGCCCAACACTCAAAAAAACAAACACTTAGGTGATGTAATCTCCACACCTTGATCCAAAGTTCGATGCCATCCCTGTTTCAACATAATCTCAATATCTCCCGAACACGAGAGGAAACACATCATGAGAAATACTATTCCACCAACCGCACAAAAAGTCCGTTGTGCTACAATGAAAGGAGGTTCGAAGTCCACATCGCTATAGTGTCGCGACCACCCAAAGTCAAAAGTGCTACAGTTGCCGGCGGTTGGAAGTCCACGAAGCTACAGTACTGGTGTCTCCAAAGTCCGACCTGCTTAAGTAGTCGTGCCGGAGTCAGCACTGCTACAGTGCCCTGTCGGTGTCGGCCAGTCAGCCATGTTACAGTCGGTCAAAGATGCTATAATGCTCCAAAATTTGGGTCGGGGGCCTTTTACACCTGGACCCCTATAGCAGGGGCGCGTTGCCCCTTGTAACCCCCAACGAGCTCACCGCGGAGCTCAACCTGTGGAGTTATGGCCTGGTGCGCAGTATGGACCGCAACCATTCAACCCAACATCATCCAAAGAGGATTGGACTACATCAATCCAACACAGATGTTTCATACAAACTTTAGAGGGACCAACCTTCACCTGGTATACCAGTCTACCAGCCGGATCAATCAAGGGGTGGGGAGATCTTCACCGACAATTTCTTTACCAATTCAGTTCTATCTTGTAAAAAACAATAGTCCTTGATCTCTCGAAATGTACACAACGAGAAAATGAGAAGGTTTCAGATCATTGCTAGGTGGAAGAGTTTGACTTATTCCCTGAACTTGGAGCTTCCTCAAGGTTTGTTGGGTCTCTGCATTGAACATCTTTGTGGCGAACTATGAACACCGCTTATCCCAGTAAGGTGGCTTTCTGGATCTTGTCGCAGTAGCACAAATGTTGGAAGATTCTATTTTGCGAACCATGGCTAACTCCCATTTTGTGCCGGCGTTTCAAGGGAAAAGGATGGGTAGAGTGGAAACTGTAACAGTTGCTTTAAAACCGGTCTCTACGCCAGCTCCAACTTCAAAGCCCGAAACCTCCTCGTGCGACACTTCCTCCTGAACAACAACGTCAATAGCAATATCCTCGTCGGGATGAGTGAAAGGAACCTAAACGTTCCCAGTTTGAGTACCGAAAGAATAAAGTTTATTTCTTTTGAGATGAACAAGTTATCAGTTACTTTTTAGCGGCCATGGAAAATAAATTTCTAAAATCGCCGGAGCCCAAGAGACCTGAGCAAGTTGGCCTTGACGACCGCCCAAATTACTGCTTCTATCATCGAACGTTGGGGTACACCATCTAGGACTATTTCATTTTCAAAGATGTCCTGCAAAAGATGGTTGATTCTGGGCAAATGAAGCTGGGCAAACTGCCATCACAGATAGCGTGTGTCTCCGCTGCTACTCTGGAGGAAGAAGGTGAATGACAGGAAGTTACCAGCAAGAATGCACAGAAGTTCAGTGATTGGATGACTAAAAAAAGAACTAACCAGACTCATGATTCCTCCGAGCACAATTAAAACAACCAATTGCGCCCCCAATTGCTTTTGCTACGGCATAGACGACTTCGTCAATGCCAAAGCCCTCCAAAGGCCAGTCTTTTAAGAAATGACATGGCCGGAAGAGCAGAAAACAAACGCAGGAAGATGAACCTACATTGTGGTCAAAGCTAGCCTTAACTTCGTCGGACTTCATGTCTTCAGCCCCGAAAGTTCGGTCACCGCCCCACCAAATGGTGTCGTGGGAATTGTCATGTCAGACAAAATCATCATCAGATGAAGAATTAATTTTCGGTTCCATTAACGTTATTCACTTAATGGATCCATTCTCTGATGACGAGCGAGCTTACAAGCTAGAATTCCCTGTGCCAAGTAGGGAAACCACAGGTAGAGGTCGCAGAAGCCAAGGAGGCGGGGGAAGATGCAGCCGTGGTCAAAACCAATATCCTGGCCACATCCCCCAGGGCCGTTTATGCTGTCGAGACTCGCGAAAGAGCCCTTAAGCGAGCAAAGGAAGAGCAAGGAAACGACCCTACCTTCACCAAGAGTCTTCCAGGCCCGGTTATTCTAGAAGATCGACTAGAAGGTGTGCAACAGTCTCGCCAGCCCAGACAGGTAGGTAGGTTGAAACAGTCCAATCTAGCAGCAAGGGTGTCTTCAATATTTGCGCAAACACTTGACTCATCTACCCTAGGCACTTCAATCCCTACAATGCCTACTTGGGAGCAGACCCCAACAGGAAAAAGTAAGACTTTTACTAAAAAATATGACATCCTGAAGCAGTTGGCCATAGTTCCAGCTAAACTTTTGATTCTAGATGCTCTCACATGTCAAAGGATCTATGAGAAACACTTGTAGAGGCTCTACTGAGCCGTCAAGAATTTGAAGCTGAAGTTGCTACCGCTGAGGTATACCGTGATGAGGTTGACCCTGCAGAATGTCATGCGGTTATCTCTTTCACAAAACAAGACAGAGATGCTGTTATACAGGGATATATCCGGCCCTTGTACGTATTTGGTGGATTAAATGACATTGGCATCCGTCGATCTTTCATTGACAATTGCTCCAGGGTCAAGCTCATCCCGGTCAAAACACTCCGTCGATTGGGATATGCTGAAGCAGATTTATCCCCTTCCGCTCGTAACACTCCAAGGGTGTGATAAAAGCGAATAGGAACCTCTCGACCGCATTAAACTCAAAGCTCGGTTTGGAGATCTGGTGTCCGACTCTGAATTCCTGGTCGTCCGCTAAGATACAACTTTCGATGTCTTGTTGGGAAGGCCTTGACTGCACCAGCATGTGGCGGTCCCTTCATCACACCATCAATGCCTCAAATTCTGTAGCAATGGACAGATTGGGACGTTACTTGGTGATAAATCTTCATTTGAGTCTTGTGCATCTCAATATACTGATGCATGATTCTACCGGAGAGAGGGGAAACACCTCATAACTGATGGTGTTGCTCGGGTTACCGCCCCAAATGGCCTGGAAATGATCATGGCTAACCCATTCATAAAGCTTGATGATGAATATGTGTTGCCTATCAGTCAGGTCGAAGACATAAGCTCACATTTAGAGATGTACTCGTCAGTCTTCATGATATTGGCCACATCAGTTGAATCTGAGGGCACTAAAGAAATTTTTGATTTCCCCATTGGTGGCGGTACCTCTAATGAAAATGCCCCAACATTATCCCCATAACTTTAGCAGATCGCCATTTTATCAGCAAAATTTGAGGTCATTATATCACTGTTGGAAGACGATTCTCAAAATACTGAACTCCCCTCTAACCTCAATGATTCCCCTTTGTCTCCCATCCATCCCGACATGAACACAGAGGAAGAGGAGGAAGAGAAAGAGGAAGAAGATGACCTCAGAGACGCTCCTCCAGAATTCTTGAAAGGGGTCTCCACCACTATCGATGAACTCCGACAGATAAATCTGGGTAGGTAGGAGGATTCGTGACCGTCGTTGATCAGCGTTGTTACCCTCGATGAGCAGGAGATTTACACTTTTCTGAAGCTGCATCGAGACGTGTTTGCCTGGAATTACAAAGAAATGTCAAACCTTGATCCCAACGTGGCTACCCATCACTTGGGATTGCCAGAAGATCACCGCGGTTACATGCAGACAACTAGGACACATCCGACTCATGCCGCCACGATTGAAGTTGAAATTGACAAGCTTATCAAAGCCAACTTCATTCGGGAAGTCCAGTGCTCGAAAAAACTAGCCGACATTGGCCCTGTCTAGAAAAAGAATGGACATATCAAAGTTTGCATCGATTTCAAAAAACTCAGTCGGCACTGTCAAAAAGATGACTTCCCAATTTCGATTACAGAACTTCTAATCGATGCAACGACCGACTATCAAGCCCTCTTTCATGGATGACTATTCAGGATACAACCAAATTTGAATGACCTCAAAAGATGAAGAAGCTACTGCATTTAGGGCCCCCAAGGAGTATTCTGTTGGATTGGTGTAGCCCGATCCTCTTTGGATGTTGTTGGGCCGAATGTTTGCGGCCCATACTGCGCACCAAGACGCAACTCTACGGGTCGAGCTGACCGATCGACACCGACAAGACTCTGTAGCAGAATTGACTGACTGACACCGACAAGACACTGTAGCAGTGCGGACTGTGGCACGACTATTGTAGTAGGTCGGACTTTGGAGATGCTGACCACTGTAGCACTTTAGACTTGGGTGGTCGCGACACTGTAGTGATGCAGACTTCCATCCGTCTTTCATTGTAACAAAGCGGACTTTTTGTGCGGTTGGTGGAATAACGATTCGTCCTCCTTATTAACCCATTTTGGGCTAGGGTTTCTGTGTGTGCTCTGAAAACTCTCTGTAATTTATGCTCTCGACCATAGTGAAATTATGTCTCTCTGTGGACGTGGGGATCATTTCTCGAACCACGTAAATCTTTGTGTTTCATGTTCTTCTTTTGTTTCTGATTTTTCTTCATTTGCAAACCCGTTCTGTCGCTGCGACTCCCGACGTTTCCGCAACATATTCTGCTATCGAGTGATGCCCTTTGGTTTAAAGAATGTTGGCGCTAAATATCAACTTGTCATGCATCGCATCTTCAAACCTTTCCTCGGAAAATCAGTTGAGTGTTATGTTGATGATTTGATGGTAAATTCCTGACAATGTTCTGATCACCTTGCTGATTTGGAAATTGTTTTCGACAAACCGTGACAACACAATCTAAAAATGAAGCCCTTGAAATGCGCTTTTGGTGTTACCTTAGGAAAATTTCTCGGCATTGGAGTCGATCCTGTGAAAACTAAGGCAATCTTGGGTATTTCACCCCCTCAAAACCTCGAAGAGTTGAGAGGATTGTAGAGACATCTTGCCTACATTTGACGTTTCATAGCAACACCTAGTTGATGAAAAAAGGGATCACATTTCAGTGGACTGATAATTGCTGAGAAGTATTCGACAACCTCAGGAAATATCTCCTGAGCCCGCCACTGTTGATGCCGCCAGTTGAAGGAAGACCACTCATCTTATTTGTGACACCTCTAGAATGGTCGTTGGGGGCCTTCCTCGCATAGAAAAATGATGTTGGTAGTGAAAACATCTTTATTATCTCAGCCGTACAATGCTCGATACTGAGACTTAGTATTCAGATATCGAGAAGAACTGTCTGACACTGATTTTTTCGGTTCAGAATTTAAGGCACTATTTGTAGCTCCATGAGATCCATTTGATCTCTCAAAATGTCCCGCTCAAATATATCCTCAATCGTCATATGTTGACTGGATGTTTGGCACGTTGGGTGGTTATTCTACAACAATTCGACGTTCGGTTCATACCGCAAAAGACGATAAAAGGGCATACCTCAGCAAATTTCCCAGCAGAACATCCCTCTGCCGAAGAAGTGTCGGTGAGTACCGATCTTCCAGACGAGGAGATCCTCTCCGTTGAAGACTCTATCCAAATGTGAGAAATGTACTTTGACGGTGCATCCAGAATCCCAACCGGAAAAAGAATGGAAGACCGCAAGCTCAACAAAGTCGGTTTGGGAGACATTCTCATTTCTCCAGTAAAGGCAGTCCACTCTACTCCTTGCTCTCAGAAGTCTGCACTAACAATGAAGCTGAATACAAAGTCCTCATTGCAGGCTTTGAATTGGCTTTGAAAATACTAGTGACTCACCTCAGAATCAAAGATGACTCTGAGTTGGTGATTAGGCCGATCAATAGTGATTATGCTAATCAGAAAAGAAGAGTTGCCCCCTGCTTGATTATGTTCGAGGGTTGATGGCATAATTCCCATCCGAGCCAACACTAACTCACGTCCCACTTTCACAAAACGCTCAGGCAGACGCATTAGCATACACTTTTATGGCTTTGGCAGATCCAGATTAGGATATAACAGTCATCAGCATCGCCCATACCAGAATAGTTTCGCTATTTGTTCAAAATAGTATAGAAGAGATCAACAAGGCCGACTCCGCCGCCGAACCAAATAATTTTGCAAACTGTTGGATGACGCTCATCCTGGAATACCTCCAGAATGGGACCCTTCTGTCAGAAAGAGCTAGAAAAGAATAGATTCGCCGACAGACAGTCAATTTCACTCTCTATGACGGCCCTGGTCATCAGAAGGTTCTTTATAAGCGAAGCTTTGATGAAGTTCTTCTCAGATACATTGACGGAGAGGAGACGACTGTCACCGTGAAGGAATTTTATGTCGACGCTTGTGGTTCCCATCAGTCAGGAACCAAGCTTTCTCACCAAATTAGGAGGTTTAGGTATTTTTGGTCTTCGATGACGCATGATTGCACACAATTCGTCAAAAAATGTCATGTTGCATAAACGTCGGGAGTCACAACGATAGAATAGGTATGGGCTATAAGCATTCGACCCAACGCATCCAAAGAGGATCGGACTACACTAATCCAACGATCTCTCCACTTGGAGCCTGATTCGCTATGTTGACCCGCTTCGATGTCACTGACTATGACAACTTACTTAATCTGAGCTCCTCCTATTCTTCACTTACCAGTGGCGTGCTTGGCGTGCTTTCCATTCACAACTTCAATTTCAAGCTGACGATTCATGAAATACCAGTTGTTTTCCTTTTGTGCTCCCATCGTGTCATCCCTTATTTTGCATCTCATTCTCCGTTTATCAATGGAGATCAACGAAGTGTTGGATTGGTGTTGCCTGATCCTCTTTGGATGATGTTGGGCCGAATGCCTGGTACCCATACTGCACACCAGACGCCAGCCTCAGTAGCATTTTAGACTTGGGTGGTTGCGACATTGTAGCGATGCAGACTTGCAGTCGTCTTTCACTGTAGCACAGTGGACTTTCCGACGGTTGGTGGAATAGTGTTTCGTCTTCCTTATTAGCCCATTTTCGGGCTAGAGTTTTGTATGTGCTTGAGAACCCTGTAATTTTGTGCTCCCGAAACAAGTGAAACTTCCGCCTTTTTGTGGACGTAGAGATCATTTTCCGAACCACGTAAATCTCTGTATTCAAGATCTTATTCTTCTTCTTTTGTTTTTTTCCTTTTACTTTTCTGTGAATTGTTTTTTTTCTGTCGCTGCGACTCCCGACATTTCCATAACACAAAGGCACAACAGTGCCTCAACTTTTGTATTACCATTGGATTCATCAACATGTCTGCTGGATTGTTGGTTCCACAAATCTTCTGCAATGTTAGCAACTTATCATGTATCAAACCTATGATGAAATGGTACTTCAACTGAATGTGCTTCGTCCGGGCCTGAAACACGAAGTTCTTTGCAAGATGTATAGCACTCTGATTGTCACAGTGTAATACATTTTCCTCTTGCTTTCTACCCAATTTATCCAAGAAGTTCTTCAGCCAGACAATCTCTTTCCCGGCTTCTGTTACAACAATGTATTCTGCCTCTGTGGTGGATAGGGCCACCACCTTTTGTAGTTGAGATATCCGGCTCACTGCAGTTCCTACACAGGTAAACACATAACTTGTGGTGCTCCTCCTGCCGTCGTCATCACCTCCAGAGTCAGCATCCACATGCCCCTGCAATGATTTTCCTTTCCCAAAACATAGAGGTACTTCCTTGCTTTCCTTCAGATATCTCAATATCCACTTCACAGTCAATGCTGCATTCCAGGGTTAGCCATATACCTGCTCACAACTCCCATTGCATGAGCAATGTCAGGTTGAGTACAGACCATGACATACATCAAACTTCCAACAGCTGATGCGCATGGATCCTTTGGCATGTACACAACCTCTTCTGCCGTCTTCGGTGATTGCTTCTTTGATAATTTGAAATGACTCGCCAGGGGAATAGAAACCAGCTTTGATTCCAGCATACTGAATCTGATTAAAACTTTTCCAATGTAATCAGCCTGTGATAATATCAATGTTCCAGCTGCACGGTCTCTCTTGATCTTCATCCCTAAAATCTTGTCAGCTTCTCCAAGATCCTTCATCTCGAACTCTTTGGCCAACCGCCCTTTCAACTCATCAATCCTCTGCATACATGATCTTGTAGTGAGCATGTCATCCACATACAAAAGCGATATGATATATTTATCACCCAAAGACTTGATGTAGCAATATTGATCCATGCCACATTTTATGTATTCATTTTTAGACATAAATGAATCAATTTTTTTGTCCCACTGCCTTGGTGTCTGCTTCAACCCATACAAGCTCTTCTGGAGTTTGCACACCAGATCTTTCTTTCCAGACTCAATGTATTCCTCTGGTTGCTGCATATAGATGTCCTTTTCCAGATCTAAATGAAGGTCGTTTGCACATCAAACTGCTCAAGATATAGGTACTCTGATGCCACAATGCTGAGAACCATCCGGATGGTGGTAAACTTCACTACAGGTGAAAAAATATAGTGAAATCAACTCCCTCCTGTTGAAAACCTTTCACCACCAGCTTTGCCTTGAACCTACTTTTGCCATCATGTTCTTCCTTGACCCGGTATACCCTCTTGTTCTGCAATGCTTTCTTTCCTCTTAACAGAGGTGTCAACTCTGAAGTGTTATTATCATGCAATGAGAATGGCTCCTCTTTCATAGTCAGCTCCCACTTGTTCTACTCTTTCAACTGTATTGCCTCTTCGAAACATTTTTGGTTCTCCACCGTCAGTCAATAACAGATAATGTAAGGATGGTGAATACCTCTGCACAGACTTTCTCACTTTTGTTGATCTCCTCAACTCCACTTGAGTAGGTCCCTCTCATTGGACTGCACTTTCAGAACTGCCAAATTGATAGGTGCTAGAGAGAGGAATAAAGGAATTATCAAGGATTTCTATTATTTTTGATAAAAACTGTGTATAGGAATTAAAGAGGCAGTAGAAGATGGAGGAGAATAAGGTATGGGCAATAAGGAAGAACTCCCTTGAGAATCGCCGCCCTCCCAGGGCCGAGGCCTAACGCTCCAAACTCCAGAATCATCTGTGCCCCCCCCCCCCCCACAGTTGTCCTCCTATTTATTAATCCCCAACCTTCTTCCAACAACCCCAACTAACCATCTTATGCCCTTTATAATATTGCCCCGGCCAAAAATTAAATGTTGCAACTGCTCGACCGTCAAACAACCTCTATCAGCCTGACGTTACGCCTAACAACAGCGTCCAACACCCTACCACACAACAACACCCTCACACTGCTAGCAACTCCCAGTACCTGGCCCCTTTCTCTGCCTTCTCATGGGAATGCACTTCCAGACCTGCTTTCTATCATTTCCCCGCCCCTTATAAAACCCCCGTATGAGCAAACTCATAGGAACCGGTTTCTTAATATAGAAGCCGATTACAGGAGGATAAAGATGAAGAAGACTTGAGGGGCATTGCTGCTCCCTCACCCATGCCCCAGGTTGCCGATGTCCCAAGCCTTTCGACCGACTCTCTTAAACTTTTCTCGCTCTCCCCGCCTCCTCCTTCTAAACCCTCTTTATATAGAAGCTTCCCTAACTGAACATGGTCCCCTAGCATATTCCTTTTATTCCCCATCATATTCCCCCTTACCACCTTTGACCCACATATTCCGTGTACCTAACACCGCCGCACCCTTGAAAATCACCTTGTCCTCAAGGTGAGACATAGGGTGATGTTCTGGTGCTGTAGGTGCAATTGTCAGTCCCATGCTTCGTTTGCCCGATTGCTTGTCGGGTTGGCCACTTGCTTTCCGCAATGCTTTTTGGCTCGTGTCCCCTGCCCTGGCTGTAGCAGTTGACTGGGTCCTGTCCCCTTTCTGCACACAAATTCCACACAATCATCCAGATATGCTGCCCTGATTGGTCATCCTGCAAATTGCCTACCAGTGGGTTGGACCGGGTCTGCTTGCGGATATGTAAACATGTCTGGCGGTTCTCGGGTTTATGATGCTGCTCCTGGTGTGAAGGTTCGTGATTTGCCATATTTTTTTTGTGGTTCCCAATTTCCTCCAACGGAATTATTTTTGTCCGGCCCAAACTAGATGCCACTGGTTGCAGTCAACCCATGCAATGAAGGGGACAAAGTCTAGAAGCCCCTTCGTTCTTATCTTTAGCCATATTTTCTTCCAACAACACATCCATGCCAGATACAACCGACGTCCCGATTGGATGACTTTGCCGTAGGAAACAAAGTGTTGACTACTTTTGTTGCTCGCCTCCAATCGTCATTGCTGGCAAAGAGGCGGTCAAGGTAGAAGCATCTGATGTGCAAGTTGCTTGCCGCTCTTGCACCTGGCTGAAGAGAGCAGCTCGTTCATGTCATTCAGATTCGGCTCACCCTAGCTGCTCCTGATCCCGCTCAACCTGGCACTGTTGGATTGATACAAGTCTTCTCTGCTCCGTGTCATCGCCTCAGTCCATCATTCATGTCGTCGCCCCTGGCCGCACCGCAGGGGGCTTTGATGCCAAGGAAGGGCGAGCCACCTTGTCCTGCTGCGGCTCCTCTTGGCAAAGCACCCACAGGAGAAGGACCTTCTGAAAGTCGGCTTCCTCTTGCTAGTGGCGTTCCCATTTCTGCTCTCCACGCGAATGAAGGATTCGGCCACCGCTGTCGAACGAGATGAAGCCAGCAGCGTGTGATGCATCTGACGGAAAACAGGTGGTGTGTGCCTCCTCGCAAGCTGGAAGAGAGCGTCTGCTGCTGAGAAAGTTGGCGGCAGTGGTTCCGGCAGGTTGAACCAATTGATAAGACCCTCATACGAGCAAACCCACAGGAACCGACTTCTTAGCATTGAAGCAGTATTGCAGGAGGAGAAAGATAGAAGAAGAAGACTCGAGGGGCACTGCTGCTCCTTCACCCGAGCTACAGGTGGCCGATGTCCCAAGCCTTCTCTCAAACTTTTCTCGCTCCCCTCCTCTCAAACCCTCTTTATTTAATAGCTTCCCTAGCAAAACATGGACGCCCAACATATTCCTTTTATTCCCCTGCATATCTCCCTTAACCACCCCTGACCCACATATTCCAAGTACCTAACATAACATGATTGGTGGTAGGCCATCTGCTTGAATCAATCATAAACTGAAGGTTTCGTGTTGGCCTTGCCCATGGTTGATAGGTGTGGGAGAGAAAAAATGAAGGAAATCTGTAATATCAGACCATAATACAGTGGTTCTGCAGTGGGGGAGAAGGAGAAAGGTAGAAGAAAATGGAAGAAGAAGAAGTTCCTCGGAGATGCTGCTAACGTCTCCATGCTTGTGAGCACCAATTCCTATTGCCCCCTGCTACAATCTCTTTCTTTTCTGTGTCGCCTCTTCTCTCTGTTTCAGCGTCTGATGCGGCCATCCCCACTATGATCTCTTTCTTTGAGTCTAGTTCTACTTCTCTTTGTGTCAGCTTTGACAGGTGTTTTGTTCACCGCTGCACTACGTCTCTTACTGCTGTGCAAGCATTCTGCTATGCGTCGTCTCCTACTGTTTTCAAGAATCTTCGTCCAGAAGTCGCTGTGTCCAGAAATCACTGATGAGCAGGGGCAAGGCTGCTACGCTGCCGGTCCGTGCGCAAGATCTGCTGCATCTAGAGAACCTGCAGCGTCCTCCTCAGCTGTTGCATTCGACTTCTACTTCTCCGTGAGTAACAAGCAGCAACGACAACTTCAACTTCTGGTGCGGCTGAGGGGAACTTGCCTCTGTTGCAAGTCGTTTCCTACTGTGTGAGCCATTTCTTCTGCCGCAGCGAGGTGTTTTCTTCTTGAGTTCCCCGACCTAGTTCCTCCTTCGTGGTTCTCTCTCAAGGATCGCTCAATGAAAGCACCAAATGATAGGATCTAGACTGCGAGAGAGAGAGAGAAAACAGGTGTTTCTATTGATTCCAGTGACAGCAACGTACAAGGAATTACAATGACAGCAGAAAAAAAGAAGGAAGTAAGAGAAGGTGTTGATGAAGGAGGAAGAATCCCAGGTGACGCTGCGCCTGGGCCGGGGCCTATCCCTCTGTGTTCTTCCAGTGGAAGCCAATCCAAAAAATATCCATGCCTTCCCCCCACAGCTGCGCTCCTATTTTTTAATCCCCAACCTGCTGCCAACAGCCCCATCTAACCATCTTATGCACTTTACTATTCTGCCCCTGCCAAATATTAAATGCTGCAACAGCCCAACCGTCCAACTGCCCCTAGAAACCTAGCCTTACGTCCAGCAATAGCTCCCAGTACTCTACCCCACAGCAGCACCCTCGCACTGCTAGCAACTCCCAGCACCCGGCCCCCTTCTCTGCCCTCTCACAGGACTGCACTTTCAGACCTGCGAAATTGATTGGTGCTAGAGAGCGGAACAAAGGAATTGCAAAGGATTTCTATTATTTCCAGTAAAAACTGTGTACAGGAATTAAAGAAGCAGTAGAAGATGGAGGAGAAGAAGGTAGGAAGAAGAAAGTATGGAGAAGGAAGAACTCCCCTAAGAATTGCCGTTCTTCCGGAGCCAAGGCCTAACCCTCTGGAAGAAAAAGACCTGTATGGAAAGGAAACTTGGCAAGTGAGGAACATTATTAGATGCATCATATCTGTTGGAATCCGCGTTCCACATCGGACTTGTGGTCTTATGTGGTCTTTATTATTTCTTATAAAATAACCTCAATGCCTCCCTTAGAGAGCACCTTGGGTTTTGGGTTCACCTCTTTTATCATTCTATATGGTATCAGAGGAGGTTTTCTAAACCCTAGCCCTCCCATTTTTTTTCCTGCCCTAGGTTTTCCCAGGATTTCCCCCCCACTAGGGTGCGGCGACCCCTGGCCCTTTGACCACCATCAGCGCCGCCCCCTACCATCTTTCGGGAGCCCCCTGTGCATCCCTTGCCGGCCCGCCTCCTCCCGTCGACCCCGTCCTCTTCTCGCGACTGCCTCCCGACGGCCCCCCTTCCTATGTGCGTGAAGATCCCCTTCCCGTCGGCTCCTCTCGAGCATCGGCCATCAAATGCCGATTTTGGCCACCGCAGCTTCTGATTTGGCCGCCTCTTGCTTGCCGTCGGCAGCATGCATCACTGCCGGTCGACGACCCCTCTAGCAAGATCTTATGTTGTTGCCTGCGATACCGTCAGTGCCTTCTCTGGCCATATCTTCCACCATCGTTGTTGTGGGTTCCAGGCGCTGCCCAGATCCAAGCCGGACATTCCTCCAGCAAACCATGCGCTGTGCCTGGGCTTCAAGATGTCCTAGCCGCAGCTTTCCTGATGCTGGCAAGCCTCCTTACTGCCCCCCTCCCTGCCCGACGACCCTTTGAGGCCTCCTCCCACGCGACTATCTCTCCTGGTGCTCCCCTCCGCTGTGCCCCGTCATCCTCCCATCCGCTCTCTTCGATGATCCTCTGCGCACCGACCGGGTCTCCCTCCACCCGATGCAGCTCACCGGCAGTGGCCCACTCCACTCCGGCTTTCCGGCGTCCCGTCGACCGGCACCGCCTGTGCGGCTTTCCTGGCGCTCCGTCGACCGGCACCGCCAGTGCGGCATTCCCAGTGCTACATCGACCGGCTCCGCCTGTGCAGCTTTCCCAACACCCTGTCGACCGGCCCCGCTTGTGCAGCTTAGCAACCAATCTTTTTCCGCAACATCATTCATCAACTTCTTGAGGGGGAGTAGCACCCATGACATTTTATCGTTTTTTTTTAATGTTTTGTCTTGTTATGTAATCAAGCTGGTTATGTCCAGTTTGAGGAGTGTTTGCAGTCCTTTGTTTTATTTGGTTTGTTTTCTTTAAATATGCGTTCAAGCTAGGTAGACCTAGTTTGAGGGGGAGTGTTGAAGTCTGCATCCCACATCGGACTTGTGGTCTTATGTGGTCTTTATTATTCCTTATAAAATAACCTCAAGCCCTCCCTTAGAGAGCATTTTGTGTTTTGGGTTCACCTCTTTTATCATTCTACAATATCTATTAACATAAACATACTTAGGAAGAAGAGGGTGAATTTGCAAGCAGCGTAGGAGTAAAAGAAAATGACCAAACATTGAGGTGTGAAAGAGTTTAGAAGAAGCCCGTGTATGAATAAATCAGAAAACAAATGATCAGTTTAAGAATAACCAGGCATTCAGCGATCAAAGGGCAGTGCTTAAAAATCTGGCAGTCAATTGAACAAACAAAAAGCGGTTTTATAAAAGAAATCAGCGTGAACAGGAAGTGAAGTTTCGAAGCTCCAGTGGCTGAGTGAATCTTCGATTGACGGAGGACCCATGCCTGAGTGTGGACTTTCTGTCACAGTAGTGTCGCTGAGCGTAACTGAACAAAATCAAAATAAGGGGACTGTATGAGGCTGATGAATCGATTGAAGGTGGGGAGTTATATTTGCGGAGTCCACTGAAGTGGTGGCTGGTTGATTTGGAGGTTATTTGAGGTTGATGTTGACTGAAGATGTTCGCTGAAATTGTTATGAACTGGAGATATTGGATGCCAACTGGTCGAACCCTAGGCTGAATCCTAGAAGATGGAGTGATGAACGCTGAGCTGGCCGACTGAACCTGATGGTAAGTGCGAACCAGATCTGGTATAGAAGGCCCGTGAGCATTCTGTGATGCCAATCGTCTGACGATTCGAGGAGCCGGTTGAAAAGCTTTTATTGAATCTTGATGAACAAGCCACCGGTATTAGGGTTGATGGGAAAACACAATGAAGGTGGGCAAATTGATATAGAGAGCGGTCGAGCTCGAGTGTCATTGGTAGTTGGCGAGGAGACAACACCCGATTAGGGTTTTGGACAGCTGATGGAAGAGGGAAGGCGAAAGTCAAGGGAGTGCTCAGGTGGGCTATGCTCGTGGAGAGGATGGGGGGAAAAGCTGAGCGGGAAATCGTGGAACGTGGATTCGACGTGTGGAAAGGAAATCACTCAGCTTAGTAGAAGTATAGATTTATTTTTTATTATCATAATTATTAATTTCTCATGTTTTTTTGATCTCGTAAATGACCTTCTAGGAAGTTTTCTTAGGCGTGGGTGATAACAGAACACATTACAATGACTCATCTTAACTCTTCAGTTAACCATTGGTTTGTTAAGTGGTTGGAAAAATAACGATCCACAATTGCTTGGAGAGATTGTTGAGATGTGATTGTAATAGTACTGTAGAATTATATGGAGGAGAACTCAATACCCAAGGTGTTCTTTAAAGGAGGCTTTGAGGTTCTTTTATAATGAATAATAAAGACCATATCCGACCACAAGTCCGATGTGAGATGCAAACTCCAATACTCCCCCTCAAGCTAGGTGTACCTAGCTTGAACACATAAAGAAAAACAAAGCACTTAACTGACGCTGCAAACACTCCCCTCCAAGCTGGACATACCCAGCTTGATGACAAAACAAGACGGAAAAAAAAAGATAAATTGCCATGACTGTTGCTCCCCCTCCAGACGATGATGGATGATGAAAGAAGCCGTTGAAAAGGATGTGCCAAGGAAGCACTTGGAAAGCCGCATAGGTGGGGCCAGACGACATTGCGCCAGGAAATCCGCACTGTTGAGCTGGTCGTCGGAGCGTCAGGAAATCCGCACTGGCGGGTTGGTCGTCGGGAGGTGGGGATTCCGCAGGAGGAGGCCGGCATGGAGGCGGGGGGTGCCGCTAGAGGAGGCTGGCGTGGGGGGAGCAGCGATGGAGGCGTCGCGCAGGGGTTGCTGGACTGGAGGGACGGAGAAGCTGCGGAGGAGCCAGCGAAGCAGCGCAGAGAGGCGGATGAAACTGGCAGGGAGCGCTGCCTCGCAGAGGAGCAGCAGATTGGGTGCAAGAAGGCAGGCGACAGGGCGCACCACAACAAAGGTTTGCAACACAGGTGGGGCTGGCGCATTGGAGCCTCCAGGTAGGATCTGCCGAGAGGGAGCCGCTGGGAGGGAGGAACCGCCGAGGTTCGTCGCGCAAAAGAGGTATCACGCAGGGAGGAAGAGTCGCGGGCGGGAGGGTCGTCGTGTTGGAAGGGTCGTGGGCGGAAGAGTCGTGGGCAGGAGTAGCTACAGGCATGCGAGACGCCGTCGGGGCGGGGGGGGGGGATCCCGCACGGTGGAGTCACGAACCCTGGAGGTGCCGACGCGGGGGGCGCACCGCCGAGGGATGACCGGCCGGAGGGAGGCGGGCCTAGAGTCGCGACAAAGGCGGGGCCGAGAGCCGCGAGAGGGATGGCGGGCCGCCGTCGGGACGTGCAGAGGGAGGGCGGGCCGTTGGGACGCCACAGGAGATGGAGTGAAGGATTCCGCCCTGAGGGAGCAGGGGCCTGGCGTAGTCGGGAAACCACATGAAGGCGCCGACGGTGATGGGAGGCTGCCTCGGAGGAGCAGCGGAGGGGCAACGGCAGAGGACTCATAGCTCCCAGGCCATGGAGGCCGCCGCCCCCCACGGGGAAAAAAACGCTAAATCCCTATACAGGAGAGAGAAAAAAATAGGAGGGGGGGCTCGGGTTGGATTAAACCCCCTCTGATACCATGTTAATGTAAAAGAGTTGAGACCCAATCTCCAAGGTGTTCTCTAAAGAAGGCCTTGGGGTTCTTTTATAATTAATAATAAAAAGCACATCCGACCACAAGTCCGATGTGGGATGGAGACTCCAACACCTACAATTGGCTAGGGAGGCATTTGAGTTCATACAGATTTTGATTGACTTTGGCTTGTTCTTGCACACATGTTAATCAGCATGCTTCTGATTTTATTGATTTTCCATCTGTAGACTCTTATAAGGATTGAAGTGCTTCATTTTGTTTTGTTTCCTTTATTATTTTCATTACTGTGGGGCTGGGGGGAGGGTGTACTTTATGATAAACCACAATCGGAAGATACACATGACAATTCAGTTGGAATTTATAAATATATCATGAAGCATCACACACAAAAACACCTGCACATACTTTTAAAAATCAAATCTCAGCATCTTTGTTCTTTTCCATGATCCCCAGCTTGCAGCGTATTAAAACTCCCGTTAAAGGATGGCTGTGCAAACATCTACAGGTGATTGCCTCTTGCCATCTTCCATGTTGACAATTCCGTTGTTCGTTCTTTATCGAAACTCCTGCTGTTATCTCTCATGTATTTTTTTCTTCTTTTTATTGATTACTCCTACATTTTATATGAGAATCTAGACTGGTTTGAAGACTAGCAGAGCGTATTTAGTTTTATATTATTTTTTATGGGTTGAAATTGTTCTGTTGCAATTTGAAATGTCAACAGTGAAATATGTGGGCACCAGTTGCAAAATAAAATTGACCTGAGTTTCTTCTCTTTTCTAATCCTTTCAGTGGGGGCCCCAAGCTTTCAAGAAGAGGCTTCTTCTTTTTTTGATATTTACAATGTTCTACAAAATGAAGCAAACTTTTTCTTTACCCTGTCAATGCTGCTGAAACACTGTCAATAGTGGTGGAACTATATGTGGGCTAGACCTGGGATGGTGTTTCATTGCTTCTCTCTGAGCTTTCTTTCTCAATGTAGTTATACATATATAATGTTTTTTTTGCTGCTAACATGATGCACCAGACTAAAAGGGTTTCATTTTTGTTGTGTGATCTTTTCTATATATTTTTGTCATTCTGTGAGTAAATTAAGTTTCTCAATTTGGTGATTCTCTCTTTATTCGGTTTTATCCACCTGGTTTCTACAGTGTTTTGACTTTAATAACTTTGTGGACATAAATTTAACAAGTCCCAAATGGCGTTGCCCACATTGCAATCAGAGTGTGTGCTACACTGACATCCGTATTGATCGAAATATGGTGAAGGTAGGTTCATGCAACCCTTATCCCATTATGTAGTGCTACTTGTCTAAACAATTATTTTCTCTTATTTAGGTCTTGAGCGAGGTCGGGGAGAATGTTGCTGATGTGATTATATCTGCAGACGGATCATGGAAGCCTGTTCTGGATAGTGATGATTCCAAACAGCAACCACACGGCAACTCGAAATTCCAAAGAGAAGGTTCTGAGCACTCAGAAGTAACCAACTTCTCAGATCCGCCCTCTAATATGGTGGATCTTGGCGAGGGGGATGATGAGATGGATTCACTTGGTGCATTTGTAGTTGAAGAGAGGAAGCCCTGTTGCGATGACATGAATCATCTCTCAGTCGGCACCAGTCAGATTTTGGAGGATGACTTTTGGGCAGGAATTTCCTCTCTTGCCCCTGGCCCAATTATTGGTGGCGTTACAGGGATTTCTCCCGTGCTGACCGATGCTGTTTCTCCCGCACTTAGCCGTGAAGCTACTGACTGTTTGCAGTCAATTGTCAACAAAGAACGAGGAAGGTTATCACCGTCCATACCCTGGCTTGGAAGCAGAACTCCAGTGGCGGCTCAAGCTGTTCCTGCACAGCCTTCAAGAGCCTCTCCTTCTCTGACACCTGCTGCTGATGGTCTTGCCATGCCTGACAATATAGAGAGGCAACGGCACTATTCACCAGCGTTATCCCACCCAAGAACCACACAGGTTAGATCTTGAACGGTCATTTATCAGGGTTGGGCCTTGTGTGTTATTCATGGTTTGGTTCTTGTAGAACCGGAATCATCAGCACACCCAACTACCATCAACCAGAACCCTTCACACGTCGAGCCACCTTTCAAGCACGAGCATGCCGCAAGTTCACCGACTGAGGACTCGTACTCTGCAAGAAGGTGTTCAAGCTGGGATTGGGTACGCAGGGGGTCCTGGAATCAGCCATTATGCTCAGCTCATGAGCAATTCCCGGCAAGCAGAACAGCGGATCCTCAGGGCAGCGATGATGGTCGGTGGAGGGCAGGAAGGTGCGCTGCCCACCGTGTCCAGAACAAATCAACAGCCATATGTAAATTTCGATGGGCGAGCCTCTTGGGGGGATCTGAGGTGTACCCCAGGATCAATGCAGCCAGCGTCTAGGGTTTGCAACTCTGGAGATCCAATGGTGGAGAACTGGAGGCCCATGGGCCGGATGCGTGGAAGCCTCACGGGCCAGGCCTACTCTTCCATGAGCCAGTACATAATTCAGCCAACCCAACTGGCTCAGGCTACTCAGTCTGCACGACCACCACCACCACCTCCTGTGTCGGTCTCGAGCGCCTCACCTGTCAGTGTTCCACCCCATCTGCACTCTTTTCTTGCTGCCGGTGGGGGTGCTCGTCTTGCTCGGCCTCAGAATTACTCAGCCCAAGTAAGCCATCTGAGGGTGGAAACATCAAACGGGGCAGCGGGCTCTGGAAGCTCCCCCAACCGATCTTCAGGGGTGTTATGATGTTAAAAGGATACAGGTGATATTTAATTTTGCTGCTGTTTTCTCTTACTGGAGCCCCTTGTATAGCCACGGTTTTTGTCATGACATTTTCTTGTTTATTTTGCAATTTTAGTTCGCATTTTTGCGTTTGTATGTGGGAAATCTTTTTTATGGTCAAAGTTGGTCTTTGGGCTATTTAGTAGTGAATATTCTGAAAACCTCGTAAATGTCATTTAAACTATGAATTGAGATGATTTAATTATTAAATATTTTTGAAATATTTAATAAATTTGAATTGTTCATAGTAATGTCTTGTATTTCAAAACCTTCATTGACACTGGCCCGTTGTATTCGAAAGACTTGTATTCTAAATTTAAATTATTTAAATCGCTTCCATAAATGTCATGTCATGCATTTAAGGAACTTCATGTTACGTACTACATACACATTTAATTTAGTTTAGTCAAGATTAGTGGTTTATTTATTGTAATTCCAGAGTATTGGTTCGTTATAACTTTTCTTGCATATTTGAAATTAAAATCATCATTGATGCTTTGAATTATACGTTTGTATTGATCCATGAATTGTGAGACATTGTATTAGAATACTTACTGATCTAAAGGTTTTGTCCCTTTTTAGAAAAGTGGGGTTGACTGCCTACGATACATGTTTCATATGTCATTTCCTCAAGATGCATATGATTATGTTTTTTTATATTATTGTTAAATCTTTTCTACAGTAAACCATTAGCTGTTAAGAGTTATACATTAATGCAATTGAATAATGTTAATTTGGTTGAAAAGCAATAAATGTAGAAGTTAAATCATTAAAAATATGCATACAAACAAGTAATACGAGCGGCTTATGTTGGATTATTGTGTGTAAAACACATACGGTAAAATAACTACGCTATTTTACCACGCTTTGAGATGGGTATGGAAGTAGACTTGATGCACAACAAAATTTATGATTGCAAGCTTTGGGTTACAATTGCCTAGATATCCCTAATAGTCACACAAATAGAGAAATAAGGCAAAAGAATTTGGAAGATTTGTTTTCCACTAAACTATCTATGAGTTATATATGATATAATTAACATGACGATCTACCTATATAGTTATGCGATGAGAGGAACACCAAACATAAGTGGTCGTCAATTTAATTAGATCTTTTTTAGTAAAAGCTCTTGTGTGATACATATTCTATCTTAAGATTTCAAGGAAATATTCACTTCCCTATCATTGTTTGTGTTATTTCTTTTGCGTCTACCACAAGTTTGTTTCTCCCTTTGAGTGATAAATTGTTAGCATGAAATTTTTCTATCATGGGCATTCCATCGATATGAATATTTTCTTTAAGTTGGATCCAACTTTCAGCCTCAAGTCGATTCGTGGACACGCTAAATGACGGAGTTTGATGTCTCATGAAGTGCTCGATTTCCAAAGGGCCATGGCACGGTGAATCAAGTCGCTCTATCTAGTCATGTTCATTATCCATACCTAAAGCCTTTATCGCTTTATATGATAAACAAATGGGTTAAGTATATCACATGGTGGGATATCGTATTGCATTACTTTATTATTCTCACACACTACCATGTAAACCTATCATATCTTGTTGATACATCATTTGTTGATGTTTAAAAAAAGAAGTTAAGTAAATTGCATTAATCATTGAAATATTGAATGATTAAGAGATGTGGATTTTAATATGTGATATGTGTTATAAATGTTACAATGCACTATTATTATTTGTTGTGCGTTTAAGAAATGCTTAACCTTTGAGATACTTCTTCATTTAATAAAATAAAACTATATAAAAGAATCATGTCTTGTTACAACAATTGTCTAATGGTTTAAAACTTCATTAAGCCAAAATCCTCTCCTCTCTCTATCTCTTTATCATTTACTTATGTTATACTAACATGCCATAGAGAAAAGATATATTCTATGATTTTGATTCATGATTCATGATTCATGTAGCTGGTGGATTAATTGTGGAGGAAAGAGTTTGATGATTGTTGCTTAATTGTCCTCATCAAGTGCATGGCAGATGTAACTTATATCAACGGTGAGAAAGATGTTTGTTTTAAGATGTCCCTTATTGTTATTCTTCAAAACATATCCTGGAAAAATCTTGGTTTGATTATTATGTTTTTTCATTGCATTTAGATATGTTAAATGTCTCCAAAACCCTTTAGTGACATTAGATCCAATCCAGTGAAGTTTTGGATAAATCTGATTTTTTTGAGAAAATCTAGAATTTTATGAAGAATATGATATCCTAGGCAAGAATATATGGATATTGCTAACCGCAATATGTCTGTAGGATGGCATAACTTAATTTGGATTATTGGATCAATATACAACAAGCTGCGATATCAAATATCATTGGATGAAATATGTGTAGCCACATAGTTCAAAAATAGAGCACTGTATTGCTATGCTCAAAATGCCGATATCATAAGCGTAATGACCTACATTGTCGGGTGTTAGTGGAACTCGAGAAAGGTCAGACTCTAGTGGGACCAGAGTCACAAGTGTTGCGGTTTTAAGGATTCTGAAGGAATTACTAAATATTGGGTATAAAATGAAATATGATTTTAGAAACATTTGGAGGTTTTGGAGAAATTTCAGAGGTTTGTGTATATATATATATATAAACAAAACAATAATAATAATAATAATAATAATAAAATTTTCAGCAGAATTTATCTGTTATTTAAAATCCAGCAGTACTGCTATTACAGCAGTCTGGATTCTGACAGAAGCTCTTACCCAAAGCTCCATTTTATAAGAGGGATTACCCTAAAAATCATTCTACATTTTCGATGTGGGATTCTGATTCTTCATTTCCTGCGCAGAACATTCTGCATTTTCGATGTGAGATTTTGTTTCAAGTATATGACTTTGAAAGACTAAAAAATATAAATTATAAGAACAATATAAATGAAACTTAAAACATGGATTAAACATATAAGTAGTGGAAAACAAAAAGAATTTCCTAAAAATGTTGATGGAAAATAATTTATATGGTTTCAAAGACATCTACTTGAAAGTTAAAAATGTTTCAAGTACATGACTTTGAAAGCCTATAAAATATAAATTATAAGACCAACATAAATAAAACTGAAAACATGGATTAAATATATAATAAATACTTGAAAATAAAAATAATTTCGTAAATTTTTTTGATAGATTTTTTTTTTAAGTTTTCAAAGACACATACTTAAAACTTAAAAATGTTTCCAGTACGTGACTTTGAAAGTCTATAAAACATAAACTATAAGACCAACATAAATGAAACTTAAAATGTGGATTAAACATATAACAAATAGTTGAAAATAAAAAAAATAAAAAAAATGTTAATGAAAAATAATTTATAAGCTTTCAAAGACATATACCTAAAACTTAAAATTGTTTCAAGTATGTGTCTTTGAAAGCCTATAAAATATAAATTATAAAACCAATATAAATGAAACATAAAATATGAATTAAACATATAATAAATTATTTAATTAGTTGATTAATAATTATTAATTACGAATTTATAATTAATAATTATAATGAATAATTATAAAGAATAATTATATTACTAATTAACTAATTAATTATTATATAATAATTTTTTAATAATTACTATTTAATAATTATAATGAAAA
This sequence comes from Viscum album, assembly GCA_963277665.1. Classification (NCBI taxonomy): domain Eukaryota; kingdom Viridiplantae; phylum Streptophyta; class Magnoliopsida; order Santalales; family Viscaceae; genus Viscum; species Viscum album. The sequence goes on from OY728130.1 coordinate 513,246,284, forward strand.
ATTATAAATTATAATTATATTACTAATTAACTAATTAACTATTATATAATTAATAATTATATTACTAATTAACTAATTAATTATTATATTATTTTTTAATAAATACTAATTAATAATTATAATGAATAATTATAATTTATAATTATATTACTAATTAACTAATTATAAAAAGAGCTTCGGCTCTATCTTTCTCAAAAAATTAACTAATTAATTATTATATACTTAATAATTATATTAATAATTAAATAATTAATTATTATATAATTAATTATTAATAATTACTAATTAACTAATTACTAATTATATAATTAATAATTATATTACTAATTAACTAATTGATTATTATATAATTAATAATTATATTACTAAGTAACTAATTAATTATTAAATAAATAATAATTATATTACTAAATAACTAATTAATAATTATATAATTAATTGTTAATAATAATAATTAACTAACTAATTATTATACAATTAATAATTAATAATCAATAATTAATAATTATAATGAATAATTATAATGAATAATAATAATGAATAATTATAAAGAATAATTATATAACTAATTAACTAATTAATTATTTTTTAATAATTTTTAATAATTTCTAATGAATAATTATAATGAATAACTATAATTTATAATTATATTACTAATTAACTAATTAACAATTATATAATTAATAATTATATTACCAATTAACTAATTAATTATTATATAATAATTTTTAATAATTACTAGTTATTAATTAAAATGAATAAATATAATTTATAATTATATTACTAATTAACTAATTAACTATTATATACTTAATAATTATATTACTAATTAAATAAATAATTATTATATAATTAGTGATTAATAATTATTAATTAGCTAATTACTAATTATATAATTAATAATTATATTACTAAATAACTAATTAAATATTATATAATTAATAATTATATTACTAAGTAACTAATTAATTATTAAATAAATAATAATTATATTACTAATTTACTAATTAATTATTATATAATTAATTATTAATAATTACTAATTAACTAACTAATTATTATTCAATTAATAATTATATTACTAATTAACTGATTAGTAATTAATAATTAATAATCAATAATTATTAATTATAATGAATAATTATAATGAATAATTATAATGAATAATTATAAAGAACAATTATATTACTAATTAACTAATTAATTATTACATAATAATTTTTAACAATTAGTAATTGAAAATTATAATGAATAATTATAATTTATAATTATATTACTAATTAACTAATTAACTATTATATAATTAATAATTATCTTACCAATTAACTAATTAATTATCATATAATAACTTTTAATAATTACTAATTATTAATTATAATGAATAAATATAATATATAATTATATTACTAATTAACTAATTAACCATTATATACTTAATAATTATATTACTAATTAATTAATTAATTATTATATAATTAATGATTAATAATTATTAATTAACTAATTACTAATTATATAATTAATATTTATATTACTAATTAACTAATTAATTATAATATAATTAATAATTATATTACTAAGTAACTAATTAATTATTAAATAAATAATAATTATATTAATAATTAACTACTTAATTATTAACTACTTAATTATTAATAATTACTACTTAATTATTAACTTATTAATTATTAATGATTATTAATTAATTATTAAAAATTTCTAATTAATTAACTAATTAATTATTAATAATTACTAATTAATTATTAACAATCTTAACTAACTAATTAAATAATTTATTATATATTTAATCAATGTTTTAAATTTCATTTATATTGGTCTTATAGTTTATATTTTATAAGCTTTCAATGAAACATACTTGAAATATTTTTAAGTTTTAAGTAAGTGGCTTTGAAAGCTTATAAATTATTATGCATCAACATTTTTTATGATTTTTTATATTTTCAACTATTTGTTATATGTTTAATCAATGTTTTAAATTTCATTTATGTTGGTCTTATAGTTTATGTTTTATAGACTTTCAAAGTCACGTACTTGAAACATTTTTAAGTTTCAAGTAGGCGTCTTTGAAAACTTATAAATTATTTTCTATCAACATTTTTTATGAAATTCTTTATATTTTCAACTATTTGTTATATGTTTAATCCATGTTTTAAGTTTTATTTATGTTGGTCTTATAGTTTATATTTTATAGGCTTTCAAATTCACGTACTTGAAACATTTTTAAGTTTCAAGTAGATGTCTTTGAAACCTTATAAATTGTTTTCCATCAACATTTTTGGGATTTTTTTTTGTTTTCAACAATTTTTTATATGTTTAATCCATGTTTTAAGTTTCATTTATATTGTTCTTATAGTTTATATTTTATAATCTTTCAAAGCTACACACTTGAAACAGAATTCACATCGGAAATGCAGAATGTTCTGCGCAGGAAAGGGAGAACTAGAATCCCACATCGGAAATGCAGAATGATTTACAGGGTAACCCCTCTTATAAAAGGGAGCCCCGAGTGAGAGCTTCTATCAGACACTTGATGCTCCTGGTTGTGTTGCTAAAAACATATCAGGCACCACTAAGTAATTGATGGAGGTGTACCGGTTACCCATCGCACTAGTGCAGAAAACGTTTTTTACATCGGTTATTTTTTATTTTTTACGTCGGTTTTTGGCTGACGTTATTACAGGAGACATTATAAATATTGTTTTTTTACGTCGGTTATTTTAAAACTGACGTAAAAAACATAAATCCGAAGCGTTTTTCACATCGGTTTTTAAACAACTGCCGTGGAAAACGCTTCAGAGTCGTGATTTATTACGTCGGTTTTAAAATAACCGATGTGGTATATCGTTTATTACATTGGTTATGTAATAACCAACATAATAAACTGCGCCTCCGAAGCGTTTTTCGCATCGGTTATTAAAAAATCGACGTGAAAAACAAGTTTATAACGTCAGTTATTTTCATAACTGACATGATAAACCAGGTTGCGAAGCGGTTTTTCCCGTCGGTTATTGTTTAACCGACGTGAAAACATATATACTACTTCCGTTATTAAATAACCGACGTAAAATACCATTCCTATGCATTTATTATGTCGGTTATAAAATAACTGACGTAAAAACCTATCTGCAAAGCGTTATTCACGTCGTTTATTGTTTAACCGATGTGAAAACATATATACTATGTCAGTTATTAAATAACCGACGTAAAAAACCATTCCCATGCATTTATTAAGTTAGTTATAAAATAACCGACGTGAAACCCATTTTTTTAATAAAACCGTTCGACCATTACTATGCTCTACCAAAGAAGACTTGAAACAAGCAGAAAACAGACAAAAAATAGACCAAAACCAGACCAGAATACATACCAGAAAAACATCAGAACTAGACCAAAACAAGAAGAGCAAAGAAAAATTAAACATTCACACACGTAACATTCAAAACTTACAATGTCAACTAAAAAAACCTAAAACCCTTTGGACTTCCCCTACCCCCATGGACAGCCCCCCACACCACTGGATAGCCCCCCACCCCCAAGACACCCCACCCCCCAGGACACCCCCCTTGGACATCCCCGACCCCCTGGACACCCCCACCCCCCTGGACAGCCCCCACCCCCTGGACACCCGCCCACCCCCTGGAAACCACCCCGCCCCACTGGACAACCCCCTGGACACCCGCCCACCCCCTGGACAGGCCCCCACCCCCTTGGACATCTGCCCACCCCCTGGACACCCCCACCCCTGGACACCCCCACCCCCTGGACACCCTCCCACACCCTTGGATCCCCCACCCCCCCTGGACACCCGCCCACCCCCTGGACAACCCCCACCCCCTAGACCTCCCGCCCACCCCCTAGACATCCCCACCCGCCATCCCCTGAACACCCCCCAAGACAACCTCCCCCCCCCCTCAGAACACCCCCACCCACTAGACACCCCCAACCCCTGGACACCCTCCCACGCCCCTAGACAGCCCCCACCCCTAGACACCCTCCCACCCACTGGACACCACCCCACCCCACTGGATAGCCCCCTAGACACCCACCCACCCACCTGGACACCCCCACCCCTGGACACCCCACACCCCCCCGGATACCCCCACCCCGGGTCACCCTCCCACCCCCTGGACAACCCCCACCCCCTCGACACCACCCCACCCCACTGGACAGCCCCCCCACCCCTCTCGACCCCCTCCCACCCCCTGTACACCCTCCTACCCCCTGGACAGCCCCCACCCCCTGGACAGCCCCCACCCCCTAGACATGCCCCACCCCCTTGGACGTCCCCCCACCCCCAGGACACCCCCACCCCTCTGGACAACCCCCACCCCCTGGATAGCCCCCACCCCCTGGATAGCCCCCACCCCTTGGACACCCCACCCCCGGGACACCCCAACCCCTGGTCACCCTCCCACCCCCTGGACAACCCCCACCCCCTAGTCACCACCCCACCCCACTGAACAACCCCCCCCCCCCCCCACACACACACCCACACCACCCCATCCCACTGGATAACCCCCTAGACACCCACCCACCCACCTGGACACCCCCACCCCTGGACACCCCACACCCCCCGGATACCCCCACCCCGGGTCACCCACCCACCCCCCGGACAGCCCCCACCCCCTGGACAGCCCCCACCCCCTCGACACCACCCCACCCCACTAGACAGCCCCCCACCCCTCTGGACCCCCTCCCACCCCCTGTACACCCTCCCACCCCCTAGACAGGCCCCACCCCCTTGGACGTCCTCCCACCCCCCAGGACACCCCCACCCCTGGACACCCCCACCCCCTCAACAGCCCCCACCCCCTGGACAACCGCCACCCCCTGGATGGCCCCCACCCCCTGGACACCCCCACCCCTAGTCACCCTCCCACCCCCTGGACAACCCCCACCCCCTGGACCTCCCTCCCCCCTGGACAACCCCCACCCCACCCCACTGAAAAACCACCCCCCACCCACCCCCCTGGACACCCTCCCACCCCCTGGACACCCCCCCCCGGACAACCCCCACCCACCTGGACGGACCCCCACCCCCTTGGAAAGCCTCCCACCCCCTGGAAACCCCCACCCCCATGGACAGCCCCCACCCCCTGGATAGCCCCCACCCCCCTCGACAGCCCCCACCCCCTGGACACCCCACCCCCCGGACACCCTCCCACCCCCTGGACAACCACCACTCCCTGGACCTCCCTCCCACCCCCCTGGACAGCCCCCACCCCCTGGACACCACCCCGCTAGACACCCCCACCCCCCATGAAACCATTACTATGCTCTGCCAAAGTATGAAACAAGCAGAAATCATACCAAAAGTAGACCAAAACCAGACCTGAATCCATACCAGAAAAACATCAGAACTAGATCAAAATAAGAACCAGAGAAAAATTAAACATTTACATATATAACATTCAAAACTTACAATGTCAACTAAAAAAACCTAAATACAACCAAAACAACTACCAAATACACAATTATAATTACAATATTCAAAATTACATTTTACACTACAAATAGACTAAAATCGAATCAAACCTATAAAATAATTTGACCATTCCACTTATAAGTGTTTGAACTCTTGAGAACTATAGGGTTGAGGGTCATCAAATAGCTACAAATTAAAAGGATAGTAGTTAACATGTATAATGAATAAATCAAATGAAATATTATGGCAAAGTTTATAAGGAAATCTTACCAGGTCAAACTTCACAAGTGTTCCAGTTGTATTTATTTCATACATAAATATTAACATATAATATTAGCATTCGACGACGCCTTGTTGTTCAGGACAATTCTGTTTAAATGAGTGTCAATTCAAAATATCATTTTATGCAATACATAGAAAAGTACAAATTATAAATGGATATTTACCTTTACTTTTACATATTTGATCTTGACACTATTTTTATTTTTCTTTTTTTGAAAGTAGAACCATCCCCTATCAGAAAATAATATGGATGGGATAAATTTAAAATTCATTATAATATAAAAAACTATTAAGAAATTGAAACTTACTTTTCCAATATATTCTTAGAACTTCCCCGCACATCGCCATGGACCAAGCATATCCAATAAAGTGTTTTCTCCTTTGGACAAAAAATACCTAACATCCAATGATCACTGATATAAAAGAAAATTTAAGGTTAGTGGTTTTTTATGTTAAAAGATAATGAACACTTTTCCAGATATATGTTTCATACCTCTCATAAAAAGGCATCATCCAACACTGCGTGATTATATTCTGTTCAAATCGTTTAGCAATATAAAGTGTTCTTTGTTCCTCATCCAATGCATGTGCTTCAGGGGAAATCAAATGTGGGTCCATGAATACATATACATCTGTCCGCTCATTCTTCTCACACATGTTATAAAGATACCTAATACAAAACAGACATAAGTATACATTTTTAATAAATATAATATAGGTAAAGGTGTTAATACTTACATGAAAAAAATATGCACCATGTTGATTCCCAACTTATCTCCAGTAACAAACTCCATGATATCATTTTTCACAATCCACACATTTATTGCACGTCCACAAACATGAGCTTCCATTGGAAACTCATAACAATCCACCAACAAATTTGAATATCTTGAAAATCTGCCAAGACTACTAAAATTTGTATCTGATGTCATAGTCATTTGTCTTTGTTGTTGTCTATAAAGTATTTCTTTACCTTTGAAGTATTACAGTAAAAATAAATAGAAAAATATATTAGTTTTTAAATGTTAAAACAACTTTAATAAGAAATAAAATAAAAGATATAACATACATACCTCTATGGTAATGAGTCACGAAAGTCTAGATGGCCAAACTAAAAAGTGGCTGATACTATGTCCAACTGTCGTCACCTCATCTATAGGTAATGGTACTCAAGTTGATCTATTTATAATATCATGTACAGTGACCCTATGATGCTCTACCTCTATCTGTTGATGATTAACTGCATCTCCTATACAATATACCACCCCATGTGCAACTATATGATGGTGGGGATCATCAACATACAACTCACAATAAGTAGGAAGCTGTAGTAGAAGAGTAGGATAAAAAACGTGGTCTGTAGGCTGAGGTGGGGGAGTGGGAGCTACTAGTATAGGTGGAGGATAAATAATGGGGTCTGTAGGGGGAGGTGGAGGAGTGAGAGCTGTAGTCTGAAATTGTCTTTGTATGTCTGCAAACATAGACTATACCAAAACTCTAATATTTTCCTCCATCGTCGCATTAATATTATGAACTTCAGCCTCCAAGGGTTCTATTTTTTTTATAAACACCTCAATGGAAGAAGTTGAATAACGTGGCAACACTTTTCTTACTGATACACCCGTCGGATATCCTTGTACACGACCAGGGTGTTCGGGCTTTCCCAACGCTACAGATAAAATATATTGCCTCCCAGCAGCTGTAAATACCCCATGTGAGCTCTGCTCTTCAAGATAATCCTGTATTAATTAATTGAACATTTCTGTAATGATTCAAATTATATAAAGAATATAATTAACTTAAATAAATAAAATAAATATCTTACAATCCTATCAGCTAAGATTCTTGATTCTTCTGAAATATATTGCCCCTTTTTACCCATCCGAGCTCTCTTCCATTTTTCACATCTAGATGGAGGGGATGGAGGGGAAACCTCTCCAGAGATTGAAGACTCAGCTCTTAGTTTTTGTAAATTTTCCACCATCATTTGTTCTTCCAATAAAGTATACCCTCTATGAGATAAATTATGAGGGTATATATTTTTAGATTGGATCTCCTGATGATATTTTCTTGTTTGTTGTAAATTAAGAATAATAAATCATCAACAAAACATTAATAAGATCATTTATATAAGAAATCTCATAAAATTTTACATTTCCCTTACCAAAAATGAATATTTTCTTCTACTTTCAACAAATTGTCTCCATGTGTATTCATCTATGAAAGGATATATGTGAAATGGATTTTCATGATTCCTATGACCAAAAATGAAATCAGATGTGAGGGTTGATTTGAAATCCCTCCATCTCCTTGCAGCCATCGATAAACATTTCCTCCTGACTCCTCCAGTGTCAGGAATATCAAATTTCATCTAATAAAGAAGAGGTAAAACATATTATAATAGAAACATTTAAATATTAGTCAAAAAATAGAAAAATATCTTACCAAAATCATCTCCCACAACTGAGATATTATCACCTTATCCACACTTCTCCAATCATCACACAAAATGTTTAATTTTCTTTTACCTTGATTTGATACAAAACTCTTAAAATCCTTTGCATTTGGACATCTAGGAATATCATCCTCATCAAACTCAACGAGTATCCTCTGGTCCTAGCTACAGGCAAGTGATAATTTTGGTAAACGTGTGCAACCACATTTACCAACTCTTGAACTCTTCTTTGTCATTATGGGAGCACATGAGGAAGATTGGGGAACATCGAGAGGAGTATGTGAATGTTCCTCCCCAGAGGTATGATCATGATGCTCATCTCTAGAATCATGTGATTGATCAACTGATTGATCTGTCATTATCCTTCAAATAAAAAAATTAAACATTAGTTCAAAAATATACAAATTCAAATATTACAATACCAATGTAAACAAAAAATGGAAAATTGAACTAAGTTACATAATAGTAAACATGGAAAATATGGTAAGCATGTTAAACAATGGTAAAGATGGTAAACATGGTAAACATGGTAGTGTAGTTTTCATTCAACAAAATCAATAAATATATAAGTTACGTAAAGGTAAACTATGGTAAACTATGGTAAACATGGTAAATATGGTAAGCATGTTAAACAATGGTAAATATGGTAAACATGGTAAACATGGTAGTGTAATTTTCATTCAACAAAATCAATAAATATATAAGTTACGTAAAGGTAAACTATGGTAAACTATGGTAAACATGGTAAAAATGGTAAACATGGTAAACATGGTAAAGTAATTGTCATTCAAAAAAATCAATAGATATATAAGTAACGTAATGGTAAACATGATAAACTAAACTAAAAAAATAAAATAAACAAACATTTCTAACATTTTATGAAAATAATAAATGTAAACAAGAAATAAACATATGTTACCTATAATATTAAGAATGTACAAAAGGATTGTTTTCCCAAAATCCTTTGTCATGATTGTTCCTTATGGAACAAACCATGTCTTCAACATGCTCATCATTATTTTCTGCTAATCTTTCCATGGAAGTAGGTATCTCATATAAATCAGCATCTTCATCAAGTTGATACTCACAAACATATTGTTTTTTCCCTTGTAAAATAACAGACCACTGCATATCTAATTCATCAACTACATAAAAAATATGTTTTTCATGTGTTTCCATTATAAAAGAATCTACTATGTCTTTCCAATCTATTCAAATTAATAACTGTCATTCCAAATTCATCGTGCCTGACACTATTGTTACCGATAAACCATTTTCAGTTAAAAACATGAACTTTAATTTTAAAGTAATCAACCTCTCATATTTCTTCAATGACTCCATAATATGCACTTGATGCAGAAATTGAGTTTTTGTCCTTAGAACTCGAAAAATGCATTGCTTCTACAAACACCAATACACCACTATTCTGAACTGCACTTCTATTTTCCTGAGCTTTCGTATGAAATGTATAGCCATTAATGTCATACCTGGACCATGTTATCACATTTAAACTTGGACCACCCACTAACCATCTTAATGTATCTGATACATCTGATCTACTAAGAAAGGTCTTTTTAAACCATGGGAAAATGTTTTTTGTGCTCATTCAAAATACACATTTCTTTCTTCTTTGGATGACATTGTTTCAACTCATTAATATGTAATGTGATATATGGTTGAGCATCAGCTATGTTATTCAAGATGTATAATTATACCTTCTTCATCTGTTCAGCTGACAAGGATTTGACTTTCAAGCCACGAATCTCCTTTCCCTCATTATTAACTCATTCATGGTGAGATGGAGGCAAACATATGTTCTCCACCGCAGCCAAGTAGCTTGTACAAAACTCCTCAACCTCCTCATAAATATACTTTTCAATAATGGAGGCTTCAGGTCGATATGGATTTTTAACATACCCCTTCAATATTTTCATATAACTTTCAAAAGGATACATCCAACGAAGATATACAGGTCCACAAAACTTTATTTCTCGAACCAGATAAACCATTAAATGCACCATTATATCAAAAAAATATGAAGGAAAATACATTTTCAATTGACAAAGTATAGAAATTGCATCCTTTTCCAAAATGTTCAAAGCATTCACATCAATCACCTTATTACAAATTGAATTGAAAAAATAACACAACTTCATTATAGTCTTTCTGATATGGATGGGTAATATTCCACACAATGCAATTGGTAGAATTTGGTGTATCATGACGTGACAATCATGAGATTTCATACCTATCAACTTCAAATCTTTCAAAGAGACAAATTTTTTTATATTTGAAGAATAACCTTGAGGAACTTTGATATCATGAAGACACTGAAAAAAGCTAATTTTATCCCTCTTGGATAATGTATGACAAGCCCAGGGAAGAAATGTTCATCTTCCATTAGGAGTGGGAGCTAAATCCAAACGTATTCCCATTGCTAGTAAGTCTAATCTTGCATTCAACCCATCTTTATTCTATCTTTTAATATCTAACAAAATTCCAATCAAACTATCGTAGATATTCTTCTCCACATTCATGACATCAATATTATGTTTCACTTCATGATATCTCTAATATGGTAGCTCAAAAAATATTGACATTTTCTTCCAAATATGTCTATCATTACCAGATTTATGTGTCTTTCCCAATGTCACATCAAGGTTTTTCACCCTCTCAAAATACACATCAGGGGATAAAGGTTTTAGAGAAATATAAAATTCTTATGAGCCATTGAATGCCTTTTTTAGTCTTCTATAAGAGTGATCCATAGGCAAAAACTTTCGATGAACCATGTATACAGTTTTCCTCCCATGAAGCAATTGAAAATATGAAGTCTGTTGTTTGCAAATTAGACATGCTTTATGCTCCTTAACACTGTATCCAAGCAAATTTCCATAAACTGGGAAGTCATTTATAGTGAATATAAGCACTGCATGCAGTTGAAAATATTCCATTTTATAAAAATCATACACCCTAATACCATCCTCCCATAAAAGTTCCAAATCATAAATCAATGGTGACAAGAAAACATCAATATCATTTCTGGGTTACTTCGGACCAGATATCATTATACTCAACATGACATATTTGCACTTCATACAAACTTCAGGAGAGAGGTTGTAAATTACCAATAAAATAGGCCATGAACTATGTGTACTACTGAGGGTTCGGTATGGATTCATTCCATCTGTACACAACCCAAGTATGATATTTCTAATTTCATTTCCAAATTTAGGATACTACTCATCAATTTTCTTCTATTGTGGACAATCAGCTGGATGACATATTTTTCCATCACATATCCACTCATCAACATTCCATCTTAACCTTTTTGCATCATGTGAATTAACAAATAAACGTTTCAAATGATGAATTATAGGAAGATACCAAAATACTTTGGCAGGGATCTCTATAATCTCTACACCAGCCTATGATTTTTCTTTCAACTTATACCGTGATGTCCCACATTTAGGACACTCTAACAAAAATTCATATTCCTTCATATATATCATTAATTCATTTGGACAAGCATTTATTTTCTTGTATCCCAATCCCATCGAGCATAATATTTTCTTGGACTTATAATGTGAATATGGAAGATCGTTGTCTTTTGGAAGAATTTCTTTCAACAATTGTAGCAGCTCTGTAAAACTTCTGCCACTCCATCCATGTTTTGCATTTAGGTTAATCAATCTTAAAACCACCAACAAAACTGTAAATTCCGTACAACTAGGATACAATGGTTTTTCAGCATCACCATATAGATGCACAACTTTCAGTTCTATCTCAATCTATTCTGCTGCAACATCACGAATCATTTCTTCAATTCCATCAGAGTTACCATCTTGAAAATCATCATCATTAGTAGATCTGGCATTCTGTCTAGTTTCACCATGCCAAATCCAAGGGCTGTAACACGGATTAAAACCATGATAAATCATATGATCTTTGATATCTATACTTTTCAACTTCTTCATATTCAAACATTTCAGGCATGGATAGAAAAAATGTTGCTTCTTGGAACATTTCATTTAGAAAATTCCAAAAAGGCATTAACACCTTCCTCATATTCACTACTCATTCGATGTGCCATAATCCAACTTCAAATCATTATTACCTATAACAAATATAAAAATTATACATCATGTTAAGATAATCCAATTTTATATTTATATGAAAAATATCATAATTTCAATGTAAAACAATTTTGAAATATAAAACAAATATTTGCATATTTGAAAAAGATGTGCATGAAAATGATTTTAAAAAGAAAATATAGTTAGATATAAAAGTTTTAAATTCATCTTGGATCCTTTCTTCTTAAGTTACACAAAGAATACATCCTGGTGCAACTAGATACCAAATTCACCCTTCTGTAAACAAGAAATATGAAGTATAAATATTAACATATGTATACATTCAGTACTGAAAATTAAACCTATACCAACGATTTGAAACCATTGGGATAGCCCCTAAAACCATTGAGATAGAATATCCCAACAGTTTCACACACCGTTGGCATGATGGATGTTGCAATAGCCCTATACCAACAGTTCTACATGAACTGTTGGTATAGATTTCCTGAAGTTAATATATGCCAACGGTTTCAATGAAACCATTGGGATATATATATATACCAACTGTTTAAGAACCATTGGAATACATGTTTTACAACATATAATATATTCCAACGGTTTCATGGAAACCATTGGGATATATGTATACCAACAGTTCAAGAACCGTTAGCATGAACTCTCTAGTATATAATCTATTGCAATGGGGGGGTGGAGGGGGGGGGGGTGTCCAGGGGGTGGGGGGCTGTCCATGGGGGTGGGGGTGTCTAGGGGGTGTCCAGGGAGGTGGGGGGGGGGGGGGGGCTGTCCAGGGGGTGGGGGTGTCCATGGGGGTGGGGGGCTGGCCAAGGGGGTAGGGGGTGTCCAAGGGGGTTGGGGTGGCCATGGGGGTGGGGGTGGTCTATGGGATGGGGTTGTACAGGGGGTGGGGGGTGTCCAGGGGGTGAGGGGGCTGTCCAAGGGGGTAAGGGGTGTCCAGGGGGTGGGGGTGTCCAGGGGGTGAGGGGGTTTTCCAAGTGTCGAAATCCATACATTAGGTCATTTCATTGCTTTACGCACAAATTTATTATTTTCTTTTTTTATTTTTTTTTATTTTTTTAATACTCATATTAAAGCTAAAATGATCACCAAACCTATGCTATTTATTTAGGGTATCACATGAACTCCAACTAATACCCCACTATCCAAAGGACGTGCATTGTGATTTTTTTTATTTGGATGAATATATAAATGATGAAATTTCACATTAGACATCTACACTTTTCAAAATATATGCTCATGAAATTATACATGGATTAAAATCAGAATCTAAGCATGCTAAATTATTTAATATTCAGTTTCAAAGTTTTCAATGCGTATTATCATGTTCATAGTTAAAATAAATTTTCCTTCCATCTACACACATTTTTTATTTCACAAGGATTTTGTTTTATTTCTTTTAACCCCCCAACTTAGAATAACATTGTACCTAGTGTTTAAAGAAAATAAAACATAGAAGGGGGTAGAGGATAGGAGTTAAAGGAGGATATTGAAAATGAGAATCATGGAATGAAGTCACTTGGTGCTTAAAGTTGACGTTCGTTCTGCTCCAATTTAATCCTTCGATATCCATATCACTCACAAAGTTCCATAGTAAAACAAGGAAAAAAACAAACAAACAAAACTAAACAATATATATATATATATATATATTTATAAAAGAAAGTAAAATATAAGTATATATAAAAAAATTATAGAATAAGGAAGCACTATAAGCCATAGGTTAGTGGAAATCACGTGCCCCTATCTCCCTTCGGTCTCAGGTTTGAGTCCCTACGACTTCGTCGGTTGTGACAGAGTTTTCCCCATGACCTACGACATGTCCTTTTAATTTTTTTTAATTATTATTATATTTTTATTTTTTAACCTAGAAACAAATAAATATAAAATAAAATAAACTTTTGATAAATTTCCTTCTTTTTAAATTTCTGGGTAAGGTATTACTTAGGGATCACACCACGTGACACGGATAAAAGCGGCGCTCCCCTTTCATACCCATACATACTCATAATAGAAGAACATATCAATAGTCTAAGGTAATATCATATTCCAAGTTGATTGATTATTTATTTTTTTAAATATAAAATTGATTTATTAATCCTATTTGAAAAATAAATATGATTCACAATGATTGGAAAAATTAAAACCACAGGTTGCCTCACGTGCATCACTTTTGTTTAACATCGCTAGCTCGACATGAACCCCCTAACTTACCCAATACCAATTTTCAATATTTTAAGGACACTATGTTTATCCATGTCCACTAGATTGAGATTGATTATTTGTTTATAATTTTTATCATGTGCAAGCCTATATTCTATAATGAGTGGGAAAATCCAAGGAATATCAGAAATGGTTGATCCGGTTTCCTCTGTAGTCTTGCCTAATACATCAATGATCATTCCAAATTTTTTGGTTTCAATAGAAGAATTAATTCCAAATTAAAGTTCATGGTTATACCCTATGAAGGGATAATTGAGTGTGGAAGTAAGGATAATAATTTTGAGCTCAGGTTGGATAGGACATTCAGACACATTTTGAGATTTTGAATCTAACTTAGTTTCATTTTCCAGATTTCTCAACAGAATCAATTCCTTTTGAACAGATGATTCAACCACAAAATTGGAAAGATTAGTGTTTGGAATGGATATGGAATAAATGTTTGTGATTTCTCTCAATGGTTTAGTGATCGGTGTTTTTGAAAAATCAATAATGAAGTTATACTTAGGATACTCAATCCATGATGTAAAATTATACTCTTTTGAATCCAAAAAATAAATTTCCTCCTGATTTAAAACCCTTAAACAATTCCTTGATTCTCTTCATATATCCCAAATAAAAAGGTTGGTTCTTCAGTAAATTCATGTGGGGTTTGTGGGAAACAAGAAACATCACATAAGGTTATGGAAGGGACAATCAATGTAGGGTTGGGTTCCTCACACATTTCAATGCTTTGTAGTTCTAATCTCAATGATAAAACTTCAAAATTCATTTTATCCATTTTTTCACACAATTTTTCTAGAATTTTTTGGGTATTAGGCTGGATAGAAGCTTGAATATCATGGAATTTATTAATATTGATCTATTCAACCATCCTCGAGAGGGATGGAAATTTATCCTTTGAATATTCATCATCCCAATGATTGTACATGTCACTAGGTGTGTGGTAATTAATCAATGGTTGATCAAATAAATTTAATAATTTAAGGGCTTCCAAATATTGATTTTACATTTTACTTCAGCATGGGTTTGTGACATGGTAATTTTTAAGAAACTCCATTGAAGAAGACTGAAAGTTGTATTCTAGATTCTCAAGACACACACAAACAGAAAGAAGTAAAGATAAGAGAGATGGGGGATGAGAATAGTGAATGTGGGGTGAGAAAAGGAATATAGTGTCAAAGATAACTTACTTAGGTCCCAAAAAATGGTGCCAAAATTTGGTCTCACCCAAATTTACCCAAGACTTTAGGGTTAAGTGGTTGCTTTTAGTTTATCTTGGGTTGTCAAATCCCCAAAGACCTAAGAATTAACCTACAGCCACATGAATTCTATGGATTATTTTTGGCTATGAAGTGAAAAAATTGGGTTAATTTTAGATGGGTTTAAGTAAACACTAATATACCTAAGTTAATTCAATTTAAAATAATGAGTTGATCCTAGATTATCACTTGGGGTGGATTGGATGCATTCATTTTTCATCTATTTTAATTTCTTATATTTGAGATGGGTTTATTTAAGAAGATCAAACAACATCATCACTTATTGGTTTAGTACCTACACACCCTAATACTAATAAACTATACATTTGGAGGATCAAATTTTTGAGCACTCCAAGTTAAAGGTTCGTATTAGCACTTGAAGTGTGTGGCCTTAAATTCAACAAGGACAATGGAGTTTAAAGATCATCAAAAAAAATTATCAATTAAAAGAAGTGATTATACATTAATGGAGTGAAAAATAACATCCAATACAGACCCTTGATAATACATTGGATAAACCCACAAGTGGGTTATCCCTCAATTGATTCTATGGATTCAATGGAAGCGGGAAGTAGACTCATGAGGGAGGAATTGAAGAAGTAAAAAAAATACAATGAAATAATGATCACTCCACTATTGTGTGATAATTTCACAAGGTTTGGTATGAATAAATTCACACCTTGATCCAACATTATCAAATTTATATGAATAATATAATAAGAGGATAATAATAACTTTTATTAAGAAACTCAGGTGAATTGAACAACTTATATGAGAAATAAAAACTCAAGGCAACAAAATCGCAACATAACATTACAATTAAACAAAGCACCAAAGATGATCAAATCCTTCACCAAAACTACCATAAATATGAATTTTTTAATCCTTTTTTATATCTCCCAATAGTACAAAGCATCCCACTTAAGTATGGTATACCTAGGGTGGTGGAAAGTAAGGGAGAGCAGACTTCTTCATCCTTGATCCGAAGTGGCGGCCAACTTGCATATACCAAACAGAGGTGCCGAAATGACCTTCTTGATGGAGGAATTTGAGTTGAACATAGAAGAATACAATGGATCCCCAGATTTCTCCTAACACACTATAAAATTTCAACCCAAATGGAATTTGTTTTCGTGATATATGATCAAAATGGTGGAATGTTATTTTGAGCCGCAGAATCCAGCCCAGAATTTTAACTTCAACTTGGGATGATTAGAACTCCATTAAAACATCCAAATTAGATATTTTAACTATTGGATGAAATTTTATTCTTTATTTAATCTATATTTAGTTCAATTTTTTTAATTATTGGACTTGGATTTGGCCGCTAAATTAGTTTTATTGGACTGTTGTCCAGTTCACTTCTCCCAGAATGTTGTTAGTTGAAGGCCCACTTTGGTGGTCTTACAATGAGAATCTTCAAGTACTCAAAAATTATGCATTGTTCACAAGGAAATGAGAAAACTTAAAATTAAATATTAAAATAAAATAAAGATCATTGGTATTTTAATGGTGTTCAAAAATGTACCATGTAATAGTGAATTTTAAGGACTTACAATCATAATGTGAAATGATGTTCAAAGTGTAAAATGAACTAAAATGGTGTTTATGAATAATAAATAACATGAATATTATATATATTAAAAATTAATATTAGACTCATTCAGTGGATAATCACACCCCCAACTTTAGTTTTTCTAGTCCTGAGAAAAATATATGAAATTTGAATTCCCTTTTCCAAAAACATTTTAATACATAATGTTCACCAAAAACAATTATACCAAAAAATTATGAAACCCATAAAAATATTTTAATACAAGATAGTTTCATAATAATATCCAAATCCCAAGCTAATTCCTTTGTTCAAATTCATCTCCATATTTCATCTAATATCAAGTAAGCATGATGATGTGTTGTGTATCATAATAGACACGGGGGTTCATCTTTATTCAAGGGGGGAAATGATGGAAGCGCTATGTGGAATCAAATATCAATATTAATATGAGTATTCAAATATATATATATATATTGTTTTTTTTTCAATTTTCCATGGAAATTGAAATTTCACTCAATAAAGCCAACCCATGTAGCGAGTCTTTGCCGATGACTCCCAAGATCAAAGACTTTAGGGCACCAAGTGAAGCCCACATACTCGGGCATCATCTTGAGTTAAATCAGTAAAAAACAAAGTCAAATTACTAAAAATAGAGACAAAATTACTAACTATGGGCCTGAAAACTATGGAGTCACGATCCCCAAGTTCTGAAATCCACGCATTAGGTCATTTCATTGCTCTACACACAAATTTATTGTTTTCATTTTTTATTTTTTTTATTTTTTTGAATACTCATATTAAAACTAAAATGATCACCAAACCTATGCTATTTATTTTGGGGACCACATGAAGTCCAACTAATACCCCACTATCCAAAGTACATGCGTTGTGATTTTTTTTATTTGGATGAAAATATAAACAATGAAATATCACATTAGATAGAAATACATTCAAAAATCTATGCTCATGAAATTATACATGGATGAAAATCAGAATTAAGGCATTCTAAATTATTTGATATTTTGTTTCAAATTTTTCAATGTGTATTATCATGTTCATAGTTAAAGGATTTTTTCCTTCCATTTACACACATTTTTTATTTCACAAGGATTTTTTTCTTTCTTTTCACCCCATAACTTAGAATAACATTGTCCCCAATGTTTAAAGAAAATAAAACATAGAAGAGTGTAGAGAAGAGGAGTTCAAGGAGGATATTGAAAATGATAATCATGGAATGAAGTCACCTAGTGGTTGAAGTTGACGTTTATGCTTATCCAATTTAATACTTTGATATCCATGTCACTTGTATAGTTCTATAGTAAAACAAGGGAAAAAACAAACAAAAACAAAACAAAACAATATATATATATATATATATATATAATATATTAAAATATAAGTATATATAAAAAATATAGAATAAGGAAGAACTATAAGTCGTAGGTCAGTGGAAAGCGCGTGACTCTGTCTCCCTTTGGTCCCGGGTTCGAGTCCCCATGGCTTCACCAGTTGTGACGGGGTTTTCCCCACAACCTACAACATGTCCTTTTATATTTTTTAAAATTATTATTATTATTTTGTATTTTTCTTTTAACCTATAAATAAATAAAAATAAAATAAAATAAACTGATGATACATTGTCTTATTTTTAAATTTCTGGGTAAGGTATTACTCAGGGATCACACCACGTGACACGAATGAATATGACACTCCCCTTTCATACCCATCCATACTCATAATAGAAGAACATGTCAATAGTCTAAGGTACTATCATATTTAGAGTTGATTGATTAATTATTATTTTTTAAATACAAAATTGATTTATTAATCCTGTTTGAAAAATAAATATGATTTACAATGATAGGAACCATGAAAACCATAGGTTTCCTCCCGTGCAGCGCTTTTTTTTAACGTCGCTAGCTCCACATGAACCCCCTAACTTACCCAATACCAATTTTCAACATTTTAAGGACCCCATATTTCTCCATTTCCACTATATTGAGATTGATTCTTTTTTTATAATTTTTTTCATGTGAAAACCTATGTTCTATAATGAGTGGGAAAATCTAAGGAATATTAGAAATGGTTGATCCAGTTTCCTCTGTAGTCTTGCCTCATACATCAATGATAATTCCAACTTTTTTGGTTTCAATTGAATAATTAATTAAAAATGAAAGGTCATAGTTATACCCTATTAAGGTATTCTTGAGTGTAGAAGGAAGGATAATAATTTTTAGCTCAGGTTGGATAGGACATTCAGACACAGGTTGAGATTTTGAATCCAATTCACTTTCATTTTCCAAATTTCTCAACAGAATTTGTTCCTTTTGAACAGAATATTCAACCAAAAAATTTGAAAGATTAGTGTTTCGAATGGGTATGGACTCAATGTTTGTTATTTATCTCAATTGTTCAATGATTGGTATTTTTGAAAAATCATCAATGAAGTTATAATTAGGAGACTCAATCCATGATGTCAAATTATACTCTTTTGAATCCAAAAAATAAATTTCATCCTGATTTAAAACCCTTCACCAATTACTTTATCCTCTTCATCTATCCCAAATACAAAGTTTTGTTCTTATATAAATTCATGTGGGGTTTTTGGGAAAGAAGAAACATCACATAAGGTTATGGAAGGGACAATAAATGTAGGGTTGGGTTCCTAACATATTTTAATGCTTTGTAGTTTTAATCTCAATGATGAAACTTCCAAATTCATTTTATCCATTTGTTCACACATTTTTTCAAGAAGTTATTGGGTATTATTCTGGATAGAATCTTGGACACCATGGAATTCCCTAATATTGATATCTTCAACCATCCTCAAGAGGGATGGAAATTTATCCTTTGAATATTCATCATCCAAATGATTGTACATCTCACTAGGTGTGTGGTAATTAATAAAGGGTTGATCAAAGAAATTTACTAATTTAGGGGATTCAAAATATTGATTTTCCATTTTATTTTAGCATGGGTTTGTGACATGGTAATTTGGAAGATACTATATTAAGGAAGACTGAATCTTGGACTCTAGATTCTTGGGACACACACAAACAAAAAGCAGTAAAGATAAGAGAGATGGGGGTGAGAATAGATAATGTGGACTGATAAAAGGATTATAGTGTCTAAGATAACTTAATTGGGTCCCTGAAAATGGCGCTAAAATTTGGTCTCACCCAAATTTACCCAAGATTTTAGGGTTAAGAGGTCACTTGTAGTTTAGCTTGGGTTGTCAAATCCCCGGAGACCTAAGAAGTAACCTACAAACATGTGAATTATATTGATTTTTCTTTGATATAAAGTGGAAAACTTGGGTTGAATTTATATAGTTTTAAGTTAATTATAATAAAATTAAGTGAATTCAATTTAAAAGAATGATTTGATCCTAGGTTATCACTTGGGGTGAATTGGATACATTCCTTTTTCATCTATTTCAATTTCTTATATTTGAGATAAGTTTATTTAAAAAGATCAAAAAACATCACCAATTACTGGTTTAGTACCTACACAACCCAATACTAATCAACTATACACTTAGAGGATCAAATTTTTGAGCACTCCAATTTAATGTTTCGTATTAGCACTTGAAGTGTGTGACCTTAAATCCAATAAGGAAAAAGGAGTTTAAAGATCATGAAACAAAATTTCTCAATTAAAAGAAGTGATTAGACATTAATGGAGTGTGAAATAACATACAATATAGAACCTTTATACTCCATCGGATCAACCCATAAGTGGGTTATCCCTCCATTGATGTTATGGTTTCAATGGAAGCGGAAAGTAGAATCATGAGGGGGGAATTGAAGAAGTAAAAAAAAGACAATGAAATAACAAATACTCCACCGTTGTGTGATAATTTCACAAGGTTTGGTGTGAATAAATTCACACCTTGAGAAAATGGTATCAATTTTATATGAGTAATAGAATAAGAGTAGAATAAAAACTTTTATTAAGAAACTAATGTGAATTTAACAACTTACATGAGAAAGACAAACTCAAGGCAACAAAATCATAGCATAACATTACAATTAAACAAAGCACTAAAGATGATAAGATAATTCTCCACCACTAACTTAAATATTAATTTTTAAATCCTTTGGTCTAAATACCAATAGTAAAAATAATCCAACTTGAGTATGGTAGGCCTAGGGTGGCGGAAAGTAAGGGAGATTGGACTTCTTCATCCTTGACCCGAAGTGGTGGTTAGTTTTTATCTACCAAATAGAGGCACCGAAATGACCTTCTATATGGAGGAATTTGAGTGTACCATA
This sequence comes from Viscum album, assembly GCA_963277665.1. NCBI lineage: Eukaryota > Viridiplantae > Streptophyta > Magnoliopsida > Santalales > Viscaceae > Viscum > Viscum album. The sequence continues at coordinate 513,267,890 of OY728130.1, forward strand.
GAATAATAAAATGGATCCCCATATTTCTTCTAAAAACCTGTAAAATTTAAACCCAATTGGAATTTTTTTTTCATGATATGATCGAAATGGGGAATGTTTTTCTAGGCCACAGAATCCGGCACAAAATTTTATATTCAACTTGGACCGCCAAAAACTCCATTAAAAAATCCAAATTATCTCTTTTCAATGTTTTATAAAATGTTCCCCTTGATTTCCTCTATCTTAAGTTCAATTTTCATAATTATTGGGCTTGTATATTGGATGCTACAATAGTTTTATTGGACTTTTTTCCAGTTCACTTCGCCCAGAATGTTGTTAGTTCAAGGCCCACTTTGGTGGTCTTCTAATGTGAATCATCAAGTACTCAAAAATTATAAATTTTTCCCAATGTAATGAGAAAATTTAAAATTAAATATTATAATAAAATCAAGATCATTGGGTATTTTATATGGTGTTAAAAAATGTACTATGTAAAAGTGCATTTTAAGGACTTAAAATCATAATGTGAAATGATGTTCAAAGTGTAAAATACACTAAAATGGCATTTATGAATAATAAAGAACATGGATATTATATACATTAACAATGAATATTAGACTCATTCAGTGGATAATCACACCCCCCAACTTGAGTTTTTCTAGTCTCGAGCAAAATATATGAAATTTGAATTCCCTTTTCCAAAAACATTTTAATACACAATGATCACCAAAAACCCTTATACCAAACAATTTTGAAACCCATAAAAATATTTTTAAAAAATATAGTTTCATAAGAATATCACAATCCCAAGATCATTCCTTTATTCAAATTTATCATCATATTTCATCCAATATCAATTAAGCATGATGATGTGTTGTGTATCACAATAGACATGGGGGTTCATCATTATTCAAGGGGGAAATTATGGAAGCACTAGGTGGAATCAAATTTAAATTTTAAGATGAGTATTGAAATTTATATATATATATATTTTTTTTTCAATTTTTCCATGGTAATTGAAATTGAACTCAATAGAGTCAACCCATGTAGCGAGACTTCACTGATGACTCCTAGGCTCAAAGACCTTAGGGCACCAAGTGAAGCCCACATACTCAGGCATCATCTCGAGTTAACTTAGCCAAAAAAAGTCAAATGACCACAAATAGAGATAAAATTACTAACTTTTTCCAAACAACTATGGAGTCACAATCCCCAAGTGCCGAAAGCCACACATTAGGCCATTTTATTACTCTACGCGCAAATTTATTATTTTCTTTTTTGATTTTTTTTGATTTTTTGAATACTCATATTAAAAAAATGACCACCAAACCTATACTATTTATTTGGGGGACCACATGAACTCCAAATAATACCCCACTTCCCAAAGGACGTGCATTATGATTTTTTTATTTGGATGAAAATATAAATGATGAAATATCACATTAGACAGAAACACTTTCCAAAACCTATGCTAATAAAATTATATATGGATTAAAATTAGAATCAAGGAATGATAAATTATTTGATATTCTGTTTCAAAGTTTTCAATGTGTATTATCATGTTCAAAGTTAAAGGAATTTTTCCTTCCATTTACACACATTTTTTTATTTCACAAGGATTTTTTTTCTTTCTTTTCATCCCCAACTTAGAATAACAATGTCATGAGCGTTTAAATAAAATAAAACATAGAAGGGGGTATAGGAGAGAAGTTCAAGGTGGATTTTGAAAATGAGAATCATGGAATGAAGTCACCTGGTGGTTGAAGTTGACATTCGTGCTGCTCAAATTTAATCCTTCGATATCCATGTCACTCGAAGAGTTCTATAGTAGAACAAGGAAAAACAAACAAACAAACAAAACAAAATAATATATATATATATATATATCTATATTTATATAAAATAAAGTAAAATATAAGTATATATAAAAAATTATTGAATAAGGAAGCATTATAATCCGTAGGTCAGTGGAAAGTGCGTTCTCCTATCTCCCTTTGGTCCTGGGTTCGAGTCCTCATGGCTTCGCTGGTTGTGATGGGATTTTCCCCATGACCTACAATGTGTAATTTTAATTTTTTTAATTGTTATTTTTATTTTAATTTTAACCTAAAAACACATAAAAATAAAATAAACTGATGATACACTGCTTTATTTTTAAATTTATAGGTAAGGTATTACTCAGGGATCACACCACGTGACGTGGATGAATACAATGCTCCCCTTTTATACCCATCCATACTAATAATAGAAGAACATGTCAACATTATAAGGTACTATCATATTCTTAGTTGATTGATTAAGTATTTTTTTTAATATCAAATTTATTTATTAATATTTTTCGAAAAATAAAGATGATTCACAATGATTGGAACCATGAAAACCACAGGTTCCTTCCCATGCAGCGCTTTTGTTTAACATCGCTAGCTCGACCTGAACCCCCTGACTTACCCAATAACAATTTTAAACATTTTAAGGACCCCATATTTCTCCATGTACACTATATTGAGATTGATTCTTTTTTTTTATAATTTTTTTCATGTGCAAACCTATGTTCTATAATGAGTGGGAAAATCAAAGGAATAACAAAAATGGTTGATCCAATTTCCTCTACAGTCTTCCCTAAGACATCAATGATCATTCCAACTTTTTTGGTTTAAATAGAAGAATTAATTCCATCTAAAAGTTCATGGTTATACTCTATGAATGGATACTTAAGTGTGGAAGGAAGGATAATAATTTTGATCTCAGGTTGGATAGGACATTCAAACAAAGGTTGAGATTTTGAATCCAACTCAGTTTCATTTTACAAATTTCTCAACAGAATCAGTTCCTTTTGAACAGAAGATTAAACCAAAAAATTATAAAGATCAGTGTTAGGAATGGGTATGAACTCAGTGTTTGTGATTTATCTCAACGTTTTAGTGATTTGTGTTTTTGAAAAATCATCAATGGAGTTATACTTAAGAGACTTAATCCATGATGTCAAATTATTCTCTTTTGAATCCAGAAAATCAATTTCTTCCTGATTTAAAGACCCTTCAACAATTCCTTGATCCTATTAATCTATCCCAAATCCCAAGGTTGGTTCTTTAGTAAATTCATGTGGGGTTTTTGGGAAACAATAAACATAAGATAAAGTTATGGAAGGGACAGTCAATTTAAAGTTGGGTTCATCACACGTTTCAATCCTTTATAGTTCTAATCTCAATGATGAAACTTCCAAATTAATTTTATCCCTTTGTTTGCACAATTTTTCAAGAAGTTTTTGGGGATTAGGCTGGATAGAATCTTGGACATCGTGTAATTCCCTAATATTGATCTCTTCAACCATCCTTGAGAGGGATAGAAATTTATCCTTTGAATATTCATCATCTTAATGATTGTACATGTCACCAGGTGTGTGGTAATTAATCAAGGGTTGATCAAATAAATTTAATAATTTAGGGGATTCACAATATTATTTTCCATTTTATTCTATCATGGGTTTTTGACATGGTAATTTGGAAGATACTCCTTTGGAGGAGACTGGAAGTTGGATTCTAGATTCTCAGGACACACACAAATAGAAAGGGGTAAAGATAAGAGAGATGGGGGGGGGGGGTGAGAATAGAGAATGTGGGTGAGAAAATGATTACAATGTCTAAGATAACTCACTTAGGTCCTTTAAAATAGTGCCAAAATTTGTTCTCGCCCAAATTTTCCAAATATTTTAGGGCTAAGTGGTCACTTGTAGTTTAGCTTGGGATGTCAAATCCTCAGAGTCCTAAGAAGAAACCTACAGACACGAGCATTCTATGTATTTTTTTTTGCTATGAAGTGGCCAAATTGGGTTGATTTTATATGGGTTTAAGTGAACACTAAGAGACTTAAGTGAATTCAATTTAAAATAATGAGTTGATCCTAGGTTATCACTTGGGGTGGATTGGATGCATTCCTTTTTCATCTATTTCAATTTCTTATATTTGATATGGGTTCATTTAATAAGATCAAACAACATCATCAATTACTGGTTTAATACCTAAAAACCCTAATAATAATCACCTATACACTTAAAGATTCAAAGTTTTAAGCACTCCAAGGTAAAGGTTCGTATTAGAACATGAAGTGTGTGGACTTAAATTCAACAAGGAAGAAGGAGTTTAAAGATCATCAAACAAAATTTCTCAATTAAAAAAAGTGATTAGACATTAATGGAGTGATAAATAACATCAAATCCAGCCCCTTTATACTCCCTTGTATCAACCCATAAGTGGGATAACCCTCCATTTATGCTATGTTTTCAATGGAAGTGGGGAGTAGACTCATGATGGAGGAATTGAAGAAGTAAAAAATAGAAAATGAAATAACGATCATTCCATCATTGTGTGATAATTTCACAAGGTTTGGTATGAATAAATTCACATCTTGAGCCAAAGATATCAACTTGATATGAAGAATAGAATAACAGGAGAAGAATAACTTTTATTAAGAATCTAAGGTGAATTGAATAACTTATATGAGAAAGATAAACTCAAGGCAACAAAATCGCAGCATAATACTAAAATTAAAAAAAGCACCAAATATGATCAAGTCCTTCACCAAAACTACCTTAAATAGTAAATTTTGAATCCTTTGGAATAACTCCCAACATTAAAAATCATCCTAATTGAGTATGGTAGGCCTAGGGTGGTGGAAAGTAAGGGAGAGTGGACTATTTAATCCTTTACCTGAAGTGGTAGTCAGCTTGCATCTACCAAACATACGTGCCTAAAAGACCTTCTAGATGGAAGAATTTTACTGTTTCATATAAGAATAAAATGGAGCCCCGGATGTCTCCTAACATCTAGTACAACTTCACACAAAATGGAATTTTGGTTTCTGAGATATGATCGAAATGGTGGAATGTTTTTCTAGGCCACAGAATCCGGCCCAGACTTTTATCTTCAACTTGGGCCGCCTAGAACTCCATTAAAACATCTGAATTATCTCTTTTAACTGATGGAAGAAATTTTACCCTTGATGTCCTATATCTTTATTTAAATTTTCAGAATTATTGGGCTTGGATCTTGGCCTCTTCATTAGTTTTATTGGGCTTCTTTCCAGTTCACTTCATCCAAAATGTTGTTAATTCAAGGCCCACTTTGGTGGTCTTCCAATGTGAATCTTCAAGTAATCAAAAATTATGAATTGTTCCTAATATAATTATAAAACTTAAAATTAAATATTAAAATAAAATCAAGATCATTAGGTATTTTATATGGTGTTAAAAAATGTACCATGTAATAGTGCATTTTAAGATGGACTTACAATCATAATGTGAAATGATGTTCAAAGTGTAAAATGAACTAAAATGGTGTTTATGTATAATAAATCACATGAATATTACATATATTAAAAATTAATATTAGACTCATTTAGTGGCTAATCACATCCCTCAACTCGAGTTTTTCTAGTCTTGATAAAAATATATGAAATTCGAATTCCCTTTTCCAAAAACATTTTAATACACAAGGATCACCAAAAACCCTTATACCAAACAATTAAGAAACCCATCAAAATCTTTTAATAAAATATATTTTCATAAGAATATACCAATCCCAAGAACATTATTTTGTTCAAATTAATCACCATATTTCATCCAATATCAATTAATCATGATGATGTCTTGTGTATCACAATAGACACGGGGGTTCATCTTTATTCAAGGGGAAAATTATGGAAGCTCTAGGTGGAATCACATTTAAATATTAATATGAGTATTAAAATTATATATATACATATATATTGTTTTTTTAAATTTTTTCATGGTAATTGAAATTTCACTCAATAGAGTCAACCCATGTAGCAAGACTTTTTCGCTGACTCCCAGGCTCAAAGACCTTAGGGCACCAAGTGAAGCTCACATACTCAGGAATCATATCAAGTTAACTCAGTAAAAAAAAGTCAAATTACCACAAATAGAGATAAAATTACTAACTATGGGACAGAATACTATGGAGTCAAGATCCCCAAGTTCCGAAAGCCACGCATTAGGTCATTTCATTGCTCTACACACAAATTTATTGTTTTTTTGTTTGTTTTTTTTTTGATTTTCTGGAATAATCATATTAAAACTAAAATGATCACCAAACCTATAATATTTATTTGGGGGACATCATGAACTCTAACTAATACCCCACTATCTAAAGGACATGTGTTGTTTTTTTTATTTGGATGAAAATATAAATGATGAAATATCACATTAGACAATAACACTTTCCAAAATTTATGCTCATGAAATTTTACATGGATTAAAATCAGAATCAGGGCATGATAAATTATTAGATATTTAGTTTCAAAGTTTTAAATGCGTATTATCATGTTCAAAGTTAAAATAATTTTTCCTTCCGTTTACACACATTTTTTATTTCCCAAGGATTTTTTTTATTTCTTTTCACCCCCAACATAGAATAACATTGTCCCCAGTGTTTAAAGAAAATAAATCATAGAAAGGGTAGAGGAGAGGAGTTCAAGGAGGATAATGAAAATGATAATCATGGAATGAAGTCACCTAGTGGTTGAGGTTTACATTCATCTTTCTAGAATTTAATCCTTTGATATCCATGTCACTTGCAGAGTTCCATAGTAGAACAAGGAAAAATAAACAAACAAACAATATATATATATATATATAAATTAAAATATAAGTATATATACAAAAAATATAGAATAAATAAGCACTACAAGTCGTAGGTCAATGGAAAGTGTGTGCCTCTATCTCCCTTCATTCCTGGGTTTGAGTCCCCGTGGCTTCGCTGGTTGTGATAGGGTTTTCCCCACGACCTACGACGTATCCTTTGAATTTTTTAATCTTTTTTTTGTATTTTTCTTTTAACCTAAAAACACATAAAAATAAAATAAAATAAATTTATGATACATTGTCTTCTTTTTAAATTTTTGAGTAAGGTATTACTAAGGGATCACACCACGTGACACAGATGAATACGATGCTCCCCTTTCATACCCATTCGTACTCATAATAGAAGAACATGTCAACATTATATGGTACTATCATATTCAGAGTTTATTGATTAAGTATTTTTTAATATAAAATTGATTTATTAATACTATTTTAAAAATAAAGATGATTCATAATGATTGGAACCATGAAAACCAAAGGTTGCCTCCCGTGTAGTACTTTTGTTTAACGTCGCTAGCTTGACATGAACCCCTAACTTACCCAATACGAATTTTCAAAATTTTAAGGACCCCATATTTCTCCATGTTCACTAGATTGAGATTGATTCTTTGCTTATAATTTTTTTCATGTGCAAACCTATGTTCTGTAATGAGTGGGAAAATCCAAGGAATATCAGAAATAATTGATCCAGTTTTCTCTATAGTCTTGCCTAATACATTAATGATCATTCCAAGTTTTTTGTTTTAAAAAGAATAATTAATTAAAACTGAAAGGTCATGGTTATACCCTATTAATGGATACTTGAGTGTGTAAGGAAGGATAATAATTTTGATCTCGGTTTGGATAGGAAATTCAGACACAGGTTGAGATTTTGAATCCAACTCAGTTTCATTTTCCAAATTTCTCAATAGAATAGATTCATTTTGAAGAGATGATTAAACCAAAAAATTGGAAATATTGGTGTTAGGAATGGTTATGGACTCAATTTTTGTGATTTCTCTCAATTATTTAGTGATTGGTGTTTTTGAAAAATCATCAATGGAGTTATACTCAAGAGACTCAATCCATGATGTCAAATTCTCCTCTTTTGAATCCAAAAAATCAATTTCCTACTAATTTAAAGACCCTTTAGCAATTAATTGATCCTCTTAATCTATCCCAAATAAAATTGTTGGTTCTTTATTAAATTCATGTGGGGTTTGTGAGAAATAATAAACATAACATAAGTTTATGGAAGGGACAATCAATGTAGGTTTGGGTTCCTCACACGTTTCAATGATTTGTAGTTCTAATCTCAATGATGAAACTTCCAAATTAATTTTATACATTTGTTCACACAATTATCTAAGAAGTTGTTGGATATTAGGCTGGATATAATCTTGGACATCATGGAATTCCCTAATATCGATCTCTTCAACCATCCTTGAGAGGGATGGAAATTTATTCTTTGAATATTCATCATCCCAACGATTGTACATGTCACCAGATGTGTGGTAATTAATCAAGGGTTGATAAAATAAATCTACTAATTTACATGCTTCCAAATATTGATTTTACATTTGATTACATCATGGGTTTGTGACATGGTAATTTGGAAGATACTCTATTGGAGAAGACTGAAAGTTGGATTCTAGATTTTTAGGACACACACAAACAGAAAGGGGTAAATATAAGAGATATGGGGGTGAGAATAGAAAATATGGGGTGAGAAAAGTATTCTAGTGTCTAAGATAACTTACTTAGGTCCTTGCAAATGGCACCAAAATTTGGTATCGCCCAAATTTACCAAATATTTTAGGGTTAAGCGGTCGCTTGTAGTTTAGCTTGGGTTGTCAAATCCCCAGAGACTTAAGAAGTAACCTATATACACGTGCATTCTATGGATTGTTTTTGGATATTAATTGGACAACTTAGGTTGATTTTATATGGGTTTAAGTAAAATCTAAGATACTTAAGTGAATTCAATTTAAAAGAATTAGTTGATCCTAGGTTATCACTTGGGGTGGATTGGATGCATTCCATTTTCATATATTTCAATTTCTTATATTTGAGATGGGTTTATTTAAGAAGATCAAAAAACATCACCACTTACTAGTTTAATACCTATACACCCTAATACTAATCACCTATACACTTGTAGGATCAAAGTTTTTAGCACTCCAAGGTAAAGGTTCATATTAGCACTTGAAGTGTGTGGCCTTAAATTCAACAAAGACGAAGGAGTTTAAAGATCGTCAAAAAAAAATTGATCAATTAAAATAAGTGATTAGACATTAATGGAGTGAAAATAACATCCAATCCATCCCATTTATACTCATTTGGATAAAAACATAATTGTTTTATCCCTCTATTTATGGTATGGTTTCAATGGAAGAGGGAAGTAGACTCATGATGGGGGAATTGAAGAATTAAAAAAAAAGACAATAAAATAACAATCATTCCACTATTGTGTGATAATTTCACAAGGTTTGGTGTGGATAAATTAAAACCTTGGGCCAAAGGCATCAAAATGATATGAAGAAAATAATAATGGTATAATAATAACTTTAATTAAGAAACTAAGGTGAATTGAACAACTTACATGGGAAAGACAAACTCAAGGAAACAAAATCACAGCATAACATTACAATTTAAAAAAGCACAAAAGACGATCAAATACTTAACCAAAACTACCTTAAATATTAATTTTTTAATCATTTTTTCTAAATCCCAATATTTCAAATCATAACACTTTAGTATGGTAGGCTTAGGTTGGTGGAAATTAAGGGAGAGTGGATTTCTTCATCCTTGACCCGAAGTGGCAGTCAACTTGCATCTACCAAACAGAGGTGCCAAAATGACCTTATAGATGGAGGAATTTGAGTGGAAAATAGAAGAATAAAATGGATCCATGGATGTCTCCTAAAATACTATAAAATTTCTACCTAAAAGATTTTTTTTTGCAAGATATGATCAAAATGGTGGAATGCTTTTTTGGGATACAGAATCTGGCACAAAATTTTATCTTCAACTTGGGCCGCTAAAAACTCCATTAAAAAATCCGAATTATCTCTTGTAACTATTGGATGAAATGTTACCCTTGATGTCTTTATTTAAATTTTAGGAATTATTGGACTTGTATATTGGCCTCTATAGTAATTTTATTGGACTGATTTCCAGTTCACTTCACCTGGAATGTTGTTATTTTAAGGCCCACTTTGGTGGTCTTCCAAGGTGAATCTTCAAGTACTCAAAAAGTATGAATTATTCCCAATGTAATTAGAAACCTTAAAATTAAATATGAAAATAAAATAAAGATCATTGGGTATTTTATATGGTGTTCAAAAATGTACCATGTAATAGTGCATTTTAAGAAGGACTTGCAATCATAATGTGAAATGATGTTCAAAGTCTAAAATGCACTAAAATAGTGTTTATGAATAATAAATAACATGAATATTATATGTGATAAAAATTAATATTAGACTCATTCAATGAATAATCACACCCCCAACTTGATTTTTTCTAGTCCCGAGCAAAATATATGAAATTTGAATTCCCTTTTCCAAAAACATTTTAATTCACAATGATCACCAAAAACCCTTATACCAAACAATTATGAAACCCATAAAAATATTTTAATACAAGATATTTTCATAAGAATATACCAATCCCAAGCTCATTATTTTTTTCAAATTTATCTCCATATTTCATCCAATATCAATTAATCATGATGATGTGTTGTGTATCACAATAGACATGGGGGTTCGTCTTTATTCAAGGAGAAAATGATGGAAGCACTAGGTGGAATCACATTTCAATATTAAGATGAGTATTAAACTTTATATATATATATATATATATATATATATTTTCAATTTTTCCATGGTAATTGAAATTACACTCAATATAGTCAACCCATGTACCGAGACTTTGCTGATGACTCCCAGGCTCAAAGACCTTAGGGCACCAAGTGAAGCCCAAATACTCAGGCATCATCTTGAGTTAACTCAGTCAAAAAAAAGTCAAACTGAGAAAAATATAGATAAAATTACTAACTCTGGTCTAGAAATCTATGGAGTCACGATTCCCAAGTGTCGAAAGCCATGCATTAGGTCATTTCATTGCTATATGTGCAAATTTATTGTTTTCCTTTTTTTGTTTTTGTTTTTTTGAATACTTATATTAAAACTAAAATGATCACCAAACCTTTTCTATTTATTTTGGGGACTCCATGAACTCCAACTAATACCCCACTATCCAAAGGACGTGCGTTGTGATTTTTTTTATTTGGATGAAAATATAAACGATGAAATATCACATTAGACAACAACAATTTCCAAAATCTATGCTCATGAAATTATACATGGATTAAAATCAGAATCAAGGAATGCTAAATTATTTGATATTATGTTTCAAAGTTTTAAATGTGTATTGTCATGTTCAAAGCTAAAGAAATTTTTCCTTCCATTTACACACATTTTTTATTTCACAATGATTTTTTTTATTTCTTTTCACCCCCCAAATAAGAATAAAATTGTCCCCAATGTTTAAAGAAAATAAAACATAGAAGGGGGTAGAGGAGAGGAGTTAAATAAGGATATTGAAAATGAGAATCATGGAATTAATTCACCTGGTGGTTGAAGTTGACATTCGTGCTACTCTAATTTAATCCTTCGATATCTATGTCACTCACAGAGTTCTATAGTAGAATAAGAAAAAACAAAAAAACAATCAAAAATATATATATATATATATATATAATAAAGTAAAATATAAGTATATATACAAAAATTATATAATAATGAATTGCTATAAGCTTCAGGTTAGTGGAAAGCGGGTTCCCCTATCTCCCTTTGGTCCTGGGTTCGAGTCCCCGCAGATTCGCTAGTTGTGATGGGATTTGCCCCACAACCTACAACGTGCCTTTTTAATCTTTTTAATTATTATTATTATTATTTTAAATTAAAAACACATAAAAATAAAATAAAATAAATTGATGATACATTTTATTATTTTTAAATTTCTAGGTAAGGTATTACTCAGGGATCACACCATGTGACACAGATGAATACGACGCTCCCCTTTCATACCCATCCATACTTATAATAGAATAACATGTAAATAGTCTAAGGTACTATCCTATTCAGATTTGATTGATTAAGTTTTTTTTAAATATAAAATTTATTTATTAATCCTATTTGAAAAATAAAGATGATTCACAATGATTAGAACCATGAAAACCACAGGTTGCCTCCCGTGCAGCGCTTTTGTTTAACGTCGCTAGCTCAACATGAACCCCCTAACTTACCCAATACCAATTTTCAACATTTTAATGACCCCATATTATCCATTTAGACTAGATTGATATTGATTCTTTTTTTATAATTTTTTTCATGTGAAAACCTATGTTCTATAATGAGCAGGAAAATCAATGGAATATCAAAAATGGTTGATCTAGTTTCCTCTACAATCTTGCCTAAGACATCAATGATCATTCCAACTTTTTTGTTCTAAAAAAAAGAATTAATTCCAAATTAAAGGTCATGTTTATACCCTATGAAGGGATACTTTAGTATGTAAGGAATGATAATAATTTTGAACTCAGGTTGGATAGGACATTCAGACACAGGTTGAGATTTTGAATCCAACTTAGTTTAATTTTCCAAATTTCTCGACAGAATCGATTCCTTTTGGATATAAGATTCAAAAAAAGGAAATATGAGTGTTATTAATGGTTATGGACTCAATGTTTTTTATTTCTCTCAATGGTTCAATGATTGATGTTTTTGAAAAATCATCAATGGAGTTATACTTAGGAGACAAAATCCATGATGCCAAATTCTCCTCTTTTGAATCCAAAAAATCAATTTCATCCTCATTTAAAGACCCTTAAACAATTACTTGATTCTCTTCATCTATCCCAAATCCAAAGGTTGGTTCTTCAGTAAATTCATGTGGAGTTTTTGGGAAACAAGAAACATCACATAAGTTTATGGAAGGGATAGTCAATGTAGGGTTGGGTTCCTCACATGTTTCAAATCTTTGTAGTTATAATCTCAATGATGAAACTTCCAAATTAATTTTATCGACTTGTTCACAAAATTTTTCAAGAAGTTTTTGGGGATTAGTCTGGATAGAAGATTCTACATCATGGAATTCCTTAATATTGATCTCTTCAACCATCCTCGAGAGGGATGAAAATTTATCCTTTGAATATTCATCATCCCAATGATTGTACATGTCACCAAGTGTGTGGTAATTAATTAAGGGTTAATCAAAGAAATTTAATAATTTAGGGGCTTACCAATATTAATTTTCATTTGATTCCATCATGGGTTTGTGACATGGTAATTTGGAAGATACTCCATTGGAGAAGACTGAAAGTTGGATTCTAGATTCTCATGACTCACACAAACAGAAAGGGGAAAAGATAAGAGAGATGGGGGTGAGAATAGAGAATGTGGGGTGAGAAAAGTATTATAGTGTCTATGATAACTTACTGAGGTCCCCAAAATTGGTGCCAAAATTTGGTCTCGCCCAAATTTACCCAATATTTTAGGGTTAAGCGGTTGCTTGTAGTTTAGCTTGGGTTGTCGAATCCTCAGATACCTAAGAAGTAACCTACATAAACGTGCATTATATGGATTGTTTTTGGCTATGGAGTTGCCAAATTGGGTTGATTTTATATGGGTTTAATTGAACTCTAATATACTTAAGTTAATTTAATTTAAAAGAATTATTTGATCCTAGGTTATCACTTGGGGTGGATTGGATTCATTCCTTTTTCATTTATTTCAATTTCTTATATTTGAGATGGGTTCATTTAAGAAGATCAAACAACATCATCACTTACTAGTTTAGTACGTACACACCCTAATTATAATCACATATACACTTAGAGGATCAAATCTTTGAGTACTCCAAGGTAAAGGTTCGTATTAACACTTGATGTGTGTGGCATTAAATTCAACAAGGATGAAGGAGTTTAAATATCTTCAAAAAAAATTCTCAATTAAAATAAGTGATTAGAAATTAATGGAGAAAGAAATAACATCCAATACAACCCATTTATACTCCCTTGGATAAACCCATAAGTTTTTTAGCCCTCCATTGATGCTATGGTTTCAATGGAAGTGGGAAGTAGACTCACGAGGGAGGAATTGAAGAAGTAAAAAAAAGACATTGAAATAATGATCACTCCACTGATGTGTGATAATTTCACAAGGTTTGGTGTGAATAAATTAACACCTTGAGAAAAAGGTATAAACATGATATGAATACCAAAATAAGAGGAGAAGAAGAACTTTTATTAATAAACTAAGGTGAATTGAACAACTTACATGAGAAATACAAACTCAAGGAAATAAAGTCGCAACATAACATTACAATTAAAAAAAGAACCAAATATGATCAAATAATTCACTAAAACCACCTTAAATAGGAATTTTTGAAGCCTTTGGTAGAACTCCAAATAGTACAAAGAATCCCACTTGAGTATGGTAGGCCTAGGGTGGTGGAAATTAAGGGAGTGTGGAATTCTTCATCCTTGACCTGAAGTGGCAGCCAACTTTCATACACGAAACAGAGGTGCCAAAATTACCTTATAGATGGAAGAATTTGAGTAGCCCATATAAATATACAATTTATACCCATATTTATCCTCAAATACTATAAAATTTCAGCCCAAATGGAATTTTGGTTTTCGAGATATGATCGAAATGGTGGAAGTTTTTTCTGGGCCTCGGAATCCGTCCCATAATTTTGTCTTCAACTTGGGCTGCCTAGAAATCCATTAAAAAATCCAAATTTTCTCTTGTAAATGTTGGATGAAATGTTTCCCTTTATGTCCTATATCTTCAGTTCAATTTTAATAATTATTGGTCTTGGATATTTTCCTCTAAATTAGTTTTATTGTGCTACTATCTAGTTCACTTCACTGAGAATATTGTTAGTTCAAGGCCCACTTTAGTGGTCTTGCAATGTGAATCTTCAAGTATTCAAAAATTATTAATTGTTTCCAATGTAATGAGAAACCTTAAAATTAAATTTTAAAATAAAATAAAGATCATTGGGTATTTTATATGGTGTTCAAAAATGTACCATGTAATAGTGCATTTTAAGGACTTACAATCATAATGTGAAATGATGTTCAAAGTGTAAAATACACTAAAATGGTGTTTATGAATAATGAAGCACATGAATATTATATATATTAAAAATGAATATTAGACTCATTAAGTGTCTAATAACTTCTCCTATAAAGTATTAGAAACTATTGACTAAAAACTTCTCACCCTTTTTTTTGACATCAAAAAGATAAAAAGTAGAGAGTATTTAAAGTAAAATTTCCTAGATAAAAAAAATACAGGGAGTCTAATATTTTAATATTTTCTTAAAAAATCCCTTATATTATAAAATATATGATATTTAATAAATTAATAAATACTCTTAACTATTTTTTAATAATTAATAAATAATTTTCACTAGTAAAATAACACTATTATTTTCAGCAATAAATTTTTTACAATACAATTAAATATTTGATACATGCTCATTTAAGATGAATAAAAAAAGAAATTATGAACTAACTAATATAAAATAATTAAAATTTTGAATATTTTTTTTAAAAAAATAGTACATTTAATATTAAATGGAAAAAATAAAATAAAAAAAACAAAGGGTTATAAAAGAGTAGAATTTTCGTCTGAACTTTCCAAACTTTTAACTTTATCACTTAAAGCATATAAAACTCTTGACAGTTCTTCTAATATGTTTTGAGTATCTATGGTTCTTTGATATGAAGAATACGAACATTGTTCAAGTAGAAACAACTTCATCTTATCAAGATCTAGCTTTATAGTAGTTTCTTTTCTAAGAAACTCCATTTGAATTAGTATTTCTATTTTTAAATATTCAAAATATGATTTCAATATAGAACTATTTTTAATATTTTAATACTTCTTTTGTAATGAATCAAAAATCATTTTTAATACAGATTCTTTCTATAGATCTTTATATGACTTTTAGATTCATCCAAAGTAGTTTTTAGCTTTACTTTTTCTTCATTAAAAGTACCAACTTTGAACACAAGATTTTCATAAGATAGTAAAGAAGAAGAAACCTCATGATCTTCTTGAATTTGATTATTTGTATTTCTTTCAGAAGATTTTTCAAGAGAATCTTCAGCATATGAAATAGATAAACTAGAAGGATTACCTATCATCCTTTTGTGAGAACGATTTTCTTATAAGATTGAAAAACTTGATCGCTTCATTTTTCTAAGTCTGGTTTTCCAGAAACTTTTGAACAATATATTTTTAAGAGAATGACTTCATAATTTAAAAGTTTTAAGAAAAAGATGAAAATTTAGGTTCTGTAACTATACATAGGATGTTTCATTTTCTTAAGCCAAAAAATATAGAACATTCATTACAGATTATGTAAGAAGAGTATTCCAGTAAAAAAATGAAATTTCAAGAACAAAATGTAAAAGATTTAAAAAATGAAAATATAAACATATAATAAATACTATATTTTCTGAAATATTTTTAATTTTTTTAACAAACCAATTATATAATCAACAGAGACTAAAACTTGATTTAAATAGTAAAGAAGAGTCTTTATAAAATTTTGAGAAATATATTTCTCTATCTATATAAACTAGTTAATGCACCAGAAGTATATAAATATTAAAATAAAATACTTCCAAGATCATTGACTTTGGTACTAAGGTTTTTTTATAATGAACTAGTTCAGATTTGTTCACTCTTTTTTGTAGATATTTTCACATATATCCATCAAAAAACCACATAAATATTTAATGATACAACTTAGTTTTGTAATAATACAAAATATCATATGTAAATGATTTTTGGTACCCATATTCTTTTGGGTACAAAATTGTTAGCAATTAAATTTCTAAGTAACTAAACTTGTTTATTTTGAATAAGAATTCTACCATTTAAGTTAAACAAATATTTTGAGAAATAATATTTTTGAAACAAAAAATTTGAGGTTTTTTAAAACAAAAATAATTTTTATAGTGAAAATTAATACCATAATAAAAACACTTAATAGTAGACATGTTTTTACTATTTATACTAGAAAAAAAATATTTTTTATATAGTTTTAGTCTTTCACCATTACTTCCTATTCCAAATTTTTCTTTTGGTATTTTATTTTTTCCAAGGATTTTATTTAAATATTTTTCTCCTTTTATTAACATACTATAATATTGTTTTAAATAATTAACTTCAGCCAATAGTTCATTAATTTTAGAATCATGAAAATCATAAGATTTAGAAGAATTGGATTTTAAATCTTTAATCTTTTTTGACAAATTTTCCTTATTTAATAGAACAATATCATAATATTTCTTAATTTTTATATAATATTTATTTAATGATTCATTCTTGTCTTGTATCATAAACAATATTTATTTAATTCATCATAAGATAGTTTCTCACAACTATAGTTTTGAGAATAAGAAGATTGTACCTCATGATCTGTATGGGCCATAAGACATACCATTTCCTTTTTATGCTCCCTCTTAGAATCTGTAGAAGATTCATAATAAAATCCATAAGTATTACTCCAGGTATCCTTCATTTTTTTCCTTTTCTATAATAATTGGATTTCCTTTAACCTTTGAGTAAAGAACAGTTATCCTTTGAATGACCTTTTTCCTTGAATTCATAACACCTGCTTTCATCAGTCCCTTTATTTTTCTTTATATATAGATTTTAAAATTTATTAGCAAGATATGATAAATATTTATCCAAATTTGGATGACTTGAATCAGATGATTCATTTATAGTAGTTTTTAGAGCCTCTTCTTCATTTTTTATATGATTTTCAGCTTCAACCGACACCTCAAGTTTATACATCATTAGAGTTCTGATCAAATCCTTCATAGATAAATTTTTCATAGGTGTAGATTGGCGTATATCTACAGATATTCCATTCCATGTAGAGGGTAGTACTATGAGTACTTTTAATGCTTGTTTTGATTGTGAAATTGGATTTCCAAAAGCATTAATATCATTGATTATTTCTATCAATTGTCCATTAATTTGGTTGATGCTTTCACTATCATAGATTCTAAAAGTATAAAATTTTAATTTCACAGTAGCGTACCTTAATTTTTTGATATTTTTAGTTCTTTCATAGACAACAACAATAGTATTCCACATATCATATGTAGTAGGAATTGAGATACATTATTGAATTCATCTGTTCCTAAACTATACACAGTAAAATTCATATATTTTGAATTAATATCATATTCCCTTTCTTGTTCATTATTCCAATATGCCAAACCTTCCTTAGGAATATCATAAGGTTTAAAAGCCTTCATATAAAAGTTTATTCCAAGATTTTTAAATAAATAATCATACGAGATTTCCAACATCCATAGTTATCACCATTAAAATTCAGATCATGGATTATAGACATACCTTCTCTAGAATTATCCATTTCACAATGTCTTTGTCTAAATATTTAACTCATACTTTTTAGAGATAGTAAATATTTAGTAGATCCTTATGTCATAACTTGTTGAAATCAAACAGAATATTCTAGAATAAGTATAGCCTTTTATATTAATTGAAAATATCAAATAGTTCTAAATGTATTCAAGGATTTCCAAAAAAATATAGCAATATAGCACTTCCTTTTATGTAAATTTTTGATGTCTGATAGAAAATTTTCAAGAAGAAAATATACTAGTAGAAACATCCCTATGATACCAATTGTTAGGTCGGGATAATATTAAAAAATACAAAGACATAGGAGGGGGGGGGGTGAATTATGGTTCTTAATAATTTCAAAGATTCAAAACACCTCTATTGATGTACAATGATCCTTTCCTTTTATCTTAAAGACGAGAAAGTGATGAAAATAAATAAAGGAAAATGAAGATAATGGTGTATAGTGGCTCAGGGAATAAAGATCCCTTAGTCCACTCCACCAACACTCAAATCCATATGCTTGGTAATTTTTACTAGTTCCTATTATCCTAAAACCTTTAAACAACAACTGAGTATAGACAGTTGATACCTTTATAATAAGGTTTTATAGATCCTTTTAGTTCTTTTAAAAGAAACTGTAAATACACAACTTAGTATAAGAATATGACACTTAACCAAGACTGAGTCCAAGTAGTTCAAACTCTACCAAATTAATAGAGATTTATTTTGTTGAGAATATGGATTAAACTTCACAGTTTCAATAACAACTGACATATGTATTCATATTTTCAATAATGCACAATAGAAAATAGATCTTCACCGCCATGTAGGATTTCTTAAAACAATGATATAGAAATACTAGATAGATGTTTAAACATACATTTCTCCAAAGTGTATCTCTAATGAATACTTTTTCATTCTTACATAGAAAGATTTAACAATAAGGTTTATTAGCAACGACAAAACAATAGTGATTTGGCAGAGAAAAACATGTATGTGTTCGAAGTGTAGCTCTGAAGGCAACAAAACACAACTTTTTCTGTATATCACCTTTTTTATATTCATCATATTTTTTGATGAATAGAATATTGATATTTATACTATAGGTTGAATAAATCTAGGACAAACCAACTCTAGAAATATCGTATAATAAATAAAGAATATTTGAATTCAAAAACATTCAAGAGTGATCATAACTTCCCTTAGAAATTGCAACAATTTACTATGTTGAATACAAGCCTTTAAAATAATAATAATGAGCCTTTGAATCGATTGTAAATGAGATCTGAATAGATCTTTATGTTTTCCAAGACCATTTAATAAATCACAAGTAATATCCCAAATTTAAAAAATTCATCATTGAATAGTCAAATGTAGGGTTCCTTAATGTGATGAAAAAACTCCAAATGTAGGGTTGATAGTGTTGAGTTGATCACAAAAGTAGGGTTGTGTACCATATGTTTGTTTCCTCAAATGTAGGGTTGCTTTCACATGCAGAATTTCTAAACCATACTTTCCTGATAACATAGGGTATATAATCCATACATGTTGTTTCAAATATAGGGTTTTCATTCCTTATGTTATGATAACCAATGTAGGGTATGAAAAGTGTTTCCAGAATATGTTTAAACATGTCCCAAATACTTCAACAGATATTCCCAAAAAACCAATGAATTGAATAAGATTCCAGAATAAATATTCTGATGAATAATAATTTCCTAAAATTCACTTAAAAGTAAATTGATTAGTAACACAAATTTGGGTGTTTGTGATCATCCAAACCAAAAAGAAATTAACAAAATTATTGAATCAACACATGATCAACAAAGGATAGGCATGCTTCTGATAGGACCATAGTAAAAAACTCAATTAGAACTTATGAAAGTGGGAAAAAATTACAAAATGAACCCATACAATAATGTTCCAAACTTAAAAGATGGACTACTCCAAAATCACTATTCCATTAAACCCTTTTTCCCGAACATGAAGACAAGACCAACAAAAACATTGAAGAAAGAAACACATTGTAAGGAATAACACAAACAACTATGTGGTTCATGCTTGTTCCCTAAACCATGGAGAATATTTATTTACTTTAATTCAAGGAAACTAAGTACGATTACAATTGTAAAAACCCAAATCCGAAGGCCCTCCACTGGTGCCCCGTACCCGGTTCGCCACATGACCTCAAGCGCGTTTCCCCAAACGCCAGAGGCTGCCGACTAGCAGCGAGGGCCTTGGTAAGATACTGAAGAAATTATAACCTCATTCAGTAAGGTATACAAGGTAAGGAAAACAACAATAAACAACGAAAGCAGTAAACAATACGCAACAACTGAAACCAAACAGCGGAAGCAATGAATATATAGTAATGATGATAATGATGCAGCAAGTACAAGTATCTAAGGAAAGCAGAAAACACAACAACATGATGAAATAAAATTGAACAAAAATACTAAAGCAACAAAAAAAGAAAAAAAGAAGAGAAACTCCTCAGCATCGCAAGCCTCGACTCGTTCCCATTCTCTCTAGCTCTAGCAAGTCAGGTACCTGAAGTAGAAGGGTGCTTGACCTTATCTATCCCTACAACAACATAATTTGCTTGGGCCCAAAGCATGTTCCAAACAGGGTGTGAGACAAGGTCCCAGTAGGAAACCACCCAAAGATCTGTGCCTAACAGTCAATGAATACATGGCAAGTAAAGTACAGGAATAGTAAATAGGAAATACACAGCAGCTACAATTCATAGTTCTGACATATAAAGTACACAAGTAAACAACCAACAAAAGTAGAAAAAAGGTAACCCTCCGGGTATCTCTCACATCCTAACCCCTATGGTTCAACTATGAATAGACTCTCTGAGGAAGCACTCACCGTCAATTTCTCCTATAGTCTCATATCATGCTAAAGTCTCTCTAGGGAAGCACTCAACGTCACATTCCCCCTACGGCCCACGTTGAGGAACTACAGACTCTCTGAGGAAGCACTCATCATCAATTCCCCCTGTGGTCTCACATCGTATTAAAAGACACCATGGAGAAGCCCTTACGTCTATTATCCATGTGGTCTACTACACTAGGTTCTCACAGTCCTAGGTGAAATAAACTTTCTCAGCGTGCGTGCAACGTCCAAGTAAACCTCAAGAACTACTTGGCTATCATTATAAGGCTTAACAGCATAACAAATCAATATTTCCACTATCCTACAACTAGGTATGGAAACTGTAAAACGCCAAAAGGTAAAACAAGCATGGCAAAGCAACATGAGCACAAGACAATTTACTCTACTCACAATCATAAACCTCTACTACAACAATCAAGCAAAGAAGGCAAGAGCAGGGAAAAAAAAGAAAACCCACAATTCCCCGCCTAAGGGAATTTTTGGAATTTTCACAAAATACTCATCGAATTTCAACAGAAAGGAAAAAACCATCAAACTCGATCCTAGGAGATCGATATACATGAACAACGATGATAGATTGTCCTTAGAATGTTGTAGAGCTGAGAAAACTTCCAAAAAACATAAACCACGATAACATGGAAAAGAAGAGGAATTGGAAAACAAGGCTCAAGCAGAAGGAAGAACTCACCGCTGTGCTTCCAACGCAATCGATCGTTCTCGAATCAGAGAACGGACAAAGATACAGGGGCTCGGGGAAGATTTAGCTGTATGGGTTGCTATTGGATGAAAAACCTGGAGAAGGGGTGTGTTCTGTCCGTCAGGCACGACCCCAGTGCATTTAGTGAAAAAAAATAAAAGTACACGACATGTACTTTTAGAGTACACGACATATACTGGGTCTTTTCCGTACTCTGCCAAAATCGGCCTCCACGTCACCCCTACAGACCGTGTGTATGGCCCGGGCACGGACAACACACGACTTCGATTCGGAGAAGAGTACATGGCGTGTACTCAGAAAGTACACGGCGTGTACTTTGAAAATTTATAGAAAGTTCATTTTTCTTAAAAACTCTAGAAAAAGGGAAAACATACCTGAAACAAATATCCGGGTTCTTACAAACTTCCTCCCTTAAAGAAATTCATCCCTGAATTTCCCTAGAGAGACGTAGAAGAAAAAACCCTGAATAGCTCTGACCACTATGATCGTACATCGGCCTCCCTCTCCCAGGTCTCGTCCAGTACTTTCCCATGCTACCATAGCACCCGTACAAGAGGGACAGACCGCCCACGGAGAACCTTCATACTACGACCGACAATCCGGATGGGATGCTCCTCAAACGATGCATCCGCTTCGAGCTCAACCTCCTCAGGCTGAAAGACGTGAGATGGGTCCGAAAAGTAACGTCGGAGTTGAGAGACATGGAAGACGTCGTGCATGGCCCGATACCTCTGGGGTAGCTGCAACCGATAGGCGACCAACCCAAATCTCTCCAAAACCTCAAACGACCCGACGTACCACGGTGAAAGCTTACCCTGCCTCTGAATCCTCTTATGTACCAACCTCTATGTGACACGTAGGAAAACCTGATCCCCGACCTCGAACTCCAGAGGTCGTCTCCACTGATCAGCATAAGATATCTTCTGAGACTGTGTTGTAGCCATCCTCTTCCGAATCAGCTATATCTTCTCTGAAGTCTCTTGAACAAGACGAGATCCCAACAAAGATGCATATCCTACCTCTAGCTAGCATAAGGGTGATCGACATGGCCTACCATACAAAGCCTCGTAAGGAGCCATCTGAATAGTCGTCTGAAAACTGTTGTTGTAGGTGAACTCCACCAGAGGGATATGATTCTCCCAGAAGATAATGTCTCCCATAGCGTAAGGCATGAACAAAAGCTGCCAACTCCAGATCGTGCATAGGGTAGTTCCTCTCATGTGTCCTACTCTTCTGAGACCCGTATGCAACGAATCCATCTCCCTTCATAAGCATAGTGTCTAGTCCGATACCCAAAGCATCACAATAAACAGTGTAGCTCTTGCCTAGATCTGGCAAGACTAGTATCAGTGCTGACGTCAACCTCCCTTTCAGCTCCTGAAAGGCTGACTCATAAGAATTTGACCATAAGAACTTTGACCCCTTCTTGGTCAGACCTGTCAAAGGTGCTGCTAGGCATGAAAAGTCCTAAATGAAGCGTCTGTAGTATCCATCCAGCCCTAGGAAACACTGCACCTCAAAAACGTTCTTTGGCTGCTCCCAGGAAACTACAACTCTCACTTTCTCTAGGTCCACAGATACTCCTGCCTCTGAGATTACGTGACCCAAAAAGTGAATCTGATCTATCCAGAAGTGGCACTTCGAGAGTTTAGCATAAATCTGATGCTCTCTCAGTGTACTTAGAATGATCTCAAGATGTGTGGAATGATCTTGTAGAGTGTGTGAGTACACCAAGATATCATCCACAAAGATCACGCCGAAGGAATCCAAGTAAGGATGGAACACTTGGTTCATCAGTGCCATGAAAACTGTAGGCATGTTCGTGAGACCGAACGGCATGACTGTATGCTCGTATAGACCATATCTGCTCCTGAAGGCTGTCAGAGGTATATCTGATGGTCTAACGTGCAACTGATGATAAAAGGACCTCAAGTTGATCTTTGAGAACACTCAGGCTCCTCGAAGCTGATCAAAGAGGTCATTGATCCTCAGCAAGGGATATCGGTTCTTGACCGTAAACTGGTTCAGCTTCTGGTAATCCACGCAAAGCCGAAGGGTATCGTCTTCCTTATTTTAAAATAGGACAGGAAAACCCCAAGGATAAGTACTGGGTTGGATGAAATCCTTTTCCTGCAACTCCTCCAACTGCTTCTTGAGCTCCTTCAACTCAGGTGTAGCCATCTTATAAGGAGGAATGGACACCGGTGCTGCTCTTGGCACGAGCTCAATAGAAAAGTCTACCTCACGATCCGGAGGCAAACCCAAAAAGTCTTCTAGAAAGAAATCTCTGAAATGATCCACCGCTGGAGGAAAGTCCAACTATGAAGTCCCTTGATCATCCAGATAAAGACTAGCAATCTGGGATGTCACCCTTCCTAGCCCATGATGCTCGAGTCCTGCTCGACTCGCCTGAACATTCCATTTGCCTCTATGAAGAAAAGATTCACCCTCTGGTGAAATGAAACTCACTCTGCGGTGATAACAGTCGACGACTGCCTGGAAGGGAACCAACCAGTCCATCCCGAGGATGACATCATAGCCTATCATCTCTAGGACATAGAGATCCCATAAGAAACGATACCCTGCAACCTCGAGAGGGCACTCTCTACACTGGCATACACTAGATGTCCTCATTCCCAAAGGTGTGTCTAGTGTTAACGAGTCGGTAGAAGAAAAGACACATAGCCCAACACTCTCCATAGAAGTAATAGAGATGAAACTATGCGTAGCACCAGTATAAAAAAGATCTGAAGATAAAACTAAGGCTACCAAAATCGTACCTCGACTGTAGAAGGGTCGGGATCCTGCTCCTGATAGGTCTACTCCACGGTGAAAGACTGGCATGTACCACGGACCTACGCCCTTGGATGACCACTCTGAGCTGAACCTCCCTGCTGGTGCTGAGGAACTGGTGGCTGACCACCACGACCTCGACCTCCACCTTGGCCCGAATGGCTGGAAGAACTCCAGTTCCCCGACTGGTGAGAAACTGGTGGGGATGCTCCTAAATGAAGAGTCATGGAAGAACCCCGGTCACCAGCTGCTGGTGAGAAAAACTGGCAAAAACACTGAAGGTGACCCATCTTGTCGCAAGATCGGCACTCCACGGGGTATCTCTGGCACTACGGCCTCGTGTGCCCTGACCGGCCACACTGGTAGCATACCACCTGGCTGCCTGACGATGCATCCCGCTTCCTCGGATCACTTTGCGTAGAATCCCTACGGTGCGTCTTTCTATCATATAGAGGAAAAATAGCTCTGGAAGCAGTACCGCCCTGGCTCGCAGCTCCCGAGTCCCTCAGATTGCACTCCGCAATCAGTGCCTGGTTGATGGTAAAAGTGATGAAAGTCAACTGGAAGATATTCACCTGCGAGCAGATCTCCCTCCTGAGACCATCCTCGAACTTCCTTGCTAAGAACACCCCACTCCCATCCCGGAGGGGTGTGAAACACTACATCTTGGTGAAATGAGAGGAATACTCCATGACAAAAAGAGTACCCTGCTCTAGACTCATGAACTCCTGGGCTCGATCGGCCTTCAGGGTCTCCGGGTAGAAGTAGTCGTAGAACACGTGTTGGAACTCCTCCCACGCCATAACCTGCTGACGACCCGCCTGTGAGATCACATCCCACCACCTCTTGGAGTAATCTCGGAGCATGTAGGTAGCGAGCTTGACCCGCCTCTCTGAAGGCGTCTCTAAATTCTCGAAGATAGTCAACATGGATTCCAGCCATGAATCTGCAGCCTAAGGTCCTCCTTTCCCCAAGAACGTGGGAGGATGCTGCTGCTGAAAGACCCGCATCAGGTCTGCCATAGTCGTGGCAGGATGCGGTGCTCCCTAGAAGGTCTGCATCATCCTCATAAAACCTTCCCTGAACTGCGTATCAGCGCCCGTAACTGGTATTACAGTCGGTGCCAAGGCTGGCTCGACTGGAGGGTCGACAGGAAGTCTCTGATCAGCCATATCTGTCGTCTGATCACTGCCTGAAGACAGACGTACAACTGGAGGATGTCTCAGAGGCATAGCTCTGAAAGATCAAAAGCACACCTTAGGTTAGAGAAGCAAGGACAGGAAACACAAGAGTACAAAATGGGAACATGGGAAGGAAAACACACAAGTTTACAAAACACAACTACACGACGTGTATAAAAACTACACGGCGTGTCTTCTTAAGCCACTGACATGGGAATTTACCCCTGCCCTACAGGTCGTGAAACACCTCAAACTATACGGTGTGTTGACCCCAACACACGGCGTGTACTTGAAAACTATTCCCCTACCCGAGTCTCCTCACACGGCTAACCCACACGGTCGGACTTAACCTGAGACTACACGGCGTGTTCTGAGACTACACGGCGTGTTCTAATCCAACACGGCGTGTACTAGACAAGGATTTGGCAGCCCGTGTTGTTAAATACATGACCGTCTACACGAATGAACCTTAAATGGCGTGTTCCGAACAAACATGACGTGTATAGGTGGAGGTGACACTGTCCCGTGTTGTTCGTGACACGGACGGGTACCTGAACAAGACTACACAGCGTGTTCTAAAGACAACACGGCGTGTTGAAGAGAAGGTCACGCCGGCCCGTGTTGTTCGTGACACGGCCAGGTACCTGGACGAGACTACACGGCGTGTTCCTTTACAACACGGAGTGTTCTACTCGAGCTTCCCCAACCCATGTTGTTAGTGACACGGCCGGGTACACGACTCCAAAATACACGGCGTGTACATACCGTATATGGTGTGTTCCTGAAGTTACTTATACAATAGCGTTTCCTGCTCACACGGTCAGTAACACAGCCTAAAAACTACATGGCGTGTATAAAAAGTACACGCCGTGTATTCTGGGTTTTTCTGGTCAGTAGCTCAGAAACTGCACAGAACACCAGAAACACTAAAACAAGGCAAAGAGGTGCCAAATTCCAATTCGTGAGGGCTCATACTCCCCGTGGATCAAATCTTGGAATCTCCTACAGTCATAGACAAGAGAAAACAGGATCATGATCCACCAATTTCCGATTCGAGAGGTCCCATAACACCTCAAGAATCAAAATTTGGCATTCATTTAAGCAAAGTAGGAAGAAAAAAAATCCTCTAACACGGCAGCAAAGATTCTATCAAGCATCTATCACAACAGCATGCATAATCTACACAAAGTATATCACAACAGCATGCAATCTCTAATGCACTCAAGATAGCATGGCTAGAATGCATGGCATGTGATTTCTACAAGTGCCTATATGATGCATGAGATGTCATACCCTCATCTCATCGGGCTGCGATAGAAATAGAACCGCAATCGTCAAGAAAATAACAACACAAAGTAAGTGAATCACTCTAGGTGAAATCATACCAACTGTAAAATCTCAAAACCAAAAACTACATTTAACGATGTAGTATGAATTTTCCCTGTACACAGGTTAGCTACTCCTGAGCACAACTTAATACCAAGTACCGAATCCGTTATATCCCTGGATAAAGTATCCAAACAGTAAATAAAGATAAAATAACTCCTCTGATACCACTTTGTAACGACCCGAATCTGGAGCCCCTCCACTGGTTCCCCATACCCGGTTCGCCACATGACCTTAAGTGCGTTTCCCCAAATGCCAGAGGCTTCCAACTAGCAGTGAGGGCCTTGGTAAGATATTGGAGAAACTATGCCCTCATTCGGTAAGGTATAAAAGGTAAGGAAAACAACGATAAACAGCAGAAGCAGTAAACAATACGCAACAACTGAAACCAAACAGCGGAAGCAATGAATATATAGCAATGATGATAATGATGCAGCAAGTACAAGTATCTAAGGAAATCAGAAAACACAACAATGTGCTGAAATAAAACTGAACGCAAATACTAAAGCAACAGCAAAAGAAAAACAGAAGAGAAACTCCTCAGCATCACAAGCCTCAGCTCGGTCCCATGATCTCCAGCTCCAGCAAGTCAGGTACCTGAAGTAGAAGGGTGTTTTCCATTATCTATCCCTACAACAACATAATCTGCTTGGGCCCAAAGCATGGCCCAAACAGGGTGTGAGACAAGGTCCCAGTAGGAAAACACCCAAATATTTGTGCCTAACAGTCAATGAATACATGACAAGTAAAGTATAAGAACAGTAAACAGGAAATACACAACAGCTACAATTCACAGTTCTAACATATAAAGTACACAAGTAAACAACCAACAAAAGTAGAAAATAGGTAACCCTCCAGGTAGCTCTCACATCCTAACCCCTATGGTTCAACTAAGAATAGACTCTCTGAGGAAGCACTCACCATCAATTCCCCCTATAGTCTCGTATCATGCTAAAGGCTCTCTGGGGAAGCACTCAACATCACATTCCCCCTGTGGCCCGCGTCGAGGAACTACAGACTCTCTGAGGAAGCACTCGTCATCAATTCCTCTTATGGTCTCACATCGTATTAAAAGACACTCTTGATAAGCCCTTACGTCTATTCTCCATGTGGTCTACTACACTAGGTTCTCACAGTCCTAGGTGAAATAAACTTGCTCAGCGCGCGTGCAACATCCAATTAAACCTCAAGAACTACTTGGATATCATTCTAAGTCTTAACAACATAACAAAGAAACAGTTTCACTATCCTACAACTAGGCATGGAAAATGGCAAACACCAAAAGGTAAAACAAGCATGTAAAAGCAACCTGAGCATAAGACAATTTACTCTACTCACAAGCATAAACCTCTACTAGAGCAATCAAGCAAAGAAGGAAACAACAGGGGAAAAACAGAAAACCCACAATTCCACACCCAAGGGAATTTGTAGAATTTTTACAAAATACTCATCGAATTTCAACAGAAAGGCACAAACCACCTACCTCGATCCTAGGAGATCGATATACGTGAACAGCGACGACAGATTCTCCTTAGAACGTCGTATATCTAAGAAAACGTTCAAAACACATAAACCACGATAACATGGAAAAGAGGAGGAATTGGAAAACAAGGATCAATCAGAAGGAATAACTCACCGCTGTGCTTCCAACGCAATCGACCGAGCTCGAATCAGAGAACAGACAGAGAGATGGGGCTCGGGGAAGATTCGGTCGTACGAGTCGCTCTCAAAGGAAAAACCTGGAGAAGGGGTGTGTTATGTCCGTCAGGCGCGACCCCGGTGCGTTTAGTGAAAAAAAAAGTACACGATGTGTACTTTTAGAGTACATGACGTGTACTGGGTCTTTTCCGTACTTCGCCAAAATCGGCCTCCACATCACCCCTACACACCGTGTGTGTAGCCCGGGCACGGCCAACACACGACTTCGAGCCGGAGAAGAGTACACGACATGTACTTCGAAAATTTTCAGAAAGTTCATTGTTCTTAAAAACTCCAGAAAAAGGGAAAACATACCTGAAATGAAGATCTGGGTTCTTACAACAATATCAAACATTGTTAATCACAAGTGATTAACCCTCCTTAAATAGAAGTCCCCAACTAGTGATTTCGGTTTTCACCACCATAAAATTTTCACGGTATGAAATCCACCTCAATCGATCTTCGTAGGAAATCCCCCATTCAGTCAAGCATCTCCACCACCTCAACTTTCCCTCCCAGTGAATAGTTCTATCTTATGGATATCACATAATTCCTCGACTTTTCTTTCATTTCTTCCAGTAATCATCTTCTGATGGTTTGAATTTTGATAACACCATTTGATTATGTATCTAGTATACCTAGGTTTAGGTCATCCTAACTCACTGTTGTTGATCACCATGTCATCCTACCTTCTAAGGTTTAGAATTTATATTTCCTCCTTCCATTTTCCTACTTTTATTAGCCCAAAAAATAGTTTCCACACTTTTCCCATCAAGTCATAAATGTCATAGTTTATTCTTTATTTTATAAATACAATAATCTCCCATTTTCACTGAAGGCTCATATAATTTATAAAAAACATTAAATCTCTTTATTAATCTATCCAAACTCCATTATACATGATTATAATATAAAATCTCTCAAATTTTAGATAGAAACTTTCTACCAAAATATCAACCTTATCCAATGGCATATTGTGTGACCCTATAAGCCTTTATAGCATTGATAACCGACACCCACTGATGTTATTACCTAAAATGTTTTTTCAAGGTTTATAATTGAAGAGTTATTGATTCTTTACTAACTATTAATTCATAAAATAAATAAATTTTGAGGTCCATCCCATGAGTAAAAATTGTGATCCTTAAAAGCATGGAATATTCTTTCTTGTTAACCCAAAAATTACAAACTTAAATGGATAAAACTAAATAAAAACTAAAATATAAATTATTGAAAACAATAAATTAAAATAGAAATGATAGATCAATTTCAAATGATGGTTTCACAAAATATAATTACCTCTTCCATTCATGAATTGGTTTGAATCAATCGGTTGAAAGATTTTACTAAAGTTATTGATTTCTTTATAGTGAAATCTACCAATTCTACTTAAATTAACCTAAATATATTGATCATATAAATAAAAAAACTTAATCACAATATGATAAATCTTAAATGATAAAAATACATGATAATTCTCACATATTAATTTTCTCAACCACTTTGGAGACCCTACCTTAACAAGTCTTTTTTAAAAGACATGTAAAGGAATTAGATATAGATTAGATTCCTAAATTGATCCCTAATTGAAAAAATAATCATGAATGAAATTGATAAAAAAAATTAAACACTCATCATTATATTCTTGGTTGATATATTCTTAAAATACTATCCACTCATGGTTGAGGTAAGCCCAATCTTAATTGGTTATCTCTCCCTAAGAAGCGAGTGAAGGAAAGAAGAGAATGATAATGAAATTAAAAAGAAATTAAAAAATATCACTTACTTGAATTAGTGAAATAATTGACAAAGAAAAGTTCCTCAAATGAAAATGAGGTTGAAAGGACTCAAGGAAACTAATACAATTTGAAATGAGGCTCGTTTTTTTTTGAAAAAAAAATCAACAAACACCTAACATTTATAGACTAAGTACCCATCATAGTAGAAAACCAGACACCACTTTTATCATGATTCAAATATTTTGGTTATGGAATGAAGTGTCTATCTTTTATCTATAAACTTAAAATCTATTGAGATTCATGGTTTAAATCTCTTCAATTTTATCCAAGATTTAAAATTCAAACAATCTCATGTACATTATGGCATGAAGGGTGCATGTTCTGTAATATGATATTTTTGTGCTACTATGAATAAATCCTCTTCTTCAGTTCATTTTGAAATTTTATAGACCATGGATTTATGGTTTTCATATCCTACAATGGATATCTCTATATAAATAATTTTTAAAATAGCGCTTGTTGTTATGGTGTAATGTGATTCTCTACTGGATCTCGTGAAACTTTTCTTACAAAAAAATTTCACACAAATAGTTGGATATTTCATAAGAAAAAACTCTACAAAATTGGTATGTGGCTCCTTTTGAAAAGTTTCTTTGTAGTGATTAATTTTTAATAAAAGTATAGAAATCTATAAGAAAGCCTTAAAACCAAAAACACCACGCCATTGAAAACTGAAATCATATGTAAACTGGAAATAAAGAATGTGTACCTTACACTGTAGAATGCCACTATCATAAATTCAATTCAGTATTTTATTAATATTACCAAGGAATAAGTAAAAATATCTTCCATCTAAGTTATATACATAGGTTACATCGAATCACCCAAATTCTTTGGGTAGGACCTTCTAAACCTTCATGATATGCTAGTATCTTAGAAGTAAAGAATAAATAAAGAAGAGAGATGTGGTATGGGAGAGTTTTGTCGAGAGGATATTCAATTATATCACACCCATACTAATATCCTATGATCCTTTATATAGGCAATGGGGATGCTCCTCAATCCCATTAAATTACTCTTGTGTCTTATAAACATATTAGTGATTACTTCAATTACATATCATGTAACCTTCAACCAATAACTCTCCATTAGTTTTATATTATGGAATGATTAATGAATTATATACAAATTTTTAGGAGAATCACTGAATTTTATGAATCACAGTAGTGCTAAAGTAATCATGCCTTATGATTCATGGCAGTATGAATCACCGAGTCGTATAATATGACTATCAAAGGAAACTTTTAAGATATCTATATATCATAAAATATGATATACCTAAAAGGATTAAATATAATCCTTTTTACATATTTATGTTGTACTCTACAAAATACCATATCATACCATACAACATAACATGGATTTTCCCATCAATATCCCATTTGTATTAAAGATTAAAATACTTTCATGTCATTTCAACTTATGTCATATCATATACAATAACTAGTGAAACAATATCCAAAAATCATTTTGGACATCATCAAAAACTCTTTTTAGAAAGCTATCATTAACTCCAGCTTGTATTACATCATATGAAATACCTTGTGAAAACCCCATCCAAAAAATATTTTGGATAAAAATTTAAAATACTTTTAGAGAATCACTCTAAGTCAAACTCAAATCCCATTCAGTCAACCACAAAGTGTGATCCCACAAGCCTTTACATTATTGACCAAAAAACACTGTAACTACGAATGTAAGTAAAGAGAGTAATCTAGAAAATAATCAATGGTGCTCAATCTATAAAGTTATTTTGTGTGATCTAAATCAAACATATGTATCTCTATACCTATTACCACTAGTTTAATTATATGCAAGCATACATTTTCAAGGGTTACTTTTTTATAAGACATCAAGTGACTATGAGATATGGGGTATGTCAATCCCATATAGACTTCTCATACATTCTCAACTCTCTAAGTATAGACTAACCATGTTGATGAATACATCACATGAAATTCATCTAGAATATGAGTACATAACATGCCCTTTATCCAAGTATATTATCACATCATATATACCTTCTAAGTATGGCCATATATTTCCTTATTCTATCTCAATAAAGGGACCAGATGTCATACTCATCATACAAGAGGATAAATACCATCTTGGTTGAGCTCCAACCGATGACATGATAAAAAACATACCCACCCAACCCTGATTAGATCATCATAAATGCTTTCATAAGAAAGATATCAAATTATAAAGGTTCTCATGCTAGTTATCTCTCCATCCTCAGTTGGTGGGGAATATAAATATGAACAATGCACCCCTAGTATACCAAATACACAATGTATTACACTCTATTTGGTATACTTCATGGGCCATCTTGTGAAAAAAACCCATTTTATGCCTCATGATTGTATTAATTATCCTAATACAATAATTGTACTCATGTTAAACTTAGAATTTCATCATAACCTATAATACACCCTAAAAAAAATCAGTTAGGGTTAACTCAAAATCATACTTTGAGTGGTCAATTATTATTACACTTCATGAAATGTGTGTGTGTGTGTATATATACAACCAATTTGATAGAATGATAAAGTGGATATTTCCTTTTCTATTACATGATACATTTTATATTATTAAAATCTTTAAGAATATTTTAACAAAAGCATATATAAGAACCATTCTAGCATATAAAATACGATAAACTTCCAAATCAACCTTTTGTTTTCTACACTTTCAAGGGTTCTATTAAATTCATTACATCTATATGTAATTCCTACCACATATCCATGTGACCATCTAATAAAACTCTCCCACTAAACTCTTTAGTGAGTAACATCTATAAAGTAAGGTAGTTTGAATACTGGTAAAATTTAAGAACCATATTCCTAATGTTCAACTCCTTGAATATATTCAAACTCTTTCCCTAAAAAATCTAATATTATGATGTTAATAACTTCTTTTGTCAACTTAAAACTCTTCATAATTTTATTATCATAAATATTGAAACCCTTTATATCAATATTTTCCTTGATATTTTATGGTAATTATTGTAACTTTTACATTGTATCTTTACCAACATATCCAAAACTCCAATAGGATATCAAGTGAAATTCACTATGTTATAGTTGATAAATGTAACTTTTACATTGTCTTTATCATTATACCCTAAAATAATTTATGATATTTAGTAAATAAAACTTTAAGATTTTAAAGGCATAATCTTTTATTTTCTATCTTTTAACTCCTCTAAGAAAGTATATTAATTTTAGAATATCATGATAAGAAACACAAAATTATTTTTTTTTGAAAAAAAATATCATTTTAGGGGAATAATTATCTAAGAAACTATTATTTCAATTTTTATAATGGTACATACCTTCTTTCCCTATTACTTTTCATTTTTTGGGTGCTTGAGGTGTTGGGAGAAGGTTGAAGGAATATTTTTTTTGGATATGAGAATCCATATGTAAGGGAGATTAAATAGAATTTCCATGGGTGTTACACCATGGAGGGATGTCCAAAAGAGAGAGAAATTTTGTAGTCTGGTGTGTCGTGTCATGGAGGGTTAATCCACGACATGGTTCTTATGTCATGACATACGATGCACATTATGGGAGTTAATAAACCACATTTTTATTAAATATTTTATTGATAATAGATGATATATTTTCCATAAATTGTGTTAAATATGTTTATTTATGGAAAACATGGGATTAGATCATGCATTTAAAAATTTGATGAAAATTTCAGTTTTAACCCTTTAAGGTATACTCTTGTATTTTTGACATAACTATTTTTATGGTCCTTATTTGGACTTGAAATTTTATGAAAGAATTATTATTTCTATGAGATAAAATGTTCATTTAGACCATACTTTATATATAATATATTTTATGGGAGAAAATGGTCTTTGAATTCAAAGTTGGACTAGACTTATCAACATGGACACTGCTTCACTATTTGGACCATATATTATTCATTAAGGTTTGAATTGGGATAAAATTTGGAAAATAGATTGAGGATCCAATTAAAAACAAATCATTATAATGGATGGATAGTTGGTTCATGCATTTTAGAGGTAAAAAAGGTAGTTAAAGTTGGATTAAAATATTTGGTTGAAGGACCTAAAGTTTTAGTGTATTTGATATTAACTACATAACATCTTATTTATAACACTTGAAAACATTTTGTAAGATCT
Organism: Viscum album; assembly: GCA_963277665.1. NCBI lineage: Eukaryota > Viridiplantae > Streptophyta > Magnoliopsida > Santalales > Viscaceae > Viscum > Viscum album. The sequence goes on from OY728130.1 coordinate 513,302,609, forward strand.
TACATCTGGATGGATCAAAATTTTCTAAAGAAATTTTAATTTTCATTACAAGATGGGTTGAATCTTGAACTAAGACTTATATGGAATTATAAGAGTTGGAATGTCTCAGAAGGGAATTTTGAGACGAGGAATGGTGATTGAGTGGTAGTCTAGGTGTTTGGATGAGATTTGGAGGTTTCATGTTAAGTTTTTGGAGTTTTGGAGTTTTCTTGCAAGGATGCATGGTTTGGTGTGTATGGTTTAGGAGAAACTATGAAACACCTTGATGATCATGAGTTTCTCAGTTCATTTTGAACTAGGAACGGCTGGGTTTCATTTTTACCGAATGAATAAGGAAAAACCATCTGTAGTCCAAGGGAAAATCATGTGAGGATCAGGAGGGCCTGGGGCATGGTGCACAACCTGTATATGGTTTCACACAAACTGTGTGACATGTTACTGGTGGGGGCAGTGTTGACAACACGGTTGGCACACAATTTTTCAAATTGTGCTGCCTAACCATGTGAGTTGGTGACATGTGATAGATCCAACCATATAGTTGGCACATAGTTTGAAAAAATGTGCAACCAAACCATGAGACCACCTGAAATCCCATAAAAATTGTATTTTTAGTATTTTTACCCTCTGATATTTTAATTTACCCTTCTCCTTTCTCTCCCTCTTACGCACACAAACCAAAGGAGGCTTCTCCAACCTTCCTACATTCTTTAAGACTTACCAATGAGGTGTTTTAGTGGATATTATTTGGTGTTTTGAGGTAAGATTTATCCTCTAGTGGATTCTACTCTTCCCCTTCCTTCCTTATAATTTTGGAGTTCTTCAATTTAGTTTTTTGATGATTCCACTAGATCATGGTGAAATTATCCTTTTTTCTATTGGGGATTTCAGTCGTCTTAGGTATAAGATATCATGATATAGGTTCTGCATGTCATTGCATGGTGTCTCATTGAAAGTTATGAGTTTGTGGTGAATTTTATTAGGTTTTTTATAATGATTTAATTTAATTAATTGTTGAGTTGGTATCACACTTTGGGATTTGTCCTGGAATGTGGTTGAGGTTATGTTGTGGGTCTTCAGTGAGTAGTTGGATATGGTTTTGGTGTGGCATGATGACCCGGATAGAGCTTGGGTGATTATAATGAGATCATTTGGGTGCTGAGGGGTTTAGAAAATGCTTGGAAGGGCCTTGGTAAGGCCTTCGTGATTTGTAAATGTTTTGGAAAGATTCATTGATGAGGTATGTGGTCTAAGAGATTTACCTATAGTATTGTTAATTTATTTTCATGTGTATGTGGTGTGTTCCTTATAGCCAATGAGTGATGTGTTTTCTGATTTGGTTTAAGTAAATTAGTTGGGTGTTGGGATTAACTTGATTAAGCTTGTTGGTTAGCTTGATTAAATGTTAATAAGGGATAATGGGTAGAACTTAGAAATAAATGGTTACAACTCTTAAGGGGACAAAGTTTGGTTATTTATGGTTTGAGTTTTATGAAATTCATATGGTGATTTTGAAATGGTTTTAAGATGTTCTTGGGATTTTATTTAGTCTTGGGTGTTAAAGGGGGACGACTATATCTTGAAATGATCATTATTTGGTAATGAGTTGTAGACCTCCAAGTGGTTTTTAAAAGGGGTTTTAATTGGATTTTAAATGTTGATTTGAAATAGGTATGTGGTGAAATATTTGGTGAAAATGCCTATATGTATTGTGTAATGGTTTTAATGTAAATGTAGGCCTTGGGGATTGTTTGGTTTTCAAAGGTAAAAACCCATTTTTTAAAAGGTTGGTTTTGAGATGTTTAATGAGGGTGTTTGGTTTAGTTTCTTTTGGAATGTGTAAGTGGGATGGGATACTTTGAAGCATTTTTTGGTTTTAAAGGCCTATAGGGACCATAGTAAGTGTTAATGGTTTAAAAATGGTTGTTGTTTATTTCTTTAAAGTTTTGTATGGTCATGATGTTGATCTTATAAATTGAGAAATGATGGAATGGTTTATCTACTGGAATAATGCTCCAAGAACAAGAAGTATACTATGGATGTTTCATCAGAATGAGGCTCTAGAAATTGATAGTATACTTCATGGTTATAATTTCAGTTTGGCGCTATGGGTGATAATTGTTGGAGTTGGTGGTCTAGAACCAACTACTTTGTACTTTATTCATTAAATAAAAGCCTTGTCACATCTTGATTGTTCTTCTGCGTGACATGTCATGTGATAATGTCTTAAGGACAGCTGTTGCATTAAAGGGTCGTAGCGGATCCCTTCTATGATGAGAACCCGAAAGTGCCATAACACTGTTCTTGAATGTATGTTCTATGGCCGGATGATATTATTTGAGGGACACAAATAATACAGGTCATTAGGGGTGAGGACTCATAAAACTTTGAGGCACCTTCTCATGGTGTGCGCCCTTGATAATATCCAGGAGGATATTATGAGAACGAGACCCGCCAGTAGGAAATCCACATTTCATAGTGTCATTGGATGTTCCTATCTACGGACGTGTGTATTGATCCTTAGACTTTAAGATTATTATTAATGGGTATTACAACTCGCGCACTTAGATGTATTGAAGAAAACTGTGATGACACACTGTTCGCAGCGAGGTAGGATACGTTGGGTGCGTCACGAGTAATACCACGTTAATAGATAATGCGAGAAAGGATTTATCCCTTCCGTTCCATAACGGAAGTAGATATCTCATGCCCTTTGATGGAATTGATATAGCCTAAATAAATCCATGGCCATGGTAAGGTATGGGCAAGTTCAATTCTGGGAAGTCAAAGAAAGAATAATCAAGCACATGGGTTGATGGCACTAGCATGCAACCCGCTTGATTGGAGATATCGAGACAAAGAGATTATATTACACGGTAAGCGTTCGTAGGAGGTGACACGTCATTGCGGCATTAACTTCTTTCTCTATGGGTGCCTTGGCGTGTTTCTAGACGCTAACCTTGGACTTTAGGCAGGCTCAGCCTAATGCCACTGAGAAAGAGGCCAAGAGGGTCACACACTAAGTGTATCCATGTATCTCTGTTAAATATTAATTTAACAAGTTAAATAAATATTATTCCCGATTGTGGTTTAATAATTATTTAAGGATGTCTGATCGCATTTATTTTGACACTAGTTATTCAAGAGAATATACTGTGGATAAAATAATATATTTATTAGAGAGTAATGCAGTTACATTTATTTAAGAAATAAATAGTCATTACTCAAGGTCTAATAAATGTGGTGGAGAAAAATGGAAAATAAAAGTACACGCCGTGTATATTAAATATACACGCTGTGTAGTTTTATGGAAAACAATTACACGCCGTGTATTAATTATTACACGCTGTGTAGTTTTTCCAATTGGGATTTTGAGGATTTAATATTGTTTTATTAAATGATATTTATTATAATCAGCGTGGGTGCATGTCAAGGAATTAATAATTCAACATGGGGGTTTTCAATAAGAGTTAATGAAATAAATAAAACGCGTAACACGTTTATTTATTGTCATAACTCTATTAACCTCAAACCTGATTATAAATATCCTGGCAACCCCAACATTTTTGTGAGCCATTGTTATGCACAACGAATTTGGAAATACTCTCAAGCCAAGAGAGAATTCCCTTTCCACCAAGAACACCCTCAAGTTACGAGAGAAAGATCCTCCACCGGATCAAGGCGGTCGAAGGCGGACATTTCAAGCGAAGGTTCTTCCGCGCTAGCACCCGGAGATCTCTTCGGCGACGTCCGGAGATACGTGACACATGTGTGGATCACCGCTAGAGGAATCCTACACTTGGATTCTACGACGCAACGACGGATCACCGAATCGTGACCGAACACATCAACGAAGAAAGAATTCCAACGAGGTAATTCTTATGCATCAATTAAATTAATTATAATCAACATATGATGATCCTCTTCAAGGGTTCCGGGACTCATCTTTTCTTTTCATTCTTCGTTCTATTCTGAAGATTCGGCGTTTTATATCGTGACGGATCTCGGATTGAACATTTTTTAACGAAAAATTAAGTTGGGAAAACCCACCAACGTGCTTCCGCTGCGCCTGGAACCTACAAGTGGTATCAGAGGGGGTCATATCGTTGGTTATAATTATTTAGTTTTTTGTTGGTGATTTACGCATTTAATAATTTAGTTATTTCAATTCACGTTTAATCGTTCTGGAAATCTGAATATCGAGATCTGTTCCTCCTCTCTCGTTTCTCATTCACCTCACAGAAACGGATTTTTTCTTTTAATTTTGATTAAAATAAAATAGAGGAACTCATCCGGAGGAGCCAAATGTTTCTGTCCGTATAACACCAGAATACACGGCGTGTATTTGGAAGTACACACTGTGTAGTCTAGGTTCAATGCATTGACTGATCCACCAAATCAGGCCGTGTATTGGATTCTTTATAAGAATTTAAGACACCGTGTGTTGACCAGAAACAGGTGGCACACGGTTTCTAGAATACATGCCGTGTGGTCTAATGAACACGGCGTGTAGTCCCTTCGGGTTAGGGTTGGGTCGTGTACTCCGTACATAGCCTGCCCGGCTGGAAACCGTGTAACGCGGAAACTACACGGCATGTGTCCCACTGTACACACCGTGTACTCCGAAAATTTCCGAAGTACATTAACACACCCTATCCCCGGGCGTGTACTTCGGATGGACGGTGAAGAAAAAGTACACGCCGTGTAGTCGGAACTACACGCCGTGTACTCACCCAAATTATGCAGATTTATTAAAATTTATTATTATATTATACAAACCCTTGAGACGTGTACCATGGTGCAGGCATAAAGCTGAGGCACAACACGTGATAGGTGTTATATATATATGTGTTTAATTTAACATTGGTGTAATAAATGGGAATTCGTCGGGTTGCCTCCAAGGTACAAGTTGTGTACAAGGATAATTTTAAATGAATTTATTTGTTTAAAATTATGATGGATGAGAATCTCAAGGAAATTCATAAAAGGGATTTAAGATAAAAGGATTGATTAATTAAAGATAATTAATTGATTCGAGCATGATTTATCTTAAACAAGAACGATTAAAGAATTGAATGCTAGTTTTATTTATGCGTAAATATCGTTGCATGTATGGATGATCATGAGCTAGACTGAGACCTTTATATGTGAATGATTTCTTTTAATTTATTTATTTAAATTAAATTTGTTGGCCTGTGAGCCATCACCTCATTAATATGTAGGGCCTGCACGCCCAAGGATTCTTTTATGTAAAAACCCTTTTTCCCCCTAACCTTCATGTGAGATAAATGCATATGTAATTGATGGAGCTCCCAAGCTAGTGGAGGCGGCTCAAGTCAGGAGCAAAGATGAAACCAATCCAAGGAGATACAAAGGTGGACAGGTGGAAAGCTGTAAACACGAACCCGAAAGGTTCAAGGTGTTTCTCCCCTAGGTCTTGGGTTAGTTTATCAACCGCTAGATAAACTAACCAATAGAAAAGCTCATGATCATACCATTTATTTTATTTCTGTCAGTTGCATGGTTTATTTATTGTGGGTTTGTTGTCACGATCACACAATTAATGAATTAAACGAGCATGCAAGATGGAACTAAAATAAAATTGGCTTATACGTAAATATTATCTTAGATATGGTTAATCAATTAAGTATATCCCACTTAATATTCACAAGCATGTAATCAAAGATAATAAAATGGCAATTTACGTATAAGGATAAAATCCATCAAAATAAATATTAAGTCGGCATAGCCTTCCATAATCTTGGTTAGAATCGAACCATAGTTCAAAGTGCTTGACCAACCCTAGTTGGGGTGCTTTCAATTATCGGGGAATTCTAATTCAAGGTTTTGGGTTGACTTGACTTGGTTCGCATCAAGGGTTGACTGCCACAGCAGGACTTGGTGTGACCAAGAGGCAAAGGTTGAGGAAATCCAAAAAGGATTTCAGGATTGGGGAGTCCACTCAGCGGATCAAGGAAATGCGAGTTAATGCAGTTGGCATTTGGAATGCCTACCTAAAACCCTTTAAGTTGCTTGACCAACCCTAGTTGGGGTAATGCGAAGGGCAATATGGATCCTTGCCACTAGAATATTGACGCAATAGAATATTCCGAAGTCAATAGTGAGGGATATTGGATTTCGATAAAATAGTTGGAGACTAATAAGTATTAATTTATTTATTTGTATCATTTTTTATAATAAAGTACTAAACCTTTGCTCATCTTAAATTGTAGAAACGACAAGAAAATGACTTCAAACATATCATTGCGCACCATACTCGAAAAAGAAAACCTTATCACCGGCACCAATTTCCAAGAGTGGCAGAGGCGTTTACACGTCGTCCTTCGCCACGAAAGGAAATTATATGTACTGGAAGAGCCTATTCCAGTTGCGCCTAGGAAAGAGGCTAGTGATGAGGAATTATCTCTCTACATGAAACACATGGATGATGCCACAGATGTCCAGTGTTTCATGCTATCGGCCATGTCTAATGAGCTCTTGAAACAACATGAAAACATGGATGCGTATAGCATGATGTCTCACCTTAAAGATCTCTAACAAGAGAAGGCGAGACAGAAGAGGTATGAAATCTCCAATGCTTTGTTTACCATGAAGCTTGGAGAGTCTGCGCCAGCTGGGCCTCATGTGGTCAAGATTATTGGCTACATTGATCGCTTGGACTTCTTAGGGATTAAATTCCCTGATGAGTTGCGTACAGATCTCATCCTATCATCATTGCCCAAGATCTTCTCTAGCTTCATTGTCAACTATAACATGAGCGGCAATGAGAAGAGTCTATCGGAGCTTCTGACCTTGATTCGCCAGGTAGATAAGGACATGGGGCGTGACAAACCCGCGGTCCTTATGGTGAACAAGAAAAGGAAGGACAAGGCAAAGGGGACAAAGACTTATAAACGGTCTGAAGCCCCCGAGCACCGTCCCTCCAAGAAGGGGAAGATCCAGAGGCAGGGCAAGGAACAGGAAGCAGTGTGTTTTTCATGTGGCAAGCAGGGCCACTGGAAGAGGAACTACACCCAGAAGCGTGGGGACGCTAAAGGTGCGTTCGTTATCGAGTGCAATATTTCTATTTCTACACATTGGGTATTAGATACAGCTTGTGGGGATCACATATGTATTCAAATGCAGGAACCAAGTAGATTTAGAAAGATCGCCAAAGGAGAGGTGGATCTTCGAGCTGCCAATGACGCAAGGCTGGCTGCGTTGGCTATTGGTGACTATCACCTCTCATTGCCAACTGGCATGATTTTGGTTTTACAAAACTGTTATTTTGTGCCTAGTGTTACCAAGAACATAATTTCTGTATCTTGTTTGGATATGGATGGATTTATTTTCAAGTTTGGAAATAAGGGTTGTCTCTTTTATAAGAACAACGTATGTTATGGTATGGCACATTTGAATAATGGTTTGTATGTATTAAATTACGAAAACCAAGTGTTGAAAATCGATAACGAAACAAACTCACATGACTCATACATCACCCAGTTATGGCATCACCGCCTTGGTCATGTGAATGAGAAGCACTTGACAAAGCTCTACCAAGATGGCTATTTAGACTCTACTGATCTAAAACCACTTGATATATGTCATGCTTGTTTACAAGGAAAATGACCAAGCCGCCTTTTGGTGGACAAGGTGAAAGGGCCACAAAGCTTCTAGGATTGGTACACATAGATGTGTGTGGACCATTTCCAGTAGAAGCTAGAGGTGGATATTCTTACTTTATTACTTTTACTAATGATTTGAGTAGATATGGCTATGTCTACTTAATGAGGTATAAGTCAGAGTCCTTAGAGAAATTTAAGGAATTCAAGAATGAAGTAGAGAATCAACTTGGTAAGAAGATAAAGAAGCTTCGATCGGATCTAGGTGGAGAATATCTGAACCAAGAGTTCATCGATCTTATACGGGAGTCTGGGATTCTATCTCAGCTCACTCCTCCTTATACACCACAGTGGAATGGTGTTAGTGAAAGGAGGAACTGCACCTTGTTGGACATGGTGAGGTCGATGATGAGTCATGCGGATCTTCCATTATCCTTTTGGGGATATGCATTACAAACTGCATCATACACATTAAACCGAGTACCAACTAAGGCGGCAAATGGAATTCAATCCGAGTTATGGAATGGAAGGAAACCCACTTTGTCGCACACACGTGTATGGGGATGCGAGGAATTTGTTAAGGCCTTCTCAGGAAACAAACTAGCACCCTGGGGCACGATGTGTGTCTTTATAGGATATCCCAAGGAAAAAAGGATATTACCTATATAACCCCCAAGACAAGAAAGTGATTGTCGCCAGACAAGCCATCTTTCTTGAGAGGGAGCACATCCGCAAGAAGGATAGTGGGAGCAAGATTGACTTAGACGAAGTTGATGCTCAAGATACATAGGAGTTGGTACAGGAACAAGTTCCACAGGTCCCCATGGAAGAGGTTCCAGAAACACAAGTACTGCGTAGGAGCTCAAGAGAGGTAAGGGAACCATAGAGATTTGGTTTCCTAGTTATCGAGGATGGTGAATCATTATTGTTGGACAATGATGAACCTCTATCCTACAAGGAAGCAGTAGAAAGCTCAGAAGCTGCAAGATGGCTAGAAGCTATGAATTCTGAGATGGATTACATGTATCAGAACCAAGTTTGGGTTTTAGTCGATGAGCCAGTTGATGTAAAGCCTGTTGGATGAAAATGGGTATTCAAAAGAAAGCTGGACATGGAAGGTCAAGTTAGAACCTATAAAGCAAGGCTAGTGTCCAAAGGATTCAGACAGCGTCAAGGAATTGACTATGATGAAACCTTCTCTCCAGTTGCCATGTTTAAATCCATAAGAATCATACTTTCCATAGCAGCTTACCATGACTACGAGATTTGGCAGATGGATGTCAAAACAACATTCCTTAACGGGAACCTTCAGGAAGATGTCTATATGACACAACCAGAAGGGTTTGTGACACCAGGTGAAGCCAAACGGGTTTCCAAGTTGTATAAATCCATTTATGGATTAAAGAAAGCATCCAGGTCATGGAACATTCGATTTGATGAATCCATAAAGGAATTTGGTTTCATTAAGAACGAATGTGAGCCATGTGTTTATAAGAGGTTTAATGGGAATTTGGTCGTCATCCTAGTGGTATATGTTGATGACATATTGCTTATTGGAAACGACGTACTAGCCTTACAGTCAGTTAAGGACTGGTTGAACAAGTGTTTCTCCATGAAGGAATTAGGAGAAGCAGCCTACATTCTAGGGATCAAGATCATTCGTGATAGATCCAAGAGGCTGCTTGGACTAAGTCAGGGTACATACATTGACCAGATACTAAAGAGATTTAGTATGGAAAAATCCAAGAGGGGATTGGTTCCAGTGTCACATGGCTTACATCTTTCTAAGAAAATGTGTTCCCATACACAACAGGAGAAAGACAGGATGATCAAGATCCCATACGCTTCAGCTATAGGATCCATCATGTATTCCATGTTATGTACCAGGCTTGATGTTGCCTATGCACTGAGCATGGTAGGCAGATATCAAGCAGATCCAGTAGAACAGCATTGGACTGCTGTTAAGACTATCCTTAAGTATCTGAGAAGAACTAAGGATATGTTCCTGGTGTATGGAGGAGACGAGGAGCTTGCCATCAGAGGGTATGCTGATGCTGGTTTTCAAACAAATCAGAATGATCTGAAGTCTCAATCTGGATATGTTTTCTGTCTCAATGGAGGAGCTGTGAGCTGGAAGAGTTCAAAGCAGCCAGTTGTCGCCGATTCTACAGCGGAGTCCGAGTATATAGCGGCTTCTGATGCAGCCAAAGAAGCCGTTTGGATTCGGAACTTTGTCCAGGAGCTTGATGTGGTGCCTAGCAGTAAAGATCCCATTACATTGTATTGTGATAATACTGCAGCAGTGGCTCTTGCAAAAGAACCAAGGTCACATCAACGAACAAAGCACATACTCTGGAAGTATCACCTCTGGAGGGATTTCTATCAAAGGGGTGAAGTTGCAGTGATTAGAGTGTCCACGGAAGAGAACGTGGAGGACCCCATGACTAAAGGCCTATCTCAGCAGAAGCATGAATATCATGTGAGAGCTAGAGGGTTAAAGGTTGTTAGCAGTTGGCTCTAGTCCAAGTGGGAGTCTGTTGGAGTTGGTGGTCTAGAACCAACTACTTTGTACTTTATTCATTAAATAAAAGCCTTATCACATCTTGATTGTTATTCTACGTGACATGTCATGTGATAATGTCCTAAGGAAAGATGTTGCATTAAAGGGTCGTAGAGGATCCCTACTATGATGAGAACCCGAAAGTGCCATAATACTATTCTTGAATGTATATTCTATGGCCGGATGATATTATTTGAGGGACAAAAATAATATAGGTCATTAGGGGTGAGGACTCATAAAACTTTGAGGCACCTTCTCATGGTGTGCGCCCTTGGTAATATCCAGGAGGATATTATGAGAACGAGACCCGCAAGTAAGAAATCCACATTTCATAGTGTCATTGGATGTTCCTATCTACGGACGTGTGTATTGATCCTTAGACTTTAATATTATTATTAATGGGTATTATAACTCGCGCACTTAGATGTATTGACGAAAACTGTGATGACACACTGTTCGCAGCGAGGTAGGATACGTTGGGTGCGTCATGAGTAATACCGCATTAATAGATAATGCGAGAAAGGATTTGTCCCTTCCGTTCCATAACGGAAGTAGATATCTCAGGCCCTTTGATGGAATTGATATAGCCTAAATAAATCCATGGCCATGGTAAGGTATGGGCAAGTTCAATTCCAGGAAGTCAAAGAAAGAATAATCAAGCACATGGGTTGATGGCACTAGCATGCAACCCGCTTGATTGGAGATATCGAGACAAAGGGATTATATTACACGATAAGAGTTCGTAGGAGGTGACACGTCATTGCGGCGTTAACTTCTTTCTCTATGGGTGCCTTGGCGTGTTTCTAGACGCTAACCTTGGACTTTAGGCAGGTTCAGCCTAATGCCACTGAGAAAGAGTCCTAGAGGGTCACACACTAAGTGTGTCCATGTATCTCTGTTAAATATTAATTTAACAAGTTAAATAAATATTATTCCCGACTGTGGTTTAATAATTATTTAAGGATGTCTGATCGCATTTATTTTGAAACTATTTATTCGAGAGAATATACTGTGGATAAAATAATATATTTATTAGCGAGTAATGCAGTTACATTTATTTAAGAAATAAATAGTCATTACTCAAGGTCTAATAAATGTGGTGGAGAAAAATGGAAAATAAAAGTACACGCCGTGTATATTAAATATACACGCTGTGTAGTTTTATAGAAAACAAGTACACGCCGTGTATTAATTATTACACGCCGTGTAGTTTTTCCAATTGGGATTTTGAGGATTTAATATTGTTTTATTAAATGATATTTATTATAATTAGCGTGGGCGCATGTCAAGGAATTAATAATTAAACATGGGGGTTTTCAATAAGAGTTAATGAAATAAATAAAACGCGTAACGCGTTTATTTATTGTCATAACTCTATTAACCTCAAACCTGATTATAAATATCCTCGCAACCCCAACATTTTTTGTGAGCCATTGTTGTGCACAACGGATTTGGAAATACTCTCAAGCCAAGAGAGAATTCCCTTTCCACCAAGAACACCCTCAAGTTACGAGAGCAAGATCCTCCACCGGATCAAGGCGATCGAAGGCGGACATCGCAAGCGAAGGTTCTTCCGCGCTAGCACCCGGAGATCTCTTCGGCAACATCCGGAGATACGTGACACACGTGTGGATCACCGCTAGAGGAATCCTACACTTGGATTCTACAACACAACGACGGATCACCGAATCGTGACCAGACACATCAACGAAGAAAGAATTCCAACGAGGTAATTCTTATGCATCAATTAAATTAATTATAATCAACATATGATGATCCTCCTCAAGGGTTCCGGGACTCATCTTTTCTTTTCGTTCTTTGTTCTATTCCGAAGATTCGGCGTTTTATATCGTGACAGATCTCGGATTGAACATTTTTTAACGAAAAATTAAGTTGGGAAAACCCACCAACCCGCTTCCGCTGTGCCCGGAACCTGTATATATGGATTATGGATTGAGGCTTTGGGAATTACTGTTATGTTTTGTTATGATCTTGTTAGACATAGCATTAAGTATCGGTACAGATAGTTTGGTATATGGTTAGATGTTGGAAATAGGTTATAGCCATGTTGATAATGATGTTGATATTTTACCTAGATTCTAGATATAAATTCTAGGCACTGATGGCTAAGTCACATTATATAGGTACCGTGAATGTAGGTGTTATGCCTCCCTGAGTTGAATGAAAAGTGAAAACCACAATTTTATTCTTTAGAATATTTTTTTAGGTCATTACATGTTTGGTTGGCCATGGTGTCACCTTAAAACCCTTTAGATGATTTTTCGTGTCTATTAGATTGTATATATATTTTTTACTGTTTATTTATTCCACTATTTATTTGTATACACTGTTTCACTAACTGGTATTTTCTTTAGACATCGTTGGTGGTGGCCTACTGAATTTTAATCATACCCTTGTTGGACCTCCATTGAACTTAGGTTCCCAAGAATATATTACATGTTAATTGTAGGAACATTCTTGGTATGGGGGCATGCTAAGTATTAGTTGATCGAGCGGGGTGGTTATAGTGGTATTGGGTGACTGGATGGGTTTGTATCAGTGATGCTAGGGAACATTTTTTTAGTTTATCTTATTTTGGTATGTTATGTAACCAGTATGGTGGATGGTTTGTTGTATGCATGACAAGCTTGTTTGAGCCTTTATTGCATTTCATTTCGTCATAGCATGTTTTAGTTTAGTTATTATTTCTACTTACTTTGATGTGTATGATATTGGTTATTTACTTCTAGATGTTCACTTTGATATGGGGTTATAGTTTCCTTACAGTTCCACTTTATACCCCCACTGCTAGTCAGTATCCTTTGTTGTATGATGAATCATTCTTGAGGTCATATGTCTAACCAACTTAGGGCACTAGATTAGGGGAATTCGGGTTGGGATGTTACACATTTCTTCATAATAATTATCCTCTAGACCCTTTTCTATACATATCTCATGATATATTCATCTTCATAGCCAAGCGAATGGAAACACATGAAAGGGGTGTTCTCAAACACTCAATAAGTGAAAAAACACATTATAACATAAATGTGAACATAAGGAAGACATAAATATCATAATAAAAGATCAAAAGACCTTAAATTATAATCATATAAAATTTTAGAGTAACATAAGATCCTAAAAAGATAGTTAAGGATGCATAAATGTTATTATTTGTCTCAAAACACATCTCAATAATCATATAATATTTGAGAATTATATAAAAGTGAGAAATACTTTAGTAATAAGGAATATTCATAAAAACATGGCATTTCATGGAAATTAAATACACCTTGAAAATTTGGAATAACTTGATAAAAAACTTGGGAATGAGGCATAAAAATAATCATATAAAATCTTGTGAATAAATCTTACTTCATCACGTTCATATATCAACTTGTAAACAAAGATTCCCACATATTATTCACACAATAAACTTGTGAAAAAAATATTCCTACATCTCATTCACACAACATTTCATCATATAATGTTTTATGAAACCTTAATCAATGCATTTTAGGGAGATATAGGACCCCACCCATCATCAACCATAATTATGCATGCCATTTAAAATCAATAATAAAAATATCTTAATGAACCCATGTAAAAGTAATGGGTTTCTTAAACCTTTAAAAAATCACATAAAATGAACTTAAGAAATTATATAATATAAAAAAACTAATTTTCTAGAATAAATCATATCATAATAACATATATAGGGTGATCAAAACATCACTTCATAAAAGATAAACCATGGAGGGTAAATAGTTGTGAAAATACAAAAGTTTTCACAAAACCTTTTAAAACATTAAAGTATAAAAATAATTTTGTAAAGGGAAATAGAAGAATTTTGAAAACCTTATTATAAATAGTTCCAAATAAAATATCATTGAAAATATATAAATGTTATTAACAAAATGTGGAGTGTAAGATAAAACATTTGATCTTGAAAAGATGAAAAACCTTTTGAATATCTTGAAATGCATTTATTGAACAACCCACATTATTAAAAGGATAATTAAACATTTTATTTAAAATTAATAAAGTAGAATAAAAGGATCATTATAGATAAAAATAAATTTGGTTTCATTAGGGAAATTATAACATTATAGTAAAGTAAAAACATGGATATGGAATAAAAATCCATTAAAAGTAATGAGAATTATTCTTAACAAAATGATTTTTAATGAAACAATAAAAGAATCAAGGAAGAATACTTTGATGTGAAACATGATTTCCCTAGAAAACAAGGTGTAAATAAAACATAACATTATCATATTTTAGAATAAATCAATCTTGAAATATAATAGTTAAATAAGAGTGATTATGACCAAAGGAAAATATTTGAGTCATGAAAACCCCTTACAACCTTTGTAACTTTTGACTCAAATCCCCATGAGAGGTATAAATTTAAATAGAAAATTGAATATAATTAAATATAATATTATCATGACATAAAATGAAAATATGGAAATATTTACACCATTTAAAATGAAACATGATGTATATCTTGAAGATGTCTCAAGGGATTTAAATTTGAGATAAGGAAGCTCTTACCTTGTTTCCCTACTTATTTGGATGTACTCTAAAATCCTCTATAACAAAAATGAATATCTTAACAATTAATTGAATAACCATATTCATAACCAAAACTATTTTTAATTTTCATCTATAATCATTATATACATGTATATTAGTTAGTTTTCATCTATTTTCTCACATCGGGTGTTTATAGTTTTGACTATTTGTAGTAGTTTCATAGGAACGATGTCAGTATTCGTTATTATTCCAAATTTCATTATTAAAATTTCATTAAATTTGATATAATGGAATAATTATAATTATTTATTAATTTTAAATTTCCTTTCATGAGTACTTTAGTCTTTATCCTATAATATGAAATTAACAACAAACATTTTTCAGTGATTTTCAACCTATGAAGGGTGTTTTCTTAATTAATGAGTTAAATATTAATATATCCTTTACAGAGGAAAAATAATAATTAATTAAAATTTTATATCATATTATAAAATTATTAATTTTTCATAACCATCAATTATATAATTTCATAGCATTGTTCAAGTAGTTGGTCAAACCGACCCAATCATGAACATACCATGATTATTGATGATTATAAGGTGATTTAGTTGTAATATCATTACAATAGTATAATAATGATATAATTGATTGTTTATTAGTATTATATATTATAATTTTAAAGTAATTATAATAATAATTAATAGATATGAAAATATTACATAACTTTAATTAATGATTTTTCCTCTTAGCATGCTTGTCTTAAACAATTGAATTTACAATAATTGTTTATTGATCATATCATTAATAGATTATATAATTTTTTCATAAAAAACCTTAATGATATCATAAAAATAATATTTATCCAATAAAACCATTCTCTTTAACATCCATACCAGGTGGTGATTAAATGAAAATGGAAATCAATCATTCCATGGAGAAGATAGTCTACATGTACGTATGGTTGGCGATTTTGTTTTCCATAAAATGAGGGAAATGAGTAATATGGATAATCATTTAAGAATATAAAATATATCATAAATATGATAATTTTATATTAAATTATTTATTATTACTGTCCTTATAATTTGGTGATGGAAAACAAAACATGTTACGTCGAGGTGGTGGTAGTCCGCACAATACACGATTCACGCTCTCGTTTTTCTTAATGGAAAAGGGTAGAGTGGTTAATTATTATACCATAATTATAATAAAATAACAATAAAAAAATTATACCTATGTTGTAATTATGATATGGTAAATACACATTTATAGAATAATAAAATCACATAAAGAAATAAAAAATAAAGAAAGAGAGGTTTGGAACGCATACCTCACTTCTTGGGTGATCTCCTTTGAGAAGGGGGTTAGACCTTTGAGGGATGGTATTTTGAGATAAAAAAACCTCCTTAATTTGTATAGTATCATTTAGGAGAGTTTTGGGATGAGTTTTTACTGAAATTATGGGGTTTTATTGTGATTTTAAGTGATGAGAGTAGTGTCCCTTTTATAAGTGAAAAGAAGCGATGCTAATGTTAGTACTTAAAAAATTTCAATAATGGGAAGTCGCTATCAAGGAAAGTGGTAAAAAAATTGATAAATAATGTAGTGGAGAATATATAAGGTTGGAACACGCCTATAACACTCAATTATAAACTTTTTTTAAACATGTTAGGCCCTTTACCTCTAAGGTTACTCATTTTTATCATTTTAGCTTTCACCACGATGACTAGTTTTTACATTGGTAATTTATCCTTTATGCCCAAAAATAAAGTGGTCCTTATTAGATAATTTGGAAACACTAATTATAAATTTTAAATCCATTTATTATGATTCAATTTATAAAAGTGTTAAAAATTAATTTTAAAATAATAAATGTATAATTTATTAAAACAATTTTTGAGAAAATGTTACTTATATTCTAAAATATAAAATATAAGTTTCTAATTAAATAATAATATTTTAAAAATATATAATTTTAATTATAAAACATATATTTTTTCAATAAAAAGGTTTCATAAGTTTTAAGTTATGCATATATCCAAGTGATTTCCTAAAAGCCATGGTATTTTCAAAAATGGTATTTTGCACTATTCACCTAAAAAATAATTATTTAAAATAAAATAAAAAAATTACTCCTAATATTATATTATTATTATTAATAAAATAAATCTATTCATTTTTTTAAATTAAATTTCTAAAATTTTAGACTTCAATATTTAAATAAAATCCCAAAATATAGCAGAAAACTGATCATATTGGAAAATAGATTTTTAAAAATGATAACTATTATTTATTCTTATTTCCTATTATTTACTAATTAATTTATGGGTAATATATTATTTATTTGATCAATATATTTTATTATTATCTAATCATAATATACTTATTTTTTTTGAAATAAATCACCAATTTTAGAAAAATATATTTTTAAACATAAAATGATTTTCTTAGTTATTTTAGCTATACTAATTGTATTCAATTAGTACTAAAAGTTGACATTATTTTTATTATACCCATATTTCCTAATTTGGTTACTCATGTTCATAACCGTTAATTCAATGGTTAAGTTTCAATGGTTATATTTAATACTTAATTTTTTTTATCTAAATGTATCATGGTTTTCATTTAAGTTCAACATTACCTGTGGAGAAATTTATTGAACATATTATTTATTTAAGAAACATATATTGTGAAATATCGGTTCATTACATTTTTACCCTTAAATAAATTGCATACTATCAATTTTAATTTTCATTAACTAAAGGAAGAAGCTAAGGGATACATAAAAAATCACGATATATCTTTTATTAAGATATTTACATCACTTATCCTTAGTAAGACTAAGAAACTATTTATCCCAAATATACTTCATTTGGAGTTCTTAGTTTCACAGCTTCATTTTCACAATCCTATCTCCAACCAAATTCTAAATCCAAAATATTTATAATATCCAAAAGAATCAGAGTATATGAATATGAAATCTCAATCCTAAGATGGCTTCTCTCACTCATAACTAAATTGGATTTACCCTAAGATGGCTTCACCCTATGATACTTTCATTTCAACTATGTCACACTTGGTTTATCCTATAACTAAATTGGTTCATCCTTTATGTTGGATTATCTTATACTTATTAACCTAATCCTTAAAAATATTTAGGAAATCAATCCTTCATAGTGGTTCATAATGAACATGTGATCAACTATAGCATACCCTTGGGAGTGTCTATCTAGGTGTTCAGTATTAATCCCACTCATAATGAATTAGGGTGATTATTGAGTCAATTATCAACCAACCCTTTTTAGGGTGATTGCTCATAGGTGCATCTATTCCACAACTAAATCCACCTTCTAGTATCCAAACATGGATATTTTGTTAGGAAAATCACTTACTCAAGACTGTACCAATATTTTAGGATATTATACTATACTTAGAATCATATCTAGGGTTTTCACTGAGGTTCTCTAAAATAATCCCCACAATAACTAAACTAATATCTAAATATAACTAAACCCTACTCTATAACCAACTATAGTGACCCAAGCTAAACATGAATTAAATAATAAATTAATTGATGATTTAGATTATACATCTCACAAACAATTTCACAACTCAAGTACCTAAAGGTTTAGTTTCTTTGAGATTAATTACATAACATCTTATTTATAATACTTGAAAAAATTTCTTCATAATCATTCTCCTATAGAACCTTTTCTAGACATCTCACATGATTTATTCATATTCATAACTAGGGGAATAGAAACATAAGAAAGGGGTGAACTCATATAATCAATATGGAAAAAAAATATCATAACATTAATGAGAACATGAGGAAAACATAAATATCTTAATAAAAGATCAAAATACCTTAGATGATAATCATATAACATGTTATAGTAATATGAGATCATAAAAATATTGTTAAGGATGCATAAAATTTATGAACTAGCTCAAAAAACATCTCAATAATCATATAATATGTGATCATGATATAAAAGTGTGGAATACTTTAGTAATAAGGTGTAGTCATGAAAACATGGCATTCCATGGAAATGAAATGCGTCTTGAAAATTTGACATAACTTGATAAAAAACATGGGAATGTGGCACAACCATAAGCATATAAAATCTTGTGAACAAAGATTTCCGCATCACATTAACACAACCTATAAACAAATATTCTTGTATCTCATTCACACAACAAACTTATGAACAAATATTCCCACATCTCATTCACTTAATAAACATAAAAATATAGTTTCCCATATATCATTCATGAAACATTTCATCATATCATTTTTTTATGAAACCTTATCCAATGGATTGGAGGGTGATATAGGACCCCACCCATTATCAACCATAAGTATGTGTGCCACTTAAAATCAATCATAAGTATGTCTTAATGAACCCACAGAAAAAAGAACGGGTTCCATAAAAAGTTAAAAAACGTCAGATAACATGAATTTAAGAAACCATAGGATATCAAAATTCTCATTTTCTAGAAGAAATCATATAATAATAACATATATAGGGTGATAAAAATATAACTTCATGAAATTTAAACCATGGAGGGTAAATAGAAGTGAAAATACACAAGTTTTCACAAAACCTTTTAAAAAATTAAAGTATAAAAATAATTTTTAAATGGAAAGATAATAATTTTTAAAACCTTATTATAAATAGTTCTAAATAAAATATCCTTGAAAATACATAAAGTTTATAAAAAATGTGTATTGGTAGATAAGAAATTTGATTTTGAAAGGATGGAAAACCTTTTGAATATCTTGAAATAACTTTATTAAAAAACTAAAATCATTAAAAGGATAATGAAAACTTTTATTTAAAATGAAAAAAAGGGGAATAAAAGGATCATTGTATTTAAAAAAATTATTTTTTATTATGTAAAGGATAATATTGTCATGAAGTAAAACATGGATATGGAAGAAAAATCCATTAAAAGTAATGAGAATTATTATTAAAAAAATGATTTTTAATGAAACAATAGAATAATAAAAGAAGAATATTTTTATGTGACACATTATTTCCCTAGAAAATAAGGTTTAAATAAAACATAACATCATCATATTTTAGGATATATCAATATTAAAATATAATAGTGAAATAATGGTTATTATAACCTAATGAAAAGATTTGAGTCATGAAAACCCATCACAACCATTGTAAATTTTGAATCAAAATCCCATGAGAGGTATAAATTTAAATAGAACATTTCATATCATGAAATATAATAGGATATTGGTAAAAAATAACAATGGGGCAGTATTTACACCATTTAAAAGGAAACATTGTGTATATATTAAACATGTTTGAAGGAATTCAAAATTGAGGCAAATAAACCCTTACCTTGTTTCCCCGCTTAGTTGAATGCACTATAAGATCCTATATAAAAAACATAAATATATTTATAAATAATTTAAAACCCATATTAATACCTAACAATATTTTTAATTTTCATCTATAATCATTATTTATATGTATATTAATTTGTTTTTGCCTATTTGCCTATATTGGGTGTTTATAGTTTTGATCATTTATAGAAGTTTAATAGGAGTAGTGTCTGTATTCATTATTCTTCCAAATTTAATCATTAAAATTTAATTAAATTTACTGAAATGGATGGATTATAATTATTTATGAAGTTTAAGTTTCCTTTCATTATTATTTTAGTCTTTATCTTAGAAGATAAAATCAACAACAAACATTTTTTGGTGATTTTCAACCTATGAAGGGTGTTTTATTAATTAATGAGTTAAATATTGATGTATCCTTTACAGAAAAAAAAAATAATTAATTAAATATGTATATCATATTATACCATTAATTTATTTTTCATAATCATTCATGATATAATTTCATATCATTGTTCAAGAATGTAGTCAAACTGACCCAATCAATAACATACCATGATTATTGATGATCATGTGGTGATTTAGTTGTAATATCATTAAAAAATATGATAATGATATAATTTAGTATTTATGGGTGTGATATATCATAATGATAAATTAAATATAATAATAAGTACTTTATATGAAAATATTACATAATTTGAATTAATGATTTTCCTCTTAGTATGATTTAAAAAAAAAATTGAATTTGCATTTATCGTTTGTTGATCATATCATTAATAGGTTATCTATTTTTTCATATAATAATATTAATTATATCATAAACATCATATTTATCACTTAAAATCATTCTTATAACCTTCCATACAAGGTCTTGATGAAATGAAAAAATGGAAATTGATCATTCCATTGAAGCGGCCACACATACGCATGGTTGCCGATTTCATTTTCCATAGAATGAGGAAAAGAAGTAATATGGTTTATCATTTAAGAAAATAAAATATATAATAAATATCATAATTATAGATTAAATTCCATACTATAACCAGTATTATAAGGTGGTGGTGTAAAATGAAACACATTGTGTCGTGGAGGCGGTAGTTTGCTCAACGCAAAATTCACATTCTCATTTTTCTTAATGGAAAAGGGGAGGGTGGTTAATGATTGTACCATAATTATATTAAAATAAAATTATAATAATGATACTAATTTTATCATTATGATATGGTAAAAATAAATTGAGATAATAATAAAGAAACATAATGAAATAAAAATGAAAGAAAGAGAGGTTATGAACTTATACCTCACTTCTTGGATTATCTCCTTTACGAAGGGGGTTAAACCTTTGATGGACGATGTTTTAATAATAACAGAACCTTAAGGTGTTTAGGAGTGTTTAATAGAGTATATTTCATAGTTTGGGATGAAATTAAATGGTTTTTTATGGAATTAAGTGAGGATAGGAGTGCCCTGTTTATAAGTGAAAAGAGGTGGTGTTTTTGTCAATACCCAAAAATTTTCAATAATGGGAAGTAAAAATTAAAGAAAGTTGATCCAAAATTGATAAATAATGTATTTTAGAATATATAAGGTCAATATGAACCACTAAAACTCAATTAGAAACATTTTTAAACATTTTATACCCTTTACCGCTAAGGTTACTCATTTTTACCATTTTTAGTTTTCACCATAGTAACTAGTTTTTACCTAGGTAATTTATCCCTTATGACCAAAAATAAAGTGGTCCTTATTAGATAATTTGGAACCAATTATTATAAATTTTAAATCCATTTCCTTTGATTAAATTTCTAAAAGTATTAAAAATTAATTTTAATATAATAAATGTATAGTATATTAAAATAATTTTTGAGAAAATATTATTTATATTTTGAAATATCAGATATATGTTTGTAATTAAAACCTAATATTTTTAAAATATATAATTTTATTTATAAAATACATTTTTTTTCAATATTTTTTTTCATAAGTCTTAGGTTATGCTTATATCCAACTGATGTGATAAAAGGCACAATATTTTCAAAAAATGTATTCTTCACCATTCACCTAAAAATCAATTATTTTAGAAAAACCCCAAAAATTAATATTAAGATTATATTATTATTATTATTAAAAAATGATGTTCATTTTTCAAATTAAATTTCTAAAATTTTAGAATTCGATATTTAAATAAAATCTCAAAATATAGCAGAAACCAGTCATATTAGAAAATAGATTTTTAAAAATGTTAACTATTATTTATTATTATCTACTGTAATTAATTAATTAATTAATTGGTAATATATTATTCATATTATAAATATTTTTTATTATTATCTAATCATAATAAACTCAGTTTCTTTAAATAAAATGCCAATTTTAGAAAAATATTTTTTTAACCATAAAATGATTTTCTTAGTTGTTTTAGATATATTAATTTAATTTCAATAGTATTAAAAGAATAAATTATTTTCATTATACCCATATTTCATAACATGGTTATTCTTATTTATACATGCTAATTCAATGACTAAGTTTTAATAGTTATATTTAATACTTATATGTTTATCTAAATGTATCATGGTTTTCATTTAAGGTTAACATTGTTTATAGAGAAAGATATCGAACATATTATTTATTTAAGGAACATATATAGTGAAATATTGGGTTGTTACCCAACATGGTTCAGTACTGTGTGGAAGTAAGAGAACCAGAGGAAAGCTCGGTGCAAAGAGGCACTAGGTAAGAGGACTTATGTGGGCCGAAATTGGATTTTCTCGTCTAGAGACCTGTTGTTGTGTCAAGTCTGATATAACAGAGGCTAGATGATCTTATAATTTATGTGGTACATGGGTTTAGGTGACACTGCTCATCCATTTAAAAACTGCATGCTCAGACATTTTGAAACAACATCACTGCATTCTTCTTCTCTGCTCACTTGCTATGGATTTTTGTCCTCATGCCACACTACACCAACCACATCTGCCATAGGACACCATGAATACTGGTGGGGATCTAGAGTTTCACCATTGAAACACATGGGAATATCTATGTATGTTGTGATATTCTATAATAAATAACTAAAAAACTCCTTTTGACCACTATGAAGATATTTTATGCCTCCCACATCATAGAACCACCATGGAATATTGGACCCAAGCTTGAGACTTCTATTGTGTCATTTTGGAATCACCATGAAATTATTTTTGAAGATCATAAAATGATTTTTTTCATCCCTGTGGGGGTTTTCAAGCATGGATCCACTATTAACGGGAGAAGGTGAAGCTTATAGACACCTCTAGAAGAAACTTTAAAGGCCAAAGCGTTATGGAAGTTAATAGGAGTTCACTGCCAATTACATGAAGATGATACAAATAAAGAATAAGTTTTTACTACATCTTGGTTGAGGAAGTTTAAACCACTTACATAAATGAAAACTCTCGATGAAATGAGAAAAGAAAGGATTCTATGTCGTGTAAAGGTGCGAGTCAAGTTTGATTACCCATATATGAAGATATCATGAAGGCTACATAAATATAACAAGAGCACTACATAAAGGTCAGTTTTTACATCATAAATTACATAAAGGTTTTTTATAGGCTATGTAAAGGTATTAGCATGATTAAATTATTTGTTTAAGGGTAAAAAATTACCTCTACATGAGCTAGAATTACCTTTATGTGAAACTTGAGTCGCATGGATAAATTCGAAGAAGGATAAGTGAATCTATACTACACTTAAATACCACTATGGATAAATTATAAGAAGCTCAAAGACATCTAGGGAGATGATTTATGGGTTTGAACTGTGAAAAATGTGCTCATGTCATCAAATGCCACTTTGGAGATCAAAATTGAATGAATTTTTCATGTTGGAAGTTGGGTCTGATTACCCTTACAAAATGAGAAACGTTGCAACATGGAACAAGCTATGGAATTCATGGGAGGAATAAAAATTTCAATAAGTATACATGTGCATGTTGATTTGAATTTTAGAGATAAAAGATATCATATTATCTTATACCATTAAGGATGAAGAAATAAGGAATGTTTGAATTGCAAATCATGAGGGTTTAAAATATGAGATCCTCTTGGATCTTAATAAGAGAAAAGAGAAGGAAGATGATCCTGGTTTGAGAACTAGGTTTTATGTGAGAATTCATAGGGGGGTTTTATAAAGAATTTGTATGGGAAAATAAGGAGGTTATACCTATAAAATCTAAACTTAAGGGCTATTATGGGGGGATTAACTACTACATAGAGAAATTAGGTCAGATGTTCTGCTGGTCAGTTTTTTTATTCAACTATAGTTTATTTATATTAATTTTGTAATCACGTATTTTAATAGAATTGTTCTCTTTTTTCCTCTATGATATCTTTCCTCTATCTCTATCTCTCCATCCCTCTCTCATTTTCTCTCATCATTATCTTCTTTATTATGATCTCTTTCACTCATGATCATTAGTAGATAACCCAAGTAATATATTGTAGGAGTAATATAGTGTTCAAACCCAAGTCTTCCCACATTCATGATTACTATTTCATGATTTCTTGGAGTTGGTTTGAGGGTAATCTAAGTGTTAAAGAACTTTTGTGTCTTTATTTGGTCATTTGAGGTCTCGCTACTTATTCAAAAACCATTTCCCATTTGATAAAGAAGGTGGATGTGTGACACAATCAATGAGTGCACTATATGTTCACACCCAAGGTAGAATAGGGTATTAAAATTCAATAGAGTTCATTCATTAATTAAATATGAAATTAATAATAATATAATAAAGGTTCACACTGGATAATTCTCTTAGTATAATATCATTTCTTTATAACTTAATTTTGTTTTTTTCATCACATGTTTTTTTTAGGTTTTTCATTCCCCAATATCAACTCCCATATTTTATTGACTTTATAAAATAAAAAACACTAAAAATACAATAAGTGATTAAAAATAGTGAGTTCTTGATTGCAACAACTCCTCAAGTGAGATGACCACGATATACCACTATGTTTCACTTGTAAAAATAAATAATTTCTTTTAAAACAACCCATAACAAGTGTGCATCAAAACATGACTTTGTTACTAGGGATATAAGTGGTCTTTCAATCTTTATTCATTATCCTTGTTGTAAATATTTTATTTATTTAAAAATAAATTCATAAATCAAAAAAAAAATTATGAATCAACCTCACAATGGAGGAAACTATTGATTTATTTTCTAGAAAATTGAGGGGATCTTAAGATTTAATTCCCTTAGAGGATGAGTTCAAGGAGATAATCCAAGACTTTAAAGAGACCCTCGAGTACCCAGTATTAGGAACATTTTATAGATTATTAATTAGGTTCCCTAAGTGCTTCACAAAGTTTTCTCAATAAATAGTTTAGAAAAAAATTGTCTCAGTTGATCCCTCCTATTTTTTTTGAATTAATTTGAGAGGTTTAGGCCTTACTTGAAGACCATCCAAAACACAACAATCTAAAGAAACCAATTGGGGTCTTCTATGAAAATCTAGAGGAGATTCAGGGAGAAAATTTTCCTACCAATGTACACATTGGAGATAAAAATATTTGGATGAATTTTGTAATGAATTTGTAAGTATTGACATTACACATGATCAACCTATTCTAGAATAAGTGAAATCAACACCACTCTATCTTTCTCTAGATATGGAATAAGAAACTACCCAGATGGTGGAATTTGAAGAAAATATGGAAGATCCTGACTACCTATCTTCATCCATGAAAAAAAAAATCCAAGGGGCCTTGATAAATATATAAGAACTAGAATTTTAACCAACTAATTGAGTTTGTCCTTTCTTGAACTCAATTTCATTTTATTTTATTGAAATTAAATTGAGTAGTAATTCCCACTAAGTAAATTTTTTATATTCATAAAACTCATTTTCTACCCTGTAGGATGAAAATAAATATGATAAAGAACCTAATAAGGAGTAAATTAATCTCCTTGAACCCATTGAACATCTGCACAAGGGATTACAAGAGGATTTTATAATGGATTTTCATAAAAAACTGAACTAAAATATGCCTTCTTTAAATGGGAATATTTTGAAATTAATTATTAATGTTTTAATTTTATTCAAATATAATTATTATATGAATTTACCTTTTAAAAATCTATTGATTCAGGATATTTTGAGCAAGACTTAGAGTTTGGGTATGAGGTTGTACAAGTATCAACTAAAAAAGTGGAAGCCCCATTCTTTCTCCCACCCTCACCATGCTTGTTGTACCTTATATCCTTGGGGATGGATTTGGTGTACTCTATCTATGAGATCTTATACATCTAGTGTAAATTAATGCATGATATAAAGAAAACTATATGGTGGTTCATCTTAAAGAAACTCTACCCACCATCAGATTATGGATAACCACTGGAATTACTTGGCTAGGGTCAATAAAACCCTAGTACACACTTATGGGTCAAACTAAGAATTATACTTATTTTATTTACCTTTTTTTTTCCTAATTTTAGTAATTTATCATGTTCATTATGTTTATAATATAACTTTCTATTGAACTAAACTTATAAGATTAACTCAAAGTTTTCTTTCCAATAAACTAGGTTGTATTACTCCTCTTATAGCTTGATTTTTTATTCCCAATTAAATTATGCATGAAAACTATGGAAACCATTTTTAAATCCAAAAATGGGAAGTGTTAATATAATTGCGGGAGATTGGTACTAATATATTTATTAATTTCATGTTTTATTTTTAGTTTTTGATTTTTAGTTTATTTTTGGTTAGTAACTATGAGTTTCATTTAAAAATTTGGAAAATTTAGACTATCATGATGTTTAAAAAAAACTTGATTTAAATGACTAAAAGTTTTAAAATATTACTAAAATTTAATTTTATTTCTTGATTTTCAATCTACTCATTTAAATAAGTTTTATCAAATGTGAAACTCAATGTGTATAAGTGTTGTCCAATGGTTTATTTTTCCCAAACTCGAGAGGTTTCAAAACCTATTTGACATATTATTATTATTTCTATTTTTCTTGAGAGTCTTGAGGTATGCTATGAAATCTAGAAATTTTTGTTTTCCTTTTATTCAAAGATTTTATATTTCATGAATTGTGTTAAAAATGATTGAGGCCCCATTTTGAAAGCTCATATTTATATTAAAATCTATTTTCAAGTCTTCCCTTACATATGAACATTTTATTAAGACCCTAATATCCATGAAAAAAAAATTTAGTTATCCACGTTACAATGAAAAAATCCATATATACCTACTATATGAGTAAATTACATGAATATGGTTGAACTCAAGTGTTTGGGGATTGAGAAATTGGCTACTTTGAAAATTTTGGTGGACTGTTTTGTGAGTTTTTGTACACGTTTTTTTATTACTATTTGGGAAAGAAATATATCATGGAAATATGTTAGGATGTACAAAAAATTCACTTAAATATAGGCTAGGATTTCACCACTACTTTAATATAAAAATATGCCTCTCTCTCCCTTTGAAACTCAAATTTGAACAAGAATTTTGGAATTGAAATGCTAAAATCAGATCTAAATGTAGACTAAAACATTGTCATGAAGGATAAAATAGAGAATAAATCTACTCAATGGTATTAAAATTTAAATATGTGGACTACCCAAAAGGGGAAATAGGTGTTTGGAGGTCAACTATTTTCAAAAACGGAGTGATTGAGGATCCTTTTTTGAGATTAAATTGATTCATATATTTCACTTAATTTTAGAGACAATCCTCATCATTTAGCCTCAATAAGTTTACATTTGAATCATACCAACCATTTACCCATAGAACAACCAAGTTCAAGTCCTCATGATTAGAAACATTTTATGATTATATGAAGTAGATATTCTAGGAAAACATCAAGCATATAGAAATCATACGTGTTTTTTATAATGATAAAAAAATCCAATTCCAAATTCTTGAGTAAATATAGATACAATTATAGGGAGGCAAGAACAAAATGCACATCAGAATTAAAATAATATTTAATATAATTTTATTCTTAGTAAGTGAAGAGAGAATTTAAATCCATTTAAGAGGCTTGATATTTCTTCGGTTATTTACTTTGAAATGTGTTTTCATTTATATCATTATAAATATTGTTTGACCATGGTATAAGATTTTTGTCTAATATTGAAATGTTTAAGTGTGGGGGAATTGATAGAGCTGATATTTATATATTTTACACCTTGTATTTTAATGATTTTTATCCCACTAATTCATAGTTTAATGGGTAAATGTCACACATTTATTTTATAGGTGTATTTTGGGTTCAATTGAAAAATGTTTTAATTATAGACTTTCAATTTCTACATGAGTTCACTGCTTGAATTTGGAAAAGGTAATTGTGTTTATGTGGCAATTACAACCAATGTAGTTGTAATTTTTTAAACCAATGTAGGTGTTTTTTTATTTATCTATCCCAATCATCAAAGTAGATCAAACCAACCATCCAATCTTCAAAACATCGCCTAACATTGGTAGGAAAGGAGAGGCCAGGCTATGAAGATCTTGACTTGAGGGTGCACACAACGTAGATTTGCACTGTGTATAAGCAAGAGAACCAAAGGAATGCCTGATGTGGGGAGGAACTGGGCAGGAGGGCTCATGTGGTCTAGCATGGGAGATTCTCAACTAGTGGTCTATTGCCACATCAAGTTTGATGTATTAGAGGCCAGATGATCTTATCTTTAATGTGTGACATAGGTTGAGGTGAAACTATTCATTAATTTAAAAATTTTGCACTCAAACATTTAAAAATAACATCACTTAATTCTTATTTTTCGCTCACTTTCTAGGTATATTTATCCCCATGCCATGTTGCATAGATCACCTTCTCCATAGGCCTCCATGAATGCTGGCGAGGAGCCCGAGTTGTGCTACTAAAACACCTATAAATCTTCATGTAATCCATGATTCACTATGAAAACATATTTCAAAGTTTATATTGACCACTATGAAGATATTTCATGCCTTCCACATTATAGAACCACTATAGAAGCTTTTTACAATCTAAAGACAACCATTGTGCCATATGGGAATCATTAAATTCTTTATGAAGCTTATCAAAGGCATGTTGTTATCCCTAAGAGGTCGTTCATGTTGAATATGTACTAAAATAATTAAATGGAATATTTAATTTAAGTGAATTTATCTTCCAAACAGTTTCAATAGATGATAATATATAATGAATAGATTAAATAGAATATATATTAATTTAATACGATTCAATGAATTAATGAAAATGGGAATAAATGTATATCGATACATAAATATGGCCAAAACATTTAATTTAATGAAATGTCTTGTGAATGGATATATAAAGGGATTTAATCCTTCATATTGTAAACAATTGATTTTTTGTAAGCATCTCAATTATCTCTTCCCCTCATATTGTTTTTCATCATCTAAGATGAAGGTGATTACACCCCTTTAGTATTCAGGTATCCTTGAGATAAGATCATGGATCCATTTACATGTGTTATCCCCTTAGAGGAAGGGTGGTTTTTTCCACTACTGCATGATATTTATCAAGCATTCTCCTTCATTGAGAAAGAAGAAGACTGCTAATGTTGGAATTTTCTAGGTACTCTATTTTTATAGTTTTATTTGCATATCGATTCAAGAAGATAGATCTACCTATGTATGGGTTTTCTTCTGCTACATATGGTCATATGATGATCATACGAAACCCAATAGTGGTATCAAAGCATAGGTTTCTTTGATGAATCAACATGTTTATTGTTTTATGAAAAAACATGTTTTAATTGTAAAATGATATTTTTCAAGCCTGGAAATAAATATAAAAACTTTATATTTATTACTCTTATTTATAAAAAAACAAATAATGTATTTATTTTAATCAAGATAATTCAACTATGAATTGAATTATATTATTTATAATTTGTTTATAAATAATGAAAAATTCATCTTGAAATATTTATAAAAATTTATAAAAATGTTTTATAAATTAAGTAACTATAAAATTTTTATTATTAATTGATAAATATTTTTTAATTATGTTTGTTTATAAAAGTTTATAAATCAATAAAGATGGTATTTTGGGAATATTTTAATATATAAATGGTTTATAAATTAATTAATTATAAATTGTTTATAATTAATTATATTAATGCTTATAAATCATTTATTAAAAAAATATTCCAAATATTAAATGTTAATATTTAAATTATATTTTGAGAAATTAAATTCCGTGCTTTATGATATAAAAATAATTGGTTTATTTAGAAATCATAAAATGTGATTTATAAAGTGTTTATAAACTTCAACATATATGATATTTAGATTATATAAATATGTTTATATAATATATATTGAATTATAAAATGTTTATAATTTAGAAAATATCACATAAATTCCATTTAATATAAAATATTAAGGGGTTCATATTGAAATGAATATTAAATGTTTTATTCTTTCTAATTTATAAAAGGGTTTATAATTTTCATTTATTTATAAATAGTTCATAAATGTATCATGTTTTTTAAAAATAAAAAAATTATTTATTTATTTGTTAAGTTTCCTTGATTTTCATATTTAGTTCATAATTTATTAATTTGAAATTATTCAAATTAAAGGGTCCTTAATTTAAACATTATTTAAGCCACATCAAAAAGTGTTTTGATAATTGACATGATCAAAGTTTAAATAATAATTAAGTATATGATATTTAGATTATCTAAAAGGTTTAAATAATATAAATTTAATTATAAATAGTTTATAATTAATATAATATCATATATTTAAAAAATAAATTCCATATAATAATAAATATGAAAGAGTTTATATTCAAAATTATGGAATGTCCATAATGTTAAAGATGAAATTATAAAATTATTTATAATTAGATTTCATTTATGAATGTTTTCATAAATATTTATATCATGTTTAAATATTTGAATTGTTCATTTATTTAAAGGTTATTCTTTGTTTTATTCATAGTTATAAATTGTTTATATCATGATTTATTATATACCAAAGTTTATATGATAAATTAATTATAAGATAAAGGATTTCGTATCATTCTAGTTTTGATGTTATAAAATATAGTTTTCATCTACCTTAACCTTAGTTTGTAATTAGAGTTATGATATCGATAATAGTTGTTGGGTATAGTTTGTGTATATTAGGTGTTAGAGTTTTCATGAATTAAAATCTATCTTGAGTAAAGTATCCCTAGGTATAGGTACTTAGGATTAGACCACCTACTTTCCTAGAGGCTAACCTTTTCTAGGAAATTAAATGGGGTTTTCTATCTGCCTCTCTAGGATTACTCATGTAGAGTTTTTCAATATCATATAACTATATGCCTTTACATGAAGAACTCATGTAACTTATGCATATGATTCATTTATATATGTACGAGGATACTTGACTTCAATTTTTGGGTAACTAACATAGACTCGAAGGTTGTGTAAAGAGTTACACATTAATGTGGTGTGACCAAATTAATTTGGTGGTTGGAATAGGGATTCCAAAACTAAATTTCTAGAAACACACATATATAGAAAGGGAATAAAGAATGGAAACATAATTATTACATTGGATGTAATAATTGTGAATTTTAACATGCATATGATGTATATTAAATTAGTGAGACTTTAAAAATTAAAACCCCATAAATATTAAGTGTGAAATTCCTTCAAAATAGGCACTTATCAAGACCTTGATCATCCAACCAAGTAGTTTTACACTAGCAGGGTGCCCCTGGATTATCTTGTGTAAGGAAATCAAGTAATGAGTGACTCAATATTATTAAACAGGTAGTTTCATTCGATAGTGAGGTTCCCCTAGATTTTATTTTGTTAGATTATTTTTTAGGTTTACTTTGGGTTACACTTAACTGGGAAACCATAAGGGTTGGGATACCATAGGAATTGAATTGAGTAAATTCATATGATGGATTTGGATAAAGGGTTTACCACTCAATTATCTAATAATCACAACTTTTTTGATTGGGATAATTTCTTACCTAAATAACTAAGTGACACATTTCACACCATAGTGGAGTAGTTTTATTAGTGAAATATGTATATTTACTCACTAAATGTATATAATGTAGGAGTTCATCAATTTTAGTAGGAAGAATTTCATTAAAAGTCCTTGATGAAAATATATAAGACATGATATTCATCTGATACAAAGTTAGGTTGTAGATAAATTTATCATCATCATCAAAATAAACTTTATATTAATCCTTGAAATGAGAATCTTGAGGTAAGAAACTCCTAAGACTTGTACCATAAGAAAATTTCTTGAGCAAGTGAAATAATCTATGTGTTAGAACAATTCCTTCATGTGTAACTTATAGTTAAAATTGTTCAAAAAGTGATTCTAGATACTTATAGAAGCATGAAATGATTCATTTAAGGTTTTAAATGAATTTATTTCATAATTTACCTAAGGAATTCTAGTACCATATACTTAATATGATTGGATGTGTCCATTGTATCCAATATCATTTAATATATTTGGAAAGATAGAATAATTTATATAAGGCTTGTTATGTTTAGGGAATTTATCCTATTTTCATCTATAAAAATGTTATATCAGGATGGATGAATTCAAGAGAGGTTTACCTGATATTATTAATGTGTTGATAATAGATAAACTAGGAATATTATGTCTATGTTCTGGTTGTGTAAAGTATTACAAGGAGATAAAACTTAAAAAACAAAAGAGGTCATGTTTAAAATTATAATAATATTTATTCAAGAAACCAGTCAAGATTATCTAAAACCTGAGGGTATTATCAGGAATAAGTGATGATTCTATTATATGGTATTATTTAAAATATCTTAATGGGTTTGAGAACTCTATGTAATTTCTATGTTAGGTAATGTTATAAGAATTAATTCTTCAATTTTGATGGATATAGATACCTAGTGTATGTTTTACAAGTGTTGTAAATATACAGGAGTTCAGAATAAAAGGAAGAATTGATTGATATTGTAGTTTATATTCCTGAGATGAAGTAAATAGTTACTACATCAATAATTATAATGGAAAGGAATGTGTCAAGTTTGGACGAGTCTATGTAAAATATGTGTATCTTCATCTCACTTCTATTCTATGATAAGAGAGGATATTTGATAACAAAGGGTTGTTGTGATATGATTAAATGTAGACACATGGTTTATGATTAATCAATTTCTATAACATGTTTTTGTAAAGAATATTTGGATAAATTTATTATCAAAATATTTGTTAAAATATGTGGGAAGGTGTTTCAGCCACCCATCAGTGGTATATTTTAATAAATTCTTATTTTAAAATATGAAAATTTTCAAATACATAGAATATAATATATGATATGGAAATAATATATTATTTATTAAATATTACTACTAAAAGGAAATTAGGTTTATTTCCAAAAACCCAAAGTATTTTTTGTTTTATCTTAGAAATTTATTCTGAAGACACTATAGTTCTTATGAAGTTAGTGGGATTATGTTTGAACTTAGATAAGTTTGAAGTTAAAAAACAAAATATTGTACATGATTTAGTTTAAGTGATTATTTACTTTATATCCTAAAGAGTTAGTATATTATATAGTAAATAAAAAATGTAAATTGTTATATTTAGTTACTGTGATAAAGTAAATATCACCGTTATGACTACTTATTTACAAAGTGAAATTCACTTGATTTATTATAATGTTTAGGAAACAATGTTAGAAAGAAATATAAATGGTTATATATTTTTACCATAATTAAGTTAATGTCACTTTATTCTAAAATAGTTTAGAATATGCTGGATAAAATTGTAAATATTTAAATTTGGTCATCATAATAAATGAATATCACTATTTCCTAAAGGATTATACCATCCAAAAAACAAAGTGTATCACTTGGTATATTAAAAGTGTTTATGGTATGAAAATAAAGAGAAATTTAAATATTTAAAATAGTTACTTTAACAGAGTGTATATCACTTTATCCTTACAAGATTTTAGGATGTGCTAGTAAAGTGACAATGTAAATAATTACATTATCTACAAAATATTTCAAGGAAAATTTTTGATGGAAAATATTCTAATGATGATGATGTACTTAGAAAGAGTTATAAGTATATAATAGAAAACAACATTATAAGATTTGTTTTTATTAAGTTAATAAGTTTGAATATAAGTTCAAATAGTTGAACTTTATTCAAACAGTATTTCTTCGTAAATGTTACTCACTAAGAGGTTAGTTGGAGTATTTTATTAGATGGTCACATAGGAATGTAATGGAAATTATATATGGATGTAATGTTTAGAAAATAAATCCATTATTATATTAACCACATGTGGTTCATGTAATATCTCTATAAAATATTGGTTGTAATCATTGTAAACATATCATGTATTTATAATAAAGGTAATATCCATTTATCATTAATTCATGTGTGCTGAAATTTATTTTACATAAACAAATGAACAATAAATATCACCTCAAAGTGAAAACTTTGAGTTGTCCCCAATCAATGATCATTATATATTATAATGGGTTGTGATGATATATAAAGGCTATCTTGAATAGATTCTTATATCCATTGCAAAGGGTTATATATGAGATATTGAAGAATATATTCTTGAGGTAATAAGTAGAGACTTATTACATGGACTAGTCTACTAAAGTATATATCATGGAATTTCATATGGTCATGGATATACTTAGGGGTTCATTATTATTATCAGTCTTTCTTACTTGAATTTGGTGAGATACCTAGAATAAGAACCTTCATAATTTTATACCATACTTATGCAAGTCTCAATATAAACTTAGCTAATATGAAGGTGATTGGGTATGTTGTTGATCATGTTGTCAATTGGTGTGCAACCAAAATGGGATTTATCCACTTGTATGACAAGAAAAGAAATCTATACTTTTATTGAATTAGACTAAGGAAATGTATGGCTATGTTTAGTTGTTTCAAATATTATGTGTCCAAATACTTGGATAAGTGACATGTGATGTAATTATGAGATAGATGAATGACATGTGATATATTTATATAATTGGTCAGTCTTTTTTAGATAATCAAGAAAATATTGAGAGGCCTGTAATAGATTCACATGTTCCATGTCCAGTGGTTTCTCGATGTCATAGAAAAAGGGATTATATAAGGTATATATGATATATATGATACATATTGTTGTGGACATGTTCGTATAAAGATATGATTATGTTTGATGGAGATCATGCCAAACCCCTTAGTAGCTTGAGTAGCGCTGATGTTTTTCTAGAGGCTTTTCTTTGCTTACATTTATTAAATAGATATTTCCAAATTGTTTTCAATGCTTATAAATCCCATAGGCTCACATAATTAGGCCCTTGGATATGGATAAAATTTTAGATAAAGTTTTTGTTCAAAATAAAGATAGTTTGATAAAAAAATAATATCTAAAAGAGTTCTAATGGATTCACAAAGATTTTTGATTTTTTTCACAGAGTCCTTATGGATTTTACTAGAAGTGGGATATTATTGAATATGAACTAAAATAATTAAATTGAATATTTAATTTAGGTGCATTCATCTTCCACATGGTTTCATTAAATGATAATCCATTTTGAATGGATTAAATGACTTGAATATTAATTGAATAAGATCCAATTAATCAATGACAATGGGAATAAATGTATATGGATACATAAATATGGAGAAAAAATTTCATTTAATTAAATGCATCATGAATGTATATATAATGGGATGTGATTCTTCATATTGTAAAATATTGATTGTCTTCAAGCCCCTAAATTCTCTCTTCTTCCCATACAGATGTTCATCATTTGAGATAAAGGTGTTATAACCCCTTCAATATTTGAGTATACTCACGATATGATCATGAATCCATTTTTAAATGTTCCCCCCTTGGAGACAAGGTTCTTTTTTTCACTTTTTTGTGATCTTTATCAAGCATTCACCTTAGAAAAGGAAGAAGAAGACTATTGTTATTGGAATTTTCCAGTTAATCTATTTTATGCATTGATTCAATAAGATAGATCTACCTATATATGGGTTTTCTTACAGTGAATATGTTCATATGAGGATCATATAAAACCCATCAGTATGATCATGTATCCACCATTAAAGGGTTAAGGTGAAGCACAGAGACACCTATGTAAAAAACTGTGAAGGATGATGCACCATGGAAGTTAATGGGATCTGACTGTCTATTACATGAAGATAATAAGAAGAAATAAAAAACTTGTACTACACTGGTTGATAAAGTGTGAATCACATACACAAATGAAAATTCCCACTGAAATAGGAAAATAAAGAACACTACATCATGGAGAGGTGTGAGCCGAGTCTAATTAACCATATGTGAAGATGTTGTAAAATCCATGTAAAGGTAACATGAGCACTGAATAAAGTTCTATTAACACCTCAAAACCTATGTAAAGGTTTTTTCTAGCTATGTAAAGGTATAAACATGATTTATGTCACTACATAAGGGTAAACAAAAGGAACCTTATGTGAGATGACATTATGTTTATAAAAAACTCATGTTTCTAATATGAATTCAAAGAAGCCTATGTAAAGCTATGTTACACATGGAGACCACCATATTTGAATGAAAATATTCTCAAAGACACATAGTGAGATGGTGAATAGGTCTAGAACATGAGGAATTCCATCATTTCATCGAATTACACTGTAGATATCAAGATTGAGGGAATTTTGAACGTTTCAAGCTGAGTATGATTACCCTTACAAAATGAGGAAAGATAAAATGTAGAATGAGTTAAATAATTCATGGTATATATCATTAAGTATACATGAAAATTACAATTTTAATTTTTGATAAAGAATATATCACATGGTATCATGCCACAAAGGATGAAGAAATTAGGAAACTTTGAAGCAACATATCACGAGGGTTTAAAATATGAGATCCTCTTAGATATTTGGAATGAAAAAGGGAAGAAAGTTGTAAAGACCCGTAAAATTAAAGGGAAATTTTTTTTCTTAATTTTCTTTGGAATTTTACAAGAGCGCAGTTTCTGACGGCACCTGATTCTGAGGCCCGGTGTGCTAGGAATCATTTTCCGAAGTTTGGCTCAGGTACGTTCAGTGAACGAACGAGCGGGAATTTCTAACTTTTGATCCGGTGCTCGGAATTGAAATCCGAGGACACCGATGAACTCGCAGCGCCGATATTCGCTTAAGAATACCTTTTCTGAAGTTGCGTTTATTGCGGGACGAAAATTAGTTTTTGGGAGAATTATAAAAAGTTGAATAAAAATGTGTAACACTTTTTATTTTACTCTTGTTGGTTAACTCCTCTCAAAGGAAGTTAAAGGTGGGACCCACATCCACTTAACCTCCCTTGATAGGATTAAGTGTGGTGGGGCCCACACGAAACCCAACTTTTCAACTTCTCTCAAAACTCCCTTTAACCCCCCTTTAAATGTTTTGACAACTTAGCTTATTAATTAGGTTGAGTTGTTTAAACTTTTTCAAACCTTTGAAATTCAAAAAGGTTTGGTTGAGTTAATAAAATAAGCTCTTAGCTTATTTTATTTGGTTAGAATTGTTTAGCCATCTTGAGAGCTTTTGGGTTCTTCTCCTTCTTCTTCAACTTTGACGAAGAACGCTCAAGCTTTGATGAAGAACGCTCAAGCTCCGACGAAGAACGCCGCTCCTCTCTTCTTCGTCTTCCGTGTCAACGAAAGGGAACGCCGCTTCCTCCTCGGACTCCCTTCGTCGGCATACGAAGATTATCCAACGACGTACCTCTTCGGACGTACCTCTTCGTCATCGGATTTGACGAACGATTACCGCGACGCCCGACCTCCGCGACGTTGTCTTCCGCGGGTCGTTGACAATCTTCGAACCTATACCCAAGGTAGGGGTTGTTGTTATTTGTTTATTTATTTATCCTTGTTCGTGGTTCTAGCATGACTAATGTGAGGATTTTAAATTTGTATTATCATCTAATGTGAGGGGGCCGGACCGCATGAACACGGCCGAACCCCCTCCTTTGTTCTTGTTGATTTATATTGCGGATGAAACAAGATGGCGTGGTGCCATCGCACCATGCGGTTATTCGCACGTTTATTTTACGCGGCGCCGTCGCGCCGCGCCATGGAAGAATCATCAAGAACGCGACGCCGTCGCGCCACGTCGAAGGGAATAAAAGGCGCGGCGGAGGGGCGCGGTGCCGTCACACCGCGCCGGAC
Organism: Viscum album; assembly: GCA_963277665.1. Classification (NCBI taxonomy): domain Eukaryota; kingdom Viridiplantae; phylum Streptophyta; class Magnoliopsida; order Santalales; family Viscaceae; genus Viscum; species Viscum album. The sequence goes on from OY728130.1 coordinate 513,340,886, forward strand.
GACGAACACCGCGGCCGGTTCCGGGCCGCGGCAGGACGAGAAGACCGGCGGCCGGGCCGCCGGCGTCGGAAGCTGGAAAGGGGACCGGTTCGTCGGTCCCGTTGGAGAAAAACCGGCCGGCCAGGTGGCCGGTCGGATGGTCAAAATCCGGGGGAAATTAATTCCCCCGGCCAGCGCCCAAAAGCCCCCCCCCCCCCATTTAATTGGGGGGGCGGTTTCCTTGAGGGGGGGCAGGCGGCCCCCCGGTCCTCTTCAAAGCAGGCCCCCCACGAGGGGGGGGGGGGGTTCCAAATGGCGCGGCTAAAAGCCGCGCCTCCCTTTGCTGGAAGCGGGGGCTTAGCCCCCCGCACATGACCCTAGCGGCGCCAGGCCGCGCCGCCGCGCCGGACCGCGCCGCCGCGCCGGTCCGCGCCGCCGGCCGGGCCGGGTCGGCCCGGACTCGGACCCCCCCGTTTCGAGACGGTTTCGGTCTTTTGGACATAACTTGAGCCACGAACCTCCGATTGACGAACCGTCAGCAGCTACGCGATCATTGGATCGAGATGGTCGTTTCGGTATATCGCACTCAAAGTTTCAGAACACTTTGAGTTCGTCCGGGTTGGTTCGTTCACGAAACCAACCGGGCCTTTGGAGCGGAAACGCTCATATCTCGAGCTACGGACGTCTAATTGACGTGCCGTCAGCTTTGTTGTGTTCCTCTTAGTGAGACGGATCTTTTGGCATACTCTGCCCGAGGTTTGGATGTAACGCCCCAACCCCAGTTACCCAGAGTTGGTGCATTATTACATTACATTGGCATGATCACGAGAAAGATCAAGTCTCTAAAGATCGATTAGTTTAGTAGCCTTGGAATAACTAGATACATCCATAATTTTTTTTACATTACATCATAAAAAAACATCTTGTCTTCATATCCCCTCATACTATCCATGCAGGTCATTCATAAATTACTTCTTCATAATCCTGGGAAAAATAAAACATTGAAAGGGGTGAGCTCAGATGCTCAGTAAGGATAACATTATAGCATAAGCTTTCATAAATAAGCATAAACACTTAAGGCAATTTATAACTAAAACAAAAGCCTTTTAAACTTGAACTTAAGCATAAAATGGCAAAGGTAAAATAAAATAATGCCATTTACATACTCACATGGATATTCTACTAGTCGAATGATCACATGCAATATCAATATCCACTTTCATAATGTTGGAATGCATAATGCCAGACTATCATAACCACTTAGCCAAGGCCTCGTGCCAAGACTACAAATAAGATTTTGTCAAGGCCTTGTGCCAAGACACTAGTTTGTCTCATGAGACCTACCGATGCATCGAGGAGCTATAGCGGGCTCCACCCGTCACTTATTAAGTCCAATGCATTCCTCATATGAATAGGTTTAAGCACAAAATAAACATTCGTATTAAAACTAGCATACGAAATGTCAATACTTTAACCACAAACCATGAATGGTATAAAAATAGAACATCCACAGTCAAATATAACTCATTTGATACAATATGGAAGATTGTATTGTATCACATTAACCTCAATCATGAATAATGAAGGATGTTGACATAGATGAAAATAATCATCAAAACTATTTGAGAGAAATATCCCCCTTTTTCTTGAAATCATTTAAAACTCACACTATTTGTCAAGAAGCCATTTAAAAATATATTTTTGAATCAAAGTGTCCCATACCACTTTGAAACTTTTTAAAAGGAGTTTTAATTTCTAAACTTTAATGTCCATATAAATAAATCCTTAAAACCATTTTTTAAAACATGGACATTAATGAAAAAGATTTAGAAGAATAAGTCTTTAAAACATTTAAAAATGGTATTTTAGTTAGAGATTCTAACCAAAAGAGTGACACTTGAATACAAATAATTGAGGTAATAAAAACTTTGTAATATTATGAGAATAAAGGGAATCATGATATTCTATGTCAAAGTACATTATATACACCACCTAAAAGTGATTTGGTGTATATCATCAAAGAAGTCTCAATGGAATGTAAATTGAGATGAAATCTATCATAAAGGTTGTATCCTTAGGTTAAGGATAAATCAATGACATAATTATGTGTGAAAAATATAAATACACTAAATATGATTTAATATTCAGTGTAAGACAATCAAAGTATATTCACACATATTCCGGTAAAAACAACACCAACGAATTGGATGTTTAACTCAACAAATGGTGAAAGAGTTAAAATTACTCTTATCAAATTCATATCAATGACTTGAGAATTTTAAATGGAGTGATTATGTGTATCAAAAGTATATCCACAGGAAGGGGAGTTTAAATTATGACATAATCAAATGAATAGTGATTCCACACATAATCTTGGGGTAATATAATCAATGAAATACGCGTAAAGCCAAATGAGTGGAAATTGAAATCTCAAATTCCCTTATTGATTAGGTAACTTAAGAAACAAACACCCATGAAAGAAAGATAATACCATGATGATGTAAATACCCATAAAATAAAGTATATCACACAATGAATACAATCATGGGTAGTACACATACACCACATGCAATAATTAAGTGGTGATCAATGGAATTCTCACGGAATTAAAAGTGAGACAAGAAACCCCTTACCACGTTAATCAACTGAGTCGCATGGACAAAAGTTAATAACCACCAAATTATTTACAGAATAACATGAATATAAAGTGAATCATGATAATATATATCAAATGGAAGTACACAATACACCACTTTCAATAATTTAGTAGCGAACAATGGAAATCTCACGGAATTGAAAGTGAGATAAGAGAATCCCTTACTTTGTACTTTTTCCTTGGTCGATGGTAGGTTTACCTCCTGTATAATCGTGAAATAATTGTTATTGAATAATAAAAGAATCAGTTACTTTAATATGATATCATATATGATCTTTTAACATTGATTTGTTAATAATATCTTATAATTATCGTCATTTCAGGTGTTAACGGGTTCATTTTACTTTATATTCTTTGTTATGTGAGCCATATTCTTTATTAATGGGATGTATATTATTCATATCCAGAATGGTATCAAGTCCTTAAACATCATTTTTAAATCATCAAATGATAATTATACTTGAATGGATACGATGGAGAATGAATCTCATCGCGTTCGTGGAGACGGTAGTCCGTACGTACGCACGAATGCTACTTCCATTTAATTTTTATTTTAAAAGAATCGAATCCAAATGATACATAGGTATATTACTATTCAAGTAAAATATAATATTTTATATATGTTACTTAAGTTCATTAACACCATCCTTTATACGTTCCATGTGTGGTATGAACGAGTCATATCATTTTAAGGGGGCGGTAGTCCGCACTTCCTCAAATGAAATTATCGTATGTATATACAACATGAAACGAATAATTGTATGAAATAAAATGGAATTACAGAAGCTTATATATAAAATATATATCATTAATATCATATTTAATTACAGTGCCATCCTAATGGCCACCATGAGAGGCGGTAAGATGTATTTGAACAATCATCGTTTCGTGAGGCGTTAGTTTGCCATCCACAGAAACATTATGTTCATCATCCATTAGATGGATTTGTGTGAATGTGTAGTTTGAATACTTCTTATAACAACATCCTAGTATATTTTGGATACTGGTATTGTTACAAAAGAAAGGAAATAAAAAGAGTTTGGGGGTTGGAGAAGCAAAATAATTGAAAATAATTTAAGAGAAAATGTTACCTTTAATTTAGGTAACTCACTTTGGTTGGAACCAAAGGACTTCTTGAAATGCTTTCTGCCTAAGGGGAAGCTTCACGGAGGAGGAGAGGGATGTGGGGAGCTTAGTTGGGCAGAGTTTGGACGAGCCAAGTGGCTTGAGAGGTGTGAGGAATGAGTAGAAGTGGTCTCCTTTTATAAGGGAGAGGAGGGGCTCTTTAGGAAAGAGTGAAAGTATTACTTTATAATATAATTATGTTCGGTTTATAATTGTACCAAAATCATTGAGGTAGAAGATAAGATGACTCATATTCTAAATAACATCAACAAATAAGAATTGGACAGGTTTTAGATAATATTTTAATCATTATAATCTTATTTATTTAAATGATTTATTAATGAGGTAAACATTGCATCATTATTGTGTCATTAATAATTTAAATTATTTGATGTCTAAAAATTATAAATAAAATATCATTATGTATTAAATCTTTTTAGCTTTCTAATGAATATTTATAATCGAAAATCTAACATGTATAACCCTATGTAAAAATTGTTTTTCTAAAAGATGTAAGCTTATGCCATTTTTATTTTTATTTTAACTTTATTAATATAAAGTGTCCCTACCACATACAAGTGGCTCCAAGGGGTCCCCAAATTGACCCAAGGATGCTCATGGTCGGGTATGTGTCCACCAATAAGGTTAGGACACGTTTTAGGGTAATTTTGTATTATTATAATATTATTTTTTTAACCCTTATTTACCGGATTTACCCTTAACCATGGTAAATAAAATATTTACCACAGTAATTATTCAAAATGTCTAAAAATAAAAGTTACCTATTTACACAATTTGGACATCCTGATTCCAAATATGGAATCCATTTTTCTAAATTCAAAACACAGAAGTGGCAGAAATTAATTTAAAATTAATTCCCGCTGTCAAAACAAAAAGCGTGTTTTTAAGAGGTAATAACTATCAAAAGATTGACACTTGTTTATGTTCGGTTTAATTGTAAAATTATGTCCAATGACCAACATTATATTAAATGGTAAAAATATATTCTAAATATACTTTAAAACCACTCAAATTCACAATTTATCACTATTAATTATTTTGATTAAAAAAGTTGTTTTTAATTAAAATTTAGTAATTTTCACTATTCATCAAAATATAAAAGTTATCCGAAAAGTACCAAAATTTCAGCCTAGGCTAATTTCAATATTCCGAATCCAAAAATGAAGTCCATTTTGAAATATAAAATATATATGATTTCAAAAAGTAGGTATTACTATTCACAACAGCTAGTTTAATTAGTTGTGGTGTGTGTTAGAACTCGAGGTTGCGTACAACACACGCTATCGCATTATTCGAAGGGAAACGTACCGTGGAAGCTTGGGGTGTTACATTCTCCCCTCCTTCAATAAATTGCGTCCTCGCAATTTTTAAAATTTTTCTTGGGAATATAATAGAAAGTCCCACATCGGAAAAAGAGTCAATAAAACTATCACTTTAAAAGAAAGAAAGAGAGGTATAAGGGTCATCCAAGATAACCCATACTAGGATTCCATGTAAGAAAACATGGATATGGATGATAAACTAAGTGTCAAGTTCTGATGGAGAGGGATAGAAATCATGATCAGGAGAAAGTTAACAATGAGAAAACCACAAACTTGTGTTGGGACAAACGACCATTAGTCCCCTAGTAGGAAAGTAAACGGACAACATTTTTTTTTAAAGTTACATTACATAAGGAAGAGGAATTCATTTATGATATTGACTAAGAACATTATGAGATATACTTACATTTTAAGTAAATTTTCACTCTTTAATAAATTTCCACCACTAACTCAATTTTTTTTAAACGATGAGTATTCAAGAAGACTTGGTCACACTGGAAGAGCTAGAATAAACTTCTATAGAATCACATGATCCATGCAGGATAAACCATATATTTACATTGTCTTTGAAGATTAATCAAAACCAAAATGGTTAGTGAATGATCTAATGATCCCCCAAAAGGATATTCATTGAGATAAATATGCACTAATCTTAATTTCTAAAATTAAACCAACAATACCCCAAAGTTAAATAGATACCATTCAATAACCAATTGTCCTTAAAATCCTTTAATATAATCCAAACTAATATTGAAACCCAAAACATAGAAGAATTTGATTATGTAGTCTCCCATGTTACATTGTATCTCCAAATGACATCAAATACTCTTAAAGTCACATACTTAAAAGTAATTAACATCATCACATATTCTCTGTTATAGGTTAATCATTTCCATAAATAACCCAAATCACTATAAATCAACAATAAAAATGTAGATAAAAATCCACCATTACTCTACAAATGAAACCTCATTGTATTCTATTTTCCTTGGGCATATAGTGTTCCTAACAAAACGAACATCTTCCAAAATAACATTTATCACTTAATCACCAAATCATTTTCCTATACCAAGGGTATTCATTTGATAAGACATAAGAACCCAAATCATCTTATTATTGATCAATAAAATCATTTAACAAAAAAAAATAGTCATACTAACCAGGGACTTCACGTAGTCCAGTGGTAGGCGATAAATCCCAATCGCACTTTGGTTGTGGGTTCGATTCCCACAGCTTTGTCCGACGCGACGGGTTGTCACACGGTCTACGTGTTGTCCTTTTTCAAAAACAATATTCTATAATATTACCAAAATGAGATAAATTTTTCAAAATAACATAATTTAACCACAAATGTTATATCATACTTTGCATTTTCATCCCAAATTATAATAACTTATCATTTTCTCAAACCCCAATGATCATATAAAACCAAATGGTTATTTATACCTATATCCACAAGAGAAGAGACAATTATTCCTCAAATATCATTCTCACATGGCAAACTGAGGGGTTACAAATACAAGAGAAAATTATTCCAAAGTAAACCCATCAACAAGGAGTGCTAATACTTTTTAAATTTTTCTCCAACCATTTATTTCCGCATAGCTTCTTCTTTGAGCAAGAAAATATCCTATAAAATAGGACATTCACTCGGGTAATGGCCAGGTCCCCTACATTTACGGAAAATGACTGTAAATGGACTCTTGGGACCATTTTTATCTTCTTCCATAGTACTCTTCATTTTTCTTTGGCAATTCTTCACTTTATGTCCTTCCTTCCCGCACGTAAAACATTTCGTTGTCCCATTGAGACACTTTCCTGGGTGTCTCTTTCCACAATTCCTGCATGATGAAAATTGAGGTTTCTTTTCTCCATGGTCTCCATTGCTGGAGATCTTATCATTTATCACCTTTCTCTTCCTTGTTGAGTCTGGGAGTTGGTTAATATATATATTGTTGATCATATTTTTGGAAAACTGATTTGGCATAAAGACGATATCTTTTACGCCTATCAACATTCCATTTTGTTGCTCATTTCCACCACCGTTCCCACCTTGTACATCATTCTCAAAGTCACTATGACTTCCTTGGAATCCAGCCATTGACTAAAACCAGAAATCATTGTGTGAGTAATAGTAGTCGTAAAATCATTTAGAGATTAAAATGTCACCATATTCTCAATTTGAAACATATTAGGATTAACCAAGGTCATTTACTCTCATCTTATGTATATATTACTTAAATCGGTTTGTAAAGAAAATGTAAATTATCCTAAGCATATCCCCCGGGAGTTTCGTAACCAAGAGTGCAGCAAGGCCCGTTGTCGTGCACCAGTTCCCGTTCGAGTCTAGCTCAAAGCGGTGTTTTCGGGTTTTACCCCTAGGTACATCTGTGCCAGAGCCGCCTCTACCTGCTCGTATCCAGACAGGGATGTATTGCTCGGAAAACTCACAAAATCTCTACAATACCAAAATTCTAGGAAGTTCTTTTATACTAATCCTCAAAGTTCATCTTAGGTCTACGTGCTCTAATCAGAGTTTATCTAAATCTAGCTACCAAGGTTTGTACTAAACTTCCTCTGATACCAACTGTAACGCCCCGACCCCAGTTACCCAGAGTCGGTGCATTATTACATTACATTGGCATGATCACGAGAAAGATCAAGTCTCGAAAGATCGATTAGTTTAGTAGCCTTGGAATAACTAGATACATCCATAATTTTTTTTACATTACATCATAAAAAAACATCTTGTCTTCATATCCCCTCATACTATCCATGCAGGTCATTCATAAATTACTTCTTCATAATCCTGGGAAAAATAAAACATTGAAAGGGGTGAGCTCAGATGCTCAGTAAGGATAACATTATAGCATAAGCTTTCATAAATAAGCATAAACACTTAAGGCAATTTATAACTAAAACAAAAGCCTTTTAAACTTGAACTTCAGCATAAAATGGCAAAGGTAAAATGAAATAATGCCATTTACATACTCACATGGATATTCTACTAGTCGAATGATCACATGCAATATCAATATCCACTTTCATAATGTTGGAATGCATAATTCCAGACTATCATAACCACTTAGCCAAGGCCTCGTGCCAAGACTACAAATAAGATTTTGTCAAGGCCTTGTGCCAAGACACTAGTTTGTCTCATGAGACCTACCGATGCATCGAGGAGCTATAGCGGGCTCCACCCGTCACTTATTAAGTCCAATGCATTCCTCATATGAATAGGTTTAAGCATAAAATAAACATTCGTATTAAAACTAGCATACGAAATGTCAATACTTTAACCACAAACCATGAATGGTATAAAAATAGAACATCCACAGTCAAATATAAATCATTTGATACAATATGGAAGATTGTATTGTATCACATTAACCTCAATCATTAATAATGAAGGATGTTGACATAGATGAAAATAATCATCAAAACTATTTGAGAGAAATATCCCCCTTTTTCTTGAAATCATTTAAAACTCGCACTATTTGTCAAGAAGCCATTTAAAAATATATTTTTGAATCAAAGTGTCCCATACCACTTTGAAACTTTTTAAAAGGAGTTTTAATTTCTAAACTTTAATGTCCATATAAATAAATCCTTAAAACCATTTTTTAAAACATGGACATTAATGAAAAAGATTTAGAAGAATAAGTCTTTAAAACATTTAAAAATGGTATTTTAGTTAGAGATTCTAACCAAAAGAGTGACACTTGAATACAAATAATTGAGGTAATAAAAACTTTGTAATATTATGAGAATAAATGGAATCATGATATTCTATGTCAAAGTACATTATATACACCACCTAAAAGTGATTTGGTGTATATCATCAAAGAAGTCTCAATGGAATGTAAATTGAGATGAAATCTATCATAAAGGTTGTATCCTTAGGTTAAGGATAAATCAATGACATAATTATGTGTGAAAAATATAAATACACTAAATATGATTTAATATTCAGTGTAAGACAATCAAAGTATATTCACACATATTCCGGTAAAAACAACACCAACGAATTGGATGTTTAACTCAACAAATGGTGAAAGAGTTAAAATTACTCTTATCAAATTCATATCAATGACTTGAGAATTTTCAATGGAGTGATTATGTGTATCAAAAGTATATCCACAGGAAGGGGAGTTTAAATTATGACATAATCAAATGAATAGTGATTCCACACATAATCTTGGGGTAATATAATCAATGAAATACGCGTAAAGCCAAATGAGTGGAAATTGAAATCTCAAATTCCCTTATTGATTAGGTAACTTAAGAAACAAACACCCATGAAAGAAAGATCATACCATGATGATGTAAATACCCATAAAATAAAGTATATTACACAATGAATACAATCATGGGTAGTACACATACACCACATGCAATAATTAAGTGGTGATCAATGGAATTCTCACGGAATTAAAAGTGAGACAAGAAACCCCTTACCACGTTAATCAACTGAGTCGCATGGACAAAAGTTAATAACCACCAAATTATTTACAGAATAACATGAATATAAAGTGAATCATGATAATATATATCAAATGTAAGTACACAATACACCACTTTCAATAATTTAGTAGCGAACAATGGAAATCTCACGGAATTGAAAGTGAGATAAGAGAATCCCTTACTTTTTACTTTTTCCTTGGTCGATGGTAGGTTTACCTCCTGTATAATCGTGAAATAATTGTTATTGAATAATAAAAGAATCAGTTACTTTAAGATGATATCATATATGATCTTTTAACATTGATTTGTTAATAATATCTTAGAATTATCGTCATTTCAGGTGTTAACGGGTTCATTTTACTTTATATTCTTTGTTATGTGAGCCATATTCTTTATTAATGGGATGTATATTATTCATATCCAGAATGGTATCAAGTCCTTAAACATCATTTTTAAATCATCAAATGATAATTATACTTGAATGGATACGATGGAGAATGAATCTCATCGCGTTCGTGGAGACGGTAGTCCGTACGTACGCACGAATGCTACTTCCATTTAATTTTTATTTTAAAAGAATCGAATCCAAATGATACATAGGTATATTACTATTCAAGTAAAATATAATATTTTATATATGTTACTTAAGTTCATTAACACCATCCTTTATACGTTCCATGTGTGGTATGAACGAGTCATATCATTTTAAGGGGGCGGTAGTCCGCACTTCCTCAAATGAAATTATCGTATGTATATACAACATGAAACGAATAATTGTATGAAATAAAATGGAATTACAGAAGCTTATATATAAAATATATATCATTAATATCATATTTAATTACAGTGCCATCCTAATGGCCACCATGAGAGGCGGTAAGATGTATTTGAACAATCATCGTTTCGTGAGGCGTTAGTTTTCCATCCACATAAACATTATGTTCATCATCCATTAGATGGAGTTGTGTGAATGTGTAGTTTGAATACTTCTTATAACAACATCCTAGTATATTGTGGATACTGGTGTTGTTACAAAAGAAAGGAAATAAAAAGAGTTTGGGGGTTGGAGAAGCAAAATAATTGAAAATAATTTAAGAGAAAATGTTACCTTTAATTTAGGTAACTCACTTTGGTTGGAACCAAAGGACTTCTTGAAATGCTTTCTGCCTAAGGGGAAGCTTCACGGAGGAGGAGAGGGATGTGGGGAGCTTATTTGGGCAGAGTTTGGACGAGCCAAGTGGCTTGAGAGGTGTGAGGAATGAGTAGAAGTGGTCTCCTTTTATAAGGGAGAGGAGGGGCTCTTTAGGAAAGAGTGAAAGTATTACTTTATAATATAATTATGTTCGGTTTATAATTGTCCCAAAATCATTGAGGTCGAAGATAAGATGACTCATATTCTAAATAACATCAACCAATAAGAATTGGACAGGTTTTAGATAATATTTTAATCATTATAATCTTATTTATTTAAATGATTTATTAATGAGGTAAACATTGCATCATTATTGTGTCATTAATAATTTAAATTATTTGATGTCTAAAAATTATAAATAAAATATCATTATGTATTAAATCTTTTTAGATTTCTAATGAATATTTATAATTGAAAATCCAACATGTATAACCCTATGTAAAAATTGTTCTTCTAAAAGATGTAAGCTTATGCCATTTTTATTTTTATTTTAACTTTATTAATATAAAGTGTCCCTACCACATACAAGTGGCTCCAAGGGGTCCCCAAATTGAACCAAGGATGCTCATGGTCGGGTATGTGTCCACCAATAAGGTTAGGACACGTTTTAGGGTAATTTTGTATTATTATAATATTATTTTTTTAACCCTTATTTACCGGATTTACCCTTAACCATGGTAAATAAAATATTTACCACAATAATTATTCAAAATGTCTAAAAATAAAAGTTACCTATTTACACAATTTGGACATCCTGATTCCAAATATGGAATCCATTTTTCTAAATTCAAAACACAGAAGTGGGAGAAATTAATTTAAAATTAATTCCCGCTGTCAAAACAAAAAGCGTGTTTTTAAGAGGTAATAACTATCAAAAGATTGACACTTGTTTATGTTCGGTTTAATTGTAAAATTATGTCCAATGACCAACATTATATTAAATGGTAAAAATATATTCTAAATATACTTTAAAACCACTCAAATTCACAATTTATCACTATTAATTATTTTGATTAAAAAAGTTGTTTTTAATTAAAATTTAGTAATTTTCACTATTCATCAAAATATAAAAGTTATCCGAAAAGTACCAAAATTTCAGCCTAGGCTAATTTCAATATTCCGAATCCAAAAATGAAGTCCATTTTGAAATATAAAATATATATGATTTCAAAAAGTAGGTATTACTATTCACAACGGCTAGTTTAATTAGTTGTGGTGTGTGTTAGAACTCGAGGTTGCGTACAACACACGCTATCGCATTATTCGAAGGGAAACGTACCGTGGAAGCTTGGGGTGTTACATTGGACGCAGGTGGAGTACGGTCGGGTTGGTTTTTCCTTAAAAACCAACCGGGCCCCGGGGACGAAAATGCCAATAACTCTCAGACCGGGCGTCCGATCGACGCGCCGTCTGTTGCGTTGAGTTCCTGTTGACTATAAGGCCCCAGCCTTAAACCTTACTTAATATTGAATTAAATGAATAATTCACGTCGAGGATCTTTTCAGGTTTATAGTTTTAGAGAATTAGAACATAACTATTACATCTCAAAAGATTACAAAGTAGTCACTTATACTAAGTTTCCATAATAAAAAAAACTCTTGAAAGAAACATGTCTAGTTCCATGTTTTATATAGCATGACATTCCCTTGATCCCATCCTTGACCTTATTCCATATTAAGTCCTGTGAAAAACATTTCAAAAAAACTTGGGGTGAGCATAAAAAGCTCAGTAAGAGATACAAAAAGAATGAAAACTGTTAGTTTTTCAAACATCAAGTAAACCATGTATACTATATCAAAGTAATACCTTCACCTTCATGAAGTAGTAAAAAAATCTTCACTGAATAAAGTATCATTACTTACCTTTTTGTAACCAAAGGATTACCATAAAACCCATATAAAGAACACATAGAATATATAAAGGTAACTTGGGACATAAACATACTTAAGTGGAATAACCATACGGTTGACTTCCACACATATCACTTAATGGAATATCCATACGGCTAATTTCCATACATACTTAATGGAATAGCCATACGGCCGACTTCCATACCCAATGCATTGGAGGTTATAATGTAACCACCCGTCCTGGTATTCACGGCACCACCCGTCATATGGTTTATAACGTAACCACCCGTTAAAATGTCCAAGTACCAGTATAAAATCATAAAACATAAAACCAATATAAAGGAATGATAACATTTCTACATTTCAATCATGATATAACATAAATATATTGAAATAATAGAATCCTTTATCAAAACCATTTTCAATACCAAAATACATAAAAGAGTATATGGTATTTATTTTATTCTAAAAACAATATGGCTTGTTGAGGAAGCCAAAGACCAAATAATACTCGCGGCGGCGGAAAAAGTCGTTGTCACCGCGTACGTTAAAAACATTCCTTTTTGTCATTTAGTAAAACGCTTCGTAGAAAAAGATTCCTTTTGTATAAAAGTAAAAGTCAAAGGGTTTATACACCGTATAAAAGAAATTTGTGTATAAAACAAAATATGCCTCAATGAAAGGAGATTGAGACGAAGTCCCTTACCTTGGGTCCGACTTGACTCGATCGTTCTTTAACGTCCTGAATAATAAACTTGAGTTAATTTATACTTTATTAAGAACCTTTTTAAAGTTCTTTATTACTTTTATATCACTTATTGTCATGTTATAAACATTATGTAACCATTTAAGTTAATAATTTTTGTTTTGTCAATATTTGGTTCTTAAGTCGAAAGTGGACTTCTTACAATTACATGTTGTTCGTGTGGTCAAAGGTTCTTTATATCCAGAATGAAATTCCCAATTTGGATATAATATGTATCATATATATCCAGCATATACATGTATTTATAATATTACATAATCATTTAGAGGTAAGAAATGAAATGCACCGTTCATGGAGACGGTAAGCTGTACGTACGCATGAACGCTACTTTCATTTCTTTGTCATATTAATGGAATTAAAACTAAATGAGAGGTATGTATATTTTAATTCCAGAATTATATTCATCACTTAGATATATCATTAATTATATATATCCATTATATACATGTACTTTTAATAGTACATTACATTTGGGGATAAGAAATGAAATGCACCGTTCATGGAGACGGTAAGTCGTACGTACGCATGAACGCTACTTTCATTTCTATATCATACTTTAATGGAAATAAATAATAATGATATATAGGTATATTATAATTCCAGTATAACATCATATATAATAACTTTAAATCCATCCTTTACACGTCCCACATATGGTATTAACGAATCACATCACTTTGAGGGGGCGGTAGTCCGCACTTCCTTAAATGAAGATATCGTGTTTACCCATAATGGAAACCATAAAGGTATGCCAAAAATGAAAAATACATAAGCTTAAAGAAAACATAAACATATTATATATCATATATAAAAATAGTGACATCATAATGGCCACCTTTGAAGGTGTTAAATGAGTATTGAACAATCATCGTTTCGGGAGGCAGAATTTCGCCATCCACGGAAAACATATGTTCTTTAACGATTTTATGTAGTTGTGTGATAGTGTAGCTCAAATAAATCTTATAAAAACATCCTAGTATATTGAAGATACTGGTGTTGTAACAAAAGAAGTAAATAAAAAGAGTTTATAGGGTTGGAGAAGAAAAATAAAACAAATGAACAAGAGAGAATGAATTACCTTTAAAAGTGTAACTCCCTTTTGATTTGAGCCTAAAGGCTTCCTTTGAAAGGATTATTCCCAAAGGGAATCCTCTAGGATGAGTAGAGGGATGTGGAGAGAGTAATTGGGCAGGTTTTGGCCGAGCCAAAGGCTTGAGAAGTGTGTAAAATGGGGTAGAGGTGGGGGCCTTTTATAAGAGGAGAGGAGGGGCACTTTTGGAAAGTAAAGAAATATTACTTTATTTGAAAATGTGTTTCGGTTTTAAAAGGTCCCACATTTATATAATTCATGGATAAGGTGATAAGGGTTCTAAATACACTCATCCAATTGGTTTTGGACATGTGTAGGTTTTAGATTTTTCATTATCTTTCCATTTTATTTAAATCGTCAAATAACGATGTCATCACTGCATCATTATTATGTCATATATAATTTAATTTATTTAATGTCTAAAAATTATAAAACAAATACTATGATGTAGGAAATCTTTTTAGTTTTCCAATGACTATTTATAATCAAAGTTTGGACTTGTATAACCCCACTCAAAAATTATTTTAGTAAAACAATTTATGTTAGTGTCATTTTCACTTTAACATTAAATAAAAATATATTAATGTCATTTTCCAACTAAAGTGGCTCCATGGGGTCCCCAAGTTGGCCCATGGCTTGTCTTGGTCGGCCATGACTCACCCAATAGGTGTAGGACAAGTGTCATGGTGTTTTCACATTCTTATAATACCATTTTTACCTTAAACTACACTAATTACCACTAATCGCGATTAAGAACTTAATAAGTTACTATTCACCAAAAAATTATTTTAATCTCATTGAACCACATTTTACTTCTTAATGACAACCACGTATTTCGGATTTTCAAAATTCAATACACATTAGTGTTAAACTTTCATTTAACTGAAAAATCAGTTTGCTTGATTACCACTTAGTGGTTTCACTATTCAACAAAAATTGAAGTTTTTCAGAAAATTACCAAAAATTCACCCTAAGCTATATTTGATATTCCGAATTCAAAAATGAAGTCCATTTTAAAAAATTCAAAACATATAAGTCAAATTAATTAATTTAATAATTAATTCCCGCTGTCATGACAAATAGCGTGTTTTTGTGAAACAAAAAGTATCAAAAGATTGACACCAGTTTAAGTCCAATTTCAAAGTGAAATTGATTCCAATGACCACCATTGGATTAACTGGTAAAAATATTTTCTAATTTCACTTCAAAACCAATTAAAATAATAATCTAATCATATAAATAATTTAGATTAAAAAGAGGTTTTGAATTAAAATACAACATTTTACACTATTCATAAAAAAAATGAACTTTATCAGAAAGGTACCAAAAATTTACACAAAGTAAATTTTGATGTCCCGATTCTAAAGAAGAGTTATATTTGGTCCAAAATAAAGTATAAGAGTGATCAAAACTATATTTAATGACGGTTCACCATTAAAAGGTGATAAGTGAACCTTTAGTGAAAATTAGAGTATATATGCCCTAAAATTGAACTCTTTCCGTATTTTAAGCCTTTATCTTTTATTGGGTAAATGTATAAATATTTAAAAACATATCTAATCATATTTTAGTTATTTCTATCCATTCCCGCCAGTACAACGGCTACATGTTAACTAACATTTAAAATAATATTATTTTATTACTAGTGTGCTACGTAAGTTTCAAAGAAACTCATCGTTGCGTATCAGGTACGCTATCGAACATAGCAACCCCTTTAAAATAAAATTAATATTTAATTCTTAAATATTAATAAATATGAAAATTATTTATTCTTTAATTACCTGGGATGTTACATTGACGATACAGAACTTTTGGATACATCAACTCTGGACTTTGTGACAGTTGATGTATCAGCCTCTCGGCTCGTGGAGCGGACCCTCCGAACGAGCTTGCTGTGTGCGGGAAACCTTGTGCTGGCTGCGACTGATACTGTGACTACTACTGCTACTACTGATACTGTGACTGCGACGACGACAGTACAGAGATCCTGTGTGGATTCGACGACGACGACTACAGCACTCAGCGATCCTACGTGGATCAGTGCTACAGGTCATGTGTGGGCCCGATCCTGTGTGGGTCCGATCTTGTGTGGGTCCTTGCGCTCAGCGGTCCTGTGTGAACCAGCACCTACAGGTCCTATGTGGGCCCGATCCTGTGTGGGTCTTTTGCGGGGGTTAGTTACCTATCGATCCTTCGTGGGTCCGACGACTTAGATGGATCAGAGATCATCTTTATCGTCCTTTGAAGAAGTATACCTGTGTGAGCTGAATCATGTTGCTTTCCTGTGTGGATTGTGTTGTGCTATCCTGTGTGGATTACGTTTTGCTTTCCTGTGTGGAATACGTTTACTTTCCTGTGTGGACTGAGTTGTACTTGGGCTCGGAAGTTGGAGCGTATTTTAAATTGATGACTTAGGTATATGTATGGGCATATACCTAAGCAGTATCGGTTGTTACTTCATGATTGTACCTTTCTTTGTGGTTTATCCTTTGTGGATTTTGAGAGACCTTCAGGGGTCTCGGGGTCCCTACTGAGTAGCTTATACTCACCCCTGCACGGGCTTTGCCCGCACTATGTTGTGTTGGTTGCAGACGACGGACAGCGTTGATCTTAGCTGAGGCTTGCAGAGCAGGACGGTACCTAAAGGTGGACCACTGGGCGGGACGTGCTCGGAGCGGACGGTGGGACCCGTGGAGCTGTGGAGCTATCTGTACCCATCCTTCAGGTGGGATCTCCAGTGGACAGCTCGGTGTAGCGGCTTTTACTTACAGTTGTTGTTTTCCCTTTCGATTTGTACTTTACTTTCAGTTTGGGTTTGTATACTGGCCCATTTACTTTTCCGCACTTTCAGTTGTACTCTGCTTTTCTTAGTGTTTACTTTCCGCTTGCTTACTCTGTGGTGTTTGTTTACTTTACAAAGGCAATGCCTTCCCTTTTTACCGGGATTTACACCTTGGTGCTAGTCGCCAGCCCCTGGCCTATGGAAGGCGGGCTTGGGGTAGTCACGACACGGACCCCGAGGGCGGGTCGTGACAAATTGGTATCAGAGGAGTTCGGTTCTACCGCGAACTCTGATCTTTTCTATGTGAAGCAATAATGTTTAACTTATTGAGTGTGGTTATCAGTCCAGGGAGTCCAGTGTTGGTGCGGCGGCCGACGTATCCGTACACCAGGACCCTGACTTCTGATTTCCGACTTAATGCACGAAAACATTGATTGCGTGTGTGTTCCAAAGTTTTCTTTGTGATTACTTATATCAGCTCACCAGGTATACTGTTCTGACCGTGGTGCACCTGTTTTCTTTTCAGGATGGCCCCACGACGGCAGCCAGCTAGGGTTCCGAGAGTCGAGTGTGACGACAGCCCACCGAGCGACGATGCCTCGGTGCAGGGCCCTTTGTCAGCAGTGGCACCAGCGGTAGCACTACCCGCCGAGCCCCCGATGCTTCCAGCACCAGCCGCTGACGATGCACGTCGCCTCAACGCACTGCATGAGTTTCAGCGCCAGCGACCACCCAGGTTTTGCGGGGAGACGGATCCCCAGGCAGAAGTGGACTGGCTGGAGGCAGTAGTACGTGTGTTTAGGCTAGTGAGGACACCAGCAGACCTCATGGTGATCCTCGCTGCGAGCCTACTACACGCAGCAGTAGGACGATGGTGGAGCTTGATTCTCCAGGTGCACGATGAGGCATCTCTACTTTGGACGGACTTTGAGCGCCTCTTCCGCTCGGAGTTCGTCCCAGCCACCCTTCGTGCGGTGCGTATCCAGGAGCTTCTTCAGCTGCGGCAGGGCAGCATGACGGTCGCTCAGTACTCGGCGAGATTTACCGATCTCTCGCGCTACTCGACCGACATGGTACGGGACCCATTCTTCCGGGCCTGGACCTTCGAGCAGGGTTTGAGACACGAGATCAGGGCATCGCTGATCTCCCTCAGCATACCGACTCAGACAGGAGTACTGGAGCGGGCCCTTTTGATCGAGAGCTTCCTTGCTGAGTCTACACCAGTGCAGCGACCCACCGCAGGGCGGCACGTGGCAGAGTCATCTGCAGCAGGCAGTCGACGGATGAATCAGGGGTCCAGACAGACCAGACCCTCAGGTAGACGACCTCAGGACACTGGCTCAGCAGTGCGGGGCACACAGCGAGGAGCCAGTCTTTCGAGAGGCAGACAATGCTACTCGTGCGGCGGGCAGGGCCACATGGCTCGTGACTGCCCGACCCGTCGTACCGAGGAGCAGCAGACAATTGAGGGACCACCGAGGCAGAGGCAGAGGGTCGACCGTGGCGGTCCGCAGGGAGAAGGTGGACGAGGCAGAGGAGCTGGACGAGCAGCTGGTGGTGGGCAGCGCTTTGAGGCTCTGCCACCACCACCACCAGGAGGTCCACCCCGACCATAGGGAGCTGGCGGGCAGAGGCAGGCACAGCTCCAGGTAGCAGAGGCCTACGATCACGGTGTACCCGAGATGATTCGAGGTACTATCTGTGTCTATTCCACCCTTGCTGCAGTTCTTATAGACACAGGAGCGAGTCACTCTTTCATAGCCGCTGCCCTTGTTCGGAGCTCGGAGATTCCGACAGAGCCGTTGGCTCGATCCTTACGGCTAGAGACTCCTACAGGAGCAGACTCGACGATTATGCACTGGTTCTGGCAGTGTGAGATTACTCTAGGAGGCGAGAGCTTCGGTTGGGATCTTCTTGTAGCAGCGTCGAGGCCTTACGACGTCATCTTGGGCATGGATTGGCTATCTACGGTCCATGCACAGATTGACTGTTTTAGGCGCAAAGTGCGATGTGTACGCACCGATGGGAGCAGGTTCACCTTCACCGGAGAGAAGGGAGCCTTTGCAGCACAGGATGGACTTCCGCGGAGGAGAGGACATCCCATTACTCATCAGTTAGCTAGCCTCATCCTTGGAGCAGTTGACGTGCGGAGTCCTGGTTTTCCTGCAGTGGTGGATCAGTTTGCGGACGTTTTTCACGACGACGTCCCAGGGCTACCTCCTCGTAGAGAGGTATAATTTTATATTGACTTGTACCCCGGGACAGCCCCGATATCCACTCCAGCATATCGGATGGCCCCCTCCGAGCTTCGAGAGCTACGGGTACAGTTGGAGGACTTGCAGGGCAAGGGGTTCATCCGACCCAGTGTTTCACCCTGGGCTTCCCCAATTTTGTTCGCCAAGAAGGCGGACAAGAGCTTGCGACTTTGTGTTGACTATCGTCGCCTGAACCAGGTGACAGTGAGGAACAAGTATCCGATACCGAGGATTGATGACCTCTTTGATCAGCTCAAGGGAGCACGGTGGTTCTCGAAGATAGACCTTAGGTCAGGCTATCATCAGCTCAGAGTCAGAGACGAGGATGTGCAGAAGACGGCCTTCAGATGTCAGTATGGCCACTATGAGTTCTTGGTTATGCCTTTCGGTGTAACCAATGCTCCAGCAGTGTTCATGGCTCTCATGAACAGGATCTTTCAGCCATACCTCGATCGGTTTGTCGTGTTCTTCATCGACGACATTCTGATTTACTCTACGACTGAGGAGGAGCATGCCTATCACTTGCGAGTTGTACTAGACACACTCTGAGAGCACCATCTTTATGGTAAGCTCTCGAAGTTCTAGTTCTGGATACGTGAGGTCCACTTCTTGGGACACGTTATCTCTGAGGCGGGAGTTGTAGTGGATCCCGCGAAGATTGAGGCTGTGTTAGCATGGGAGCCACCCATGAGCGTGACTGAGGTTCAGAGTTTCTTGGGACTAGCTGGATACTATCGGAGATTCGTGCCAGATTTCTCTAGAGTTGCGGCACCACTCACAGATTTGATGAAGAAGGGGAAACCCTTCGTGTGGTCAGACAGATGTCAGCAGAGCTTCCAGAAGCTGAGACAGAGATTGACCAGCACACCTATCTTGAGGTTTCCTGAGGAGGGAGTAGGGTACGTAGTCTACTGCGATGCATCAGAGACCGGACTCGGATGTGTTCTGATGCAGGAGCGGGTAGTGATCGCCTATGGATCACGTCAGTTGAGGCCGCATGAGCAGAACTACGCTACCCATGACCTGGAGTTAGCAGCAGTGGTCTTCGCTCTGAAGACATGGCGACACTACCTGATGGGCGAGCGCTTTACAGTCTTTTCCGATCATCAGAGTCTCAGGTATATCTTCTCGCAGAAGGACCTGAACCTGAGACAGCGGCGATGGATCGAGTTCCTCCAGGACTATGACTTTGAGATAGTCTATACTCCTGGGAAGGGGAACGTAGTAGCCGATGCCCTCAGCAGGAGGACGAGCATTCAACTACTTGAGGAGGCGACGGAGCAGCTAGCCTCTTTACAGATATCCTTCGTGGATAGAGATGGAGCAGCCTTCCTCCAGTCTCTCACAGTCACCCCTCCACTACTGCAGCGGGTCAGAGAGGCACAGCGTGAGGACGCTGACTGTGAGACACGGCGTGCACAGATATCCTCGGGACAGGCACCTGATGGTTTCTCCCTTGGAGCAGAGCATGACATCCTTTTCAGAGGACGTACCATGGTACCAGTCGCTTTGCGAGAGGAAGTTCTGAGAGAGTTTCACACTTCTCCTTTGGCGGTACATCCTGGAGTGGCGAAGATGTACCAGGACCTCAGACGACAGCACTGGTGGCCGGGCATGAAGAAAGCTGTAGCAGAGTTCATTTCTCGATGCCTCACCTGTCAGCAGGTGAAGGCAGAGCATCAGGTACCAGTAGGCTTGATACAGCCCTTGGAGGTTCTGGAGTGGAAGTGGGATGACATATCTATGGACTTCGTGACTGGACTACCACGTAATTCCAGAGGTCACGACTCCATCTGGGTGATTGTTGACCGACTCACCAAGTCGGCACACTTCTTACCCATTAGAGAGCAGGGCTCAGTGGAGAGCTTGGGACGTCTCTACGTTCAGGATATTGTGCGGCTCCACGGTGTGTCATCATCTATCGTCTCCGATCGAGATGCTTGCTTTACTTCCCGACTTTGGAAGGGGTTACAGGAGGCGTTCGGGACGCAGCTACGTCTGAGCACAGCCTTTCACCCTCAGACGGATGGTCAGACGGAGAGGACCATTCAGACTCTCGAGGACATGCTCCGCGCATGTGTCCTCGACTTTGGTCATAGCTGGGAGGACCACCTACCCTTGGTGGAGTTTTCGTACAACAACAGCTACCACTCCACCATCGGGATGGCACCGTACGAGGCATTGTACGGCCGAACTTGTAGATCTCCTTTGTGCTGGACAGACCCTGGGGAGTCAGCACTTGTGGGACCGGAGATGGTCCAGGCCACGACAGAGAAGGTCCAGGTCATCCAGGAGCGGATGAGGACAGCTCAGAGCCGGCAGAAGTCTTATGCTGACAGGAGGCGGAGGCCACTGGAGTTCGAGGATGGCGACCACATCTTCTTGCAGGTCTCACCTCGATGTGGTATTCAGAGATTTGGCCGGGGTGGCAAGTTATCTCCGCGCTTCATCGGACCCTTCCAAGTCCTCAGCAGGGTTGGCGAGGTGGCTTATCGCCTGGCTCTGCCACCTCAGTTGCACCGGGTGAACGACGTCTTCTATGTATCCCAGCTGAGGAGATACGTGCACGACCTGACACACATCATTGACCATGGGGAGCTTGACGTTGACGATGGGCGACTTTTACGCAGGTCCCGGTGGAGATAGAGGATCGACATGAGCGGGTCCTACGTGGGTGATCGATTCCTCTTGTGCGCATCAGATGGCAGCACGGGAACCTCCAGGAGAGCACATGGGAGCGGGAGGCTCAGATGCGTGCTCAGTACCCTCTTTTGTTTCCCTAGTTTTTGATGTATCTTTACGGGGACGTAAAGCCCTGAGGTGGGAGTAATGTAAAGACCCGTAAAATTCAAGGGAAATTTTTTTTCTTAATTTTCTTTGGAATTTTACAAGAGCGCGGTTTCTGACGGCACCTGATTCTGAGGCCCGGTGTGCCCAGAATCATTTTCCGAAGTTTGGCTCGGGTATGTTCAGTGAACGAACGAGCGGGAATTTCTAACTTTTGATCCGGTGCTCGGAATTGAAATCCGAGGACACCGATGAACTCGCAGCGCTGATATTCTCTTAAGAAGACCTTTTCTGAAGTTGCGTTTATTGCGGGACGAAAGTTAGTTTTTGGGAGAATTATAAAAAGTTGAATAAAAATGTGTAACACTTTTTATTTTACTCTTGTTGGTTAACTCCTCTCAAAGGAAGTTAAAGGTGGGACCCACATCCACTTAACCTCCCTTGAGAGGATTAAGTGTGGTGGGGCCCACACGAAACCCAACTTTTCAACTTCTCTCAAAACTCCCTTTAACCCCCCTTTAAATGTTTTGACAACTTAGCTTATTAATTAGGTTGAGTTGTTTAAACTTTTTCAAACCTTTGAAATTCAAAAAGGTTTGGTTGAGTTAATAAAATAAGCTCTTAGCTTATTTTATTTGGTTAGAATTGTTTAGCCATCTTGAGAGCTTTTGGGTTCTTCTCCTTCTTCTTCAACTTTGACGAAGAACGCTCAAGCTTTGACGAAGAACGCTCAAGCTCCGACGAAGAACGCCGCTCCTCTCTTATTCGTCTTCCGTGTCAACGAAAGGGAATGCCGCTTCCTCCTCGGACTCCCTTCTTCGGCATATGAAGATTTGCCAACGACGTACCTCTTCGGACGTACCTCTTCGTCATCGGATTTGACGAACGATTACCGCGACGCCCGACCTCCGCGACGTTGTCTTCCGCGGGTCGTTGACAATCTTCGAACCTATACCCAAGGTAGGGGTTGTTGTTATTTGTTTATTTATTTATCTTTGTTCGTGGTTCTAGCATGACTAACGTGAGGATTTTAAATTTGTATTATCATCTAACGTGAGGGGGCCGGACCGCATGAACACGGCCGAACCCCCTCCTTTGTTCTTGTTGATTTATATTGCGGATGAAACAAGATGGCGTGGTGCCATCGCACCACGCGGTTATTCACACGTTTATTTTACGCGGTGCCGTCGCGCCGCGCCATGGAAGAATCATCAAGAACGCGACGTCGTCGCGCCGCGTCGAAGGGAATCAAAGGCGCGGCGGAGGGGCGCGGTGCCGTCGCACCGCGCCGAACGATGAACACCGCGGCCGGTTCCGGGCCGCGGCAGGACGAGAAGACCGGCGGCCGGGCCGCCGGCGTCGGAAGCCGGAAATGGGACCGGTTCGCCGGTCCCGTTGGAGAAAAACCGGCTGGCCAGGTGGCCGGCCGGATGGTCAAAATCCGGGGGAAATTAATTCCCCAGGCCAGCGCCCAAAAGCCCCCCCCCCCATTTAATTGGGGGGGCAGTTTCCTTGAGGGGGGGCAGGCGGCCCCCCGGTCCTCTTCAAAGTCGGCCCCCCACGAGGGGGGGGGGGGGTTCCAAATGGCGCGGCTAAAAGCCGCGCCACCCTTTGCTGGAAGCGGGGGCTTAGCCCCCCGCACGTGACCCCAGCGGCGCCAGGCCGCGCCGCCGCCGGCCGGGCCGCGCCGGACCGCGCCGCCGCGCCGGTCCGCGCCGCCGCGCCGGTCCGCCGCTAGCAGGGTCGGGTTGACCCGGTTCGGGCCGACCCAGGGGGGTTTGGGCCGGGTCGGCCCGGACCCGGACCCCCCCGTTTCGAGATGGTTTTGGTCTTTTGGCCATAACTTGAGCCACGAACCTCCGATTGACGAACAGTTAGCGGCTACGCGATCCTTGGATCGAGACGGTCGTTTCAGTATATCGCACTCAAAGTTTAGGAACACTTTGAGTTCGGCCGGGTTGGTTCGTTCACGAAACCAACCGGGCCTTCGGAGCGGAAACGCTCATATCTCGAGCTACAGACGTCCAATTGACGTGCCGTCAGCTTTGTTGTGTTCCTCTTAGTGAGACGGATCTTTTGGCATACTCCGCCCGAGGTTTGGACGTAGGTGGAGTACGGTCGGGTTGGTTTTGCCTTAAAAACCAACCGGGCCCCGGGGACGAAAATGCCAATAACTCTCAGACCGGGCGTCCGATCGACGCGCCGTCTGTTGCGTTGAGTTTCTGTTGACGATACGGAACTTTTGGATACATCAACTCTGGACTTTGTGACAGTTGATGTATCAGCCTCTCGGCTCGTGGAGCGGACCCTCCGAACGAGCTTGCTGTGTGCGGGAACCCTTGTGCTGGCTGCGACTGATACTGTGACTACTACTGCTACTACTGCTACTGTGACTGCGACGACGACAGTACAAAGATCCTGTGTGGATTCGACGACGACGACTACAGCACTCAGCGATCCTACGTGGATCAGTGCTACAGGTCCTGTGTGGGCCCGATCCTGTGTGGGTCTGATCCTGTGCGGTTCCTTGCGCTCAGCGGTCCTGTGTGAACCAGCGCCTACAGGTCCTATGTGGGCCCGATCCTGTGTGGGTCTTTTGCGGGGGTTAGTTACCTATCGATCCTTCGTGGGTCCGACGACTTAGATGGATCATAGATCATCTTTATCGTCCTTTGAAGAAGTATACCTGTGTGAGCTGAATCATGTTGCTTTCCTGTGTGGATTGTGTTGTGCTATCCTGTGTGGATTACGTTTTGTTTTCCTGTGTGGAATACGTTTACTTTCCTGTGTGGACTGAGTTGTACTTGGGATCGGAAGTTGGAGCGTATTTTAAATTGATGACTTAGGTATATGTATGGGCATATACCTAAGCAGTATCGGTTGTTACTTCGTGATTGTACCTTTCTTTGTGGTTTATCCTTTGTGGATTTTGAGAGACCTTCAGGGGTCTCGGGGTCCCTACTGAGTAGCTTATACTCACCCCTGCACGGGCTTTGCCCGCACTATGTTGTGTTGGTTGCAGACGACGGACAGCGTTGATCTTAGCTGAGGCTTGCAGAGCAGGACGGTACCTAAAGGTGGACCACTGGGCGGGACATGCTCGGAGCGGACGGTGGGACCCGTGGAGCTATCTGTACCCATCCTTCAGGTGGGATCTCCAGTGGACAGCTCGGTGTAGCGGCTTTTACTTACAGTTGTTGTTTTCCCTTTCGAGTTGTACTTTACTTTCAGTTTGGGTTTGTATACTGGCCCATTTACTTTTCCGCACTTTCAGTTGTACTCTGCTTTTTCTTAGTGTTTACTTTCCGCTTGCTTACTCTGTGGTGTTTGTTTACTTTACAAAGGCAATGTCTTCCCTTTTTACTGGGATTTACACCTTAGTTCTAGTCGCCAGCCCCTGGCCTATGGAAGGCGGGCTTGGGGTAGTCACGGCACAGACCCCGAGGGCGGGTCGTGACAAAAGTAAAGATTTTTTATCACTATTTTTTATAAAATAATTCAAAGTGAGGTTTTAGAAAGAATTTGGAAAGGATAAGAAGGAATTTTTACTATAAAATCCAAACCAAAGGGTTGTTGGGGGGGATTAAATGCTGCATGGAGAAATCAGGCTAGAAGTTCTGCTACTTAGTTTTTTTATTGTATTTTAGTTTATTTACATTTATTATACAATCACATATTTTAATAAAAGTTTTCACTTTATTCCTTTGTTATTTATCTCTCTCATTTTCTCTCCATGTTATCTTCATTATTATGATCTCTTGGAATCATGATCATGAGTATCTAACCCATAGAATTTTCTAGGGGATTAATCTAGTGTTTTCACCCAATTATTCACATGTTCACGATTAATATTTCATAATTTCTTGGAGTTAGGTCAAGGGTAATCTAAGTGGGAAAGGACTTGTGTGTTTTTACCTAGTCGTGTGAGATATATCTGATTATTTTTCAACCATTTCCCCTTCAATGAAGGAGGTGGATAGGTTATACAATAGATGGGTGTACTATATTTTCACAATCAAGGAAGAAGAGAGTTTTCACATTTTATATAGTGTTTTCATCGAGTAAATATTAAATTAATAATAATATAATGAAGGTTCACTTTAGATAATTATCTTGGAAGAATCTTATTTATTTCTAACTTCAATCTATATTTTTTTCATCACATGTTTACATTTAGTTTTTCAATTCCATAATCTCAACTCCCATTTTTAATTTCTTTCACTAAACAAAAAACACAAAAAATAAAACAAGTGATTGGGATAGTGAGTTCTTGATTTAAACATCTCCTCAAGTGAGATGGCCCTAATCAACCACTATATTGCACTAGTAAAAAAATAATTACTTTTTTCACACCCCATGACAAGTGTGAATCACCATAATCTTTGATAGAATCTTTTTCCCTTTATTTTTTTCATAATACCATTAATAAGTTGTTTTAAGTACTCCATACCTTTGATAACAACCTTTGTCGGCCACCCCGTTGTACCTAAATATTAAAAACAAAAAATCATTTGAGAGTGTCCATGAAAACCCTCTTAAAATTAGTATTGTTTCCTAGGATTAAAGTATTTTCTTCAACTAATTAGAGGTATTTATCTATTTTTATTTTATTTTTATTCTCTTCTTATTCTTCTATAATGAATCATCCTAGGTTACCACTAAACCAATACTTGAACGAGCTTTCAATAAGTCTTGAAGGGTGTCCCTGATCTCTATGTCTTAGAGATAAGCACCAAGGGTGTCAATATGCACCGATAGGAATGATTTTACCCTTAGATAACAATAAATAAATTATGGAAACTACTAAGAAACCGATATGACCTATCCAAACATAGAACATCCAAGCATATATGATAAGTAGAAACAAATAAATAAACTAACCCAACACAACATAGAAAAATAAACATACAACCATACATACAAATAGACCATCAAATTAAAGTATAGTGGAATGATATACAATGGGTACAAAAGAATAAAATAAATTATGACAAACTGGCTGATACATCATCCCAAAAGTAAAAAAGAAACTGAATTGCTACAAAAAAACCACCATGAGACCCACGATCACTCACCAAATCACATAACATCTAAAAATAGACCTTAAGAACATCCAATGAATGGGATAAAAACTTCTAACCTAATAAAAAACATAAGATATTCATATACATGTTCACACCAATGAATATATCAGATGTGAGCTGAACATATCCATTAGGATTTCACTAATGATTTTATGCATTTTGTTTTATAATACATTCCATAAATTTTGGTTTGAACATATTTTATAAAATATTTTTTTTATATGAGAAAGAATAAGAAAAAAAATATCATGCTTTATCTATTTCTTTCTAAAACCATAATAAATCCCTTTTTAATAGAAAATGAGGTATGAACAACCTAAACCCATAGTTTTAAACCCAACCAATGAATCAAGTTTTTTTCTTTAAAATCTATTTCAAACAAAACAAATATATGAATTTTAAATTTTTAAGCAAACATACCATTTCTTCCCCTTTTCCCAAATCCTTTCTCAAATGAATTTCTAAAACAAACATAATTTTCCCTTTTAAAAACCATACTTTCCAAAAAAAAATCAATCAATTAAAAAGTAAAAAAACCATAATAAAACACAAGGAATGAACACAATTATGCCAATATATCAATAGACTAAAATAAAATAAAATAACCAATAAATAAACCAAGGTTCCATGCAATCAAAATCTATGGGATACAATCAAGTTATATGTATCAGGATCCCCTAAAACATTCTCAAAGTAACTAGCATCATGGTTAACTCACTAGGTTTTAACATGAATGATAATGGACCTAGTTCATTAGATAACTATCTCTAGGGGCTCCCTATATGAAACCAGAATAACCCATTTGGTGCCCTTTTGGACTATTGTGTACAAAATCAACCCCTATGAGGGTGTAAATTTCCTAGGGAACTATATAGAATATGCACATTAAGATAGTGTAACATGCATCTCTACCTTATACTTAGGCACCTAGGGTTACTATGATATCAAAAAAAAATAGGTGAGAAATAACATGTAATATTATCACCACAAAAATCAATATTTAAAACAAAAATTATAAACATCATCTCACCTCCATCAATCTTGCATGAAACAACACCTTTCTTATATATTCAAAAGCATCAATAATAAAAAACATTCAACATCCCCCTAGGTTCAAAATACCATTATAAACATAATATAATCAAAGGGAAAAAATGAGGGTAGATACTATTTCAATTTAACTCCTTTCTAACAAAGTTCCAAATCGGACTTTGAAAACATGCTTGGAATTCCAAGTCTCTTTATCCATATTTAAAACCAACCATTTAACATTCTTCGAAATAGACTAGTTCCAATCACCCATTTTGAAATCATTCACTTCCATTTTTAAATAACTTTAAATCATCATAAGACTAAAAGTATTAAAAATATTGAATTTGGGGCTAAAAAACCTTTTTAAATAAACCAAGCCTTTTAAACATAAAACAAATTTCTTTGAAATCATTTGATGTCAAACACTCTTTCAAAACATTTAAATTCGTTTGAAAGAGACACTTGGTAATTTTATCAAACAATTGGCATACAAAAACTCCATACCATGTGAGTAAAACCATTGAAAACCAATTTAAACCCCAAAATGGAAATATAAATATGTATAACATGGAAATAAAATCATGTTAAATGTTTAAGAATATCATGGTATGTAATATAAAGGAATTACATAGAAAAACCTAGCTATATCCAAGAAGATACAAGACACACAACATCACCTACAATGACATAAGCCAAAAAAAAGTAAGAATACATCATTTCCAATACCTAAATCACAAAATCCTCATGATTAGGACTTACTCAACCCGAAAATCAACCCACATATTGATTAGGGTTTTTTAGGAAACAAGAAAATTGAGGGGAAATGATAAGGTAAAGAGAGGAAAAAAATAAGGATGGGAAATACCTTGATAATTATCTTGATTTTAAAGTAAATGAATAAAGGAACAAATGGGAAGAAGTAGGAGGAGAAAGATCTCACCATACATGAACCCCCGATCTAGTTGAATGGGGGAAAGAGGGAAAAGAGGATAAAAGTATTAAAAATATAAAGGGTAAATTTTGGAAATTTTTAACATTTTTAGTTGGGAAACCACATTCCATGTCATATACCATACACGATAGTGTATCACCCCTACATTAGGAACCTTTACATTGTGGTATCCAGGGTTATGACAAAGAGGTTCCCAAATAGTTAGGATTGAGGCTCCCATACTACTATTCCATTATGGCATAGCCCTCTATGATGTGGGATGGATCCCTCCACCAGACACCCTCCATAGTGTAGTCTTAACCATGTATCGTGGATCACCTTGAATAAATAGAGCCAATGCCCCCCCAAGCCCTATGCCTAGTCAGTGAAACCTCTCCCTTCCACGATGTATACTGCCCATGCAACTGGCCTCTACAGTGTATCCCTCTTCACTATATCATAGTAACCAAAATGAAACTTATGTATACAAATATGAAATATCCACCATGATATTTCCTCATATCCTATGTCATGGTCTTCCTCCCTAACCATTACATAACACCCCTATGCAACACCCCTTCTCCATAATGCAACCATCCTTCCCCCTAAAAAATTCACAAAGTCAAGGTAGTAGTCTACGATGTGGTCCCTCTAGGCTATGGTTTGGTCTACTTCCACCTAGACTAATAACCCCATAATACCTCCCAAATCACCTAGAAAACATAATGAACACTTGGAAACTTTAAAATAGACTAAAATAAAATAAAAACAACACTAGAATAGGGGTGATATAATTCTACCCACCATGCCTCTTTATGCCCCTAGAAAGTCATTGTCAAGGGTAGAACCAACAAAAATATAAAAAATACATACCCTAATATAAGTGGTGAAAGGGTGGTGAAATACTAGAGATGAATCCTATGAAATGAAACATAATTTATCAATTAACTCCTTAAAATCCAGGAAATGAATTCCCAAACATTGGTAAACAACCTCAAACATAACATCGATCACAACCATCCAAAAAAATCTCTAAGAGGTTGAATACCTATCATAGTTCTACCCACCTTTTAGAATTAATCTAAAACAGTGAAACAACCAATAAGAACATCCAAGATAATTAAAATCATCAAAACAACCACATTTCCACTAATCATCAAAGGAAATGATAAAATTACACAAATCATAGAAAACCACAAAAGAACAACTTAACACCACAAGATAGCACAACCCACAAAGGTGAATATAAAAACCACAAAACTAGGTCACCAACCCAACACATCTCAAATAAATTAAATATGTTCAAATGATGATGAACATGCCTCAACATGGAATAATATAGTTCTAAACTTGAGTCACAAAACTAAACATAGTAAAACTTGGGGAAAACCTACTCACAGTTATCCCGAAAGAAAATTATAAATGGGTAGCTATCATGGTCTAACCAGAAACCAACTTATCATCCTCATTACCCTATCCCACACCCAAGGCTTTTCCATGCCATCCACCAAACAAACCTCATCCCATGGACCACACTATACATAAATGACAATGAGAATCATCAATCAATGGGGGTATGAACATCCCAAAATCACCAACACTCACACAATATAAATCCATAAGAGAACCCAATGAATACACCAAATTATGATTACCTCAAAACCTCGGCCACAATATGATACTTAAGCAAGTATCCCAAAATAGTTCATATCCTGAATTCTGGTTACATCCAAGAACTCATCCCACATTATCTACAAACAAAAATACTAATAGTGACCTCACAAGAAACCTCAAAAAAGTACCAATAACATCTAACCATTGAGTATTAAAATATATAGGGTTCTATATTAGAACACACAATTGATCCAAGGTTCAAGCGGGGACCTTCTCTAAATAACCAAGAAATAATCTCCAAAAAGGGATCGAGAACTCAGTGGCCTATCCACTTACACAACATTAGGATAATTTCATTGAAAAACATAATCATCAATAAGTATTAAAGACACATCTATAAACACAAATATATGGAGAAAAAACACATGAAACTCTATTAAGATCCTAGGAAGTTACAAACACTATGAGGATCACACTTAAACAACAAGAGAATTCACCCAAAGGTTCATCCCAAGGAACAAGATTTATATCTTTAATTGAAACCTATCTAGGAGAAATTATTTAAATAACATGAAACGTGAATCTAACCCATTTATGTTTCCTAAACCAAATCAACCAGTCCCAATACACATAGAGGTAAAAAAATACAAAATCACTTATTTATAAGGTAAAAAACATGCCAAAATTCCCATATTTCACCACATTCCATAAGGAAATAAAAAATAATTTTACAGAAGCATCTAGGCTTTTAAAAAAAACTCCAAAATTTTAAATAATTCAAATCCATTTAAAAATATCAATTCCTTGCGGTAATTTCAAAACATTTTAACTAGGCTATAAATCACTAGCTCCTCATTTTATAATAAGAAACCCAATTTAGCTTCCAAAATATCACTTTATTTCAAAATTAATCACCCTTTTAAACATTTAAAAAAGCTTCATGATTTTCATTTCAAACCCAACCAACCTTTAAAAAAACTTATAAAACCCCATGCCCTTTTTCAGTTGGAAATTACATAGGGAATTTTAATTTTTGATGTCGGGGTGGTTTCAAAGGTTTTTTGAGTGTTGAAGGTGGGGATAAGGAGTAGGATAGGGAGGCTTGAAAATTTCTAGGGGTTTTTATAGGACCACTATGAAATAGGATATGTTGTGGTACCTATTTTTTAGATTTTTTAGCTGACCAAATAGAGATCCACTCCATAGAACTCTCTATGGTTCTAGGGGTGGAACCTGTGTGGAATACGTAAACCAAAAATCCCTGGCTTGGTGTTTGGTTGAATGTGGTGGTGACCTAAATGATTGAGGTGCCAAGGAGTGAAATAGATACCAAATACACTATAGTCCCTTCCCACTGGGTGTTTCATATGGGATGATCTATAGTGAAAAATGGTGAGCGTTATGGGGGGACTGATTAGTGTGGTAGAGGGTGTATCGCTTTGGCTTGGTGTGGCATGATGGAAATAGTGAGGGGTGAGGCTTTATGATGTGGTCTTGGATTTTTTGGTTGGAATAGGTTCCTACCCAAAATGGTGAGTATGAAGGGGCCTTTGTTCATAGTTAAGGGTGTGTTGGGCACTTGGGGGGTGGAAGGAGTTTACTAGGGTGTAGCACAATCCATGGTGCAAGTTATTTTTCCCCTGTGTGATTTAAATATTTTTGTGAATTTTCACTTTACCCTATCCAATTATTAAGGTCTAAAGCCCCCTTTTATTCTTCCTTTTTATTTACATCTGACATAGGAGGTCCTCCTTCCTCGTCTTCTTTAATTCCCCCTTAGTTTTAGGTATTTTTGATGCATTTCATTCAGTATTTTGAGGTGTGATTTTCCTCTAACTTCTTTATGCTATTCCTACTTTCTATTGACCATTGATTTCATTGTATCTAGTTAGGATTTGGAAAATAGTTCCACTAGAGCATAGTGTAAATTGTCTAATATGATGGGGCCTTTAAGTGTGATGGGTAGAGGATGACCCAAGATGATGATCGCACATCATTACATGTCGTTTCGATGAAGGAAAACCATCAAGTAGATTTATTCAAATTTTTGTTTAAATTAAATTTATTTAGAAATTTAAATGATAGTGTCTTAATGATTTTTTACTAGATGGAGTTAGGATTATGGCATGGGTTGTTTATGGGTGGTTGGTTATGGTTTTAGTGCGACAAGGGTGTATGATGAGTTTTGAAGTGTTATTCCTATTTTTATTAAATTGATAAATTAATTTTTATTTTTTTAATTATTTATAAATGATTATAATTAATTATTTTGGATGATTTGGAATGATCTAGGTCATTTTTTCTGGTTTTACGATGTCCACTGGATCTTATACAAGATTGGTCAAGAGTTTTTGGGCTACACTTAAAAGGGAATAACTCCAAAATTGAGTTATGTTGTCCCTTAATCATACCTTGATGGTAAATGAATTTTATTTATATGCATGTGATAGGTGGTCTCTTCATTGGGGGAGATCGACCTTTTATTTAAAACCAATTGGTTCTTTAAAATGAAATGTATGGAAATGGAAAAAGTGTCCAGGGCCATGATGGTCCCTTGTACAATAGATTGAATCCTAAACCAGTGATGGTTGAGGATTAGATTATAAATGTCTTACATAAGATATGTGGACATTTTAGGGGTCAATATTAAATTAATTAAGTGATCATAGAGGGTTTGGATAGGTTTCTACAGATTACTTGAGTGGGATGAGTGATGAATTGTAAAAACTATCCTAGTAGGCCATGATATGATTGTGAGGTTCCCTATAGCCTTTGGGAAAGCTAAGATGAGAGTTCCTTATCCCTTGAGATGCAATCACCTAGGTATGTGTTCCTTGGGTAGTATTTGGATGGGTTGGGTGTATGAGGAGTGACCTGGTGATGAATTAGGATGTAAGATGGGATTTATGCCATCTTTATAGAGTGGTTCCAATATGGATTTTCTTAGGAGGATAATGAGGCCTTGAAAAGACCTTGACGATGTTGAGGTTTTCTATTCCCTCTAAGTGATGGGATTGAACCTGAGTGATGGAAATGGGATGGAGGAACCCATGTAGGGTGTTTGTGTGACAATGTGACCTAGGGGGATGGTGGGTGACCTAATGATATACTGACCCTAGAGGGGGTTAGTACGAAAAGTGGAAAGCGGTGATTGTGGTTGTCACCTTATAACTTGAATCAATTTTGTGATCTTGATATCGTAAGTGACGATGATAGGTCATGCACTTGAGAGGTCAACTTTAGATTGGGTAATGGGGTCAGATGAATGGTTGTCCCTAGTGATATGTATTATATGGTATGATTTGGGTGGGATATACTGCCCATTGAGATGTATTTATATATATGGGATGCCTTGTATATTCTCCCTAGATATTTCCTTCATGCCTACTACTATTTTATGGATAGGAGGGGATCACTTCCCTTGATGTGATATATGAGATAGATAGGTGGGACACACTGCCCCACAATGATAGGTACACATGAGATGATCTGAGAGGGATTCAATTCCCCCTGAGTGATCAATATATTATTAGATTTTTAGGAATTGTTCCTAAGATCTGGATATTGAGGGTGATGCTACTAGATTGCCTAGGAATTTATCCTAAGAATATATTGTGGGATTAATATTCATTGGAACAGTCCTATGACATGTTCAAAGATACTTTGACACTAATAAAAGCAAGTATAGTCAATCTCTATTTTCACTTTAGAACATTAGGATTGACGGTGATTATTTATTCATTCTTCTATAGTTATTAATTTTGTAAATGAGCATTCTATATGCACATAACTTGAAATACTAATTATATACATGACTATGTTGGTAGATACCTAGTGAGTTATACTCACCCCTTTCTTAGGTGACCATAACAATTGGGTACCCGAGCAGTCTTCATTGATCACAAGTTCAGTTGGGTAGAGGCCTAGGATTGATCGTTAAAATGGATAGCTTGGATAAAATCATAAGATATATGAGGTATGGATCAAGGATATAAGTATATCCTTTCACTCTTATTTCATTTGTCCATATTTTTTATTAGATCAGTGGAAAATGGTTTATTAGGTGTTGGAATGGCATGAGTCTATATGATTGTATTCTTCCACATATTCATTTTATACAACATGTTATGATTTACTTCTTTTGTGTACTCTAATGTTTAGTGTTTATGGATGATGTTTAGTCATTTCCACTAGTATTTATAATTATTATGTGAGGGTATAGTCTCACCGTGGTAACACCCTAGAATCTTACGACTAGTCTGTAGCCTCTAGCATATGAGGAGGCATGATTGAGGTCACATAGTGACATGATCTGATTACTATTAAGAGTTAACTAGGATGGGGATCTTACAAAGTGGTATCAAATAATTTATGATACTAATATCATAGAGTGTATCATAGATTTTATTTTTTCCTTATTATTTAGGTTGATGGTAGATAGGTGGTGTAGGAATGTTTCAGAGCTTGTGATGGACCTTAGACAACTGTTCCATGAAAACCTTTTTCGATGGAAAGTTTAGGTTACCAGGGGAATGGGATTTATATTCTTATTTTTTGATGTTATAGTTGTATGATTTCACCTAGAATGATGTGCATGGATTTTTTGTATTTGTGATTTATGGGTTTTTGATCTTGGACCATTAGTAAGATACCATGTGCATAAATGAATTTTTTGGAACATAGTATTCACATGACATTCACACAATTGTGTATGATTGTTATCATTAATAGTGATTTTTCATCTATTTAATGTTTCAAAAAAAATCTTTAGTGTTTTCTCAGATAAATTATTAGTGGCATTCATATCAACTAGACCATGGTTTATTTTCCTTCTGATGAAAGATAATGCATATCTTATGGAAGGATACAGCATGGTGAAGTCTATAAGGAACCTCATGTAAGGGATTTATTGTGTCCCTTAGTGGGTATGTATATTAATTTTATTCCTTCATACTAGTTCCAAGAGAAAAATAAGGTTGGTTATTAAAAGTGTTATCAATAATCTATATATTGTTTTCCCATATATCTTCTTGGAGGTATTTTACTTAACTGAACCATATAATTATGGTATAATTAACATGGATCATTATAGGATGATGTACCTGTTGAGCAAGTGTTGTTTTCAACAATACATAATGTTTTATTTAAAGGGGGAGCATGTTAAGAACAATACTCTACATCTTTATGATAATTTTGATGTCTCACAAATACCCTTAATTATTTTCTAATAATTTTATTTTTTAAGTATTTTTCAGGAATTAATTATTCGTTATATTTTTAATTCTGGACGAAATATTTAAGTTCTTGAACAACGAGGTTTTATTCTAAAGTATTCGCATTTAGCATGTTCTAGAAACACTGTTCATACCCTACTTATTCAGTATCTGCTTTAGCATGTTCTGGAAACACTGTTCATACCCTACGTAGAGGAACGTAGCATAAGGATTAAATGCAGTGTATGTTTTATAAGATATGACAAAAGTATGGATGAGGAACCATAAGTTATTGGAAAAGTATGAAAAATAACCCTACTTTAGGAAGGAACCATACGTTTGGAATATTAGAAAAGTATGGAAGGAGAACCGTACATAAGTGTTAAATGTTACGTTTGTTTCTCAAAAGTATGGTTCATTAACCTTACTTTTGTAAACAACCCTACATTCTTGGAAAATTATAGATCAAGTAAAAGTATGGATATTTTACCATACATTTGAAAGATTGAAGAGAAAAGTATGGATGAACAACCCTACATTTGAAGACTACGTCATCAACCTTACGTTTAGAGGATGCATACGGTACAACTCAACCTTACGTTTGGCGTTGGAGAATTTAAAGTCGATATTTTTATGCAACGATTAGCAAGCTGATTATTATGCGTATTTCAAGCTGGATTTAAATATGATTTTAAAATGTGACTTTGACTGATTCAAATCCGTTTTATCAATGGTTTAAAGATATAATTAAAAGGATCTTTTTATGCCGAGTTTTCAGGGAAGTTACGACTACTCTGTAAATTCAAATGTTTGAATATAGCGAGTTAAAAGGAGACTCTTTTGGATATAAATTTGCAGGAGAATTGCTTGTCGTTAATTTATATATGATCTTTTTTCGAACAACATCTAATGATTTTGTGTGATCTATAAATCATTCTGAAAAAGTGAAGAAAAATAGAGACTATCAAGAATTCAGATCTGCTGATTCAAGAGAACGATAAAGCTCTGTTTTTTGAAGAAGAGAAAAAATCCCGATATAAGATTCATTTGTTCTACATCAAAGATCATTTTTGAATCTGCTACTACTGGATTTGTGAGTTATATTTCTATATTTACTACAACAAGATCAAATCAAAAACGAATCTTTTGTGAAGATCATTATTTCTGAAGGTGATGATTCATCTACTGTCAATTTCATGCTGTTGCAATTGTGAAGAACATCTGGAAAGTATTTTCAGAATACAGAAATTATTCTTTTATATTCTTGAGTGACTATATTCTCGTACTAAGCTATGTAGGTTCTGTGAGTGAACCAGAAGGCTTTGTTTTTCCTTAAATTGTAAAGGTGTCAACTGACTATACTCAGTTGTTGTAAGGTCTGTTGAAATGAGGACCCGATAGTGAAAATCACCAAGCTCGTGGAGTAGAGCGTTGGTGGAGTGGACTAGGGGCCTTCTATTCCCTGAACCACTATATATCTTGTGTCTCTGCTATTTAAATTTCCACTGCATTAATTCATATGATTAAAGTTCAAAGGCAGAACAAAATATCGCAAATATTTTTGACAATACACAATTCACCCCCCTCTTGTGTATATTTGATATAATCTGATCCAACAATTGGTATTAGAGGTTGAGCTTTTTGATAAAGCCTTAACAAGCTGAAAGTGATTATACACAGAGCAAGATGACTGATACAAGAGAGGGAATGTCTATGGTCAGAGCACCGTACTTCAATGGAGAAAACTATGGATGCTGGAAGCCGCAAATGATTATCTATCTAAAAAATCTTGGATACAGAGTATATTATAAGATTCTGACTCTATATGAAATACCAGAAAAACCTAAAACATGGAGTGCAGCTACTAAAGCATATTATGATATGAACTTGAAGGAAATGAATGCAATTATATGTGGTCTAGGACCTGATGAATTCAACAGAGTATCTCAATGCCTGACAACATATGAAATGTGGAAAACTATTGCTGTTGTTTATGAAGGAACTAACAATATCAGGGAAATGAGATATGCAACTGCTAAGCTAAAATTCGATACTTTCAGAATGTTTGAAGGTGAGAGTATTACTCAAATAAATGGAATATTTACAGATATTATCAATAACATAACTGCCTTGGGAGATCCCATTAAACAAGCTGATCAAGCTTTAAAAGTATTGAGAGTACTGCCTAAAAAATGGAATGGAATCTCTGCAGCAATCAGACAGTCGACACCTGTTAAAGATTTGACCATGATAGAATTGATTGGAACATTAATGATGTATGAAGCTGAGATGGAAGATGAAGCAAATGAACATAAAGTTCTTATCAAAAGAGATGACACTGGCTTGAAAGTATCATCATAGAGCAAAAATAGAATGATGAAGAAAAGTGTAAAAGAGAAATCAGAAAGTTCTGATTTAGAAAATTCTGATGTGGAATTGGCTCATCTAGCCTGAAGATTCACTAAATTCTATAGAAAGAAGAAGGGCTTCAAAAAATCCTTCAAAAAGGATGACAAGGAAGTCAAATGTTATGAATGCAAGAAAATGGGGCATATCAGACCTGACTATCCTCAGCTAAAAGAAGACAAGAGAAAGAAATTATTCAAAAGAAATGATTATGAGAATAAGGACAAGAAAGCCATAAAGGCTACATGGAGTATATCTGAAGACTCCAGTAGCACTTCTGAATCAAACTCAGAGAAGGAAGAATAAAATCTAAAATCCAACATGTGTTTTATGGCAGAAACAGATGAGGTACAATCTTACTACTCTTCTGACACTAGTTCTGAATCTAGTTACTTTAATGAAAAACTTTCAGCCTATTAAAATATGCTTGAAGTAAAATATGATTCTCTATTTAAGAAACATAAGTCTTTGAAAAACATTCATAAGGTTGTTTCTGATGAAAGAGATACAATGCTGAAACAATATAAGGAGATAACTGAAAAATTTGACACAATTAACACCAACAATACAGATTATGAATCAAAGATAAAATCACTGCAAACTGAAGTGGAAACTTATAAAAATGAATCCATTGTTTTTAATAAAGGAGAAAATACTTTAAATGAAATTCTTGGGAAAAATTTCATTAAAAAGTAAAGATTTGGAATTGGCAATAAAGGTGAAAACCCCAAGCTGTACAAAAATTATTTTATTCCAAGTGAAAAAATACTAGATTGTAATTACTATGGAATAAGGGGGAATATTTCAAAAAACTGTTTCCTAAGACAACCCCAAATCAGTGGTATTAATAAGGCCTTTATATCAAATTATTTATTTGACTCTTTTGAAATTCGAAAAATAAAGCAAGTCTGGATTCCCAGATCCTTGCTAGCTAACACCCTTGGACCCAACAAAATATGGGTACCAAAGCAAATTGTGTAAATGCCTTTGTAGGGAGCAGGTCACAAAAGAAAAAAGGACATATGGTATATGGACAGTGGCTGCTCGAGGCATATGAGTGGAAAATCATCGAATTTATCTACACTCACTCAAAAATATGGTGGACTTGTTACTTTTGGTGACAATTCCAAAAGGAAAATCATTGGTATTGGAACAGTTGGAGATCCAGAAGTTGTTTCAATCAAAAAAGTACTTTATGTACAAGGATTGAAACACAATCTAATAAGTATCTCTCAAATATTTGATGATGGTTATGTTGTTGATTTTTCTAACAATTATTTTTCTATTTTCAAAAATAAATTACTTAAATTTAGAGCACCTATAACTGATAATGTGTATACCTTGGATTTAAATTCCTTATGTAAACAACAAGTAAATTCTTTAACTTCTAAAGTGAATGAATCTTGGATCTGGAATAGGATACTTGGACATTGTAATGTATATATTTTATATAAATTATCTAAGAAACATTTAGTTTCTGATTTTTCTAGTCTCAAATTTGATAGTGACAGATTCTGTGATGCATGTCAACTTGGAAAGCAACACAAATCATCCTTCAAATCTATTAATAGAATTTCTACATCTAAACCTCTAGAACTTATCCATATGGATTTGTTTGGACCTTCAAGAGTAGAAAGTTTGGCTAGTAGATCATATGTATATGTTTTAGTTGATGACTATTCTAGATTTACATGGATTTTCTTTTTAAAATTTAAAAATAAAGCCTTTACTTTATTTGAAAGTTTTTGTAAAGCTGTTCAAAATGAAAAAGGTTTTAAAATAATTTCATTAAGAAGTGATCATGGTGGAGAATTTGAGAATCAGGAATTTAATTCCTTCTGCTCAAATATGGGTATTAAACACACCTTCTCTGCACCAAGAACACCTCAAAAAAATGGAATTGTTGAAAGAAGAAATATGACTATTCAGGAAATGGCTAGAACTATGCTAAATGAATATTGTCTTCCTACCTATTTTTTGGTAGAAGCTGTAAGCACAACCTTCTATATAATTAGTAGAGTTTTAATTAGACCAATTTTAAAAAATACACCCTATGAACTTTGGAATAACAGAAAACCCAAAGTAAATTACTTTAAAGTTTTTGGATGTAAGGTTTACATCTTGAACACCAAGGAAAATCTTGGTAAGTTCGATCCAAAATCTGATGAAGGAATTTTCTTAGGATATTCAGCTACCTCCAAAGCCTATAGAGTCTATAATAAGAAGTCAAGGATTGTTGAAGAATAAGTTCATGTGAAATTTGATGAATCTGATCCCTTTGAGAAAAGGACAGATCAAATGGATGAATCTGACTCTAATGATAACATGATACTTGAGAACTTGAAAAATGATTTTGAAAAAGATATAAAAAAATCAGTCCAGTTTAAAAGAACATGATACTGAAGAACCTATGAGTGTGTTACCTAGACAGACTAGAACTCTAAAGAATCACCCCTTAGATACTATAATAGGTGACTTAGACACAAGAATAAAAACTAGAAGAAATATATGGAATCTTTTAGAATTCTCTACCTTTCTATCCCAATTAGAACCCAAGTCTATAGAAGAAGCTTTAGATGATGAAAGATGGATGATAGAAATTCAAGAATAATTAAACCAGTTTAAAAGATATAAAGTATGGGAATTATTTGAAAGACCACAGAACTATCCAGTGATAGAAACCAAATGGGTATTTATAAATAAGCAAGATGACCAGGGAATAATAACTAGAAATAAATCTAGACTTGTAGCCAAAGGATATAATCAGGAAGAAGGTATAGATTATGATGAGACCTTTGCACCTATAGCTATATTAAAAGACATTAGAATCCTTTTATCCTATGCATCTCATATGAACTTTAAGTTATTTCAGATTGATGTTAAGTCTTCCTTTTTAAATGGTCATTTAATGGAGGAAGTTTATGTTGAGTAACCTCCTGGTTTTGAAAATTCTCAAAAACCAGATTCTGTTTTTAAACTTACTAAAGCTCTTTATGGCCTTAAACAAGCACCTAGAGCTTGGTATGAAAGATTAAGCTCTTTTCTTTTGAAAAATGATTTTACTGTTGGAATGGCAGATCCAACCCTTTTTAAGAAAACTGTAAATTCTAAAATTTTATCAGTTCAAATTTATGTTGATGATGTAATTTTTGGATCAACTAATAGAACCATTTGTCATGAGTTTTCAAAGTTAATGAAAAAAGAATTTGAAATGGGTATAATGGGAGAACTAAATTTCTTTTTAGGACTTCAAATTTATCAAAAATATTTTGGAATTTTTTTGAATCAAAGAAAATACATTATTGATTTATTAAAGAAATTTGGACTTGAAAACAGCAAGACATATACAACTCCTATGTGTACTAATATAAAACTTGATTTGGATGAAACTAGAATATCAGTTGACAACAAGTTATATAGAGGTATGATTGGTAGTTTATTATATCTTACTGCTAGTAGGCTAGATATAATGTATCTAGTATGTCTTTGTGAAATATTTCAATCAAATCCTAAAGAATCTCATTTGACTGCTGTTAAAAGAATTTTTAGATATTTAAAAGGAACTGCTTTTCAATCTCTTATTTATCCCAAAACTTCTAATTTTAATTTGATTTCATATTCAGATGCAGACTTTGGAATTTGTAGATTAGATAGGAAAATTACTTCAGGAACTTATCACTTTTTAGGGAAATCTTTAGTGTCATGGTCAAGTAAGAAACAACATTCAGTTGCCCTATCAACAACCGAGACAGAATATGTTTCTACTGGCAGTTGTTGTGCACAAGTGGTGTGGGTGAAAAATACTCTTATGGACTCTGGACTAAATTTAAATAATACGCCTATTTTATGTGATAAAACTAGTGCTATAAATATTTCAAAAAATACTATTAATCATTCTAGAACTAAGCATATTAATATCAGACATCATTTTCTAAGAGATCATGTTCTTAAAAAGGATATATCTTTGGAATTTGTAAATACTGAAATTCAACTAGCTGATATTTTTACTAAGCCACTTCCCACTGAAAGGTTTGCTTTTATTAAGGGGGAGCTAGGATTATTTAATTTTAAATAATGTTTTATTTTAACTATGTAATTTCTTTATTTTAATTCTGTTTAAAATAATTTGGCTATTTGTTTTTCAAATAGAATAATTTTCTTTTCCCGGCGTAATTAATTTTATTTATTTTTAAATCTATGTAATGATTACCCAAAACACGAGAATCAAGGCTGTTATAAATGATTTTGACTTCTAAACTGTTTCATTTCTACCAAAACCTTTCAACCTGTGAAACTGCACCACTGCTCGTCAAACCCTAATTTTTCGAATCACTGAAACCCTAACCTTAAAACCTTCATAAAATCTCGAAGATATGGATAAGAATAAGAGAGATTATGAGGCTAAGACCAACAATGTCAAGATACAATGTTCAGAAGGAAGGAAAATCTTATAGGAAAAGGTAATTGATCTCGAATGGCTATATCAGACCAATCTCCTGTTGAAACAAGCATTGTTGTTTCAAAATATCGAACAGACTTTTAACAGTGAGAATACAAAAATTTTGTATGAGTTAGAACTTCGATATTTCTTCAAATATGTACAATTTATTCTGGGAGACAATGAGGACACTATGCTGGCTATGATAGAAGATAGAGATTTTTCGATCTCTTCAGTTAAAATTGGTCAGATTTTGAACTGCCCTCATGAGGGAGTCTTTCATTTTGATTTGAAAAATATAGGATATTCTGTACATAAATTAGAGGACATTATGTCTTTTCTTTTTGGTACTATGTCAATAAATAAGGTGTTTATCAAGGACTTGGAGCCTGATTAGAAAATTTTAGTAAATTTTGTGCAAACAGGGATTGCACCGAGGATGTCTGAGATGGAGAAGATAATATATCCTGACATGTATATAATGTATCTTTTTCTAGGTGATATCAAACTCAATTTTCCTAGATATATGGTGAGGTATCTGAATTACTGATGTCACAGTGAAGCTAGAATTAACTTCTATCCTTTTGGACGATTTATTTCCAAACTGCTGTTTAAGAAGGATATGGTGAGACTGGTGGATTCCAGAGTGCATTGCCATCATAGTAATGTGTTTAATGCTATAACTCAAGAAATATTAGCTATTTCTGGAGCACTATAAAAGGAAAACTTTTTCCAGTAGGAGCTGAGGATGAAACATAGAGTGCTCAGGATCAATCTGCTAAGTCCAAGGAGGGACAAGCTGAATCAAGAATAAGCACTGGTGCAAGGAGAATAATATTTGACATGGAAGAAACTGAGGAAGAAAGAAGTCATGAGGGACTTCACACTCAGAGGAAAAGACCTGTGAATGAGGAATATGTTTCCCCTGTACTGACCACAAGAGATTTACTCTCTTACAGCTTTGTCATAGAAAAATATGTTGAACAATATCACGAATAGAATGTGGCTGTTACAGAACATGACCTTGAAATAATTGAAGTTGAAAGAACAGAACTACATATTGAAGTGGATGTTGCAGTTTCACTTCAACAAGAAAAGGAGACAGAGCCTGGTGAGGAAGTAGCCAGACCTCAGGACACTCAAGAAGATATTATATTAGAAACTCCATTGGAAGAACAAGTTGGTGATGTTTGTGATGATCATATTTCTGAAGCTCAAACTGAAGTACTTCATGAGGATTTTTTTGTGGAAGAGTCTGGAAAAGACTCTGAGGAAAAATCTATGGACCAACCTGCTCAGGAAAAGGAACAAGAAAAGTTTGATGAAGATTCAATACCTTTAGTTTTTATGCATCACACTGGACCTGAGAATGAGAATTAAGCACAGGGTTCCCCTGATTTAGGGAATAAGGAAATTAAAGAGCTGTACGGAAAGGTTTCTCAGTTGGAATATGAAAATGTTACTCTAAGAATAGCCTTAGAATCAGAGAAGTTGAAATTTCATAGACTTAATGTAAGTACTATTTCACGATAAGAAGTTGAAGATTTTAAGCAAGAGTTGTTGACAGAGGTTTCAAAGATGAAATCAGAGATGGTAAATAAGTCAGATCTGTTAGAAATTAAAGGATATCTAGAGGCACAATTTGCATCTGTAGGAACTAGTGATGTTGTTGGGTCAGGTACTTCACCTGATTTACTCAGAAAGTTTCAGGCTATCACAGCTGAAATGAGAAATATGAGTGACATAT
Organism: Viscum album; assembly: GCA_963277665.1. NCBI lineage: Eukaryota > Viridiplantae > Streptophyta > Magnoliopsida > Santalales > Viscaceae > Viscum > Viscum album. The sequence goes on from OY728130.1 coordinate 513,385,640, forward strand.
TGCATGATCTTCAATGCAATAGTTCTCCTTTATCAGTCCTGTTAGACAATCAGAAATTTTTTGTTAATCAGTTGACATCAAGTGAACCATCTCTTAGACTTGTGCTGACTCAATTCACAAAGAAATTGTCTTTCTTTATGGATAAAGAAGAAATCCTTCACGATTTTTTCAGATTCAATCTCATTGAAGACATTCATATGACTCAAGAGACCAGATATCTTATCATTCAGCTTGGTGATGGAATGATGCGAAGACTCAGGGAACAGTTGAAAAAAATCAAGTCTTCAGTTCAGAGGAGATAGAACCTATTTCATACTCTGAACAAACCTTGATTCATGTGTTCATCATAATTATATCTATTTCATAATTTTAATGAAACTTTTTGATTCCTGTATTTATCAATTTTGTCTAAAATTCTGTTTCTTTATATTTATTTTGTTTTCCTGTATTTATTTAGATATGCCAGTACTCCAGATTTCATTACTGAAAAACAGTTACTTAGCATTTATTTAAGTTCAGTTCTACATTAAATGTGTTATATTCCATCTTTTATCACTCTTTTTGATATCACAAAAAGGGGGAGAATTTTGGATAAACACAACATTTTTGTTTGTTTCATTTTCTTGGGAGAGAAATTAAAATGGATAATTTAAAGGGAGAAGTTAAGTTAAATCTAATATTGTATTTTTCTTTTTAAAATTCAAAACTATATGTAATTAAATAATTTTTTTAAGGTAATTTCATTAATTATTTTATGGGTTTTGTGATCATCAAAAAGGGGGAGATTGTTGAGCAAGTGTTGTTTTCAACAATACATAATGTTTTATTTAAAGGGGGTATGTTAAGAACAATACTCTATCTATTTATGATAATTTTGATTCCTCACAAATACTGTTAATTATTTTCTAAAAAATTTATTTGTTAAGTATTTTTCAGGAATTTATTATTCGTTATATTTTTATTTTTGGAAAAAATATTTAAGTTCTTGAAAAAAGAGGTTTTATTCTAAAGTATTCGCATTTAGCATGTTCTGGAAACACTGTTCATACCCTACTTATTAGGGATCTGTTTTAGCGTGTTCTAGAAACACTGTTCATACCCTATGTGGAGGAACATAGCGTAAGGATTAAATGCAGTATATGCTTTATGAGATATGAGAAAAGTATGGATGAGGAGCCATATGTTATCAGCAAAGTATGAAAAAGAACCCTATGTTAGGAAGGAACCATATGTTTGGAATATTATAAAAGTATGGAAGGAGAACTGTACGTAAGTGTTAAATGTTACGTTTGTTTCTCAAAAGTATGGTTCATTAACCTTACTTTTGTAAACAACCATACATTCTTGTAAAAGTATGGATCTTTTACCATACGTTTGAAATATTGAAGAGAAAAGTATGGATGAACAACCCTACATTTGAAGACTATGTCATCAACCTTACGTTCAGAGGATGCATACAGTACAACTCAACCTTACGTTTTGCGTTGGAGAATTTAAAGTTGATATATTTATGCAACGGTCAGCAAGATGATTATTATGTGGATTTCAAGCTGGATTTAAATATGATTTTAAAATGCAACTTTGACTGGTTCAAATCCATTTTATCAATGGTTTAAAGATTGAATTAAAATAATATTTTTATTCCGAGTTTTCAGGGAAGTTAATACTACTCTATAAATTCAAATGTTTGAATATCACGAGTTAAAAGGTGACTCTTGTGGATCTAAATTTTTAGGAGAAGTACTTGTCGTTAATTTATGTATGAGATTTTTTGAACAGTATCTAATTATTTTGTGTGATCTCTCAATCATTCTGAAAAAGTGAAGAAAAACAGAGACTATCAAGAATTCAGATCTGCTGATTCAATAGAATGACAAAGCTCTATTTTATGAAGATGATAAAAAATCACGATAGAAGATTCATTTTTTCTACATCGAAGATCATTTGTGAATCTACTGCTGCTAGAGTTGTGAGTTATATTTCTATATTTACTGCAACAGGATCAACTCAGAAATTACTCTTTTGTGAAGATCATTATTTCTGAAGGCGACGATTCATCTAGTGTCAATTTCATGTTGTTTCAATTGTGAAGAACATCTGGAAAGTATTTTCAGAATATATAAATTCTTCTTTTATATTCTTGAGTGACTGACTTCTTGTACTAAGCTGTGTAAGTTCTGTGAGTGAACCAGAAGTCTTTTTTTGCCTTATATTGTAAAGGTGTCAACTGCCTGTACTCAGTTGTTGTAAGGTATGTTGAAATGAGGACCAGATAGTGAAAATCACCAAGCTCATGGAGTAGAGCGTTGGTGGAGTGGACTAGGGGCCTTCTGTTCCCCGAACCACTATATATCTTGTATCTCTGCTATTTAAATTTCCGTTGCATCAATTCATCTGATTAAAGTTCAAAGGAAGAACACAATATCACAAAGATTTTTGACAATACACAATTCACCCCCCTCTTGTGTATATTTGATATAATCTGATCCAACAGTACCTGGATATGTGTGTGTGTGTGTGTGTGTGATTGGATGAGATCATGGTCCTTAAGGGAGTAGTCTCATATGTAGATACCTGATGAGGATCGGTGCCCTAGTAAGATGGTAACTTGGCATGTGATTCCTGGTTTATATATATATATATATATATATGGGTGTTTAGAATTTGAGAGTCCATGTGATGTCAAAAAAAGGGAATAGTGATATTTCCTATGAATTGTGACCTAGTGAGATATGATTTATAGTCTAAGTGGGAGAGCCTAATGCTTCAAGATATGTCTCAGTATAGTGGTGATATGGGTATTATTCTAGAGATGAGTTGTGGTATATATGAGGGTAACCCAATAAATGGGTTATACCAGGATTGTGAGTACCTTAGATATGGGAAGAATGGATAAATTCTTTAGGTTATGATATTGGTACACAGGGTGTTCTACCGAGTATGGGATGAGCATGGAGATGCCTTGCACTTTTGTGATGTAAAGAACTTTGAGTGTTAGTGCTTTGGTATCAAGGTTTGTTTTTTGAGGGTAATATCAGTTGGGATGACTGATTGTTTATTATTAATTCAATTTCACAATTGTGATGAGAGTGTGGGTAGACCTTTTAGGTTTTGGAATGATGTTCGGGTTGACGAGTAGTCGTGTAGTAGACTATGGAATAGGTGAAATTTCACTTTTGAAGAGGAGTACTGAGGGTAATTCTGGTTAGATGAGATTGAAATTTCATAACGCGTGGTTAGATATTTAATTGTATGAGCCTATTTTTTATAACATGTGATGATCAATGGATCATGAGTTAGGTTTAGAGATCATGTGATACATGATCAAACATCCATTGTATTTAGAATAGATTGAGGTGGTACATGCTAGGTACATGCGGTTCCATTCGATATGTGAATTGATGAGAAGTCATGTGCTAGTTGTGGATTGATGGAATTGGTGAGATTATTACAATAATGGTTTCTCAAGTGTGGGCCTTGAAAAGTATTATCAGGGAGGTGTGTTGGTGAAACCTATTAAGTTTACACTCGTGGAGAGGTATGAGAGAATCCATATGGTGGGGGGTACACCATAGGCTATTGAAGGGTATGGCCCTTATTATAGATAAGTTTTGGTTAGTGTCGAGGATGATGTTCCAATGAGTTAGGAACAAGTGTAAATTGGTATTTCAAATTGATGATTAGGTGTGAGAGGGGTGGTCACATCCAGTCATTACGTGCAGTAATGGATGGAGTGTGGGCCATAGAGAATGACTCTTGTTGTTTGGGTCATAGGTGTGATGGGATCGATCATTATATGGTCAAGGTGAAGTTAGGATTCTAGTAATTAGGTGAATCAATTTTCATCTAGTTATATGATACCAAATTTAGGATTCAAATGAGGTATTGGATGGAGTATGTGCATTGAAATCAGGCTTGGGTTGGTTTTGAAGTGATCTGAGTGAGTAAGGTCAATGATTCATTGGTTCTTAGGGTGAGAGAATGATTGTTGGTGTAGAAGATCTTGGGATACCTTTAAGAGTAGAGGTATTGAGATTAGGTAATGTGATAGCATGTCAACAATTGCGACTTATCACTTTTGATAATGGTTGGATAGAGGATTTTAAGTGGTGTTTTCATATATAATTGGGTTTGGTAAGATGGAATCCACCCCAATCAAGTCAATGGACCACTAAGAATGTGATTCAATAGGAGATTCTGATGGTGTAATGTGTAGTGTCTTGGAATCAACTTTATGAGTGGAGACTTGTGGTGGGAAGAAACATAAGACTAGTGATTAATTGAAAGATGAAACAGTGATTTATAAGGATATACATGTGTTATTTGACACCATCTAAATGTTTTGGTGATGGTGGAAAGTGGTGTCTAGGGTTTTGATGAAGAGTGTGCCTCATGTTTGGAGTTTCACAACAAAATCTCATTTGGTGTTCCAAATTATATCATAGCGAATTGAGAATTAATTGAAGTCTAAGATAGGTCAGAGTTAATAGATGAAATACTATTGAGGATTCTTGGGGATGATGATTGTTATAGAAGTGAGGTTTTAAAACCACATTTCCTTTTTAGTTTATAAATTCTATAAGTAATTTTAATTTTTTTATGTTGGGGTGGTTTTGGAGGTGTTATGGGTGTTGATGGGGGCTAAGGAGCTATTTTGGGAGACTTGAGAGGCACTAAGGGAACCTACAGGCCCACCAAGACATAGTTTATGTTTTATTACCCATGGTATAGTTGTTTTGGATGACCAAGAGGACCTCTGCACCGTATATCTCCCCATAGTGATAGGTATGTGGTGCCAGTGCGAAATGGGTCAATGAAAATGCCCTAGTTGGGTGTTTAGTTGACTGTAGTGGCAATCTATGTGACTATAGAACCAAGGAGAAAAATAGGTATCGGTAATTCCATGGTCCCCTCACACTAGGAATTTTAGTTGGGAGGCTCCATGGTGGAAAATTGAGAGTGATGAGGGGGCACAACTCATCATGGTGGAGGGTATATCACCATGTATGGTAATTAATTTGTGGAAATGGAGAGGGGAAGAGGGACAATGATGCATTGATAAGACCTTGACGACACTAAGGTATATTACTCCCTTTGAGTGATGGGATTGGACCCAAGTGATGGGAATGGGATAGAGGAACCCAAGTAGGGTTTATGTGTGAAGATGTGACCTAGGGGATCCTAGTGGGTTCCCCAGTGATATATTGAACCTAGAGAGGGTTAGTATATGAAGTGGATAATGATGATTATGGGTGTCACCTTAGAACCCGAATCAATTTTTTGAGCCTAATATGGTTTCTGATGATGACAGGTTGTACAATTGATAGGCTAATCTTGGATTGGGTGATGGGTTCAAAATGATGGTTGGCCCTAGTGATATGTATTGTATGGGATAATTTGGGTGGGACTCACTACCCACTAAGATGTATTGAGATACATGGGATTCCTTGGATGTTATCTATGGATCCGGCTTTAATTTCTACTATTATGTGATGGTTGGGAGGGATGCACTTCCCCCTGATGTGATATATGAGATAGATGGGTGGTACACAATGCCCCTTGATGAGAGGTCTATGTGAGATGATCCGAGAGAGATACACTACCCCCCAAGCAATCAATATACTATTTTATTTCTAGGAATTTATACTAGGATATAAATATTGATCCTGATGCCATTGTATTTCTTAGGAATTGTTACTAGGAATCTGTCATGGGCCTGATATTGGTTGTCACTATCACGTGACATGCTCAAAGACACTACATCACTTTCCAAATTTATTATAGTTGATCCCAGGTGTCATGTTAGAACCTAAGGATCGATGGTGATTATTTATTTACACTTATATAGATATTTATTACTTTATATGACCATGTCACATGCACATGCACTACTTTACTAGTTATATAAAGGGTCACATTCTTGGTTTCCTACTGAGTTATACTCATACCCTGATTGTGACTCCATAGCTCTTGGGTACCCAAGCAGTCTTCATTGATCAAAGGTTTAGGTTGGGTAGAGTCTTGAGATTGATCATTTAGCTAGATATCTTAGATAGAGTTAGGAAATGGATGAGTTATGTCTTAGGGATAGTAGTAGAGCCTTGTAATTTTATTTCATTTGTTTGTATTTATGATCAACCCATTGGGTGATCAATCATTATGTATGAGCATGGTTGTGAGTTTGTATGAATGCATACTTCCACATGTTTGTTTGATATAACATGGTATTCTTTATTTCTTCTATATACTCTGATGTTTACTATTTATGGATGATTTTTGTTTATTTATAATTCTATTACACACTCTGATATGAGGGTATGGTCTTCCCATGATAACACCCTAGACCCTCACTACCAATTATAATCCTCTGACATATGGGGATGCATGAATGAGGTCACATAGTGACCCAGTCTAGTTAATATTTAGAGTAAACCATGATGGAGATGTTATAACACTCTAATAGAACCAAAACATTTTTAAATAACCCACTAAAGTTGTTTTTAAACCCAAAATACTTTCTATATTTCATTATGAAACCAATCATTTCTAAAGGAACTTCATGAAAATCATTATTTTTTTATAACCAATCCCTAAGGAATCATTTTCAACCAAAAACAATTTTCATGAAATCGTCATTTTTCCCACAAAAAACTATTTTTCACAACTGTATAAACAAAAAATAGTAAAAATCCAAAAAATTACAATATACATATCAATATATCACATAACTACCTTGTATTTACCCTTATCACTAGGTATCACCCTATGTAAGTACAAATATCAATCCAAAATGGGATATAGAACCATGCACAACTTAGACACATAGCTTGATAGACCATGCTAAAATCATGAAACAACCTCTAAAATAGTTTCAAAATCATGTTCCCAACCCCTACATGGTGTTTTAGACTGTGTGACCTAACTGTGAACCAATGACTTTTCTTTAATTCTCATACTAAAATTGGATAAGTCTTCAATGGAACTCATAAATTATAGGGAGGTCCAAAACATCATCATCAATAATAAAAAATATTTCCCAAAATTAAAATTCAAATCATGACTACCCATGAAAAATCAAGCATTGTCATGAAAGGTGGTGATAAAAAACCTACTCATGAACAACTTACTGAGTCCTAACAACAATTATAGTCTATATTCTATTATGATTCCCCAAAAAACAAAAGGAAATTCCAAGAATCTAGTCCTTTTTTAGAAACCTAGGTGTTGATATCATTTTGTAAAAAACGGGATTTGTTTACCATTGAATGATACCCAATCCATCTTTCCCCAAGTCACAAAGGCAATTATAGATCCTTGTAGTCTAGAAAAAAAGTGAAAAGGGTATCAATAAACACTTATGAGAATAATTTCACCCTCAAATAACAATAGACAATCAATAGAAACTATTGGGAAACTGGCATGGCCTATCAATAAATAGGAAATCCATGCATATATGATAAGAAAAAACAAATAAATAAATCAACCCAACATGGTACAAAAGAATAAAAATACAAACAAAACATAAAATTGGATCATAAAATAAAAATACAATGGATGAATATACAATGGGTATAAAAGAATAAAATACACTAGATAAAACTAACCAATACAACATCTAAAAATAAAATGGAACCCAAATAGCTCTAAAATAACCACCACATGACCCATAGTCACTCTCAAATCCCAACACGTATAACCATAGACCCAACAAACATCTAGTGATAGGGATAAAAAATTGGGCACCTAAGATAAAACATAAGAACTGTATATACACATGCACACTGGTGTATATGATGGGTGTGGGTTGAACATGTCTAATGGGATTTCCCCAAAGATTATATATCAGAAAATATAAGTAAAAAATTATCAATATTTATCTATTTCTTTCCAAATATAGAATATAACCCTTTTAAAGAGAAAACAAGGCCCAAAAAACCTAAAACCATAGTTTTAAACCTAACCAACAAATCAAGTTTTTTATTTAAAATCACTTTCAAACCATGAAAAGATTAATTTTAAATCCATAAAAAGCATAGCATTTCTTTCACTTTTCAAAAAATTGTTCTCAAATTCCTTTTTTTTTAATATAATTTCACCTTTTTAAAAACATTATTTCTAAACCATTTTTAATAAGTTTGAAAGTAAACCAAAACATTAATCAAATAAAAGTTGTTAACATAATAACACCAAGGTATCAATGGAAAAAAATATAATAAAATAACCAACAACCAATATAAGATTCCATGTAATCAAAATCTAGGGGATATAATCAAGGTATATATATCAGGATACCCTAAAAATATTCAAAGGGTATAGAATAATGGAAAAATCACTAACCTCTAACATGAATGATAAAAAACCTATTTCATCATACCACTATCTATAGGGCCCTCCTATGTTAAAATAGATCATCCCATTCAACACTCTTTCAGGTCACTAGGTAAAAAATCAACCCATATGAGGGAGTAACTTTATTAGGGAACTAACTAGACTATGTAAACTATGATAGCATAACACACATTTGTACCTTCTTCTTAGTCACCTAGGGTTCCCATGATATCCAAAAAGGATGTGAGAAACAACAATAAATGTGATCATCACACAAATAAATATTTAAAATAAAATTAATAAACCTCATCTCACCTATAACACCCTCCCAAAAAACAACCCATTTAACATACATGCATAAGAATAAATAATAAACAATATAAAACATTCCACCTCAAGGGAACAGTTCCATAATGAACACAATAAAAATAAAGGGCCTAAAAATGAGGGTAACCACTATTTCAACTTAACTCTTTTTTAATGAAGTTCCAAGCAGGCCTTTGAAAACATTTTTGGAATGAAAATACTATTTATCTACATTTAAAACTAACCATTTATAATTCTTTGAAGTTGAATAGTTCCAATCACACTTTTTAAAATTAGTTACTTCCCTTTAAAAATCACTTAAAATCACTATAAGACTAAAGTATTAAAAACATTGAATTTGTGGAAAACACCATCTTTTTAAATACACTGAGTCTTTTAAAAATAAAACAAACTCCTTAAAAATAAATAAATGTAAAATACCCTCTTGAAACATTTAAATTCCTTTAAAAGATTCACTCAGGAATTTTATCAAACTCTTGGTATATGGTAACTCCATTCCAAGTGAGGGAAACTATTAAAAACTAATTTCAAACCCTAAAGGGTAACACACATATGTATAACATGGAAATAAATTTATTTTAAACATTAAATCATATCATGGTACGTAATATAATATAAAAATATAAAAATACCTACCTCGATCAAATTAGAAACAAGTGGAAACACATTTCCTACAATGATGAAAGCCAAACCAAGAAAGAAGACAACCTTACCAAGCCCTAAACCACAAAATCCCCATGGTTAGAACTCACATGAACCCTAAAATAGACCCATGTAGTGATTAGTTTTTTTGATATAAAGGGAAAATTGAGGGGAAATGATAAGGTAGGGTGAGGAGAGGAAGAAGAATGGTAAATACCTTGATAATCCACTTGAATCCAAAGGAAATTAACAAAGAACTAAAGGGGAAGGAGGAGGAGGAGGAGGAATATCTCCCCATTCATACACCCTTTGTCTGACTAAATTAGGCATAGTGGAAAAAGAGGATAAAATACTTAAAAATCAAAGGGGGGAATTTTGGAAACTCACAAAATTTTAAGCTGGGAAACCACATTCCATGGCTCAACTCCTACACCATGGTTCAATGCCACTCCACCAGGCACATTTATAGTTTAGTCTCTATAGTTGTAGCGTGGATGTGCTAAAATAGGTATTTATCAGGTTCCCAAGCCTCCATTTTGTAACAAACCTCTATACTATGACATGGATCCCTCCACAAAACACCCTCTATAATGTATCCTCAGGATTGCATCATAGAGAACCCCAACCAAAAAACCCCAAGGAACCCTAAGTTCCTAGCCTCCATGATACATCATCTTCTATAAATGATATAGAGAGCCCACCATAGGTGCATCAATGACACTTATAAATTCCCATACACAACATCCACCATGTCTCAACCTCATGGTCTATGATGTGGTCTTCCTCCCTGGACTTTACGTGGAACCCCTATGCAACACCCCTACGATGTAGCCCCTAATATACATCACAACCATCCTTCACCCTTGAAAATTAAAAAAGTCATGGAGGAAATTTGTAGTATGGTCCCTCTAGTCTATAATGTGGGATATTTCCACCCATGACAATAACCCTCAAGGACCTCCCAAATCACCCAAAAAACATTAGGAACACCAAGAAACTAAACAATAACTAAAAATTAAATTAAATAAAAACAAAAATGACATGGGGGTTTCATATATTTCTATTTTCCTCTTATCATTTTTTGTTTTTTTGAACACCAATACAAACTTCTATCATTATATTATGGTCCAATTTTCTTATTTTCTCTTTTATCTAATTTATGAAATGATCAAATACATCTAGAACCTGATATTTAATGTACACTTTGGGATTAAATTAGGTAATATCAATCTATGAAAAGTGTCAACATTCACCTAATTAGAGAATTCATCCATTATAGGAACACTAAAATAAGAAGCACATATTAATCCAATTAAAAAACAGATCAATGGCTATAAATAATAATAATGAACTTGATAAAACTATTTGATAATTCAATTCATAAAATATTAATTATCAACCAACTTGTATTTCATAACTAAATATAGAATTAAAATTAAAATTAAAATTCATACTAATACACATTCTTCCAAAATTCCATGCAATCTATGGAGAATACCCAAATAGACACCGTAAATAATTCAATTTTATTTGTTCAATAATGAAACCTAAAAATGTATCTGAAGAAAAAATTAACTTAAGATAATTCTTATTCTCACTTGATGGAACTATAAATGATTGGATGTATTATTTAAAACCTCAAGATGTAACATGTTGGAATGATTTGAGACACCTATTATTGTAGATATTTTTTCCAACATTAAGGACCACCTCCATTTAGAAATAAATCTCAAGGATCAAGCAAGTATAAGGAGAGTCAATGTATGAGTACTGGGAGAGATTCAAGAAGTTATGTGAAATCTATCCACATCACCAAAAAATAGAGTAACCATTAATCTAATACCTCTATGAAGCCCATACACCTATGGATAGGATCATAATGTATGCTTTCATGGGAGGGGAATTGGTCGAAAAGAAACACCTACAACTACATGTATATTGATTGACAACATGGCACAAAACTCCCAAAAATTTGGAAATAAAGGTACACTGGGTACAAGGGGAGTACATCAGGTAATTCATTATTCTATTGAAAATAATTTAAATGATATTAAGTTAGAGTAATTGAGAACTATTTTGATAAAAATTAATTTGGCTCAAAATACATCCCAAATAAATCCTACAAGGCCTTGTGAAATTTTTTATAAAACCAAACTGCACTACTGAGAGTTTCCTCTAATTACAAGATACATATGATTGTGTAGAAATATTCACTAGGATACAATTTTAGTAGTAACAACAACCACCCCACAAAATAAGTATAATTCCTTTTCACAAACATATAACTAAGGATGGAAAGATCACCCAAACTTGAGGTATAGCTCTGTACAAAAACAAAGGACCCTTTTTCAACAAAACATCCAAAAAATCTTGCCTTGTCAATAAGGTTTTCAATATCCCTAAAAAATATATGGAACCCAATAATATTCAATACAATAACAAAAAGGGTATTGAAAAATAAAGGTAGATTTTAATACTGATGATATTTTGAAACAAATTATTTTTAATCAGTATAATGAGTTGAAAATTTAGGGTTTAGAGTTGAGGGAGATAGAGATGAAAATGATCAAAATTGCAACCACCCTCCCTGAACTAGAAAGTAATAAATATATAAATATTCCTTCCCAACCTACTATTAATCCCAAGGGGAATTTTATTTCCATCACGTTGAGAATTTGGAAGCAAATGGATGAGAAATATGATCCTAAATATCCATTAGGATTCATCTCACCTCCATAGAATCCCCATTCAATACCAATAAATGAGAAACCAAAGGAGAAATATAGAAAGTAATAAGAATATTGATGATGTTCCTCTTAAATATATTTCATTTCCAAATAGAGTTGTACAAACCAATAAGATGGATAAAGAGTTGATTCAAAAATATATTTTGGATACATTTAAGAATGTTGAGATAAAAACCCATCTATTTAAAGTAATTAAGAAAATTATAATCTATTCCAATTTCTTGAAATAATTGTATACAAATAGAAAAAGGATAAAGGGAAATGATCAGATAAACCTTTGGGGGAATGTATTTACACTCATCTCACCTACCTTGGAAATTATTACAAATTTCAAGGACCTCTATACATTCACTACTCCATGAACTCTAGGGGAGTCTCATTAATCTGATGCTTTATGTGATTTGGGTGCCTCCATTAATTTCATGCCTTACTTTGTTTTCAATTACTTGAAGGTTGGATAGATAAAGATAAAATAGGTTGTGGTGAAATTTGAAAATAAGGCTACAACATTCCCAGTAGGATACCTCAAGTATATACTTATTTGGGTGATATATATGATCTTTCCTACTTGTTTTTACATGCTAAATACAGAGGATAATCAGGTAAGTTCTCATGATCCCATAATTCCTAACATGAACTTCCTCAAAACTACTAATACAATCATAAATGTTCATGAGGTTAAACTTTATATGGAGTTATGGAATGATATTATAAGATTTAATATTTTTGACTCTATGAAGTACCCTTATAAGACTATTCCACTCTCTTTATCTCCCATTCTGACCCATCTTGTAACGATTCTCTAAATTTTGATTTTCAATCTTTTTCAAATGGAAATAATTATATTCTTAGGTAAATTTTGAGTATTTTGGATAATTTTATGTCCCAAAAAAATTTAAAATCTATTTTTCATGATCAAACCACTCTTAATTATGATTCTTTTATAGATTCTTATTCTGATTCTAGGCATGTACTTTATAATCATGACATGGATATTAATTTTATAGATATATTTGATGGGTTATTCACTGATTTTGATGGTTACTATTCATACCTCAATATAAATTATGCACATATCTCACTTACAATGAAATTTCCATCAATACATCACCCACCTAAACTGAAATTCAAACCATTACCCCAAAATTTAAAATTTTCATACCTTTTGAATAATGAAAAAATGATTGTAATTAATGGTAATATCCTTCCTAAATAAGAAAGACAACTTTTAAGTATTTTTGTGAGAATATTAGGTAAATTGGATGGACTTTAATAGAATATCAGTTATTAGCCCCTCTATTTTCATGCATAGGATCCTTTTAGAGGATGGGTCTAAACTGATTAGAAAGTCACAATAGAGACTTAACCCAACACTATTATAATTTTCAAAGAAAGTGGTGTTAAATTTAATTTAAGCAAGTTTAATTTACCCCATATCTAACTCTCGGTGGGTTATCCTAGTTCTAGTTATACCAAAGAAAATTGGTTTCACTATTATAAAAAATGAAAATAATGAGTTAGTTATCATGAGAGTGAAAAACAATTAGTGAGTGTTCATAGATTATAGTAAATTGAATAAATACACTCATGAGAACTATTTCCCCCTTCCCTTAATTGACCAAATTATTGATATACTTTTAGGTAGGACACAATATTGGTTCTTGGATGGTTTCTATGGCCATTTTCATGTCCCCTTGAAATAGATGATCAGAATAAGACGATATTCACTTGCCCATTCAGTATATTTTCTTATAAAAATATTTCATTTAGAAAATACAATTTCCTAGGTACCTTATAGAGATACACGATGAGTATATATTTTTTATTTAATTAAGACTTTAATGGATCTATTTATGGATGACTTTACTATGTATGGATCTTTATTTGATCAATTTCTCTCTTTCTTGAGAAGAGTTTTGTGTCGATTTATTGAGAGAAATCTGGTTTTAAATTTTAAAAAATGCCATTTCATGGTAGATAAGAGAATTTTCCTAGGTAATGTAGTGTTATAGAATGGAATTGAGGTTTATATATCTAAGTTAGACATTATTTAATTCTCTATAAATCCTAAATATGTGTGTGATGTTGGATATTTCCTTAGAAATGTTGGTTTTTATCAACGCTTAATCAGAAATTTTAGTAATATCATTTTACCCTTATCTCAATTTCATCAAAAAGATATTGAATTAATTTTTTATGATTATTTTAGGGAATAATTTGATGATATAAATAAGAGTATCACCACTCCTCTGATCATACATCCCACCATGGTGAGAGCTTCCATTTTATCTTATGTATAATGCTTCAAACTTTGAAGTTGGAACGATCTTATCATAGAGTGTAAAGAAAAATACAAATGTGATTTCCTATTATTATAGAAAATTTTATTAAACCCAAAAAAATACACAACAATTAAAAAGGATTTTATTTCTATAATATTTTATTTAAATAAATCCCTTTATTAATTATAGGGATCTAAAGTAGTTTTTGTTTTGATCATGCATCTTTTAGGTAACTCTTAAAGAATCCAAATACAAATACCATATGTATCCATTGGATTATACTTCTTAAACATTTTAACATCAAGATAAAGTAAAATAAAGGTTCATAGAACTTGGTGTCACATGAGTAGGATCACTCACACACCAAATGATGAGTACCACTTCAGGACACATTTACTGATGAGAATATTTATCAACTATTAGGTATGTATCCATCATATGATAATTTAGATAACTATATTTTCACCTAAAAATACATGAAAATATAAAGAAAATCTATTTTTAAAAATTAAAGAGTGGCTCTAGATCTTTTTTGTGGGATGATCTCTACCTCTAGCACATGTAAGTGACCAGGTCATTAGGAGGTGTATTCTTAATCTTGTGTTTGATTCTATTTTATATTTTTCCATAAAATTTGTTATGGTTTACATGTTTGAAATCAAAGGACTTATATAAAATTCTTAGAATTTGGATTGTATTGGCCTAGTTTGTTCCATGATTCCCATTTATTTTGTAAGCCATGCTCATTTTTCCAACACACTAGCGATATTTATAGGAGACACAAGATGCCTCAACAACCCATTTTTTATATGATATTTTTTATGTATGGGTTATTTATTTTATGGGTTTTTTCCCAGATCATTCAATTTCTTGTACATTTTGGTTTTTATTGATTATTTTTTAAAATGGTTGGAGTCCAAGGTCATTGGGACTAATGATTCTCATGTTGCAGTGTATTTTTTTGGTACTATAATTTTTGTAGGTTTGGAATACCAAAGGAGATCATCACAGAACAAGGGTAAAACTTTTTCAATCTAAATTTAGCTTCCTTCATTTGAAAATATGGAGTGACATGCAAAAAATATACACCATAACAATCGCATGAAAAATGGACATGCTGAAGTTTTAAATCATGATTTGAAGTAGATATTAGATAAAACTATGAAGAAAAATAGAAAGGATTGAAGAAATAACTTGGATTATGCGTTTTGGGATTATAGGATGGTGTAAAAGACTTCCATAATTTTTTTCCCATTTTGTATTTTCTTTGGTAAAGACTTCCATCTCCCTATCAAGGTTAAACATCGGTCATTTTGGGAAATAAATAAATGCAACATGGATTTATCCCAAACTTGAGATCAAAGGAATCTATAAATTCAAGATCATGAGTAGATTAAATTATTATAATACTATAACTCAAGGCTTTATAAATATTGATAAAAATAAACCCATGATAAGATAAACTAGAAGAGGTAGTTTCATGAGGGAGATAAAGTCCTTTATAGTTCATGACTATACCTGATGTCTGGTAAGTTTCATTTTATATAGATAGGACCTTATGTTATATCTCATTATTTTCCTTATAGTGTAGTGGGTATTAAATAAAAGGCCACAATAAGAAGATTTATAGTCAATGGGTAGCAGCTGGAGAAATAATTTGAGGTACTTCCCACACATGAAATTGATATTATCACACCACATGACCCTATTATCACTTGAGAGAATTAGGTTTTACCTAACCCTCTCACTTTATTTTTTTTGTCCTATTTAAAATTATTCATTTCATGAGCATCTATAATTTCATATGGTAACATTTTGGACAATGTAACATCTTAAGTGTGGGGGAGGGGACAAAATTTTGGGTGGATTCTTTATGAATTTTTTATTTTATTTTATTTGTGTGTTTTGTGTTAATTAAAATAATAATAAAACGAAAAAATAGAATAATATCACATTCTAATTTATATGTAGAACTTATATAAAATTCATGTTTCATTTTCCAAATCTCATTGGTATCATGTTAATCATGAGCAATATTTCTTCATTAATTTCCAATTTTTGTAAAAAATGGAAGTTGTCGATGATATGATTGGTTGTATCATTATAAAACCATTTAGATTTTGACATAATTATTTATGATATTATTTTATAGAAAATTATGTCATTTTATTTCTCCACACAACATCACATTTGACCATAAATTTTCATTTTTTCCTATTCGATTGAAGTTATAATCAAGTGAAGTAATTTTTTTAGCTTACCAAAATAGTATTTTTATACATTCATTTTTCTTATGGTCAATTTTATCATTGTAATGAATTTACTTATTCATTTGTACATGTCTAACTATTTTACACGCTAAAAAATAAAACCTAACAAAAAATAACACTAAAGAGGGGAGTGATAGAATGTATAACATATGGGGATATCTAGGTCAGGATCTTAATATTTGGATTTCAGGAATGATAAAGTGGGTAGATTTTGAAATTTGATTGCAAAGGATGCAGAACAAGTTTAATGAAGAATAACTAGGTAAGATGAAAAGTTTTACTTAAACTGAATATATTTAATAATGGGTGGAAATAAAATATTGAAATAGTTATCACACACAAGCACATACGGAGAATTAGTATAATATTAGGTCCATAACTTGTTTCACCATGATTAGTTTAATTAACATCATTATATTTTATTTTGAAAAAATTTATGAGATAATTAATATCGAATTTATTTAGAGTTACTTCTTTATGTAATTATTTTTTTCCTATACTGTTATCATGGATTAAAAAAATAGACATACATATCTTATTATAATTTTCTAGAATACATGGCATGTGACTTTTCTCAGGAGTTAAATGAGGAAACGATGGCGGAGTTGATAAAAAACATTTTTATTAAATATTTTTTAATAATATATAATTTATTTTCCACAAATTGTGATAAAATAGGTTTCTTTATGAAAAACATGGGATTAGATCATGCATTTGAAAATTTGATGGAAATTTCATTTTTAAACTTTTAAGGTACACTCTAGTATTTTTGACATAAATATTTTTATGATCTGTATTTTTAAGTGAAATATTATTAAATAATTATTCTCCCTATGTGATACAATTTTCATTTGTAACATCATTGACAGATCATACATTTGATGGTAGAAAATGGACCACAAACTCAAAGATGGAATGGACGCGTCAATGTGGAAACCACCTCACCATTTGTGATATATATTATTTATTTGGTATTGTTTTGGATGAAATTTGGAAATAATATTTAATATCCCATTAAAAATAAATCATCCTTCTGGAAGGATAGATGTTTTATTCTCTTTGGAGGTCAAAAATCTAGTAAAATTTTAATTTATATATTTGAATGAATTTCACATTCACACGTGTAACCTCTTGTAACCCTAGTCTTACCTATACTATATAAATTTGTATATTTATCTTTTAAATGTATTTTTACATGAATTAATAGGTTTAGGTAAGAATATAAGTTGTTTCACTCCATTTATATAAGCATTGGAAGAAGGATAACTCTTGAAGAAAATATTCCTTCATCGATGCCTTAATTTAATTTAATTTCTTAATTTAATTTTATTCAGATTTAATTCCCTTATTTTGGATATAAATCAATATTATAAACATTATTGGGTTATACCCTTTCTAGACCTTTGCATATGCAAGTCTTTTCTACAATGAATATTCCACCCATAAAATAGTAGATTTTTAAAGTAATTGATCTAATTATCACCTACTTAAATGAATTATTTTGAATGAACAATCTCACTATAATTAATATAATTATAATATATTAATTTTTTCTTAATTTTAAAAATAATTCAAATTAAAAACACTTTACATGCGAGGTCAAGTAATGTGTGAATTGTGAAAGCGCAATGTTAGTCGATAAAACTGAATCAAGAGGGTTTGATTTTTAATGTTTAAGTCTAATCCCTAAACCTAATTAATTCTCATTTACAATTTGGATTTATTACCTAATTAAAAACTAACCATATGTTATCCTAGGAACAATAATCAATTTAGGGTGCTAAGATTTCTTTTTTCAAAGTTTGCCTAATGTTTATTCCCTTTCATCTTAGTGGTTATGTCAATTTAATTATTGTTTGAAAGTTGATAAATTAAGGGATAATAATTTAATGAATTTTAATTAAAATTATAATGATTAAGTAATGATTGAATTGGTATATTTATATCAATTATTCCTCATCCAATTTTCTAAAAAAACATCATCTTCTCACAAACTTCTTCTTATGTCATAAAAATAAATCAAACCCACCCATATTTGATAGAATTTTATTAATTTTATTTTATTTCATAATACTATTAATAATTTGCTTTAAGTACTTCCTCCTTATGATAATGAACTTGTTCGACCACTCTACTGCGCCTAAATATTAAAAACCACACATCATTTGTGAGCACCCATGACAACGCTATTCAAGAGTTAGGTGCTTTATTATTTCAAGGAGGAAGTCAGGTCATGAAATAAAGGTTATTAAAGAATTTTTTTTTCAAATTAAAGACCCTTATGTATTGTATTTAACTTCTCTATGTGGTTTTATTACTCTTATGTATTCTGTTCTCATTTTTTGGTCGTGACATGGAAGGATTCAATCATGAAGTGAATAGGCTTGGGTTTGTTTGTTTAATTTTCCATGAGTAGCCAACTTGGGGTGGAAACATATGTCACAACATGAATCCTAAGGTGTATGATTTAATGTTTATTAAATTTTTTTGTACTTGTACCTATATTGTTCTGTTTTCATTTCCATGATTTTGGGGAATTTGGATGCCACAACAAGGTTTCAGTCATCACGCTATGACCTTCCTTAGACATATCAAATTAAGAGAGTTGATTGGGTTTTAAATAGAGGAGATAGGGTAGTTCAAAAAATGATTTCTAGATATTCTCTTGATTTAGACCAATTATGGCATGAACATGATCTATCACATATGATTCTATAAGTTTATGGTTTTAGTATAAATTCATAATCCCATTTGGATTCTTCAATATTCTATTGTTTTTACTTGAACCCTAGGTGAACAAAGATGTGTCTTTGGAGACCTTTTAGTTCCCTTGGATTGGAATTATTCCTTTTATTTGAGATCAACTATTTTTTTGTTCAAGGTGAGTTTCTATTCGTTTATTCTTGGTTTCACCTCTATCCTTCTTCTTAGAGAGGCTATTACGATGGTTTCAATTCGTCTTTGTTATCCTTGGGTAGTGATTTTGATGGAGGTTTTTGTGTTGTATATTGTTGAGGTTTTACTAACATGTTCACAATTTTATGATCATCATACTCTCTTTTTTCTTTCATGGTGGGTGTGAAACTTTAGTTGAGGTAGGGGGTTCAAGACTTATTCTTTGTTATTTTATGTAAATTTTAGAAGTATAGTGCTTTTGATTTATTTAGGTGGATGGTAAGAATTAACCTAATGAAGATAAAGTACTAGACTAAAATAAATTAAAGAGTGTGGGTTATTAATATGTGTTCTATATGGTTCTATGATATTACATATGGTTTATGGGTGTTTTTAATTGTTTCTAATAGTTTTTTTACTACTTTAATATATGTGATATTGTTATGATTAAATTATTGGAATCAACTCTCATAAATTTTTAACCATTTAAAGATGGTAATGAATATGTTATATGAAATATATAATTGAATTGGATTGTTGTGGATGAATTTCCATGGTTTTAATGAGGATATTTGGTTGTAGATGTAGCAGTGGTGGGTGGACTGTTATGTGGTTTGTAATATCAACATGGATGGTTGTGTGTAAATGGGAAGTGTTGTGTGGATATTGTGTGAAGAGTTTTGTTAGTGTCTAATAACATTTATAAAATCAAGTGGAAGAAATTAAAACCTTTATCTAAGGATCTCTATTCAATATAATATGAAATTTCTTATAAAACTGAAATGGAGAACTATTGTAAACTAGAGCACCTTACATTGAAGAGCATATGCTACCTTTTGATCTTCATCTTACGATTTTGTTAAAGATCACCAAAGTGGTAAAAAAATAATCCCATCTCTATAGGCATCCATATGATAATATGAATCACATATCATACATGTATGATTCTTATGTCTACCATGATGTTCTAGTATCTCAACATGCAAAGGAAGAAAAATAAGAGAGTTGTGTATATCTAGGAGTTTTGGATAAGCATCATGTGTTCACACATATCAACCATCATATGGAAGTAGGAATAATAAATCCCTTGAGGACTCTCCTTGATAGTGAAATCATTAATTCATGCATTTATAACACAT
The DNA here is from genome assembly GCA_963277665.1 of Viscum album. NCBI lineage: Eukaryota > Viridiplantae > Streptophyta > Magnoliopsida > Santalales > Viscaceae > Viscum > Viscum album. The sequence continues at coordinate 513,406,270 of OY728130.1, forward strand.
GTATTAATTCCTCAAATAATTCCTACATCATATGCATGAATGTATTTAACTCCCATTCATTTCATTTTATGAAATGATTTCTTTTAATGATATCCAAGGTGGAGGATTGATCGGTTGTCCAACCAATACTACCAATGTAAGAAGTATAATATATATATATATCCCATTATTCATGAAAATCACAAAATTTAGGCAATCTATACAATATATATATATATATATCATATATATAAGTATTTAGGGCATATGTCTCTTTCAATATCCATATTACACTAAAGACTAATAGACTTTGTCCCATTTCAATTTGTATTGTATAAAATAACACACGAAACCATGTCCAAAAAAACTTTTGGATATCCTCCAAAATACTTTTATAAAACTATCATTATCTTCACCTGGTATCACATTATATGTAATACCTTGTGAATACCCATTCAAAAAACTTTTTTGGATTAACTCTAAAACAATTTTAAAGTAGATATATGAGTTAAAATCAATACCCATTTAGTTAACCACAAAGTGTGACCCTACAAGAATTTATATCATTGAAAATAAATACTAATCACTATATCCATATATGTAAGAAAAGAAAGGCCTCTAGAAAATAATCAATGCTACTCAAGCTAAAAAGGGACCTGGCATGATCTCTATCAAACACATGTATCTCTGTACCTATGTCCAAAAGTCTGTATCAGATGAAAACATGCATTCTCATATTTTCTATTTTCCCATGACATATAGTGACCATGGTAAATGGATTATGTTAATCACATATATCCAACTCAATTATTCTCAATTCTTAGAGTGTGGATGGAACTGATCGATGAATACATCACATGTCATTCATCCTTATAGATAATTACATTGTATTTACCTTATCTAGATAGATATATATAATATCTATGTGTGGGCATACACTTAAATGGTCTATCTCAATTGAGGGCCTTGGTTTCATACTTATCATATGAGAGTGAAAATACCATCTTGGTTAAGCTTCAATAGAAGACATAATTAGCAACATACCCAACCACCCCCGTATTAGCTAAGTTAACATGTAGACTTATGTAAGTAGGGTAATAAAGTACGAAGGTTATCATTCTAGTTATCTCACCAACCTCAGGTAATGGGGACCCAAATATAATCCTTTCACCCCTAGTATACTAAATATATCTCTGTATGACACTCCATGTGGTATACTTTGTGGTTCATTTAGCGCACATAAAGAATATTATTCTTTATCTTATGCCTCGTGATCATATTTAGTATATTTATACAAGAATAATACACCTTATAACCTTAAAATTTCTTTATAACCTATAATAATCTATGGCAAACATTAGTTTGGGATAAACTTAAAGTCATACTTTGAGAGGTTAATTATCATTGCACATCATGAAATGTATATATATAAATATATAAATTTATGTAGTCGACGTGAAAGAATGATAAAATGGAGGTTGGCTTTCAATTTGATACATTTTAATTTTCTTAACATCTTTAATAATATTTAAAAAACACAACAAAAGCACCAATTTAACATATCATATATGATAAACTGGTAGATCATCCTTATGTTTTCTACATTTTATGGGTTTTGTTTACACATTACATCATATGTAATCCCTATCACATCTCTATGAGACCATCTGATAAAACACTCCCTATAACTCTTTAGTGAGAAACATCTATAAATAAATCCATCTTGAATAATGGTGAGATTTAGGAATCGTATTCCTAACTATTCTACTTATTGAACATATTCAAACTTCTTAACATCACAACATCAAATGTTATGATGTCAAATTGTGGTGTCTACTTATAACTCTTTATAAGTTCATTATCATCATTTACATAACCCCATTCCATCAATTTTTTTATTTAAATAATTTAATTTCTTACATTATTGTGAACCAATCCTCCTAAACTATTTTAGGATAATGTGAAAACCACTTTTCTACAGTAACTACTGCAACTATTTACATTTCACTTTACCTTCATACCCTAAACTCTTTTAGGATAAAGTAATAACACTTTTTTATGATAATTAGTGTAAATATTTACATTTCTATTTACCATTATACCATAAACTCTTTTAGTATATCAAGTGTAATTAAATTTTCATTTTGACTGGTACAATCCTTCAAGAAATAGCATTTTTCATTTTTCATGATAACTAAATGTAACTCTTTACATTTTTCTTTATCATTGCATATCTTAAACTCTTTTAGAATAATAATTGAAAAACACTTTAATTTTAGATTGGTATAATCCTTTAGAAAATAGTTATATTCACTTTTAAATGGTAACTAAATATAACATTTTACATTTTTATTTACCATCACATATCCTAAACATTTTATAATATTAAGTGGAAATCACTTTAACTTAATATTTGTATTGTCCTTTATTTTCTAATTTTGAACTTATCTAAGTTAAAACATACTCCCACTATACTATTAAACATTATATTATTTTTAAAATATATTTTTAGGATATAAAAACCCTCTTGTGTTAGGAAATAACATTTATTTCCTTTTAGTGGGTATATTCAACAAATAAACTATTGTTTCCATGTCATATATGATATTTTATGTGTTTGTAACATTATAATTTCAAAATAATACTTTATTAAAATATACAACTGATGGGTGGTAGGGACACATTCCCTTATATTTTAACAAATATCTGGATAAACACTTTTATCTGTATCTTCTTCGATGATCATGTAATAGAAATTGATGAATCATAAACCATGTGTATACATTTAATCATCACTATTGACACTCATTTTTGTCACACAAGAATAATAATTTTCAAAGGAAAATACCTCAAGTAAAATATAAGTGAAATATATCAAAGGATTACACACATTCTCCCAAGTAATACCATGCACAACCCAACCAACATCAGCATGCAGGTTTAGCCTATGCTCACAACTTCACCATATAGGGATGGCCTATATTCCAGTTCCATCGTATAGTCCTAGACAGGCATGACCATGAGATTCAACAGGTCACACCTATGTGATAAATAGCATGAAAAAACTTCACGAGCCACCACCTCCACTCAGGGTCCCAAAATGCTTATAAATAGGACCCTTATTCTCTTTATTTGAAATTAATTGAAGACTAGAATAATCCTCACAACACTACTCACCCTAGTCCTTTTCCCAGGACATCAGAACTCTTAAGGTATATTTCCAAGACTCAAAAGAAGAGTAAATTAATGAGGATAGTGGGATTATATTTCCCCTAGTGTTTTAAATAAAAAACACCTATGCAATCCACATCCTCTACTCTAAGAGAACTAGGGAAAATTCCCCTTCTTGAGCCCAGGAATTGAGTGCCAGTAATCTAAATACACTCGAGGATACCCTTGTATCCTAGATAAAGGCCTCTACCAAATGTTATCACCCATGTTTTTCATCACCCAATGATATATTTAGATCACCTAGTTTTACCCAACATGATACCTCTTCATCTCTCCCAGGTCTACCTTGTGCAAGCCACATTCAACTCACCTAGGTCTACCTTCCACGAGCCACATTAAACTCATAAAATCCTTACCTATGTGATCCACCTTATTTTCACCCATGACTCACCTATGTGATCCATCATTTGGGACCCTTTTTCATTCCACCAATGAAAGATAACCTCTTATATTAAGTCCCTAATCTGAGAGGGGTTATGTCGAGGCATTCCCAAAAGCCTCCAGATGTGTGTAATCGGAGAATAGGGAACATAAACGTGTCCTCTAGATTATAAATTCATGTGGTAATAAAGGTCCTTCATTTATCCTATCTAATAGGTGGGATCATCATAGTGTTATCGATTATGCATTCCCATGGTAATGAGGACCCCAACATTGGTGGGAGTTCCAGGGACCTCCCCATTTTAGGAAGTGATGGGAACCACTTTCCTTTATATTTTATGGCGGCTAGTTATTTATCCTCCTATAATATTATTTGAAATTTATAAAATTTAATCCCTCATGGAGCAATCCCTTAGTCTTTCTTATAGGGTCTAATATGTATGGGTGCATAATTCCTGACACTAGTTACAAAAACAAGAGAGGGATGGGAACATCAAAGCCTGTTCTCTCTCCTATATCCCCAACCTCATCCACCCGTGGATGAAGTAGATCATGTGGTTTTCCAGATCTTCTGCATCCTCTTATTTCTCACACCAAGCATGAATCGTGTAGTCTTATAGGTTAGTGACTATCATGAAATCAACATGATCAAATACATGTCTCATTAGAGTGTCCTTATGACGGATCTTCCTCTCACCTTGACAAGGGCCTCATATTTAGTGTAAGTACTCAAAGCCATATATCTATCTCAGAGGGACATATTCCATTCCAAACAAACCTTCAAAGGTCTATATTCCAGATTAAGAAACCACGTCACTCCTCTATAGGTGTAATCCCCAACACTCCAAACTATGTGGGCTTTGATTTCTGTCCAAAAAGGATACGTAGGAAGCCTCACTAAGGTTAAAACACAACACACCATACTCACCCTAATATTTTCTAGGACACACTCCAAGTAGGGTCACATCTACCCTAGAATTCCACATCCCTTCCAAGACCCTTGGGACACTTCAGTGTAAGTCCCACACCATCCCTTAACTGTGTAACTTTCTCCAAGATGTCCTTGTCTCATGACGTTAAACTGGAAAATTTGGTACTCATAACATGAACTTAAAAGGTATTATGTGTCCCATTAAGTTACACCAAACTATGTGGGTTCTAATTACTTTCACAAAGATATATATAAATCCTATCTCATGGGCCTGATCCCAACATCAGAAAAACTCCCTTCTTCTTGGATGATGATAAATTACAGAGCATCCCATTGTTCATCTTAAAACCAACATCGTAATAATATATGACATAAGAATAACTAATCCATTTACAAAAGGGTACCATTGATGGATAGCCTTGGATTAATACATATATGTTTGTCAATGAATAACCTTGTATACATATAGATGATTCTAAATCCAATACATGCTAATAATTAATTGTTAACTTAAGGGGAACCTATTTTATATTTGGGATTTAATAAAGGATTCATGAATATGTCATAAATCTATGATAGAGTCCCATAGTATTAAATAATTCCTCCAAAAAGGGTACAATGAGCCCGACCTACCATCATATCAACCAATTTCAGTCCCTAAGAGTTGTTGGACCATTTCCCAGTAACTTCTTACCTATAGAAAGTAGGTTCATAAGACATCTTAAATGAGGGAACCATTGGGTATTTTCAGATCCATGAATAAAAACCATTGGAAAATTCCTGTAAAGGGCATGTAAATATGTGTTTGATGTGAATTTTCATGCCACCACCACCACAAAACACCATTCAAACCCCATGTGGTTTTGGGGGGGAAAACAAAAATGGTGAACCCAATGTGAATCCTTAACCGAAATGACTATTCCACCCACATTTCAGACCCCTTTCACACATAATATGAAAGTGGTCCGAACATGGATATAAAATAATCGATTACTCATGTGTTCATTTATTAATATGCTTCTTTGGTGGGGTTTTCTTGTTTGTGTTTTTCACATATATCCAGTCACTTTCAACTATAACTCCCTTTGATCCAAATGGTGTCTTACTGGTTCAAGAAGACATAATATTTGGATACTACATAAGTTGGGTCCTCGTCTAAACCGAGAACACCATCACCAACTCGGTGTCGTCAACACTGGGTTTTAAATTCACTAATTCAGGAGTACCACCAAAATGGTATTATCCCAACTTTGGAGGAAGCACGAAAATCCCTCCATCTCATGAAGCCCCACCAACCATCCACTCAGTGAAGACTAGTGGGTGGAAGAATATTGCACTAGTTTCCATTTAAAATCATTTCAGGAGATTATCCCTAGAATGCAGCAACAAGTTCCTCTATTATCTCAAGGAGGCTGATCAAAGGGGCACTAACAGGATCATCTAGAAAACAAAGGGGTCCCTCCAAATGGATCCTTCCAGCATACACTGCCGCCAATGCCACATGGAAATAAACCCTCAACATGATGAGGGTGTTTCCCTCAAGAGTTCGTCCCAAGTCACCCAGAACTGGGCACTCAAGAAAGCTCACTGAGGGTACCTCTATTCCCTATAGAGAATACCTCTAACCAAATATGGTGGAAAACTATGACCAGACACACACACACACCTATCTGCTTCTATCAAGCCTACCAGCCTAGTCTGGAAGCATTCGGAGAAGCCAACTGACAGATTTTAGCAACAAATAGAGAGAAAACCCAAATCTCTTTCCCACACCTGATTACTGTTGGAATATGAAAATAGGAAATAGAGGAAAAGAGTAGGTCGAAACATCTATTAAAACCATGAAATGGGAATATGTCACCATTTCAGTCACTGAATTCCCTTAGCATAACCTAAAAATAGTGAAAGTGCGTACGCAAATTCATGTCCACATCTTAAAATCCTACTAGGATATAATAATTCAGTGGTAGTGGTTGAGGGGTAGACACATAAATCTATCCCCACAATTGGGATAACTCATCAAACCAACACGAGGTTCACTTTGGAGTAGATATATATCCCTACTCTCATCCAGGAGGTTTGTGGGCCAAATCCCACAATAAATGGACAACCGGATCGGGTCCATACCCCCATTCCAAATGAAGTTAATCAATCTATCCTAGTGTACACTCTAATTAAGGAATATATCCCTTACAAAATTCCATAAATCTATCAAAAAAACTAGAAACAATAAGATAACTAATCAAACAAGCTTCTATATATAAAATCCATTATCCAAAACAAGCAAACCCAATTTCCCACAAGAGATCATATAAAAAGAATCCTCACCAAAGGAAAATAGAAAATGTATAGATATTATACAGTAAAAATATTCTCAATAATGGTTTTCTTTAAGTCCTCATACATTTATATATGGCAGTTTAGTATCCTACTCATCCATTACCAAATTAGAGAAACAGTAGTTGCAATTAATAAGGTCCTCCCCAAAAATTTTCTACCATTAATTTGGGAGGTCTACCCCTGAAATATTACCATGAAGGATCACTTAATATCTAAAATCATATCAATAATGAGATCCAATCTAATGATGAGCATCATAGAAACCCTCTGTGTGACCGGAAGATCAAACAGTAAGGAGTTCCTCCCCTTTCTATCATTCACCCTTAAGTTCCTACCCAAGGAATGTACTGTAGGAATTATCCTTATAGTCATATGTCAAGTCGTGATAGTAGTACTCCCCATGATGGAATTCTCTATGAAGGTCCTCCCCATAGTGACACTTCACTTTACTAAGGAGGTCCTCCCATTACCGAATTAATTATGAGAAATCCTTCCTATCATGAGGAACTTGGGAAAATGAGGCTAGTCATGCCTAATGCCTCTTCATTGAAAAGTAAAATCCTTTATCAACTGGAAGACAAACCAAGGTAATTTTCATTCTCCAAACCACCCTTGTATCACTTTCCTTTCAATATGATAGAGGAAATACCTAAAATTCCTACTCTTTACAATAAAGAAATAGGGAAATATTCACTTTGGTCGGATTAGGTTAAGGAACCTCTTACCAAAGATGAAGAATACATATTACTAATGATGAAACATTTTTCTAAATTCAATATACCAGTCATGTTCTGACCTTTAGTCACTCCCTAATAAAGAAATCCAGAGGCATTTTTGGAATATTATGTGCATGAAATTTTCCAAAATATATAGACCACTATCTATCACATAAAAAAATTATTTCCTTAAGATGAATATACAATCCACATCAAGGTAATAAAATGGATACACCATCAAATAAACTTAGCATATTTCCTATCTAAATGACACCTAAAATTGGGAAAATAGTAAAGAGACCTTCAACATGAATGTCTTGATGTGTTAAGAGAGTTGTGTAAGTTGATCATCGATGCCTCATCCAGGATTCATATCATAGGATGGGGTGAACATGGGGAAGTTCACTTCACCTCACTCCCTGATCAGCAAAACCTACCAAAGTGACATTATGTAATGTCATAGCCTCAGGTCAGTTTTGAGAAACCTGTTCAAAAAAGATGGTGTGCTTAGAAAAAATTGGCCATGAATGACTCTCAAATACATAGGTCTAAAAGAGAGTGAGACATAAAAGGACTCTTACATTGATCATCCAAAAATATTGAGCAGCCCTCTCTCTTAAGTGAAGCTAATCATCAGGAATATCCAATATATTTGGAAGTAGGTGGCTTAGGTGAAAATCATACAATGCATCCAGCCCATGTTCAAACATATATCCATAAAATCAATAGAGATTCCACGACATCAATATCCATAAAAATATAGGAGCATCCCCTTCCCATAGGGATGGGGTATTTTTTAACACAACCTTCAAGGTCGATAAACGAAGCTTAAAAGGTCATGAAAATGGAAATAGACCAGCCCCATCTCACAATACTAGGAATTTTTTTACCTCAACCTCCTCCTTAATGGAAGTTAGTATTTTCCCATTTAAGAGGGGAGTCATATAATGAATCCTACCAATTTTTACTATCTTGTAATTTGACTCCCTAACTAAGAATATTCATGACAAAATTTTCCGAAGATTCCCTTTGAATCACCCTTCATCAGACGATCCCAAGAGAACCAGCAAAGGAGATGGTGAGACCTTGTGGTGAAAAAAAATCAAATAAATCTCTCAAGAAGAATGATGAAATACCTAAAATGTGTTATGAATCGGTTAAAATCATTTACAGCACCCCTGAAGATGCTACATAACACAATGCCGATATAGAGGTATATGAGGAGGAGGTTTTTGTTCATAATACAGTCCACACTAAAATGATTCAAGAGGGTGTGTGTACCAAAAACTATAGTCTTGATATGAATTTGGGGATTATATATACTACTACACTACTACATCCTCAATGATAATCCTCCAAAGAAAATGGTAAAGGTAAGGTCGTACCTCACCCACCACCTGAATAGGTTTAACACCTCACACTTGAGGAAGGATTTTATCAATAGGAGGAATAGATGAAAGTGTTGATAAAACTCAATATAAATTTACTCTAAGGAAACATAACTACCAGATATAGTCTAAAAGTATAGTCTCACCCAGTGCTCCCAACCAATTCACCTCAACTAAGAGGGTTTGTACCAACGACTGAAATGGAGCTAGAACACCTGCTCAGTGTGGGTTACTGACAACCAATATACTTGGACCCCATAATATAAATATATTATGAGTTATTTATATTGATTCCACAAACATATTTGGGTCATACACATCCTCATAGGCCATCCCCTATAGGTTACCCACTTCAGGAACAAGAATATCCACCACAGATGGCCATGCATGTTGCTTCCCCAATTCATGATCATGTTCAACCAAACATCCCTAAAAATTTTATTAATACTATTGGGTCATTGGTATATTTATTGGAAGTTATGGAGGAGCGGTGTGCAATAGTATAGATGAAAATGAAGACTTACCCTAAATGGGTGGATCTGACCCCTCCCCTACCAAACTTTAGGAACCCTATATTTCTAAAATTCAATGGATCAAGGGGCCTAGAGTATCATTTGACACATTTCATGCCCTTCTATGATAAAATTATGTGAACCACCAAACAATAATAATTAGTGAAACTCAAATTCTTCATGAAAAAACTATAAGGTCCATCCTTCATATGGTACACCAGTTTGTATCTCAATCAATCACAGGATGGGAAGATATTTTCCAGTAGTTTCTCTTTCAATTCAACTAAATGCTACAGAATAAAGTAGTCCTTAACCTCTCAAACTATAAACAATAGGATAATGATAGGGTCTAGGATTTCATTACTCGGTGGAAGGGTTGACCTACTCCCTAAACCTACAACTTCCCCAAGAATATTTTTTGTCCCATTGTATATTGAATCTTTATGATGAGTTTCACACACCACTCATCCCTATGAAATATACAAGAGAGTTTCAGTATCTTGTATTAGTTTCTCAAATATTGGAAGATTAAATATTAATAACCAAGGTCAAGTCCCAAATAATTCAATAATCTCAAGGGAAGATAACAAGGAAATAATATTCTACCACGATCATGCTTAAGCTAGACCCTACACCAGTTCCATCTCCAAATCCCGCACCATATAATGCGACACCCCCTCCTGAGTGTCAGCAAAAACGCCCACCTCATTAGGACTAGTGAAAAGAGAAAATGAAAAACCAATTTGAGGAACTAAAGAAAAAAGTTTATTCATTTTTATATGATCAATTCTCTATAAACTTCATCGTGAATTTGGAGAACAACATGATCAAGTTTCCAAAGCCCAAGAGACCCAATCAGGATGGTTTTGAAGAACTCCCAAACTATTTCCCATTTCACCGAACATTGGGACACACCATCCAAGAATGGTTTATTTTCAAATTCATCCTATAATAAATGGTGGAATCTGGGAAAGTAAAGCAAGGAAAACTACCCATGTAGGTAGTATGTGTTTCTACCACTAATCTGGTGGAAGAGGGTGAATGACAAGAAGTTACCATTAAGAATGCTTTGAAGTTCAGTGATTGGATAACTATAAAAATAATAAACCAGACTCGTGTTATCCTATAAACATAGTTAAAACAACCAATTATGTCCCCATCCACTTTCTATATGGCATAACTGACTCAATCAACATCGTAGTCCTCTAAAGGACAATCTTCTAAAAATGAAATGGTTGGAAGGGTAGGAAAAAATATAGGAATATGAACCTATACCAAGGTCAAAGTTATCTTTGACTCTCTGGGAATTCATGCCTTCATTCCTAAAAGAACAGGTATCATCCCACCAAATAGTACCATAGGATTTGACCTGCGAGATAGAATCCTCACCAGATGATAAATTAATCTTTGATTCCATTAATGTCATTCATTTAATGGATACCTTATTTGGTGATGAATATGGCCATGAAACTAATTTCCCTACATTCTATTGGGGAAAAAAGGTAAGATTCCATAAGGGATAAGGATATAGGGGAAGATTTGGTAATGGAAGAAATCAATATCCTAGCCATGTCCCTGTTTGGACCATCTATGCTGCTGAAAATTGTGGGAGAGCCCTCCAGTGAGACCAGTGGGAAAAAAAAATTCCCCCATATATTCTAGCTATCACCCTAACCTGGTCATCTTGGAAGATTGATTAGAGTAGGTACCATCATCATATCAACTTAGAAAATAAATAATACCATTTCAACCTAACCCACCAAGGACATGAGCATCTTCAACTCCTGTTCCAAGGGTTGATCTACCTATATCTAGTAATTCATCTCCTAAAGTGTATGTGAAATAGTGTCCTAATTCTAGAAAGAATATACCTTTATCCTAAAAGTACAAAATTCTAAAACAATTATCCCTAGTATCTCTCAAGTTATTGATCTTGTATACTTTGATAATATCAAAAGAACTCCATGAAATTCTCATATAGGCTTTTCTAAGTCCTCTGAAGTTTGAAACTAAGGTCACCGCTGCTGAAATATATCATGTAAATATCAATCCTATAGAATTTCACATGGTCATCTCTTTCATAGATCAAGAAAAAGATGCCATTATATAGGGACACATCAGAACCTTGTATATATCTAGTGGGATAAATGATGTTGATATCCTATGGGATTTCATTGATAATGGATCAGGAGTCAACCTCATTATAGTCTAAAAACTTTATTGACTAGTTTATAGTGAGTCTCACGTGTTCCGTTCCACTCCAATGCTATAGTTTTATGACAAAATAAAGAAAAATACTCATGGAAGAATAAATCTTAGGGATCAGTTTTAGGACCTCATATCTAAATCATAAATTATGGTTGTTCGGCATGATACAACTTTCAACGTTCTTATAGGAAGACCTTGGTTGCATTATCATGTGATAGTCCCATCATCATACCACCAATGACTCAAATATTTCATTGATGGTAAAATTAGGATGTTTCATGGTGATAAATCCCCATTCAAATCCTATGAATCATAATATATTGATGTTATATTCTACTAGATGAAGGTAAAAAACCCATGACTAATGGTGTCGCTTGATTCACTGCCCTGAATGGTTTAGAAATGACCCCATCCAATCCTTTAAAAGAGATCAATGTGTAATATGTTTACCCATTAATTAGATCAAATATATGGGACCAAATTCGGGCATGTATTCAACAACCTTCATGATATAATTCATGAAAACTGAGCTTGATGATTCTAAAAATTTCATTGATTCTCCATACAATAATAAAAACTCGGGTGAAAATGCCCTTATTCCATCCCCTAAGCTTCAAAAAATCCTCACCTCATCAACTAAGTTAGAAAAGGCTGACATGAATCTAGGAGAGAATGAATATACTTCTTTGTCTCTCATCTCCACTTTGTAACTTCAAAGAAACCTCACATCATTAGTTGGGTGAAAGGAATCTACTTCACCTTCTGGATGTCAAAATATTGACTCCTCTCCTAACTCTGAGAAATTTCCTTCATCCCATACTCCCCTAAGAGTATGGAAGAAGAGGAATAGGAAGAGGAAGAGGAAGAGGAAGAGGAGAAAGACCTCAGAGATTCCCCCCCCCCCTCCATCATTTGAGGAAGGGGTCTCTACCACTATTAAAGAACTTAGACAAATAAATATGGGTACATAGAAGGAACCACGACCCACATTGATTAGTGAAACCATGTCTTACGAAGAATAGGAGGTATATAACTCCTTTCTAAATCATCATCAAGATGTTTTTCCTAGAATTAAATATAAATTACAAGCCTCGATCCTGATGTGGTCACTCACCAACTGGACTTTCTAGAAAACTACAAGGGATACAAATAGGTAGCTAGAAGGACACACCTGACTCACTCCACCAAAATTGAGGCTAAATTTAACAAGATTATCATGGAAAATTTCATTTAGGAAGTCTAGTGTTTAAAATGGATTGCAAACATAGTCCTGGTAAATAAGAAGAATGGGAAAATTAGGATTTTCATTGACTTCAGATATCTTAATCAGCATTGTTTGAAAGATGATTTCCTAGTCTCGATCACATAACTACTGATTAATTATACAACCGGATATTGGGCTCTTTCCTTCATGTATGGTTATTCAAGGTATAATGAATTTTTAATAGCCCTATAATATGATGAATCTAATGATTTTAGATCACCCTAAGAGGTATATTGATATCAGGTAATTCTCTTTGGCTTAAAGAATGTTGGCTCTACATACCAACATGCCATGTATTGCATCTTTAAACCTTTCCTGGGGAAGTTCATAGAATTCTATGTCGATGATATGGTAGTTAACTCTAAATAATGTACTTAACACTTGAATGATCTTAATACAATCTTCAATAAACTTTGATAGAATATCCTGATGATAAACCCCTTGAAATTCACTTTTGGAGTTACCTTGGGAAAGTTTCTCAACTTATTAGTGTGCCATCATGACATAAAATTCTATCCCAAAAAGACAAAGTCTATCCTTAATATGTCACCTCCTTGAAACCTCAAAGATTTAAGGGTATTATAAGGACACCTTGCCTACATTTGGTGCTTTATAAAAAAACCTCATAGGAAAGTGTTTTCCCTTCACCAGGTTGACGGAAAAGGGGGTCACATATCAGTGCTTGAATGGCCTGAAGGCCTTCTTTTTATTTTATTATAGATAATCCCCCTTTTAATGGTTGAAGGGGAACCCGTACATGACCCGTAGGCATAAGGCACAAGGCCCGACATGACCTACAATACATGACATGAAGGCCCAGAGGCATACCATGCCCATTACATGACCTGTAGGCCCAACCCACTAGAACTGCCCCTCCCCAGCATCTTGCATCATTGATCTCCTTAGATCCCCAAGTTGAATTTCTGATCGTCTAGCATTGCCCCATACAAAGTTGCACGGTGCCTGGTCCCGATGGCGACTGCCATACCCTCTCATTCTTCCAATCCGGTTAGCTCTGCATCTGGTGGCTGCTACTTTTTTCGCTCTGATCCTCTTCTGGGGCCTGTTTTGTGTGAACTGGGCTACTCCATGGTCTACGTGACCTGAAGGCCCTGTGGCCCGAAGGCCTTTGATGACCCGAAGGCCCTGGAGACCCGTAGGCCCAAACCGGTGGCCCGAAGGCCCAAATCGGGTGAGTAGTTCTGGCTGTTACAGTACCGAATAGTAACTACTATAGTGAATGCTATAGTGACTGCTACAATGACTGCTACAGTACCTGTAAATTTGCCTCCACCCGGTTTTGAACCCGGGTCTCTTGGATGCAAAGCAGGAGCCCTTACCACTTGGGTACGGGGTCGTTGGCAACACATATCAGTGGACTAATGACTATCAGGAATAATTTAACATCCTTAATAAATATCTCTTGAACCCACTAATGTTAATGCCACTTGTTAAGAGGAAACTGCTCATTTTGTATGTGATATCCCTAGAACGATTACTGGGTGCTTTCCCCACACACAAAAATGACTATAGGAATTAAAAAACCCTTTGCTGTCTCAGTTTAACCATGCTCGATATCGAGATTCATTTCATAGACATCAAGAAGATCTATCTTGTGTTAATATTCATGGTTCAGAAGTTAAGGCACTACCCATAGAACCAAGAGGTCCATTTGGTCTCTTGCAATACTAAAAGAAAACAATGTTTTAGCGACGGTTTTTTCATGGCGATTTTAAAAACTGCTTCTAATTTTTTTTAAAAAAATGTATTTTTTATAATTTTTTTAAAATATCTTCTAAAAAATTTCAATTTTTTAGCGCTGGTTTTTTCAAAACCGCCACAAAATTTAAGAAAATTTAAAAAATATATATATTATTTATTATTTACAATCAAATATAGTTTATTATTTATAATTTTAAATATTTATAATGTTTTAATTAATTAATATTTATAATTATTAGTTAATAATATTTTTAAACTGAAAACAAATCTTTAATAAGTAGAAGAACAGACCTCGGCATCAAATCACCATAACTTCTGATCTAAGAGTCCATTTCAGCTCTACAACCAGTCAAATCGAAATTTATCAAATGAGAAAAAACCATGTGAGATTTAAATCATGTGATAATCAAAGGAAAAAAAATATATTCAAAAGTCAAAAGTCAAAAATCGAACTCAAACATCAAACGACCATAAATTTTAATCTAGGTGTTTATTTGGGCACTACCACATATCAAATCGAAGCCTGTGACGAGCTCTACGCCGCTTAAGTCTGTTACCAAATCTATGAGTATTTTACCCCTTTTTGTTCCTCTGGAAAGGCCTAGAAGGCCTCCGAAATAGAGGTTTGAGTTACAGACATCGATTTCTTAAAATTCAAACGGTTATAACTTTCAATCTAGGTGTCCATTCGACCTGTACCACATATCATATTGAATCTCGTTTCATGATCTTTGATTTGACCAGTTGTGGCACTAAAAAAGGAGTCTCAGATCATGTTTTGTGGTCATTTTAGTGTTTTTAGGGTTTTCAGATGTTCTTGACATTTTATAATTTATTTATTTATTTAATATTCATTAATAAATTAATTAATTAATTATTTATTTATTTATTATTTATTTATTTATTTATTATTTATTTATTTATTTATTTATTTATTTATTTATTTATTTATCTATTATTTTTTTATTTTTTATTATTTATTTATTTATTTGATATTTAATATTTATTTATTTATTTATTTATTATTTAGTTATTATGTACACATTAATTATTAATTTATTTTTAATTTATTAATTATTTATTATTTATTATTTATTATTAGTTTATTATTAATTTATTATTTATTTATTTATTTATTCGTTATTCATTATTCATTAATTAATTATTAATTATTAATTTATTAATTATTATTTATTATTTTTAATTATTATTTATTATTTTTAATTATTATTTATTATTTTTAATTATTATTTATTAAATATTGAATTTTAAATATTAGATATTAATTATTAATTATTAATTATCAATTATCAATTATTAGTTATTATTATTATTATTAATTATTAATTATTTATTATTTACTTATCTATTTATTTATTTATGTATTTATTATTCATTATTCATTAATTATTAATTATTATTTATTATTTATTCTTTATTATTTATTATTTATTATTTACTATTTGTTAATTTATTCTTAATTTAATAAATATTAATTTATTATTAGTTTATTATTCATTTATTATTTATTTATTTATTATTTATTGATTATTTATTGATTATTTATTAATTAAATATTAATTTTTTATTAATTTTTTATTAATTTTTTATTAAATATTAAATATTAAATATTAAATATTAAATACTAATTATTAATTATTAATTAGAAATTATTAATTTTATAATTATAAATTATAAATATAAATTATTATTAATTATAAATTATAAATTATTTATTATTTGTTTATTTATTTATCTATTTATTTAGGTATTTATTTATTTATTCTTTATTCTTTATTCTTTATTATTTATTATTTATTATATATTATTTATTATTTATTATTTATTTATTTATTTTTAATTTACTAAATATTAATTTATTATTAGTTTATTATTTATTTATTTATCTATTTATTTATTATTTATTATTTATTATTTATTAATTTATTCAATATTCATTATTTATTAATTATTAATTAATTATTTATTAATGATTTATTAATTATTTATAAATTTTTAAATATTAATTCTTAATTCTTAATGATCAATTGTTAATTATTAGTTATTTTTAATTTTTAATTATTATTTATTATTTATTATTTATTATTTATTATTTATTATTTATTATTTATTATTTATTATTTATTATTTATTTATTATTTATTTATTTATTTATTTATCTATTATTTATTAATTTATTATTAATTTTTCATTTATTTATCATATATTAAATTATTTTTTAATTAATTTATTATATATACATTACTTATATATTATATGTTATATATTATATATTGTATAATATATGTTATATATTATATGTTATATATTATATATTATATATTATCTATTATCTATTATCTATTATCTTTTATATATTATCTATTATCTATTATCTATTATCTATTATCTATTATCTATTATGTATTATATATTATATATTATATATTATGTATTATGTATTATGTATTATGTATTATGTATTATGTATTATGTCTTATATATTATATGTTAAATATTATATGTTATATATTATATGTTATATATTATATGTTATATGTTATATGTTATATATTATATGTTATATATTATATGTTATATATTATATATTATATATTATATATTATATATTATATATTATTAATTATTGATTATTGATTATTGATTAATCATTATTGATTAATAATTATTGATTAATAATTATTTAGTGTGTATCTATTTGTTATGTATTACTTGTTTTTCCAATTAATATATATATGTATAAGTATATTAAATTCGATTTATTGACCACATGAACAGTTTGGTGGAGTGGTAAAGTCTTTTGAGAATAAGCAAGTGGTAAGGGGTTCAAATCTCACCCAACGCAGAATTTCTATATATGGCATGGGCATGTGCATGGACATGGACTTGTGCATGGACATGGACTTGTGCATGGACATGGACTTGTGCATGGAGATGGGTATGAGTGTGGTAATAATAAATAAATAAATAAATAAATTACAAAAATATATAAATAAATAATTAAAAATTAAAAATGATTTAGTGACGGTTTAAACCGCTGCTAAATCATTCTATGATGATTTTAAAAAATCGTCGCTAATTATTTCCCGACGCACGATTTAGCGACGGTTTTCCAAAACCACCGTAGAATGATTTAGCGGCAGTTTAAACCACCGCTAAATGAAAAAAAACGCTGCTAAATACAAAATTTGGCGTAGTGAAATGACCCACTCAAATACATCCTCGTTTATCTTATGTTCACTGGACATTTGACATGGTGGGCATTTATCTTGTAGTAGTTTGACATTCAGTTTATGCCTCAGAAAAAGATAAAAGGCCATGATTTGATAGACTTCCTTACATAACATCCATCTATAGAAACAATGATGTTAAATACCGAATTTCCTAATGAATTGATCTTATTTATTCAAGATGTTCCCCATACATGGGAAATGTATTTTGATAGTGCATCTAGAAGCCCAATAGAAAAGATAATGGAAGTCCCCAAGATTAGCAAAATTGGGTTGGGAGTTGTGATCATCTCTCTAACAAAGGCAGTATTTCCTTACTCATTTCTATTGTCGGAAGGTTTTACAAACAATGAGGCAGAATATCAGGCCCTCTTTATAGGGATAGAATTGGAACTTAAAATGAAAATGGAAAAATGAAGGTAAACGTGATTTAGAGTTAGTAATTAAGAAAATCAACAGTGATTATACCATCAGAAAGGAAGATCTAATCCCCTTGTTTGACTATTTTTTAGGACTAATGGTATAATTCCCCTCATAGTTGGCATTAACACACATCCCATAACTGCAGAATTCTTAGGTAGATGCATTGGAGAATGCAACCACAACTTTGGAAGATCCAGATATGGATGAAATAGACATCAACATTGCACACCACCTAATGGTCTCTCTTTTGGTTCATGATGACATGGAAGAATTAAATGAGTTTAATTCCATCCCCAAACCAGAGGGTCCTACAACTAGTTGGATGATACCCATTGTGAACTATCTTCAAAATGTAGTTATCTCATCGGGAAAATCCAAAAAAGAGAAAACTTGATGACGAGCAGCCAACTTCACTCTTTATGATGGCCCAAATCACAAGAAAGTCCTTTATAAATGGGGATTTGATGGAGTCCTTTTCAAGTACATTAATAGAGAAGTGGCTATTAGTATCATGAAATAGGTACATATGTGATCTTGTAGTGCCCACCATCTAGGGTTCAGGATTTCCCATCAAATCTAGAGGCTTAGATACTACTGGCCTTCAATGACACAAGATTGCATGAAATTCACCAAAAATTTCCATTCATACCAAATGCAACCCAACTTCATCCATCAACCCCTAGAGTTTCTACACATAGATGAATAATCATGGCCATTTTCTGTATGTTGAATGGATGTTGTAGGTCCATATCCTCCAGCTATGACCAAGAAATTCAAATACATACTCAATGCTAATGACTTCTTATCCACATGGGATGAAGCAATTCCCCTCAATGAATTCAAGACCAAAAGCATTGTTAGATTCATGAAAGACAACATCATTACTGGATTTGGTGTCCCCCATATGATACTGATGAAAAATAACACCAATTTCTATTCTGATGAGTTGAAGAAGCTATGTCAGTAGTATAATATTAAATCCAACCATTCATCTCACTATAATGCAATAGCTAAAGGAAAGATAGATGAATTAAACAAGACCTTATCAAAAACACTATAGAAGATGGTGGATAAAGATAAAAATTATTGGTCTGATAATATCTTTCTTTCCTTGTGGGTCTATCATACCACAACATGCACCGCCACATGGGTGACCTTGTATTCACTTGTATACAGTACAGAAGTTGTCCTTCCCATTAAGTTCCAATTTACCTCACTCTATGTTTCCATCTATGTTCAACTATACACAAATGAAAAATCCCAAAAATAGCTAGATAAATTGGAGTGACTTGATGAAAAATGACTATATATTTTTCAGCACTTAGAGGTCCACCAAAATTGGATAACAGGGTCTTTTAACAATAAAGTTTTCCTTTGCTCATCCCTATAAGGAGAACTTGTGTTGGTCCTCAAGACCCTAATGATATCAGAGAGGAAACATATAAATCTTGAACCGAAGTGGGAGGATCCTTATTTCATACACAGGGTACACTCTAGTGGAGCTTAGTCCTTGATCTTGATGTATGTAGATCTCATTATGGCCCCTACTGATGAATTATTTCTCAATAAATACTTCATGTGATAGATCTACACATATCATCCTTTTCACATGATGATAAATTGTATGAAATTTTGTTTTGGATGCAAGACCTTAAAAGGAACACCATATAGTCCTGGATACAAGACCTTAAAGGGTACACCAAATGGTCTTTGTTACATTACCTTAAAAGACATGACATATAATCATAATCGTACAACAAAAAACTAACAGAAAACATAGTATGAGTTGTATTACTCTAAAATAAATATCCTAACATCCAAGTCACAAGATGTTAAACTATATGAAAAATTACTATTTGCATGACATAAAACTGCATGGTTCACATCCTTTTTGCATGATGTAAAAACTATATAACATTTTAGTCCATGCTTGAACAGATCACAACCCTTGGTACTGGTCGCCCACAACACCTTCATTATAGAACTAAGTGTGGCTTGATTCTTGTCTCAATGGGATACATAGTGATTCTTAGACCTTTTTTCTAGGACCATCCATTAAGTGAAGAAAATTTCCCTCTCCTACATATAAACAAAAATCTATACAGGGGACTTCACACTTCATGGACAATGCTGGTCCAAATAACCCCTTTGTGCTTGGACACATCCCTTCCATGAATCATACTCCTTATCCTGGGTAATTTGTATCTCCATAATCTTTCCTTTTCCATCAGTGATAAAATGTATGATTCATGAGTAAAACTTTGTTTTGAATATGCATTAATACGCTCTAGTTTGGATTTTCATGAGTCACCCCCAAAAGGAATGTCAACCATAGGTGCATTCATCCTCAGGAGAAACCTCTTATATATCCAAAATCCATAAAAAATTATTCTAGAAACTGATTTTCGAACATGTTATGTGGTCACTCCTTGTGTACTTGTCCCATATCACTTCTTCTAGTCTGAGAACCCCCAATATAATAGTTTTTTAATTTCCTTCTTCATGTCCAAAGTATGTTAAAACATTTTTGACATGGTAAGTCTTGTATCACTCATCATTTCCATGATGTATATTAATAAATGTATGACCTAAAACTACACAACCCATGTCATCTTAGTCACATGAAGTTAAATTGTATGATACATCTTCAGCACATGAAGTTAAAATTTAGTCTTACCCTATGTACTAATAATTGGATGCCTTGGTAAACTAGATCAAGAAGTCTCGTGTTACAAACACAAGATACCTCTCATAAGATGGTTCCCTAAATTCCTATAGATACTTTATGGGGCCTCATGCCTTCTTTTTCACATCAGCTAATATTCTTCCTTTCCTCTTGAAATTAAACTACATGGTTTTCCAAAACCACATTTGTCTTGATTCTCATTCCATTGAGATATGTAGCGATTCATGGATCCTACCTCCCAGTCCAGCCTTTACAAGATAAAAATTCCCCTATCCTCCATTTTAATCAATTCTTTTTGGTAAAAGAAACTTTTTACACTCCTTGTTTATCACACTGGTCATAGATCACATGGTCTTAGGGGTTTTGGTAATGGATTCCCCATATAATAGATACATATCAGTTCACGTCAGGGTTATCATGGTCCTAAATTCAAGACCTTAAAAGGCACACCGAACATCCTTACTATATGACATTAAACCGCATGGTTTACATCTCTTTCATGAAATAAGTGATGGTTCTGGGCACAGTGAAAGCGCGTGGGTGGATGTTCCCACTTGGATTTTTGTCATTAGCAATGATCAATCCGGGATCAATACGACGATAAACACCAGTCTCCACAGATCAAATCACAGAAATAGAAAAAATAAAAGGGAAGTCCCAGAACCACAAAGTAGGATCATTACAGGTTGATTATAATTAATTTAATCAATTGAAAAGAAATACATTTTGGGTGTTCTTTCTTCTTTGATGTTCTTGATCACGTTCCGATGTGATTCGTCATTGCGTCGCAGAAGTCAAGTGTAGACTTCCTCTAGAGGTGATCCACACGTGTACCTCGTATCTCGGGATGTCTCCAAAGGATTCTCCGGGTGCTAGAGTGGAGAAACCTTTGCTTGCATTGTCTGCCTTAGATAGTCTTGATCTTATGGAAGAGGATCTCTCTCGGTCTTGAGAGCGTTCTTGGAGGAAGAGGTTCTTTCAGCCTTGAAATAATTCTCTAGAGATGTTATGTGTTCAAAAGGAGTTGGGGTTGTAAGGATATTTATAATCAGGTTTGAGGTTGTAGAGTTATGACAATAAATAAACACGTTACGCATTTTATTTATTCCATTGAATCTTATTTAAAACCCCCATATCGAATAATTAATTCCTTGACATGCACCCACGCTGATTATAATAAATATCATTTGAAACAATATTATATCCTCAAAATCCAGACTGGAAAAACTACATGGCGTGTACTTGTTTTTCATTGAAAACTACACGACTTGTACATTCAATGTACACGGCGTGTATGTATTTTTTTCATTTATTCATTTCCTTTCCATAAATAAAACAACACGGTGTGTAATTATTAATACACGGCGTGTACTTGTTTTCCATGAAAAACTACACGGCGTGTAATCTTTAATACACAGAGTGTATATCTTTCTTTTCATTTCCTTCTTCCTCCAATCATTAAAACGATCTAGGATTCCTTGAATAATTATTAAACCATGTACGGGAATAATATTTACTCTACTTGAGATACTTGAATACACTTAGTGTGTGACCCTCTAGGCCTCTTTCCCGCTGGCATTAGGCGGGCTTGCCTAAAGTCCAAGATTACTGTCTAGCAACGGGTCAAGGCACCCAAGAGAAAGAAGTTGATGTCGCATTGACGTATCACCTCATATGAATGCTTACTATGTAATTTAATCCCTTTGTCTTGATATCTCATCAAGAAGGTTTCATGGTAGTGTCATAAACCTATATGCTTGATCTATCGTTCTTTGACTACCTGAAATAAACTCTTCGTTCACACCATGGCCATGGAATTTAATGCGACAGTTCTATTTCAATCAAAGTGCCGAGATATCAACTTCCATAAATGGAAGGGAAAAATCCTTCCTCGACTTATCCATTAACAACATGTCACTCGTGATGCACCCAACGTACCCTACTTCCCGCCAACTGTCTACGTGACGGTTTTCGTCAGTAAATCTAAGTGCGTGAGTCATGACATGAGTTAATGATAATCTTCCAGTATAAGGACCATTACACATGATCGTAGATAGCAATTTCCGATGACACCAAGACATTCGGAATTTCTACTGGTGGGTATGTTCTCATAATCTCCCATCTTGGATATTACCAAGTGCGAACTCCATGAGAGAGAGTCTCATCTTCTTACGAGTGCTCGCACATGACGGTATGTATACTATGTGTCCTATCGTAGTATGTCATCCAATAGTAGAACTTTATTTAAGAATATTGTTATAGCATTTCAAGGTTCTCATCACAGCGGGGATATGCCATGACCTTATCAATGCAACAAATATTCCAGGACATTATTATATTATAGTCATGCAGAACAATGAACAATATATAATAAGTGAACATTCATGTAATCAAAGTACAAAACATTTGTTTCTCAGGACACCAACCCTTACAAAATCCCACTTGGACTAGATCCAACTGCCTGCGACTTTTAGCCCGCTAGACCTCACATGATGATCATGTTTCTACTGAGTCAAGGCTTTAGTCAAGGGGTCTGCCACATTGTCTTCCATAGAAATACTGCTTACTGCAACTTCACCTCTCTGAGAAAAATCCCTCAAGAGATGATACTTCCGAAGTATTTTCTTTTTCCGCTGATGTGACCTTGTCCCTTTAGAAAGTGCCACCGCTGCAGTATTATCACAATAGAGTGTGATAGGATCTTTACTACTTGGTACTACATCCAGCTCTTGGACGAAGCTTAGCATCCATACTGCTTCTTTAGCTACCTCAAAAGTTGCGATATACTCGGACTCCGCTGTAGAATCTGCCACCACGCTTTTCTTTGAGCTCTTCCAGCTCAATGCACCTCCATTCAAACTGAAGATGTATCCAGTCTGCAACTTCATGTCATCTTGATCAGTCTGGAAACTAGCATCTACATGTCCTATGATGACTAGTCCCTCATCTCCTCCATAAACCAGGAACATATCCTTAGTACGCCTCAGATACTTAAGGATCGTCTTGACTTCCATCCAATGGCGGTCTCCTAGATCATCTTGATATCTGCCTACCACACTTAATGCATAAGCAACATCTAGCCTTGTACATAGCATAACATACATGACTGACCCAATCGCAGATGCGTAAGGGATCCTTTCCATTATCTTTCTTTCTTCATGTGTCTGAGGACACATTTTCTTGGAAAGATGAATGCCATGTGACACTGGAAACAATCCCCTCTTGGACTGTTCCATACTGAATCTCTTCAGTATCTTTTCAATGTATGTACTTTGACTCAGGCCCAGTATTCTCTTAGATCTATCAAGATGGATCTTGATCCCAAGAATATATGCTTCATTACCCAAGTCTTTCATGGAGAAACATTTATGCAACCATACCTTAACTGACTGTAAGACAGGTACTTCGTTTCCAATTAGTAATATGTCATCAACATATACTATTAGGAAAACAAATTCACTTCCACTAAACCTCTTATATACACAAGGCTCACAGTCATTCTTAACAAATAAAAATTCTATTACAGCTTCATAAAAATGAATGTTCCATGACCTTGATGCTTGCTTTAATCCATAAATGGATTTCTACAACTTTGATACCTTGTTGGCATCCTTTGGAGTCACAAACCCTTCAGGTTGTGTCATGTAGACATCTTCCTGGAGGTTCCTGTTAAGGAATGTTGTTTTGACATCCATTTTCCAAATTTAAAAGTCATGGTAAGCGGCAATGGCCAATAAGATTTTGATGGATTTCAGCATCGCAACCAGTGAAAAATTTTCATCATAGTCAATTCCTTGACACTGTCTAAAACCTTTTGCAACCAGTTGTGCCTTATAGGTGCTGACTTACCCCTCCATATCCAGTTTCTTCTTGAATACCCATTCATTACCAATAGGCTTTACATCAACTGGAATATCTACCAAAATCAAAACTTGGTTTTGGTACATGGAATCCATTTCAGAATTCATGGCTTCTTGCCACTTGGAAACATCTATGCCTTCAACTACTTCCTTGTAAGTAAGAGGATCATCATTGTCAACCAATAATGAGTTACCATCCTTGGTGACAAGAAAACCATATCGTTCTGGTTCTCTCACCTCTCTCGTGCTCCTACACAGTTCTTGTGTCTCTAGAACAGATTGTTCTTCCACAGGGCTTTGTGGAATATGTTCTTGTACCAACTCCTGTGTATCTTGAGCCTCAACTTCATCGAATTCTATCTCTCTCCCACTATCTCTTTTGGAGATGTGCTCCCTCTCAAGGAATATGGAATGTCTTGCCACTGTAACCTTTTTTTCTAAGGGGTTGTATAGGTAATATCCCATTGTTTCCTTGGGATATCCTATAAAGATACACTTTGTTCCTTGAGGTGAAAGTTTGTTACCTGAAGAGGCCTTAACAAATGCTTCACTACCCCACACATGTAAATTCGATAACATGGCTTTGCATCCACTCCATAACTCATATGGAACACCATTTATCGATTTAGTTGGAACTTGGTTTAGTATGTGTGCTGCTGTTTATAATGAATATCCCCAAAAGGATAATGGAAGACTCACATGACTCATCATTGATCTCACCATGTCCGACAGGGTGCGGTTCCTCCTTTCACTTACACCATTCCACTGCGGTGTGTAAGGAGGAGTGAGTTGAGATAGAATCCCAAACTCCCGTAAGAAATCAATGAAGTCCTGATTAAGATACTCTCATCCTCTGTCTGAGCGGAGTTTCTTAATCTTCTTACCAAGCTGGTTCTCAACTTCATTCTTGTATTATTTGAACCGATCAAAAGAATCTGACTTATACCTCATTAAGTAGATATATCCATATCTACTAAAATCATCAGTAAAAGTTATGAAGTACGAGAACCCACCCCTTTCTTCAACTGAAAATGCTCCACACACATCTGTGTGAACTAATTCTATAATCTCTTTAGCTCTTTCACCTTTCCCACTAAATGGGCTTTGGTCATTTTTCCTTGTAGACACGCATGACATACACCAAGTGGTTTTAGTTTGAAAGAATCTAAATACCCATCTTGATGTAATTTTGTCAAATGTTTCTCATTGACATGACCTAGCTGGTGATGCCAAAGTTGGGTGTGGTATGAGTCATGTGAATTAACTTTGTTATCAATTTCCATTACTTGGTTTGTGTAGTCTAACACATAAAGGTCGTTATATAAATGTGCCCTACCAAAACAAATGTTATCTTTATAAAAATAGAAACATCCACTTCCAAACTTGAAGATGAATCCATCAGTATCTAATCTGGATACTGAAATAATTTTTTTGGTTACAGAGGGTACATAATAACATCCTTTCAAAATCAAGACCATCCCGGTAGGCAATGTGAGGTGGTAGTCCCCGACAACTACAGCAGTAAATCTGGCTCCGTTGGCTACTCGTAGATCTACCTCCCCTCGATCAATCTTCCTGAATCTACTTGGTTCCTGTATTTGGATACAGATGTGAGAACCAAAAGCAGTATCTAATACCCAATTATTAGAAACAGATAGATTTCATTCGATAACAAACGCACCTGAATATTCCCCTTGCTTCCTTGGCTGGGTGCATTTTTTCCTCCAGTGGCCCTTCTTGCCACATGCGAAACAAACAACATCCTATTCCTTTGCCTCCCCTTTGATCTTCCTTTTATTGGAAGGCCTTGAAGAAGCTTTGGGCTTAAATCTCTTCGCCTTCCCTTTCCTTTTATTCACCATAAGAACAGAATGTTTTTCATGCTTCATGTCATTATCTACTTGGCGAATGAGGATAATAAGATCAAACAGATACTTTTCAATGTTTTTCATGTTAAAGTTCACAACAAAGTTTGAGAAGCTCTGAGGGACTGATGCAAGAATGAGTTCGGTACCCATTTCTTCGGGGATTTTAAACCCTAGAACCTCCAAGCGCTCAATGTAGCCAATGAGCTTGACTACATGAGGCCCGGATGGGGCACCCTCTCCAAGATTGCTCTGAAATAGAGCCTTGGAGATCTCAAACCTTTCATGTCTTTCTCTCTCCTGGTATAGACCATGGAGGTTCTCGAGCATGCTATAGGCATCCATGTCTTCATGAGACTCCATGAGCTCACTAGACATTGATGATAGCATCAAACATTGAACATCAAGTGCATCATTCAAATTTTGATCATAGACTAGGAAATCTTCATCACTCGCCCCTGGGGCAGGGGAATCGGGAAGTGAGGACTCCAGCACGTAAAACTTTCATTCATGGCATAGGATAACCCGAAGGTGCCTAAAACATTCCTGAAAGTTACTGCTAGTGAGGATGTTGTCTTTATATAGAATTTATCGCAGAAAAAATGTGGTTGATGTGTTTTTCATTTTGATTCTACAAATTAAAAGAGCAGATTTATCAGTACTTTCTTGATTACATTTTATGAGAAATAATAAATTTTATTAAGTCTCCCACTATTTTATCAAGTCCTAATGGCCCTCACCATTGAACTCGGAATGTCCAGTTGCTTTGACATTCTAGTGGCAAGGATCCATATTCCCCTTCGCATAACCCCAACAAGGGTTGGTCAAGCTATTTGAAGGTATTTACGTAGGCAGGTCTTTTCCAACTGTGAGCTTACAGTTCCTTGATCTGTTGAGTGGACTCCCAATCCTGAAATCCTGACTTGGATTTCCTCAACTCTTGCCTCCAATATTACATTAAGTCTAGCAAGGGATACTCCTCTTGATGTAATATGGTTAAGTCAACCCGAAACCTTTCATAAGGTCTTCCTTTATAAAAGTAAGTGTCCCAACAAGGGTTGGTCAAACACATAGTTTTATTGAGTCTTGCCCTTAATCAGGTAATGGAAGGCTAAGTCTGACTTAATATGGTATTGAGGGATTTTAATCCTTTATGCGTAGTTTTTTTATTATCACATGCTTGTTAATATTAAGTGATGCTTGCTTAAGTGATTAACCATGTTCTGATAATGTTTACGCATAGTCCGGTTTTTTATTTTATTCCATCTTTGCATGCTTGTTCATTTTATTAATTATGTGATCGTGACAACACATACATAATAAATAAATCATATAATCATACATAAATAAAATAAGATGGCATGATCATGAGCTTCTATTTGGTTAGCTTATCTAGCGGTTTTTTCAAGCTAACCCTGACCTAGGGAAAACACCTTGAACCTGATGGTTCATGTTTTGCAGCTCCCACCTATCCACCTTTTTATCTTCTTGAGTCAGTTTCGCCTCGGCTTTGGGATTTGAACTGTCTCCTCTAGCTTGGGAGATCCTCTATTACATGGGTTTACATTAAAAAAACCATGGGCACGCAGGCCCTACATTTTATTGGAAGAAGGCTCGCAGGCCAACAAATTTAAATTAAATAAATTTAAATGAAACCATACACATAAAAAGGGTGTTTGGTCTATCTCATGATCATCCATAGCATGCAACGACATTTACGCATATTTAGAATTCAAATTCTTTTAACCGTTCTTTCATTTAAGATAAGTCGTGCTTGAATTTAATTAATTATGATCTTATAATTAATTAATTCATTATATTAAATTCCTTTCTGAATTTACTTGAGATTCTTCTCATCCATATTCCTTGTATGGGTCTTTGTACATTGGAGGAAACCTGGTGAAATTCCATTTCTGGAAAGTACACGGCGTGTAGTTTATAATTACATGGCATGTATTTCTTTTCACCCTTTATCCAAAGTACACGCCGGGGGCTTTGGTGTGTTTTCTTTACTTTGTAAATATTGGAGTACATGGCGTGTAGATAAATCATACACGGCGTGTACTTCCTTGTTACGCGGTAACCGGCCTGGCGATCCCGTGTATTCGGTACGCGGCTTATCCTTGTACACGGTTTCACCTGGGCCGAAACGGACTACATAACGTGTTGCTCCAACATACACGCCGTGTATTCCAGTTTCCATGTGCCATTAAATTCTGGTCAACATGGCGTGATTAATACTTAGGAATATTCAATTCACACGGCGTGGTTTGGCGGACCAGTGTCGGTTCGTTGAACCTAAGTACACGGTGTATAGTTTTAATTACACGCCGTGTAATCCCGTGTTGTACAGTCAGAAAGAGCGGCTCCTACGGATGAGTTCCTCATTTTTATTTTAATCAAAATTAAAATTAAAAGGATATTTCTGTGATATGAATCGAGAAAAGAAGGAGGAATAATAGATCTCATTTATTCAGATTTATAGAATGATTTATTTCGAATTGAATCAAATATAAATGCATAAATTATCAACAAAAATTAAATAACTATAATCAACGTTGTAACCTCGCTCTGATACCATTTGATGGTTCCTAGCGTAGCGGAAGCACGTGGGTAGATGTGCCCACTTGGATTTTTGTCATTAGCAATGATAAATCCAGGATCAATACGACGATAAATGCCAGTCTCCACAGATCGAATCACAAAAATAGACAAAATAAAAGGGAAGTCCTAGAACCACAAAGTAGGATCGTTGCAGGTTGATTATAATTAATTTAATCAATTGAAAATAAATACCTTTTGGGTTTTCTTTCTTCATTGATGTTCTTGATCACATTCCGATGTGATTCAACGTTGCGTCGCAGAAGCCAAGTGTAGACTTCCTCTAGCGGTGATCCACATGTGTACATCGTATCTCGGGACGTCACCAAAGAATTCTCCGGGTGCTAGTGTGGAGAAACCTTTGCTTGCGTTGTCCGCCTTAGATCGTCTTGATCCGATGGAAGAGGATCTCTATCGATCTTGAGAGCGTTCTTTGAGGAATAGGTTATTTCGGCCTTGAAATAATTCTTCAGAGATGTTGTGTGTTGAAAAGGAGTTGGGGTTGTGAGGATATTCATAATCAGGTTTGAGGTTGTAGAGTTATGACAATAAATAAATGAGTTACGCATTTTATTTATTCCATTGACTCTTATTTAAAACCCCCATGTCTAACAATTAATTCATTGACATGCGCCCATGCTGATTATAATAAATATGATTTAAAACAATATTATATCCTCAAAATCCCGACTGGAAAAACTACACGGCGTGTATTAATAAATACACAGTGTGTACTTGTTTTTCATTGAAAACTACACGGCATGTACATTAAATGTACACGATGTGTATGTCTTGTTTTCATTTATTCATTTCCTTTCCATAAAGAAAACTACACGGCGTGTAATTATTAATACACGGCGTATACTTGTTTTCCATGAAAAACTACACAGCATGTAATATTTAATACACGGCATGTATATCTTTTTTTCATTTCCTTCTTCCTCCAATCATTAAAAAAATCTAGTCTTCATTGAATAATTATTAAACCACATACGAGAATAATCTTTACTCTACTTGAGATACTTGAATACACTTAGTGTGTGACCCTCTAGGCGTCTTTCTCATTGGCATTAGGCGGGCTTGCCTAAATTCCAATATTACTATCTAGCAACGGGTCAAGGAACCCAAGAGAAAGAAGTTGATGCCACATTGACGTATCACCTCATACGAACGCTTACTGTGTAATTTAATCCCTTTGTCTCGATATCTCATCAATAAGGTTTCATAGTAGTGTCATAAACCAATATGCTTGATCCATCGTTCTTTGACTACTTGAAATAAACTCGTCATTCACACCATGGCCATGGAATTTAATGCGACAGTTCTATTTCAATCAAAGGGCCGAGATATCAACATCTATAAATGGAAGGGAAAAATCCATCCTCAACTTATCCATTAACAACATGTCACTCGTGACGCACCCAACATACCCTACTTCCCGCCAACTGTCTACGTGACGGTTTTCATCAGTAAATCTAAGTGCGCGAGTCATGACATGAGTTAATTATAATATTCCAGTCTAAGGACCATTACACACACTCGTAGATAGCAATGTCTGATGACACCAAGACATGTGGAATTGCTACTGGTGTTTTCGTTCTCATAATATCCCATCTTGGAGATTACCAAGTGCGAACTCTATGAGAGAGAGTCTCGTCTTCTTACGAGTGCTCGCATATGACGGTCTGTATACTATGTTTCCTATCATAGCATGTCATCCAACCGTAGAACTTTATTTAAGAATATTGTTATAGCATTTCAAGGTTCTCATCACAGCAGGGATCTGCCATGACCTTATCAATGAAACAAATATTCTAGGACATTATTATATTATAGTCATTCAGAACAATGAACAATATATAATAAGTGAACATTCATGTAATCAAAGTACAAAACAGTTAGTTCTCAGGACACCAACCCTTACAATAAGTTCAAGAACTACATGTGTATTGATTCTCACTTTGATAAGATACATATTGATGCTCAGATCCTACATCCTAGTATAATTGAAATAAAAAAAAATCTCCCCCACTCTCCTATGTATGATCTAGATCTTCATAAGAGGGTCCATTATGGGTTTCATCCCACTCGTGATCCTGTTCAATAAAAAAATACTCCTTCTCTACATAAGAATTTGATCAGTGTGGGAAATCTATTCTAGAAATAAGTATGGAATTATTATTTCTTTGATGAGATGCGTAGTGACACTTGGATCCTATATCTTGTTCCCAATTACAATATAAAAAATTTTCTTCCCTGTGTATGGGCCCAACCTCGTTGGAAACATTTCTCCCCATTATTGGGTGATTGTTACATGAAATGATCCTTCCATACTTAGGAACCTTCCTTACACAAATAAAACTATGTGTCTAGGAAAATATGAATATCCATAAGCTTTATTCGTCCATTGGTGAGAGAATTTTTTATTCTTGAGGACACCTTTGTTTTTACTATGCATTGATACCCCCTAGTTTTTCTTTTCATGAGTTTCCCCTAAAAGTCTTGTCAACTAGAGGATGCTACTATTTGACTATGCATTGATATTATCTAGTTTTGATTTTCATAATTCTACCACAAAATTTCTATCAAATAGAGGAACATTTATCCTCTGAAAAAACCTCTTCTATCTCTGTAATCCCCAAAAACATTATACTGGAAACCAAACTTCAAACATAGTCTATGGTCATTCCTTTCATACCTACCCCATATCACTTTTTGAATCTGGAAGCCCCTATATTATAGCTTTAAACCTTACCCCTTCATGCCTAAAAATGATGAAATATTCGTGTTCAGATCACTATGAAATAGAAAATTTCCATTTTTTTGGTCAAAAGTTGAATGACCTTAAATTTTATCCCTATAAATTCTTATAGTAAGACGTTAAAATGCATGATCTATATCCTGGTCACAAGACATTAGATTATACAATGCTTCAACCCTTATCGTGGAGGATATTTTTCTCCTAATGTTGGTCATCCACAATATCACCCTGAAGAACAATGTATAACTTGATGCTCATTCCATCAAGATATGTAGTGATGACTAGATTCTCCGTTATAGTCCCAAATACTACAAAAACCAAAATGTTTGTGTTCCTCTATTTGTGGACGCAACTCCAATCTAGGTGGGAGGTTCAGTATTTCTCCTAAGACCCCACCTTTTCAATATTATAGTCAAAATAGAATTCCCCTACTTTACATACAAACCAAATTTGTGTAAGAGAGATTTATCATTCATGGCTAGTGCCAACCCAGATGATCCCTTCATTCTCTGAAACATTCCCTTCACAAACCACCCTATGTGGTCTTGATAAATATGAATCCTCACAGACTCCCCGACCATTCATGATAGAATTTCTGATTCCTGATAACACCTTTGTTTTCACTATACATTAATATTCCCCAGTCTGGATTTTCATAAGTCCGCCTCAAAAGTCATATAAACCAGAGGAACAATCATCCTTAATAGAAACCTATTATATCTCTGTAATCCTTGAAAATATCTTTCTAGAAACCAATTTTCAAACATGGTTTGTGGTAATTCCTTGCATACTTGTCTCATATCATGTTTCATATCTAGAAATCACAAAATCATGACATAAAACCCCCCTTTGTGTATTTGAAGAATGTTGGAACATTCTCAATTAGTAATCCTTACTTGGGTTATCATCCCATAACTCATGGTCAAATATGTTCAACCTAAAACATCAGTTTCATTAGTCTAGATTAAAATAATCTAAACTTCCCATGAAAAGATACATAGTACTCGCTGGGTTGAAAACCCAAAAAAGGGCACCCTGGGAAAGAGTTGAGTTTCATATCACTAGATGTGCACTATGAATGGTTTAGGTAAAAAAAATTATCAATGAAAAAAAAGGAATAAAAAATTGTTAGTTCCACTAGGATATATACCCTGAGAGGGGAGTGAATCAGGGTATGACAGATTAAATTCAATTGCCCCTTTTGATCTTGTTTCATTATTAAAAAAACTCTCTTCTCACTTCTTCTGTTGCAAAGTATGAACAGATCTTAAATCATGCACAGGATACATCAATTTTACTTGGTTCACCCTCACTAGGCTACATCCAAAGAGAATAAACTGATCATGTTCCAATGTACCAAATACATTATAAGTGCACTGTTGTTTAAAAAGTTGGTATTGAACTCGCTATCCCTCCTGATTTACAACCAATCACAATTTGAAAGATCACCGCTCTCTCAACTAAAGTGTGATCACTACTTCTTCAGAAGATCCAATCACAATTTATATACTTGTAGGTCCCTTTTTTATCTGTAATGAATGTATCCTCCACTGTATGTAGATACTCTATTGATTTCCCACTTTCATCCACTGATGAATAAAACTTTGCCACAGTATTAATGGGAAAATTCAAATCTTTCGCACATCCCTTACCACCTATTACACACAACATTAATTTCTTGCACACAATATTCCAATTTTGTCACAAAACACCCATTCCAAACAACTTTAATCTTACGCACAACTCAAATCTTATGCGCAACTCCCTTTTCTTAAAATTCTTGCATGATTCGAAGCTCATATTCTCTCTAAGTGTTTAGATTCTTTCGAATGAGGGGGGTCACCTCTTATTTATAGGAATTTGTGACCCCTGTGTGGAAGATTCAACATGTCGTGCAAGATCCTCTTTGAGTGTGAAAAACCCCATTTGATGTCGTATTGGGTGTGCAAGTTTCTTTCTCACAACCTTATCTTTCATACACAATTCCAAAACTTTCGCACACTTTATGTATTTTCCATTTTTTTGACCTTCTGATCCCAAATCATGCCTTGAGCGCAAGTTTCCAAACCACCTTCAATCTTTCATGCAAATTCCTTTCCTAAAAACACATTTCCGCATTTTCGGATTTTGAGGCCCAAAAATTTGGGAGACACTAGAAAATAGCACCACCTTATATCTATTCTTTTTGTATCGCCTCCAGATATACCATTCCTTTTTAATTTATCTTTGTCAACATAGGTTGTCAATAATATATTTGGAACCTGAAAACTCACCATGGAAACCCTCTTTGTCAATAAACAAACCATCTTTTTCAACAAACACAAACACCTAAAAAATTATTCAATGTTACTTTGAGGGATTTTTTCCCAAAAAACTTTTTAGGTTGAAAACCCACAAAGGGTGGCCTAAGAAAAATCCAAGCATCACCCGCTAAGTATTATTCATATCTGAATTAGGAAAAAATTAGGGAAATTACACCAAAGAAAAAAAGTTCATAGGTTCTGTCATATGACTCTAGCAATAGTCAAACTATGCTTGCTGGGTCCAAAGACCTAGGAAAAAATTAGAGCACCCAACCATTCATATTACTATGATTACAACTCATTTAAATGAGGATGCTTAGCTAAAAACCGTCTTTAGTGTTATGTTATAATTATAAAGGTAAATAAGGATGAAAACATGGATTATTGGAAATAGAATTATTTTTATTCATGAAGAAAAAAAATTAGAGTATCATCCTCAAATTAGAGTATCTCTATCGTATTTTACAAAAGACCATAAATGAAACTATTGAGTTGTTAAAGGGTCTCTCAAGAACCATCAATAGACCATCAAATATTGGACAGTTGGGTTGCCTCGGCCTCCTTATCCAGGCGTAGCTCCTCTTCCACATTTACAATGGCAGTCTTCCCCTCATCTTTAACCCCTTCTAGCAAATTATGAAGTTATACGAGCTTCCTTATGAAGGTATTAATCTCTTGTTAGAGAAGAAATATTTGAATGGATTTATAATCAACCCATTTCATGCACTCCACTAATTTATTATCATATTTGATCTCTTATATGGATAATTTAGATAATATATGATCAGTTTTCATGAGCATTATTGATTTGATATGGTGTTGTTGCAACTTTTTCTCTTGATCCCGTCAGTGAACCATCTACTTCATGGTAATTTGGACCATGCATTAGTTGAATCTACCATACCCAAAAATTCAAAACATGATTTTTGGATGATTAAGTTTTGAAGGTGGATCTTCCATGGGAGTTCTTGAGACTAACTTCTAGATGTCCAACCATATAAACTGATGGCATGCCCGAAAGGTATCCTGAACCTCTTCGATTTTTACAGAGCTAGTCTTAGGAGGAGAGGTGTACTCCAGAATTAGTTTTCTTATATAAGAGACTTGAATTGTACTTCCTAGAGTGATTTCACCCTATCCTTATACATTTATTTGACTTGGGGTGGATGCCTCCCCTTCAGGTTCATCCACTGAGACTGGTGGCACTGAAGGGAGAATTAAATTAGTCATCAAAATTGAAAGATAGAAAGAAAAATTGAAAATGTGGATCAAAGAATTTTATGTCACTCACCCATTGATGGATCAGTTTCTTAGTTATATTCCTACCTATAATCCTTAGCTTCAGCATTTTGGACTGGGATTTATTATTAAGGAATACTCTCTAGAGTTTTTCAAAGCCTAGTATGGAAGGATCTAAAGAATATCCCACTTCAAGTCCCTCGGTTTTCATTCCCCTAACAGTAGGAGTAGGATGGACCTTGATTCCCTAGTCATGGATTGCCTTGGAAAAAAATTCTTCAGACAAAGATGAAGTAATCGAGATCATTGATTTAATACATTGGACATAAGAAGGTTAGTCATAGGGGGAAACTCTAAAAAGGGAAACTCATGTTCGTCTAACTCCTTATTAAAGTCTCAAAACTCCTATAGGGATCTAGGAATATAAATATCTTGGTGAAGTCCTTACATTATTTCATTATATATTACATAAAATATCATATCATCCTTTCCATTAAGGGTGTAAAAGATGTTGGGCTTAGGACCCAAATTGGCTCCACCATCAGTATCACCCACTTCCTCTTCGATAGGTACAACCCTTTTAGTCCCCACTGAATCAATATCAGCACAAGCACCTTCATTAGACAATATAGGGTCCATGTCATCCCCTTTCGGAGTGCGGAAATAACTAGTGGAGATGTTTATAGGTTACTTTAGTTTATGTGAAGGATATGAGTATCACAAGTAAGGGAAGGCAGTGATTGGTACATGACACCTTATGGTGTGCATTTGACATTACTGAGATTCTACTCCCTCTCTACAGTAACAGGAACAAATTTGGTCTCATCCCTTGACACTTCTCATTTCAAAGGGACGAATTTTCTAGCAGGAATATGAATCTCATATGTAATGTCCTCTTTAGTTCTCAAAGGGTCATCTCTATTCCTTTTGAGATAGGATAGGGGAGTGGATACTAGACCCACAAGCATGATCATGCATTTATTTTGGATGAATCAAAAACAAATTGTGTCTTGAAAGCTTACCATTACTAATAATTCACTTGTCTAAGGATTTTAATCTTAGTCATACCTTTACTTTTGGTGGATTAATATTGGCACTTGCCTCCTCAAATAAAGGTATTGGAGGAGGTAGTCAAGAATACTCTCCCAACTTCTCCTCTTCTATCATCCTCTAGCCTGAGTATAGCTCCCCTGATTCGGGAGTTGATCCCTCATCACTGATAAGGGTTCCTATCAGAGAATATTTTGGTGATGGGATCCCAAATGATTCTCCCTCTACCCATTACAAATCAAGGTCACCCTTTCCTTAATAATGATATTTTGTTCAAAAAAAAAGAAGAGAAGAACAAAATAGGAACATGATAAGGAAAAACTTACATCCTGGGGATTGATGAAGTTATCCCATTCATCAGTGGAATTTTCATCAACCCCTTCAAAGGCCCCTTGATTTATCATATCCTCCACTCACCTCATATTAGGGATCTGATCTTCAATGGAATAAATGAGAATATCCATATATTGGATGTGTATTCTTGCCTCAATGGGGTTATCATTAAAATGACGGTTGGGTGGGGATCAGAAATCCCTATAATATGTGGGATTTGTAATCTAGAACAGAGGAGTGACTATGGATCCTTGGAGTCATAAGGCTTGTTCTTCCAAAATTAAACCACATCCGATCTCATGTAATTTGAGTTTGCTCTGGTATACTGTGAATAAAAATTAAAATTTCTTGATTTCATTGGATTCTCATCTCTCTTCATCACAGTCGAATGATAGGAAACTGGAGCCTAGTTTTACTCTTGGAAATGGTTTCTGGACCACCTATTCTCAACCTCAACTGATGTATCCCTTTTGATCCTGATTGGTGGACTAAACTATGCATGGGGTCACTTGGGAGAACTCGAGGCCTCACCAATACCACCCTACAAAGAGGGTGGAGCCTTTCTACTATGCTTCCTCTACCCATAATTCATTACGTCTTTGAATCAATATGTTCTCATTTTCAAAAACACTTTAGGATATGATGAAATCTAGGATTCAGTGTATCATGTGTTCAACCCATAGGATGAACTTGTTGGAGGATATTTAATTACCACTTTATTAACCTCCATATTCATGAGAACCTAGAGTTTTTGGGCCACCAATGGGTGCTTCTCGGATTAAAACGTGCACAACAAGGGATATGGTTGGTTGTGGTAGGCACTTGAATTAGTGTGAAAAACTATAAGAAACATAGGCCTCACAAATAATATCACCATCCATTAAGGATTCTAGCATGCCATTCCTGAAATAAATCATATAGGATCTTAGTTTATCACCAGATTTTATATCATCGATGAATGTCCTAGTGGGAAGATCCCCATATAGAAGGAAATTGAATTTTATCAATAGATTTAGTCTCTTTAAAGCTTCACCACACTTCATAGATAGGGGCTGGATGCTAGAAATAGCCTAAATGAATGGTCAAAACTAGCCTCTAGAACTCCGATTTCACTTAGTATAGAATAAGAACTGAATTTTGTTGTAACCCATCCCCGTAACACCTGAAAAAACCTTGTAATTATGAAATTACCCTTCCCTATATACACATGAAATAATAACTGAAGGATCTTCAACCATATGGGAGGTTCCAACCCTATGTGCCTCCCCTATACTATCTTGGGTGCTATAAAAAAATTCCACATACTTACGCCACCATTTGATTCATGAACCAGTAGCATATAGATTCTTAATCACATCACTAAGAAGCTAGAAAGACATGTCTTGGAAATTATGTCTGAATTGATTATATACCCCCATTGGTTGTACTATACTTGTTATAATTTGGACTATAATTTACCAAGAAAACCCCAATTTTCAATTACGAGACATCCTATGGGGTGTTTTTATGTAGGGACCTCCCCCTTGGGCTCTAAAAAAGCATTCATCTATGCCTTATAGTGAACATACCCCCTTAGTAAAGGGTCTTCATTCCTAATGCCTCGAGATATCTTCAATAGCTCATGAGACAAAACGTTATTCCTTTTAGCATCATCCTAGGTGTATTTTGGTGGGATTAAATCATCATAAATATCTCTAATAATGGGTGCCCCTGAGATCTTGTAGACATCCCATAAGATGATTCTGACTTCGCCATGCATCAGGTGTAAGGTATTTATCTATGGGATCCATCATCTTAGTAGCTTAGAAATAATATATGTATTCTTGTATACATACATCCGAGCCACTCAAATAGCCTCATAAACACCAACATCCTTCATCTCATTCCCAATATCATCACAAGTATGATGCACCCAGTACACCCACATCCACTATGGTCTGAAACCCCCTCCAAGGTAGAGGTATCAATCTTCCTTATAGACTTTTTATTAGTCTTTCTTAGAAGCACAAAGGATGGATGAGTAGTGTTGAAACTTTCAATCAGGATTATGAGGCTTTAAATATGAGGCATAGCTATTTTGATGCATGACACAGGTTGTGGGTGATGTTTCATCATTGATATATACACCCCTGACCAAGATGTTCAAAGTGGTAAAGTTTGTGTCTTCTTAGAACCAAGAGATCATAAGTTGATTCCTCATCTTTGGGATGAGTACATCATTCATGTTCATAAAGTTTCAAATAATTACTCTTAGGTTACTTGTGATGACACTTCTTCAGACGATTTTCCAAATCCAGGATAGTGGTGTCACATGCATCGTAGTAATATGGCCTGATGACATCTAGCATCTCCTTGATAATATTATTATCCTATTCATTATAAACTCTAACCTTTTGGGTATACATTTAGAATATTCAAGTACGTATTGAGATTTTCATTTGAGTTAAAGTCTTAGTTTCAAAAAAATTATAAATTTCAAAATTTTGGAAAAGGAGTGACCTCACATGGGTCACTCACCCAAGCGACCTCATGTAGGTTACTCACTCAAGTGACCTCGTATAGACCACTCACCCAATTGACCTCACATAGGATACTCACCCAAGTAACCTCTTGGAGGTCACTTGCCCGGGTACCTAGGTCATGCAGATAAGGGTGTATCGTATGTGTGTGAATAGAGTTTTAGTGGAATGTATACATAGAATAATAGTGTGGTGGGATTGGTAGAGTGGATAGACCATGTGAAGGTGAGAAGAGGAACCATTGGGGATATCAAAACTATTTATAAATGTGAGGACACCTGTGTGATCTACCTATGCAAAATAGTTATGTGGTTGACCAGTGCAACCCACCTGCACGATATACCAATGCATACCATCTTTTCATGAATCCCTTTCACTATAAACAAGTTATAATTCTCTTCAAGACTGATCATGAATGTACATGAATATGTAGATTCTAGATAATGAAGGATCTATTAGTCTCTATATTTATCTACCTCAGGATCAGACCCTCTTCTTTTGATCGGATCCAATCCTGAGAGTGGGATTTTTTTGACCCTCCATTTTACCTTGTGACAATGATAATTTTCATATGGAAATACCTCAAGTAAAATAGAAGTGAAAGATACCAAATAATTTCATGCATTCTCCCAGGAAATACCCTACAAAGCCCAACTAGCATCACCACAAAGGTCCATCATACACACACAACATCTCCATGTAGGGTCATCCCACTGCATATCTTAAAAATAACATCATAATAATAAACAAAATAATAATATCTAATTATTTTACAAAAGGTTACCATCGATGGAGAACCTTGGATACATAAAAATATCTCCATTGATGAAGAACCTCAAATATATACAGATGATTATAAATCTAATACATGATAAAAATTGATTGTTAACTTAAAGGAGAACCATTTTATATTTGGGTTTTGATAAAGTATTCATTAATATGTATTAAATATATGATAGAGTCCTATAGTAGGAAATAATTTCCCCCAAAAAGGTGTGACGAACCTAACCTCTCATCCTCTAGACTAATGTGAGTCCCTAAACATTTTTTGGACCATTTCCCAATAATGTAATGCCTTTAGAAAGAAGGTTTTTAATGAATATCAAATGAGGGAACCATTGTGTTTTTCCAGATCCATGAATAAAACTCATTGTAAAGGACATGTACATATGTTTCTTTCATTAATGGTCATTCCACCACCACCAAAAAACACTATTCAAAACCCATGTTGTTTTGGGGGTGAAACAATCACATACTGGTTCATAAAAACTCTTTATTATCAAAAAACTTCTATTATTACATAAGAGAAATGATATGGAGATACACATATTTTACTTAGATTCATTTGAGCTTGACATAATCTTTTATATTCATATTTAGAAAATATTTCCTTCATGAATGTAAACTATAAGCCCAAACAATTATTCCTTTGATTTTAAACTATTTTATATTTACAACACTTGTAAAATATACATTTGGTATTATATACATTTAAAAATTTAATAATTAATTAATGTAACATCCATAAATGTCATGGAAATTCCATAGAGTTTTAAAAAATCTTTTAGGTATTCTATATAATCCCATTATTTGAAATTGTTATTCCTCTTTCCCAAAAACCCTAGGTTTCAATAACATTGATTGAATTCTTGAAGAAACATTTTTGAATTTTTTAAAAAAACTTTTATTCTTCTAGTTTGAACTTTTAACCACTTGTACTATCTATACCACCCATTAGAACCTATAAATAATATTATTAGTTCATATATACTCCCAAAAT
Organism: Viscum album; assembly: GCA_963277665.1. Classification (NCBI taxonomy): domain Eukaryota; kingdom Viridiplantae; phylum Streptophyta; class Magnoliopsida; order Santalales; family Viscaceae; genus Viscum; species Viscum album. Next base: position 513,447,613 of record OY728130.1, read on the forward strand.
TTTGAGAATTTTTGGTAAAAGTTCTTTGATTTTATTATATTTTTGAAACATTTCCATAAATTACAATAGGATAAATTCCCTAACTAAAACAAGCCATTTTCATCTAATTCCTTTGAAACCTTTAATTAATCACTATATACTTCCACAAGTATATTAATTTACTTTTTTAAAAACTTTAACACTTGGTTATTAAGGAAATAATTATTCTAATGCATAAAATTTTCATTAATAACTTTTCTTAAATCAAAAACATTGCTTAAGAAACTTTCTTAATTTTCCAATCTAAGGGGCATATTAAATTAATATTCTCCTTATTAAGGATTAATCAAAAAGTTTATCTTGATGATGATGATGATATTATATATAACATAAGATTTTATTGGATGAGTATCATTTATTATTAACCATTTAATAAGGACTTTTATTAAATAGGATCCCACAAAAATGATGACCCCCTTTAAATTTACATCATATATATTAGTGGGACAAGATCCATATTTCACTAAGAAATGAGTATGCTAGGGTGTTCCTCTCATCACTTAAAAATTTAGGTAGGGAACCATCCTAATCATATCATATATTATTCATGGATAGCTAATCAGAAAATCCTTTTTCCAATCTATAATATGGATAAACTCAAATTTATTCCTCTGGTATCCTTCCCAAGGTTTCCTAGCTAAGTGTAACCTAAAATAAGAACCAAAAATAGACTAAAAAAGAAAATACAATGACACCCTAATTTGGTAGAACCTACCCACGGATAATCCAGTGTTATCTATCACTTTATTTCCTTATATAAGAAAACTCAAGGGTACCTTACAAAGGAATAACCCACCTGGTTGAATGATCGAGGTATTAACAAGCTTATTTTTGGAAGTAATCTAACATTGAGTATTTGAAGGAGATTTTATATCACCATATTATCTCATGTTATTCCCTTTTATTCATGCATGATTTTAGTATTTTAGTTTAGAACCATATTCCCACCACTAAATCAATATTTCCAAACCATACTGAAGTGTAACCCTTTAAAAAACCCATGGGTTTGCATTACTCACCCAAAAATAAAATTCAAACATATTCATACTTATCCAGATGCATCATATTCATAAGGTTCATGAACATTTCATGTAAAGTAATATATTTATATGAAATTTATAATCTCCCCATGAGTAAGCCTAGAGAAATAGATAGCCAATCCCATTCACCAGCCTAGGCACAAGCCTCTAGGTAGGTAGGTAGTCCAACCCCAAGTTACTCTACCTAGGGATACTTTACTCAAGAGAGAATTCAATTCATCATAAATCTAACACCTGATATTAAAAAACTATATTCCAAAACTAAATTCAATTTCATAAATTTAGCTAGAAATTGAGGTCATGGTAGATGAAAAACTAAAATCATTGTAGATACATTCCTAGCATGTGATTCAAGGCTCTATCTGAAGTAGTTTAATAATTAAACTAAAGCATATGCCTTTCATCATATAAAAAATTTATAACTATAAATAAAATAGGGAAAGACCTTTTAAATAAATGAATAAATCAAATATTTAAACACATGAGAAACATTTATGAACAATTATTAAATCAAAGTTAATTATAAACCCTTTTATAATTTTAAGTTTTAACATTATGGAAATTATATAATTTTGAATATAATCATTTTATATTAATTTCAATGTGAACACTTTCATATTTATCATTATATGTCATTTCTATTTCAAATATAAGATTTTTTATGAATTATAAACAATTTACAATTCAATTTATATTATGTAAACATTTTACATAATCTAAATATCATATACTTATTTATTATTTAAACCTTGATCATTTTAATCATCAAATTATTTTTGAAGTGGCTTAAATAATATCCAATGAAGGTCCCCTTTTATTTTGAACAATTAAAATTAATTAATAATTTAAATATAAACATTTTATATTTTTGCCTTATTTCATAATTTATAACTATTTATAAATTATCCCTTATTACTTATAAATAAACACTTTTATTTATATATCATAATTTATTCCATATAATTTTTTAAAAGGTATTATAAATATTAACATTTAATATTTGGGGGAAAATGTTTCATGAACAATTAATTAATTAATTATAAACCATTTATAATTAATCAATTAATTAATAAACCCTTTATAAATTAAATATTCTCAAAATAACTTTTATAATGATTTATAAACATTTTATAAAACATTAAAATCATTTTATATGTTAAAAGAATTTACAAATTTTCTATTTAACCTTTCGTAGGAACCCATTCCTGTATAAAGGTAACCTACTTTTACCCTTACACAGATCCCCTTGTATAGGTAATAACCCTTACATCGTGCCTCATGTATAAGTAATAACTCTTACACAACACTTGGTGTATAGGTAATAACCCTTACGCATCACCTTGTGTATAGGTAATAACCCTTATACAGTGCCTCACGTATAAGTAATGCTTTTATGCAAACCATTTGCGTAAAGGTATTATTTACTTTTCTTATGTTGTGTAAAGGTAAACATCAAGGACCTTTATGTAGCAGAACTGGTACTTATATGTGTAAGGTTAAAGTGTATGGTTACCTTTACATTATCCTTTTAAAAACACAACTACCTTTATGAATCCCTTACTTCATGTAAGGGAAAGTTGCAATTACCCTTACATAGACTAATCTATGTAAGGGTAAGGTGATACAACCCTTATATGGACTAATCAATATAAGGGTAATCCATTTTTTACTCTTACGCACCTCATATATGTAAGAGTAAGGTCTTGATTACCTTTATGTAGCCTAACTATGTAAGGGTAATCCCTTCATAAAACCAAATTTCTAGAAAATGAAATACAACTCTATTTTTCTGGGTTCTTCTTCACTTCATGAATTAATTTCATAAATATAAAACATGGGTACCTCTTATACCACTGAAGTATTTCTAAAGTCTAATAACATTTATCAGATCAAGAAGAAGCGATTAAAAACCCTTTTATAAGGATCACCATGCAATATAATATGAAACTGTATATGAATTTGAAATGAAGAACCATTGTAAACTAGTGTGCCTTACACCAAAGAGATTATACTACCTTTTTATCTTCATCTTATGGGTTTTTTAAAGATCACCAAAGTTTCAAAAAAATCATACCACCTCTATAGGTATCTATGAGATAATCTGAATCATATTTCATACATATAGTATTCTCTTTTCTCACATGATGTAATATCATCTAGGCATGCAAAGGAAAAAAGAAGAAGAGAGATATCTAGGATTTTTGGCCAAGAAATGTGCATACACACATATCCAACATCATATGGAAGAAGGATTTATAAATCCATCTAGTAATTTCCTTAATATTGCAAGAATTAATTTATGTGTGTATAATGTATGTATTGATGTCTCGGCTGATTCATGCATCATATGCATGAATACATTTAACTTCCATTTGTTTCATATTATTAAATAGTTTATTTTAATGATAGCCAATATGGAGGATTGATCAACTGTCTATCCAATACAACCAACATAGTCAGTATAATATATATATATATATATCCCATTATGAACGAAAATAAAAAAATCATACAAACCATAATATATATATATATATATATCTAAGGATTTATGGCATATATATCTTTCATTGTGGTGGTTTTTGGCATTGTATGTGTAAAGGTTAATGTAGTGGATGATTAGTTGTCATGGGGTTGTGTTGTATACTCCCAATGACATATAATGTGGTTAGTAATGATGAATATGGTAATGGGCAAGGGAAAGAATTTAATAAGAAGTGGTTTTTAATGAAATATTAATGGTTGAAATGAATGGGTAATGGCTAGAATAAACATGGTTGATGGATAATGAATAGTTTGAAATTAAATATGGAAAAATGAATGGCATAAAGAATATAAATTGACTGGTAAAATAGTAATCCTATAAATGGGTTAATGATATGAGTAAATGGTAAATCATGAATGTTGTTGTGTTTTTTTTTGTGTGAAAGGTGGATTATTTTGTGTAATAGTATTAGCATTGGATTTTAGTATGTGAAAGTGGTAGTGCAGTGAGGGTGATGGGTATTATAAGTATTGTTTGGTATGAATACATGGTATGGGAATGCATGTGGCTATGTTATATTTTATATTTTTCTTGTAATTTCATACACACCCCACCCTAGTCAGATAATCTTACTGATTCCAAAAGGTTCTAGATTCTTGGTGTTTTATCCAATATCTGAGCTGGTAAGGGAATGGGTGAATAACTACTCCCTCTTACCTGCTCTCTCTTCTAGGTTTAGTATCATTTGTGGTGGTCTTAGGTTATGATGCACGAGCTATGGTGTCCATAGGTAAGAGTGAAAACCATGTGATATGATAGTGGTGAGATAATGATGTGATGATTATGTGATAAAGTATGTGATACACTATGGGGGTTGTTCATAGTGGGAGGAGGGGATGAGGTTGATTTCCTTCATGTTCATGATTCCATACTATGATGGTAATGTGAGATATAGTTGAGATATGGATATGTGGTTATTATTATGAATATGTTTTTGTGACTGTGATGAGATACATGGCTTGTAGATATGTGGATATGAAAGGGATGGGAACATCAGGATGTTTTCCTTTATGGAATGAGAGTGATAAACTAGTGGGAAAGTGGTTATAGGGTACCTTCTTTATATATTTCTATCAATAATATGTTATTATACTTAGATACAATATTGGGTGAATGAGCATTGGTGAGGTTAGCTGATAGATGTCCTGGTCTAGTAGTGAGTTGGTTTTGTTGTTTATTCACTTAGGCTTTAGTATGCTTCTTACACATTTACATGAGAGGTCTTGGGGAAGATATTACTGAGTATACATGTATTCTCATCCCTTATATATATAAATATGTTTTAAAGTTCTCTAGGATGGATCTGAGCTATACATTACTAGATTGAGGCTTGGATTTATTGTCGGAGTTTCTACTATAAGAGTTTTCACTTTGTATTTTATTCTGGAGACTTGGATTTTTTATGAAATTACATGAATATTATGATATTGGTTTTTATTTATATTATAGATTTTATTGGTGGATTTCTTTATTTGTTATTGGGAATTATGAGGCAAATAACTCCCATTTATATGTTTTGTACCCTCAGTGCTATTCACCAACACGTGTCCTATTTAGGTGGGATTTGGGGGTCACTCTCATCTTCACTATCGGCTTGAGAGGGGTTCCTAGTGGGGGGGGTTATGAAAAAGTGGAATCAGATATTTGAATATTAGTTATGATAGATTTTTTAGTTAAGAAATAGTAAGTATTTCATGAGTTTGGTAGGCAAACAATATCATTTGAACCTAGTGTATTATTTAGAAAGGGAGACGAAATAGGACACATGAAATTAGGGTCCCCTATGATTTGATGCAAGGATATTAAGCTTACTAAACACCTTGGGAAAAGAAATTTTAATTTTAAGGTATAGATTTAGGAAAGGTACATGAATCATGATTATTTTCACTTGTGTTTGAGTTGGGGTGATATTATAGTAATTTGAAATAAATCTAATTAAATGATCTTAAATAAATTCCATGATATTGAACTTAGGATTTTCATTACTTTCCTACAAAAATATTTTTTGGTCTTCATTAGCATGTGGGTTATGTTAGTGAGGTGTGGAAATATAATCTGGTTGATCACAAGAGAGTTAACCTATTTGAGGAAGGCTAGTATTAGAGGATAATGATGTGGGAGTTTTAGTGTTAGGGTCTAGTGAAGTATGATGGGAGTGTCTCTGGTATGGAGATAGAGTGATGGTTGGTGGATATGGAGATCAATTTCAACCTGATCCATGCTAGGATATTGGATTTGGTCCCACTATCTATTAATCAGATGAGGGAGTTGTGTGATAGTGATTTATTCTATTCTTAGTATAGCGTGATATCGTAGATATTTTTTGAGATGATTTCTTAAAGAAGTTCTATATAGAGTTCCTTTATTTGGTGATAAGGTTGGTGAAGAGGAAAAAATATCCCTCTTTCCAGGAGGAGATCTTGAGTGTGTGGGAGCTTGGGATTCAATTCAAGGTACTTATTAAATTTTCCCTTGATATTTTTCTATATGATGAATCTAGAGAACCACATTAATATGAGTTGTTTTGTCTAGCTATTCAATACAAAATTACCCCATTTACATTTCTTGTATATCTATAGGTGCATAAAAAGATAGAGGTGATCAAGATGATGCATGAATAGTTAGGATCTCCTCAATAGGTTAGTCATCATTGCTTCCCAAGGATCAGCGATATTGATGGATGGTCTTGTATTTTGGGATAGTTGAGGTTTTGAATGGTAAAGATTCAACTTTAGTAGTCTTCCTCATGTTTATCTGGAGATGGTAGTTATCATGCATCCACCAAGAGATCCATTTTTGTGTGATCCACTTTTGTAGGTCATGTCACCACCAATTTCAGTGTTCAACCATTCTTGGAGTCTATAAATGTGTAGGTAGTTAGTTTTTTCTTCAACCTCAACACCATTTTCCTTAGAGGCCTTATCTACAATAGGGTCAATGGGATTTTATCTAACCAAGGTGAGATAGAGAAATTAGAGTAAAACCCCATGATATTAATCATTCATGGGGACATAAAGTTTGGTGTTGACATAGAGGTTGTCTTCAATAGGGATATTAAGGCAAAGGAACTAGATGTGGTTAGTTTCATTCCATTGAGATGTCAATTCTGGGAGGATCAGAGGTTGTTCAAGGCACAGTCTACCTATCTTCTACCCTAGAATTATCTTTATTTGATCCAATAAATTCACAATACTTTATTTCAATTTCCTTATTCCATTCATTATTACTCATGGTGGAGTGTCTTTTAGCGACCATGGTGATGAGAACACCAATTAAAGGTCATTCAAGTTTTCTTAATGTGTGTCAAGGTTGTGATGTGATGATAGGGAAACATCGGTAATTGGGGGATTTCTTATTACTGTAGATTAAACCCTATGATTTCATTCGTATCCTTTTTTATATCAACTATTAGTGTTAATTTTGGGTTCAATGGAGGTGTAGGAGGTGGTTTTTCTTAATTTTTTCAAGTAATTTATGGATTTTTTCCTGAAGAGGATGTAATGCTACCACCTCAACCTGATGTTGAGTTCGGGGTATAAATTCATCCTAGTGCCTCTCCAATTTTGATATATTCTTATCAAATTTCACCCTCCAATATATAGGGGTTGAGGATTTATATTAATTATTTGATACAAAAGGGTTTCATCTAGCTTAGTGTGTCATCATGGGAAGATTCAGTGTTATTCTCTAAGAAGGTTTAAGGTTGTATATAAAATACTGATGGTTGAATTAGGTGAAGTTCAATAACCACTATCCCCTTATAAGTATATATGATTTGATTTATCATTTTAAGGGAGATATCTAGTTTTCAAATATCTATATATGGTATGGGTGTCATCGGATAAGGGTAAAAGAGGAGGATATCCTAAAGAATTTATTTCATGTGTCATTATGGACACTTCAAGTTCATAGTTATGTCATTCGGTGTCATGAACACCCCAAATATTTTCATGGGACTCATTAAATTAGTATTCCATGAGTTACTATATCAATTTTTGATAGTATTCATTGATGGAATCCTCATATACTCAAATTCATAGGAGGGTCACACTGAGTAACTTAGGGATATTTTATAAGTTCTTAGTCACCATCATCTCTATGGGAAGTTGTCTAAGTGAAATTTTTTGGATGTGTGAGGTGTGGTTTCTTATGAATGTGGTGTATTAATATGGATCAGTAATTAACCCATCTAAAATCAAGGTGGTTGTTTCTTGATTAACACCCAAGGATTTTTTTGAGGCTTATAGTTTTTTGGGTCTCATGGGCTATTATCAGAGGTTTGTTTCTGATTTTTTTTCAAATTACATCCCCATTGATAGTATTGATTAGGAAGGACCAATATTTTATATGGGAATATCAATGTTAGGAAAATTTTTATTACCCTAAAGGGGAGTTTATAAGTGATCGTGTTCTTCAATTTCTAGAGGAGGAATCTATGTTCGATGTTTTATGTGATTCTTATCATCTTGGTTTGGGTTGTGTCTTAATGTAGTTGATGGTAATGATATCATATAGGACTGGGTAGTTATATAACTATGAGTGTAACTATTCCACATATTATATTAAGTTAGAGACAATAGTATTTTCTCTGAATCTATGGAGACACCACCACATTGGTGAATGATTTATGGTCTTCATAGATTACAATATCCTGAGCTATATTTTCTCTCAGATGGATTTGAATCTTTGTTAGTGGAGTTTTATGGAGTTATTATAGTACTATTACTTATAGATATCATACAACCCATGGAAAGGGAATGTGGAAGTTGATGTGTTGAGTAGGAAGTTGAGATGATATGTTATCAGGAATCTCAAAGATTCTTAGAGAGTGATAGGGGCCTTATAGTTATGTATCATGATATAGATGGGGATAGTAGTAGAGGTTTCTTATACCCGGTGATAGTACAATAATTCCAGATAGAGTGTGTGGAGTATTTTCAGTGGGGAGACTCAGAGGTAAAGGTAATTTGGGATTACATATTTCATGGTGATGCTCTTGAGGGATGTTTAGAGGATGATCGAGATAAAATTTTGTTTTGAGGGAGATATTTTTTCCTGTTGTGGTTGTGTAAGGAGTTTCTTTATGAGTTGTATAACTCATCCTTGGTATTTCACCCTAGTATATATCATATGTATCTTGCCTTGAGTAATCAAATCTGGTGTTTTTGGATAAAGAAATATTTAATGGATTTTGTGTTGTGATGTTCAGTCTTTAAATATGTGAAGGTAGATCAACATGTTCCCAATGGTTTTTTATAGTCATTTGATGTTTCCAAGTGGAAGTAGAAGGACGTATTGATGGGTTTCATCACCAATTCTCCTCTACCTAAAGGTGTGCGATTTTATTTATGTTATTGTGGATTAGTTGATGAAGTTATCTTATTTCTTAGTAATCAAGGAGTTGGTTTTTGTGGATTTTTTGGCGATGTGATATGTAAAATAGATAATGTATCTTCTTGGGGTGTAAAGGACCATCATATCTGATTAGGATCCTCATTTTACCTCATAAGCATGGGGAATTCTTCAGTGTGTTTTTTTCTCGTAGTTATTCCTTAACAATACCTTCCATACTCAAATGAATGGTTGGATGGAATAGACCATTCAGATGTTAGAGGATTTTTTTTCTTGCTTATAATTTGGATTTTGGTGGATTGTGGGTGAAACACCTACCGTTGGTTGAGTTTGATTATAATAATAGCTACCACTATTCCATTGGCATGAATCTGTTCAATTCATTTTATGGGAATCCTTAAAGATATCAATTATTAAATATTGAGGTTATAGAGTCGATGGTCCTTGGACAAGATGTGGTGAAAAGCATAACTGATAAGGTTTAAATGATTTGAGAGTGGTTGAAGGTAGTACAAAACCATCATAAGTCATGTGATTATAGGATGATGAGTCCTTTAGAGTTTAAGTTCAGAGATCATGTGTTCCTAAAGGCTTCCCTTCATCATGGGAAATGAATATTTGTCCAAGTGTGTAATCTTTATCACTAGTTTATTAGTCCTTTTGAGGTGTTGGAGTACATCGATACGACAACGTGTCAATTAGTACCCCCCCAATAATTAGATCAGATCCATGGTGTTCTCCATATGTCACATAGTCATTGATATCTTCATGAAAACTCCCACATCATTGATTATAGGAGTTTTATATAGAGTATGACACAACATTCATGGAGTAGTCAGTAGAGATTCAGGATCATTTGGAGAAGGTGCCATGCGGGTGCATCATTCCCTTGGTTCATGTTTCATGGTGGCATGGTGCCTTAGAGTAATGTATGTGGGAACATCAATTGAAGATGTGTGATCAATACCTTGAGCTATTTTGAACCTTTTTTCCATGATATTGCGATGATTTTTTGGTGATATTTTGATTTATATTATATCTTTCATGTGTTGCATTATGCTTTAGTGATGGAATTGTTCTATTTGAGAGGTGTATCTTGGGGAGTGTTTGGGTTTAGTAGTTTTTGTTTTCAATCTTGGGTTTTATTTTGATTCTTAATGACAAAAATAATTTAAGAGTTATATAATGTAATAAACTAGGCCTTATTGTCCCATTAACTTGTGTTTTTTGGGTTTTGGGGTTTTCTAGAGAAGGTTTGAGGGAGAGAGGTGTTGATGTAGATGAGAATTCAACTATAAAGGATATTTCATGGTGTGGACATGGGTGGAATTCCATGGAGGTAAAGATATAAAATAGGGTAGTTTTTTAGTTTGGTGTGTCATTCTATGAAGGGTTGAGACATAGTTTATGTCATGGTGTAGAGTGTGCATCATGGGAATTAGGTTCCGTGCTATTTCAAGGATGAAGTTAGGTCATGGAAAAATTTGATTAGGTCACAGTGTGAAGGGTCTTGAAGAATATTTTGGAAAATTAAATACCCTTACATACTGAAGTAGATTCATATGTATGGATTTATTACTCTTACATATTTCCTTTCCATTTTTCTAGCCATAACATGGGTAGTTTATATCATGTTATGAATATTATTGGGTTTTTTTAAAATTTTATATGAGTGGAAATCATGGTATGATAATATATTTCATGATGTGAATCCCTGGGTAAAATATTTCATAGTTCTAACTTTTTGGGCATCATTGTACCATGAATCATTTATCTATCTAAGGCTTAGTTTGAGGTACTTTCTATGAGTTTTGGGAATTCATATGTCATAGAGTGTTGATGGTCAACACATCATTACCTTCCTAGGTTATATAGAATTAAGATAGTTGATTGATTTTTAAATGGGGGAGATAAATTAGTTCACATCATGATATATGGAGATTCACTTTATTTTTCCCCATTATGTTTTGAACATGACCTATCATGCTGTTTATCTATAATTTTCCTATTTTTGTAAAAATTTGGAAGCCCATTTTGATTATTCTAGATTTTTTCATTTTTATTCAATCCCTATGTGACTATAGGTGAATATTTGGATTAATTTTAGTTCTATTTTATTAACTTATGTCCTTCTCTTAGATATATCAACTGATTTGTGGTTCAAGGTGGGTTTCTCTTCATTTCTTCTTGGTTTCCCCTATTCCCTTCTTCTTAGAGAGGATTTTGTAGAAGTTTAGATTCAAATTTATTATAATTGGGTAATATTTGTTATTTAGATTTATGTTTTCTAGATGTTTTAGGTTTTCCCCCTATGTTATTATCTTTTTTATCACCTTCCTATAGTTTTTGTTGCACAGTAAGCATGAAACTTTAGTTGAGATAGGGTATTTGAGAATTATCCTTCGTTATTTTGTGTAAATTGTGTAAGTTTCATGCTTTTAATTTATTTAAGTGTATGGTAAGGATTTACCTGATTAATATAAAGTATTGGACTAAATGAAATTAAAGGTAATGGGTGATTCATATTTTTTATATGGTTTTATGATATTGTATGTGATTGGTGGTTGTTTGATGTTGCTGCTAAGAGTTGGTTTATTGTTATGATATATGTGTTGTTGTGATTAAATTGTTGGGATAACATATCATAAAATTTTATTAATTTAAATATGGTAATGAATCAGTTGTATGAAATTTTGATTTGAGGTGGTATTTCTCATGAAAGAGATGTTGAATTAATATGAATTCATTCTATAAAGAGGAATTAGTGAAGTGTTTTGTTTCATAAACTGTCATTGGGTTTTTTTTGGTGTACATTTCATAATTGTTGTAAATTTTCACAATCTTGGTAATGGATTCTTGTAACTAGATTTCTATGATTAACATGGGGAGATACAGTTGTTTATGTAGTGGTGGTGGATGTATAGTTGTGTGAAAAAAGTAAATGTTGTGTTACTGTTGTGGTGGTTGTTAGCATGGGATGAAAAAATGTTGGTAAGTTGGTTGATTTATTGTCATGGGATTGTGTTGTAGAATACCAAAATAATGTAATTTGGTTGGTAATGATTAATATGGTAATGAGTATGGGCTGTAATTTAATAAGTAGTGATTGTTAATGAAATTTTAATGATTTAAATGAATGGTTAATAGATAATATAAACATGTTTGATGGATAATGAATGGTTTGACATTAAATATGGATAAATAAATGTAATAAAGAACGTAATGTGACTGGTAAAATAGTAATCTTTTAAATGGGTTAATGGTATGATTAAACAGGAAATTGTGAATGTTGTTGTGGGTGTTGTGTGAGAAAGGCCAACTGGTTTGTGGCATAATATTGACAGTGATTATTAGTATTTATAAATGGTAGTGTGGTGATGGTTATGGGTATTATAAGTATTTTTTATTATAAACCCTTAGTTTTAGTATCTGTGTGTCTATTTTATATGTTATATTTTTCTTCTTATTTCATACACACCCCACCCAAGTTAGATAACCTTTCTGAAACCCAAAGGTTTTGGGTTTTGAGTGTTTTCCCTGATATCCAAGTTGGAGAGTGAATGAATGGATGACTACTCCCTCTTCCATTCTATCTATTCTAGGCATAATATCAACTACATTGGCTGGATAATAGAAGGGTTTTTTCATTAAATCCCTTATCAATAATTATCCCTATAGAAATTCAATACAATGGTAACCATGAGGTTATCACATGAGGAGGTTATAGCTAAGTTAGAAAAACTATCAATCTTGTTAATTTTTTTGGTTAAGTTAAAACTAAAAGTGGGGAGTTTTTGTTTTAAAAAAAAGTTAAAATAAAAAAAGTTATTAATATAAATTATAAGAGAGAATCAAACCCAATTGGATATGATTGATTAAGGATAGAAATTTTGGACAGGTTTCGATCCTTGGACACTACCCTTGATCCTTATATATAAATACCATCAAATTGGATTTCCCAATGACCACTCAAAAAAATCTAAATGAACAACTAATATTCCTAGGCATCATATAATGAACTCAAAAATGAGTGTTTTTACCCTTATGAAAGTGAATCAATTAGCCAAAGAACTCTAGGAATCTGAAACTAATTAAACCTATTTTTCTCAAAAGTGAGACCTCACTTAAGAAGTATAAATATAAATAATGACTACATTACATTCATAAGTTGAGAAACCATCTAGAATAGTTAAAATAAATTTAGTTTAATAGAGTTAAATAATTTCTTCAATTAAGAAAATATTTTCCCAAATAATTCAAAAAGATTACAATGAAAATCAAAAAACTCAAAAGAGGTAGAATCCTAGAATCTTCACCATCTATAGTTACTTGATATTTTAACCCAGCATGTCTAGATTACTTATTGTTTACTACTCTTATCCATTTAATCCTCTCAAACACTACCCACTCTCTATACTTATATAACCTTTTAAATAAATTGGTGACTCATATTTATATTTAAGAGGTTTGGTAAAATTTTCCTCTAGTTTCTTTCTTTTGATAGATTACGCATTTTTTCCAAATAAATGGAAAATTATCATATTATGGTCTTCTAAAAAGTTTTTGGATTTATCTTTGATTTCTTCCCTAAAAAATTCAAGTCTATTTTATAAGTATAGAAAAGTTTTTCTTCTAAATACTAGAGATAACTTTTTATGACCAAAAATACTATTAAAATTCTCCCACTATCACACATGCATCAACAGCCTTAATGAATGATTTTTCCATTAATTTAATGTAAATGTGCATCAGTGAGCCTTATTTTATTAAAAACTAGAATAAAATCATTTGTAATTTTGTATCCAAAGTTATTACTAGGTTACTGAAGATTGGTCAATTATATATGCCAAAGAAGTTTTCCTTTTTCATTAATTATTTGGGCCTCATAAGTCTTGAATAATATATGGGTCCAGTTGAGTGAAATGCATCCCACTAACCATGGAACCCTAAAAAAATAATTTAAATTTTTTTATTAGTATGGAAAATGTTATGGTTAAAATATAAAAGTGATAAAAATAGTTAAAAATATATAATTTATCCATTTTTACAATTAATCTCAAAACATACATAAATAATGATGCAATTCATCACAAAATTTCAAATTGGTGGGGGAAAATCATTGAAATATACATGAAAAATAATTAAAATATCAAATTTATAAATTAACCCACACTTAACACTATGACTCATGGACAAGTGAACATCAAAATCATATCAAGATAAATTCAAAAGCACATAACCATGAGATCCACCAATTTAACACTAAGAAAAAAATAATTATCAAGCCTCCTCAAAAACCATTAATTGAAATTCTACATTTAGTTCATTAAATTCATTATCAGGTCATTTCTCCTATCATTCGCACAAAACGCTTATCTCAAGTGAATTTTCCTTCATCACACAAGTGTAGATTTACAATATGGATCTTCTCCTCCAAATACATATAAGGGTCACCATAGGCTTGATACATTCTTAAGTCCCCACCTGATGTGAGTCAAGGAATTTTATTAATTATTAGGACATGTAAATGTTGTTCAGTGCCTTAAATATAGCTAGTTTTATATGTTAAAAATATTTGAGGAAAAATAAGGAGGGTTGTCACTTTTAGAAGAAAAAATGAATGAATATAATTTATTATCAATAATGGGTCAAATAATCTCTCCTATTAGTATAAAATGATCTCTAAAAATCCTAAAAAGTTTATGGATAGTCCACACCATTAAATATTTTAGAAGAAACATGATATCCACTCAACCTCCTTCATAGATTTGAATTTTATTTGTATTGTTAAAATCTATCCAGATTTGATATATGAAGAAACTTAGGGTTATTTGAAGTTCCAAATAGTGTGTGTGACTTCAATCCATTATTTAGAATGTTAATACTTCTTTTTATCTCTTCAAAAATGATTTTTATTTAATTTTTATACATCTATAACACAATAAATATTTTTCAATATTTTCTTTCTAGAATTCTGATTGAAAACATCCCATCACAATATAGATTTTAAGCCCCCAAAACATCCTTCAACCCTTTATTTTCATATCAAAGTAAATCAAATTGATGCATCACACCACAATATATCCTCCCCACACACTTATGTTTAACTAGATCATGCATTTCACTTCTCATAGCATGTTGGATATAGAAAAGTAACTTGTAATGTGGCTAATTAAATAGGTTATTCATGGATTATTAAAGGATCACAAGGATAAAATGTAAAGGTAGGCCCAAATAAAAAGGTTATTTTGAAAAGGGAGGATTTTAAAACAAAAAAATATCAATCATCTAAAAAAATTACCTTAATATCTCAAGTTTTATGGAAATAAATCAAATTATGATTCAACAAATAGTGTTTGGTTCCCTCAAGAAATGAGGTGAATGTAAAGAATATGTAAAAAAAATAATCCTCACAATAATGCGGTATTAAAAATGAAAAGAGTGAGATGTGGCATGGTAATAAAAATCATAAGTCTTTGCATGAAATTACCAAAGTTTTGAATCCAAAGAAAAGTTATTTCAACATTCATTTAAATTTAGCTACATGGATTAAATTAGTTCACTCGTTAACATGAGTTTTAAAAATTAAAAAGATAAACATTTGACCTCAAAATTTTAAAAAACACAAAAAAATTGAAAAAGAAACAAAAAAATAAAAGAAAAATAATAACAAATTTAAAGAAAACAATGAGAATAATTTTAAAAAGAAATACCAAAAAAACTATTCTAACAAAGTATTACCCCCCCACACACTTATTTTTATAAACCATTTGAAAAAGTAGTGATGTTTCACCTTCCATGATAATCCCCATATCCATATTTACTAGATCTATGAACATAGGATCCTTTTAAACTCTCATTTTGTTCATAATTCCATGGTCCCTTCTTCTCAAAGCATTCACCACCTTATTTTCCTTCCCAGGGTGGTAGTGTATTTTGAAATCATATTCCTTGATTATTTCAAGCCATATCCTTTGTCTCATGTTGAGTTATTTATATTAGAAAATGTATTTAAAACTATTTTTATTGGTATATATCTCACATATTTCATCATAGATATAGTTTATCCATATCTTCAGGGAAAATATTACTGCAGATAACTCAATATCATGAGTTGGATAGTTTTTTTCATGAATTTTTAATTTCCTTGATGCATATTCAATAACCCTATCATTCTTCATAAGGACATAACCAAGTCCTTTCCTTGATGCATCACTATAAATAAAAAACCCATCACTTGTAGATGGTAAAGTAAAAATAGGATAATTGACTAATATTCTCTTCAATTCTTCAAAACATTCATCACACTCTTTTTTCCAAATAAATTTAACCCATTTACATGTAATCTTGGTTAACAGGTTATCTAATTGGGAAAAATTATGGATGAAACACCGATAGTAACATGTTAAACCAAAAAAACTGCGTACCTCAGTTATATTCATTGGCACTTGCCATTATAGGATTTCCTTTTTCTTTAAAGGATCAACAGAGATTCCATACTTAGAGATAATATATCCAAGAAAAGAAATTTCTTGGAGCCAAATTTCACACTTGTTAAACTTCCCATATATCTCATTTCTTCTAAGAGTCTTCAGAATAATATACAAGTGGCTCTCATGGTCTTCATAGCTTTTTAAGTATACCAAGATATCATCAATAAATACTATGAAAAAATCATAAAGATATTCCTTGAACACTCTGTTCATTAAATCCATGAAAACAGAGGGTGCATTAGTCAATCCAAATGGAATTACTGTAAATTTATAATGACCATACCTCATTTAGAATTTTGTCTTTCGAATATATTCCTTATTTACACATAATTGATGATATCTATAATGAATTTCAATCTTAGAAAAATATTTATCTCCATGTATTTGATCAAATAAATCATCAATGTGAGGCAGGGGATACTTGTTCTTTTTTGTAATAGCATTGATTTCTCTATAGTCAATGCACAGCCTCATTGATTCATATTTCTTTTTAACAAAAATAAATGGGGCTCCCCATGTAGAAACACTAAGGAGAATAAATCCATTATTACTCAACTCCTATAGTTGTTTATTCATATACATTAATTCCACAATAGCCATTTTATAGGGAGTTTTTTATATTGGACTTACATTGGTGATTAAATCAATAAAAAACTCAACTTCACGCTCTAGGGGTGTCCAAGTAAATCTTCAGTAAAAACATCAATATATTCCTTTACAATAGGTATATCCTCAATTTTAATATTTATTTCTTCATCCCTAGATGTTATTTCCTCTTCCACCCCAATAATCTCATTTAGGAAAGCTGTTGGGGGTGGTTTTTGATAATAATCTAGTGGTGAAGTTTTTTCTCAAAAGGCAATGGATTCTACATCTTCCTTACAAATCGCAACTTCCTTATTCTTGTAATATATTTTCACATCATATTTTGATAGCCAATCCAAACCAAGGATTATATCAAAGTCAACCATAGGTATAATGATAAAGTCAGTAGATAATGAATGTTTATATTTTATAATGGGAACTACCTGACACATATTTGTTTCAATAAGACATCCCTTAGGGGTTTTGACTGACAACTCCCTTGTTAATGTGAATTGGAATTATCTAATTTTTAATGCAAACTGGGAAGATATAAAGGAATATGAGGATCCATAATCAAATAAATATTTTCCTAAATTTGAGGATATGATGATAGTACCTTCCACCAGATCATTAGAAAATTCAACCTCAGCAGTTGTGATCACATAAGTTCGGCCTTGCTCCCTTGTACTTTTCTGGGGTAGATTTCCTTAACACTTAGGACATTCATGTGCATAGTTTCCCGTATCCTTGCAATTGAAGCACTACACATTACCAACTTCTTTCTTTCCCATGTAATCACGAGCATGGTGGCCTTTTTCTCCATACTTGTAACAGGATCTTGTCCCTAATAAGCATGTTCCAAAATGTTTCTTTCCACATTTATTGCAAGATGGAAAATCAATATTTCCCTTTTTCCCCTTTACTTTGTTTAATTTCTCAGAATTATCAGCAACCCTCTTATTCTCTTACTTCCCTTTAAATTCATAAGACTTAGAGAATTACTTCTCTATCTTGATGTCACATGAGACTATATATTCATATGATGAGAATGTTTAGGATACTGGCGCCCTTAAAAGGAATGATTTTAACTCGTCAAAGAATTGATCAATCTTACTTCTTGGGTTATGTATGTAGTCTACAACATATCTTTCTAACATTGTGAAGTTATCCTTATACTTTGCAACATTCTCATCCTCCTTTTGCCACAGTCTCGGAAATTTCCTTTCCATATCAGC
The DNA here is from genome assembly GCA_963277665.1 of Viscum album. Lineage (NCBI taxonomy): Eukaryota > Viridiplantae > Streptophyta > Magnoliopsida > Santalales > Viscaceae > Viscum > Viscum album. Next base: position 513,465,902 of record OY728130.1, read on the forward strand.
TTTTTGTTCACGAGGAAAGTATTTTTCTAGGAAAAGTTCTTTAAACTACCACCATTTCATATTTTATACTTCTTCATCCTCTTTTGTGTTTTGAATTAATGACCACCATTGATCCACATATCCCAAGAGATGGTAAACTACCAAGAAAACTTTTTCCCTTTCATTACTCCCCAGATCAAGAAATATTTTCTCTAAGGAACTTATCCATTACTCAGATACAAATGGATTTATAGTCCCATTGAATGTTGGAGGTTTTTGTCTCATGAAGAGGCCTAACATTGATCCTCCAAATTGTGGATCAGGATACTCCATACGGGTAATGTTGTTATTCATAACCTAAGTCAGTTGTCCCAGTACAGTTATAAATTGTTCAGCACCATTTACACCACTATCTACACTATAATTATCTTGTATAGGAGGGAAATCCCTACATTTATTATGAGCGTTGATACTGTTTCAATTCCTTCCACAAAGTGTCATTTCTAAACAATTTAATACACTATATTAGTTTATGAATCATAAATAATAATTACAAACTAATAAAATAATTAACATAAATTGAAAATTTTATGCATATATAATCCATAATCATAAACATGGTTTATTTGAGGACATAATTAATCATAAATCCTTCATAATGGTTTATAAAGAAAATGTAAATTATCCTAAGCATATCCCCTAGGAGTGTCAAACCAGGTGTGCAGTAAGGCCCGTTGTCGTGTACCAGGTTACCTCGAGTCAATCCCATAACACCTTGTCAGAGTTATTACTCCTAGGTACATCTGTTCCAGAACCACATCCACATGTAGTATCCAGACAGGGATGTATTTTCTAGGAATACCCACATAATCTCTATATTAACAAAATTCTAGGATTTTATTTTATACTTATTCTCAAATTCTATCTTAGGGTAATGTTCCCTAATCAAAGATGTTTTCTAAATCTATTTTCTAAGTTTTGTACTAAAATTCCTATAATACCAACTATAACACCCTAACCTCGATTTCCCGGAGCTGGTGTATTATTTATTACATTGGCATGATCCCAAGAAAGTTGAATCCCAAAGGATCGATCGGTTTAGTAGCCTTGAAAAAACTATATACAAACATAAATTTTTTACATTACATATTGAAATGAAAGACAACATAAAAACTACTTTGAAAACATTCTTATTCCCTTTCCTCATCCCTATAAGTCATTCATAATGTACATATTCTCATCCTGGGGAAAATGAAACATAAGAATGTGGTGAGATCAGATGCTCAATAAGGGTAAATAATTCAGCAACAACTATAAAAAATAAGCATAAACTTTTAAAGCAAGATGTATAATAAAAATAGCAGCCTTTTAAAGCCAACAAGCCTGGACCCAAGTGGTAAAGGCTCCTTCTTGGAATCCCAAAGTCCCAGGATCAATTTTGGGTAGGGATTAATTTTATGGGTACTGTAGTAGTACTGCAGGAAGGCATTGTAGCAGTACCGTAGCAGCAACGAGACTATAGCAGTAGTGACACTGTAGTGGTGGAGGTACTATAGTGAAACTGTAGCGTCGTTGGTACTACAATAGGTATTGTAGAGGTCTAAGTACTATATTAGTACTATTCATTGGAGGTCCCTTGGTCCAAAAAAATGGGCTTTCATGCCCCTAGGACTTTGGGCTATGTAATGGGTCTTCCTCTACCTAGTCAAAACAGGTTTTTTCTTTCCTTTAATAATAAAATGAGGCTTCAACCCCAACCTTTTAAAAAAATAGCAGCCTTTTAAACATAAACTTGAACATAACATGGAAAGACTAAATCAAAAATTACCATATAAACATTCACATGGATATTCTAATAGTTGAATAATCACATGTAATAACTAACCTTATAAAGAGGCAATACAGAATATGGGACATCTTAAACACACCATCAAGGCTTCAACCAGGACACCATACATAATTGGGTAATACATTAGCCAAAACTCAAACATAATTGTCATATGAGACCTACCGGTGCATCAAGGGGATATAACGAGTCCCGAACAACACTTACAAAGCCCAATGCATTCCTCTTATGAAAGGGGTAAAACATAACCAACATAAACATTCATATTAATACTAGCATATGAAATGTAAATACTTAAACCATAAGCTATGAATGATATCAAAATAGAACATCCACGGTCAAACATATCATAAAACACTCAATACTATATGGAAGATTGTATCATAATATATTAACCTTAATTAAGCATAAAATCCAACAAATAATGTTGACATAGATGAAAGTGATCTAACAAAATCATTAAAAATCTTCTAGAAATATTCCTTTTTACTTTGAAATTATTTGAAAGCATGTGTAATTATAAAAGAAAATTTTTCCTTTGAAAATAACCTCGTAATATTTTAAGGGAATATTCAAAATATTAAGGCTTCATAATGATAGAAAATATATGCTCGCATCATATAAGTTAAAAAAAATTCTTTCCTTAATTTTTCAAAAAGGTCATATAGTACCTCATTTGGAAAATGACAGAAAGATTCTTTTCAAAAAGTTTTATAAAAAGTCAAACATGGGTATAAATTAATTTCAACAATAGTATAGGAATAGAAATATTATTTTAAAATACATGTATAATAAACATGTATATGGATGATAAATATGTCCTAGTATATACTTACGTATAAACAATCTCGGATAATAATGAGATTGTGAAATTAATATTTACCTTGTACTTTCCTTTAGTTGAGGGTGTGTTAACCTCCTGTGTAATGGTATTGTTAATAAATTATACCAGGACCATATACATATTTATGATATCATATATTATCCTATTATCTCATTTTGTTAATAATATTTCAGTATTACCATTATTTCAGGTGTTAATTTCTTTGTTTGCCTATGCATGTTTTGATAAGTAATTCCTATTTCTTATGAATAGGATATGTTTTATTCAAAAGCAGAATTAAATTAAGTTCGTAAATATTATATTTACTTATCATGTAATTTTATAATCCTTCTTTAATGGTTAATGTGGAGAATGAATCTCATCACATCGTGGAGACAGTAGGTCGTGCGTACGCACGAGCAACGATATCATTCCTTTAATGGTTAAATGATATGGAACTAGATGGTATATAAATTATACAGAATCATAATTATTTCATATTAATTATTTGTTTCTATTATACTCATCATTATACTCATCCAAATAAAGTAATGTTGAATAACAAATTATACCACAGTGTGGAGACGGTAAGTCATACGTACGCACGCATGGTGATATTATTATTTGTAGGATGGATTAAATGATTAATATGGTTGTACCATGATTATTATAGAATATAAGTATATGTATTATAATTTATTTATTTATTTAGTATGTAAACAATATAGAAATAGAAAGTATAAGAAGAAAAGAACTTTGAAAGAAGAGATAAAATGATTACCTCTTCTTCGGATTCCTCCTTCTGATTTACACAAAAGGACTCCTAAAATTGGTTTTATTACCAAAGGGTAGCCTCTAGAATGAAGTGATGGAAGTTTTTAGTATAATTGGGTAGTTTTTTTCTGATCCAAAGGGATTTGGAGGTGTGAATTAAAGATAAGGAGAAGTTCCCTTTTATAAAAGAGGTGAGAGGCACTTTAGGAAAATCTTGAAATATTAATTTATTAAAAATTTATTTTCGGTTTCTAATAGCCCCAAAGTAATTTATTTAAATTATAAGATGATTATGGGTCTAAATCCTCTAAACCAATAGGTTTTATAAAAATTTAGGTCATGAATTTAGCATTATCTTTTGGCTTTAACCCTTAGTTAAATAAGTTAACTCTTACCATGTCTTCTTGTATTTTTATATTGTGTGGTTAATATAGTTATTATAAAATGACAAGAGAACCACAAGTAGATCATTAATGATATTTTTAAAACTATCTAATTCAATTAGATGACTATTATATTTTTATGACTATTATATCATTTAATAAAATAGTGTTTGTTTTAAAAACTCATTTATGTCAATTTTGAAACTATTTAGTAATTGATTTTTATTAAAGTCATAAAAACTTGATTACTTATAAAAAAGAATTAAATCATCCCTAACATGTCAATTTTATCTAAAAAATTCATATATGGTATAAAAAATCTCAAATTACATTTATTTTAATAATTATAATATCATTTATTTCAATCATTCATTAATAAGGTAATCACTACATCGTTATTGTGTCATAAATAAATTTATTTATTTAATGTATAAAAATTATAAATAAAATTCCATGATCTTGTAAATAATTTTATATTTCTAATTACTATTTATAGTTAAAGATATCAGTTATATAACCCCAAATTAAATTTTTTTAGTAAAATGATACATGTTTATGTTATATTTCTCTTTACTTTAAATTAAATATTATAACATGTCATTATCACGCCCAAATGGCTCTCAAAGGACAAATGTGCATCCAAAGTGTTTTTTTGGTCACTCATAATTCATCCAATAGTATTAGGACACATGTTATGGTAGTTTTATATTATTATAATATTATTTTTACCTTTATTCACCAAATTTAACTTTTAACCGTGGTAAATAAAAAAATTACATAAGTTACTATTCATAATGCCCAAAAATAAAAGGGACCTATTTACATAGTCTGGACCTTATGATTCCAAATATGGAATCCATTTTTAAAAATTCAAAACACAAAAATTTCAGTAATTAATTTAAAATTAATCCCCGTTGTCAAAACGAGAAAATGGGTTTTTAAAAGTAAAAACCATCAAAAGATTGATACGTGTTTATATAAAATATCAATTTGAATTACTTGTAATGAATTAAATTATATTAAATAATAAAAACATAATCTAATTATACTTTAAAACCAACTAAAAGAAAAATCTAACAATATAAATAAATTAGATGAAAAAGCAGTTTTGAATTAAAATGCAGTATTTTTCACTATTCATTAAAATAAGAATGTTATCAGAAAAATAATAAAAATTTATCCAAAATAAATTTTTATGTACCTCTTATAAATAATAATTTTATTTTGTCAAATTTAATATATAAAAGTGACAAATGTTGGATTTAAAAAGGGTTCTCCATTAAAAGGTGAAAAAACTGCATTTTTTGCAAAACTACATCTTTTATCTGAAAAATTGAGTTTGTCCTTATATTATGTATATGAAACACATAATATTAATGTTAAAATTATATGTAATATATATATAATTCAAAATTTGGTTAATATTATTCATAAACACTCTTTAAATAGCTAGTTTGATAGGTCGTGGTGCGCTCGAACTCAGTGTTGCGTGTAGCGCAAGCTATTGGATTATTTTTTTTTAAAAAGTGTACCATGGATGATTGGGGTGTTACATCTCAATGGATGGAGTATCTATGAAACTGATCAAGGTTGAGGCAGTGTTAGAATTAGAGCCACCTAGGAGCGTGACGGAAGGTGCAAAGCTTCCTTAGACTAGTAGGCTATTACCGAAGATTCATACCAGATTCCTACACGGTATCATCACCAATGATAGCTTTGGCTTGAAAGGGATTCATTTTTTATAAACAAAGAAATTTCAGTAGGCTTTTCAGCAGTTGAGGTAGAGTTTTATGAGTGCTCTGATCTTGAGATTGTCGAAGGAGGGTGTCAAGTATGTAGTGTTCTGTGATTCATCAGGGACTGGACTAGGTTGTGTCCTAATGCAGAAGCAAGAAGTGATTGCCTATGTTTCACACTAGTTGAGACAACATGAGCAGAACTACACAACTCATGATCTTGAGTTATAAATGGTAGTCTTCGCATTGAATATGTGGAGACACTACCTAATAGGAGAACGTTTTATCTTCTACTCTTATCACAAGAGTCTCAAGTATATCTTCTCTCATAAGGATCTGAACTTGAGACAGAGGTGATGGATAGAGTTGCTACAGGACTATGAATTTGAGATTATCTTTACTCTTGGTAAGGGAAACGTGGTGGAATATTCTCTTAGTAAGAGATTTTTTTCGTAGTTATTGAAGGAGGTATCAGAGCAGTTGGCCTCGTTACAGTTATCCTTAGTAGATGGAGATAGAGCAGCTTACCTCCAGTCGATGGTTTTTACCCCTCCAGTCTTATAGAAAGTTAGGGAGTCACATCTTGGGGATACTAACTGTGAGAATCTACATGCTTATATATCCATAAGGTATTCCCTTGATATATATTATAAAGGTATAGATAATGTTTTCATTTTCATAGGACGTAGGGTAGTACCAGTGTCATTGAGGGACGAGGTTTGGAGGGAGTTTCATACATCCCCTTTTGTGGTACATCCGTGTGTGGAAAAGATGTACCAAGACCTCTGATGTTAGTTCTCATGGCCAGGAATGAATAAAGGAGTGGAAGATTTTGTTTCTTGATATATTACTTATCAGTTAGTGAAGTATGGGCACTAGGTTCCATCAGGTTTAGCTTAAACCCTTGAGATGAAAGAATGGAAGTGGAATGGAATATCAATGGACATCATGATGGTTTTACCATGTATGTCCAGGGGACACAATTCCATCTGGGTGATAATTGAACGACTCACCAATTCAGACCACTTCCTAGCTATTCAAGATCAGGGTTCAGTAGAGATCTTGGGAAGCCTCTATGTTCATAAGATAATTTGACTCCATGAAGTTCCATCGATGATAGTTTCAGATTGTGATGCTAGTTTTACATCCCAGTTGTGGAAGGGATTGCATGAGGCATTTGGAACCCAATTACACTTGAGCACATCATTTCACCCATAAACGGATGTCTAGACAGAGCGGACCATTCAGGTTTTGGAGGACATGTTGCGGGCTTGCATGTTGGACTTCAACTGCAGTTGAGAGGATCACCTATCACTGGTGGATTTTGAGTACAAAAATAACTACCATTCCACCATTGGTATGGAACCGTTTTAGGCTTTGTATGTGAGACCCTATAGGTCACCGTTGTGCTGGACTGGCCCAGGAGAGTCAGCACTCATGGGCCCATAATTGGTGTGATCTACTACAGAGAAGGTGTAGATCATCTAGGATCGGATAAAGACTACACAAAGTTGTTATAAGTTTTATGATGATAGGTGGAAGAGGACTTTGGAGTTCGAGGAAGGAGACTATGTATTCCTTCAGGTTTCACCTTGATGTGGATTATGGATATTTTTCCAGGGAGGAAAGTTATCTCTAAGTTTTATAGGCCCTTTTCATATACTATGTAGAGTTGGCAATATGGTGTACTACCTAGATCTACCTCCATAGTTAGATCGGTTACATGACGTCTTTCACATGTCATAACTAAGGAGGTACTTTCATGACTCAACACACTTCATCGACTGGGGCGAGTTGGACATTGAGAATGGAGATACTTTTTCTAAGTACCCATTGGAGATCGAATATCTACAGGAGAGGATCCTTTGTGGGTAATAAATTTATTTAGTGTGTGTCCAGTGGAAGTATGGGAATCTCCAGGAGAACACTTGGGAGAAGGAGGCTCATATGCGTGCTCAGTACCCACATATTTTTTAGTATGATTTTTTTTGTATTTTTTGGGATGAAAATCCCCAAGGTGGGTATAATTTAATATCATGGATTTTCCATATATGATTTTTAAATATTATATAGATTATCTTTGATACTAGGTGTTGATACGACGTGTGATTCTGAGACCGGTGTGTCCGGAATAAATGTTTGAATAATATTAAAATATTAAATAGCACATGCACACAGTTTTCTAGAAAAAATGGAATAACTTCTAAATGGGTGTCCATATCAGAAATCTGAGGGCACTGTTATGTTCAGAGTAGCGACTTTACCCTAGGAGCGACTTAACATCACCCAACATGGGTCAGCTATGAAAAGTGATTTTGTGCATTTTTAATGAATAAAATAAATTGAAGATTTTTTTATTTTTCTCTGTTTCGTCAACACAGTGGTGTAGCATCACTTTTTATTTTAAATGATCCTTTTGCTAGAATTACAAGGTTAGGATCATAACCATAGAAATTTCTTGAAGGATCTTGAGAGAACCCTGAATATTTCTCTTGGTAGGAAATGACAGAATTGTGGATAGAAGATCAACGAACACCATTCCTGATGGATCTTTCCAGTGGTAATCTATATTTAACAGTGAACGATCCAATTCCTAGGTAGGATGCATTATTTTTGATTTTCTTCCCCATTCTTAGATTCAACAACGAACGTGGACCAACCAACGAATAGGTTGATCTGTAGTTCGGTTGTTCCTTATGGGATAGGTTATTCATTTCGGGGTTATTGAGGTTTGATTATTTGATAATTGATTTGATTTTATGATCACTCTTAAGGGAATGGATTGATTCTGAAATGAACACCAGTCGAGGTTCTCTCCTCATATTTGTTTCTTGTGTTTTCTATCCCCCGTTTTCTATGTGTGTTCTTCTTTCTTCAGCATGTTTATGAAAGAATGATCTTTGCACCTTTGTTTCTTGGTGAAACAATATGAAATTTAAGATCCGAACCTGGGACAACCTAATGGATATGTGGCAGCGATGGTGAAGGAAAAATCAGAGCTAATTAGAAGAAACCGTTCTTCTAGCGATTTTCTTCGAAATCAATTTAAATGGATTTCCAAGCCAATTAAAGGTTCAAAAGACATCAATTATGTGTTAGGGTGATTAAACAACCTTGGATATGGAGTTTCATGGAGAATGGATCACCATAACGAGATTTGGATCATTAGTCAAGGTGCACGGGGGAATAATGTGGGTTTCTATAAAAACCCGATGAACATGACGTGTAACCCAAGGTTACATGGAATGTGGCCCCCCAATGAGTGGAAGCTGGGGTTTTGGGAGATATTTAAATATCACATGGCATGTGACCTTGACACGCGGCATGAAGGCCCTTCTCAGAGACTTGGTGTGTATATCGGGAGATACGCGAACACGAGGTGGAGTACATGGGTTACCTACACTATATGTACCCCACCACATGACTTGGCCTGGATCAAGTACGTAAACTACTATGTATACTGGTACATGGGAAGAGATGCATGGGTTGACACCGTATACTAGCACACAATCGGAGTACACGGGTGGACCCCGGATGGAAGGACATAGTGTGTGAATTCTTCTACATATCATGTACCCATCTTCTACACGACATAGTTTGGAATGACACGGTCCATTGTACACAGGAAGTACCCAGTGTCAAGGAACATGGCATGTGACCCTACTACATGTTGTGTATCTCTTTCTACATTTCTTGATTCTATTTTCCTTTTGTGTCTTGGACAAGTTTTATTAGGGTTCATTCCCTTATCGATTCCTTAAATGTAGGTATGAATCATTTCCTACTCATAGGACTATGAACCCTTCAGCAAGACTTCCTAGATAGATTTTTTGGAATCCCCCGAGAGGCCTAGAGTAGGATCCTATATTCATTATTCATTCCCTAGATAGAGTCATTGGTATTGACATGACCAACTTCATCAGGTGTTAATCCACTACTTAGCAGGTTAATCCATATGGATTTGTTGGTATCACCCCATGTATCTGGATATGATCCTCATCTATGGTACCATATTCTCTTTAGATATATTAGTGTATCTCTTTCATGAAGTTTCTTGACAAACAGTACTTCTCATATGGACGTCATCAGTGTTATTGGACACCGGAGTGTGTTCTCCTGGAAGAGTGCTTCACAGAATCTTTGATCTGAATTCCTAGTGCTGGTATACATTGGTTGTGACTTAACTCCAGAATGTGTGTCTTGTATTGATTATATCTGGATATTCCTTTTATATGTGTTGTAGAAATTTACTATGTAGATCTGACTATACCTATTTCTTTGTGTATTTATTTATGGTTTTGGGTATCCTACTGAGTATTGTTATACTCACCCCTATACGGGATTTTTCCTCATGTGTCATGTCTTTTGAAGATGAGTGACCTTTTGATAGAGACCTAGGAGGACCAGGATTGGATGGAACTTTGTGAGATTAAGTAGTTGAGGTGTTCATACAGCTACAGATAAAATTCCATGTACCTTTTTTCTTATATGTTGGACTTTTTTTATAGGCTCTTTTTGGTAGTCTTGTATTCTGTCCCAGTTTACTTTACTGCACTTTACTTTCCTATCATACTCAGGTTAGTATATAGTGGTATGCATGCATTTGGTTCTTAGTGGTTTTTACATTTCGGTATTTTTTGGGCTTAAAGATGTGTGCGTGTGTACAAGTACATCACCAATGCCTCTCATGTTAGTGATATTCCTACTCGGTGCTAGTCACCAGCCCTTGGCCTATTGGAGGTGGGTTTGGGGAGTTGTAGCATGGGCCCCACTAGGACTGGTTATGATAACATACCTGTGATACTTCCTCCATCTAGAACTCACATTTACTATACCTTTCATAGAGTTTCTCCCTTTGCAAGGTCTTTATCACAATATTCAAATGCTCCTCATGTTCCTCCTTGCTCTTAGATTATATCAAAATATCATCAATAAAGACTATCAAAAAAATTCAAGGTAATATCTAAAGACTCTATTCATTATGTCCGTGAAAATTTCTGGATCATTAGTGTGTCTAAAGGGAATCACTATGAACTCATAGTGTCCATAACTTATTCAAGATGAAATCTTGGGAATATCTTCCTTCTTCACCTTTAATTAGTGATATCCTGACCGAAGGTCCACCTTAGAGAAATACTTTTCCCCACGTAGTTGACCAAACAAGTCATCTATCTGTGTAATGGGATACTTGTTCTTTATCGTGATTTTTTAGCTCACTATAATCAATGCAAAGGTGCATTGATCTATCCTTCTTCTTGATGAATAGGATTGGAACACCCAATGGTGAAGCACTAGGGTATATAAAAACCTTCTATAGATTCTCTTCTAACTTCTTATTTAGTTCCTCCAACTCAATGGTGTCCATTCTATAAGAATTCTTTGATATAGATAGTGATCCAGGAATAATTTCAATTGATAACTCAAGCTCTTAGTCAGGAGGAAGACCACACAATTCTTTAGGGAACACATCAGTGTAGTCCCTCAAAATGGGCATGTATTTTAGAATTATTTTATCCATTGTCTCTATCATTTGATCTAGATATTCTTGCTCATAATGCAATAATATCCACAATTGAGATGATTATTTTGAAGTAGATTAATCCTCCTCCTTACAATTGTACAGAATTGGAAGATGCCTTAGGATGTGAAGAGTGATCTACCTTTCCCAATAGTTGAGGTTGTATTTGTATAAATATAGCTAATTTATGCCCAAAATAGCATCAAACTCCACCAAAGTAAGTAAGACAATATTTTATGGGAGGTTTAGTCCACAAAAATTAATCAAGGAGGATTTATATACTTTGTATGAAATAATTTTCCAATTTTTTTTCTCACAGATAACTTGACCTCCATATTTTGATGTGGTGTTTGAATAATTCTACTAAAATTGAAAGATATGAAAGAATTCATAGAAGAAGAATAAAATAGTATATTAACTATTCTTGAATGAATAACCAATTTACCTATCACCACATCATTGTTAGTATCCACATCAATAGTAGTAATAGCATACTCCCTTCTATGTCACCTTGGAGGCTGTTGTTACTGATTGCCTCCAAAAACCCTTGGCTTAAGGAAATAACTTGCATAATTACCATGTTCTTTATAGTTGAAACACTACACTATAGGTTGTGTGTTAATCTAAACCTTCCTTTATTCATCCTCATTTTTGTAATTATTCATATACCTTCAGCAATTATTATCCAGATGACCCTCTCTTCCACATTTGAAGAATCTCCTGGTTCCCCTTAGGCAGTTTCCAAGATGCTTCTTCCCATGATTTTGATATGTTGGATGTTAGGTTTTCATTCCATAATGGGATTTATTTGTTTATCCTCCCATATTAAACTCCATTTTACACTTTTTATCTCTATATCCAAGATATCACTGAGAGTATCTAATCTTCATCTCAACCTTAAGGGCACAATAGACAATCTCCTCATAGCTATCAAAGTCTCGAATCACCAAAACTTTTAATAGACTCGTATTTAGTCTAATAAAGAAGTGATCCACCTTTATTTTGGTTTTCATGACAAATCCATAGGCGTATCATGAAATCCTTGTAAATTTTTCCTCATATGCTTTGATAGACTTGTCTTCCTTTTGCTTCAGTCTGAGGAACTCCCTTTTTATCTTAAGATAGAGAGTTCAGGAAAAATATTTATTAAAAAATATTTTCTTGAAATATTCCCATTCCATGTAATCAATTTCCTCCTTAGACTTTGTGTTTTTTATTATTTTCCACCATTGATCAACTTCCCCATAAAAACGATAGATTTCTAGTATGACTTTCCCTTTTTCTGAGCATTGAAGGGCATAAAATATCTTCTCAATGGAGTTCATCCATTATTTCATAATGATGGGATCAGAAGATCCACTAAAGATGGGAGGCCTTTGTTGTATGAAATATTTAACCGCAACTTTCTCTTTCTTAGGAGAAGGAAGGCTTTATACATGATTCAAGATATTATTCATAGCTTAATCTAGTTGAGCAAGTACTTTCATGAATTTTTAATCTTCCATTTCCATAAAATTTGGAATTTCATTAGGGTAATCATCACATTATCTATCACATTGATTGTTGGAATGTGTTATCCTATTTCCATCCATTAACTAATAAAAATAAAGTACAATTAAGGGGGTCTTGAATACTTAGTTAATAAGCATATAAAAAGTAAACTTTGAACATAAAAGGATAAACTTATAAATGAAAATTATATCCTAACATTTGATTTTCTAAGTTTCAATCTCAGTTATCCATGGTGATACAATTATCCCTAGGGTTATTACTAAATTGATCTAGTACTAATCTTAAAAAATAACTAAACCATGCTTTGATACCAACTATAACAACCTTGTCCTTTTACACATTTTATTACATGGTTTTAAGCATAATTATTTATCAAATGCAAACTAAGGATCGTAAATTCTAGTGTCTTTGGAATACTAGGTACATAAATATAAAACATAAAACCAAAATAAAAAAAATTATTTAAAATCCAAAATGAGATCCATTCATCCTTTGAGATCTTACATCTACATAGGATAACCTGGGGAATACATGAAAAAATGTATGATCTAAAAATCCCAATAAGGTAATAAACATAGGAATAAAGCATAGAACATGGGTTATAAGGCATAACAGGATGAAATAAAAAAGTAATGGAACATGGATAAACGTATGGAATAATAATATATAGAGCATAAGATAATGTAATCATGGAAATATAGGAATTTGGAAACAAAAGACAATGTGACATAAACATTATTCAAGGCTAACTTCCAAGACTATACCACATAGGGGACAAAGTCCCATAAAGGAATCAATTTTACTCTATGTCCCAACATAATGTCTCATGAGAATAAACATTACCCAATTCATTAGAGAGATATATGGTAACACCTATAATACCTTTTTCATTCATATGTGTGCCACATGAATAATCAAACATAAGGAATAAACATAAGGGTTACTCATGGAAAAAAATGGGCATCATAATAATGTCACAAAGCATAGACAAAGGGAATATCATGATGGTTCCCATGAAAGAATGAACATTAATAATACTTGGACATTTATAATGGAAAATAGGAATAGATAATGGTAAATTATTTCCAATTAAAGTGAAAACATGTAAAAAGTGTGTTTAAGAAACATTAGAAATGAGCCACTTTAGTGTGGTTTAAGGGAAAATAGAAAAGATATTTAAAGAGGACAATGGAATAATTGTTTGCATAAAACCATAAATTAACTAAGATGTTTTTTCATGATAAAAAGATTTATTTTATATAATTATTGGTGGATTAAAATATATTATGGAGTGTACTTGAAAATGGGTAAGAAATTGGGAAGTTCCCTTTAATCGGGCTTGTTTATTGAGAGGAATTGAGAAGGGAACATTATAAAACATGTATTTCCCCATAAAATAAATAATAATTGATCTAGGTAAATATTTTTGGAACATATAAATAGAATTTAGGAGTATTAAATAAGAATAATTAATAATTACATTCGGTTAAAGAGATAGAAATCATAACCTGAAGGAAAAAATTGGGGTTCGGAGAGAATCCCTTGCCATATGTCCAAAACTTTTTTTCACTTGTACTTAATGTCATGGATAATAAAATTAAATCTATTAATTAATTAATTAATAACCTATTATACATGTATTTAATTTATTATAATTTTATTAGGTTCATTTATAGCCATTTTGTTGACTTATAATGTTTAATTTCATCATTTTGGGAGTGTTTCTATCGTGATTTTATGACTGGTTCCATTGAGTTTAATTATGGGAGTTTTTTTAAAATAGAATAAAAACTAAAAAAATGAATTATATGATATTTATAAACCTAAAAAATGTGAAATGTTTTCATATATCATTTTTTCAGATATGATAATGATTCATTTGATAAAATGTTAATAATGAACGTTAGTTTATTTTTGGTGAATTTTTATCATCACGAACTAGTTTTGTTTTATTATTTAATATTATGTATATATATTAGTTCCAGAACATGAAACAAGATATAATATAAATTTTCAAATCTTTTTTAACCATAATAATGGTTTTATGTACAGCATTTAAGGTGATAATGGAAAATAAAAACTCATCGTCCACGAAGGCGGTGAATCAACACCTCACGAACGATGTTTTCATTTTTAGAATGAAAGGAGAAGAGAAGGGATTTAATGATGGATATACCATTAGCATAATAAAATTAAAATATATATATATGATATTTGAGTTATCATGTAACTTTGGATAGGTTAGGTGATGGAAGGGTAAGAAAAGAAAATAAATTAAAAGAGAAAGAGGGAGGGTTTTACTTATTGAGTGTCGTCTCCTTGAGAACCTCCTTAAGGAACTTAGGAATGGTTTTTTGGTGAGAAAATAAAGACCATAACGTGGTGAAGAGTTTTGTGAGGGTAATTGTATAGAATATAATCCATCTCCAAATCTTTTAAGGTGTGAGGAGAAGAGGTGGTGAGGGTGGTATTTATAGTGGAGGAGAGGGGTATTTTTTAATTATTTTATTCATTTGTTTATTATTTTGGCTCAAAACTATCAATAGTGAGGATTATTATGAATAATTATAGTAAATAGTGCATGTGAGTTCGAACTAAGGGTTTTTTTACATCATTAATGAATCTAAAATTTATGTATTTGACTTAAAATGTTAAATACCATAAATTATTATACTTCACTATTCACCAAAAATTCAACCATTTTAGTAAAATACCAAAAATTCACCCAAACTATTTTTTAATATTTATAATTTAAAAATGGACTCCAATTTATGAAAATAATTTACTAAATATGAGAAATTTTATTTTTAATTAAAATCGCCACATACTTGAAAAATGCTGATTTTAATATTATAATTGATTTTATGACACTTTGAAAAATTAATTAAGGTCTCATAAAATAATATTATAATCATAAGAAAATAAAATATTAATTTATGAATCTATTTTATGAAAATAAAATTTCTTTTAAATAATTATATTAATTATAAAATTATAAATTAACATTTACGTTTCACAAAAATATCATTACTTAATTTATTTTTAAAACATTTATTTAATTATACCATGATATAAATATATCATATTTTCATTTATAATATAAATAAGTTTTATTTATACTTTCATAGGTGATGTTACTATTCTATTGGCCAGTTTACTATTCCTAATGGTCACATTACTATTCCAACGGCCAAGTTACTATTACATTAGTATAGGATCCTTAACTTCTAGAAACACCTCTTATTTCATTCATTATTCATTTATAAAGTTTTAATTGTGTTCTCTATATGATTTTATGTGATTTATAGGATATGAAATAATTATAAGAAGAGAATTTACATTGATAAAATCTTAGTTTGTTAAAGGTTTTGTGTTCAACTATAGAGGAATGACAGTTTTTCGGATGTTTTGGTTGCAACAGGTTGTTACTATATCCACAATAGAAGCTGAGTATGTGGAAACAATGAAAGCGGGGAAGGAATTTCTATGGTTGATGTTCTTGTTGGAGGATTGATTCAAGAGGGTGGAGTTTTGTTTCATGATAATCTGAGTGTAATTCACTTGGCTCAGAATCTAGGGTGTTTCATTAAAACACATTAACCAAAAAAACCACTTCATCTAGAACATGCTAGAGGGTAGAGTACTTTAATTACGGAATATATCCTAGAAAAAAATCTAGTGTAAATGTTCACCAAGGTGTTATTCCAATAAATTTTTAGGCAACATTTTTCCTTGGTGGGACTTAGGTGAATGGAAGGTGGTGGAGGACACTATTTTTTTATAAGGAAGGAAGTTTTTTTTGTGCCTAAATAATGGATATTTCCATGTATTTTTCTTAAAGTAGTCTTCAAGTGGGTGATTATTAGGAATGTGTAGCCTAATTAGATTTAAACTTATTTGATCAAAATGAGAATCTCCATAAGATATGTATGGATTGATGAAGGCTATGATAATAGAAATATTCGGTGGAGGTGGGAATTCCATAAGTTATATTTTTTGGAATTATATGGTGTATGGACCATTGGTATGGAAGATGTGAATGAAAGTTATGGTGTTTATGAGAAGAGTATTCTGATGTTTATGTAAGAGTCATCCTGAGCATTTTTTTGGTAAAGGGTTGGAACATAAGGGTCATCGTAGGATTTTTTAATAGTAGGATGTTCTGTTCATTGGCTTCAGAGGTTAGGTGTCGATTACTATAGGTGATTATAGTTAGTATCATTCAATATAGGGACTTTATCAAATATTTAAAGTCAGTGCAACTAGATGACCAACTAGGCCCCACTAGAAATGTGGGGTGGGACCACTTGTACATGTGTACTATGACTCAAATTGAAAGTTAGTCTGATATCAGGGGTAATTATAAATTATGATTGTAAATCCTTGTAACTTCTAATTAAGGAATAGAAACATTGTTTCTCCCATTGATTTAGGACTCATGTTCGAACCACGTAAACCCAAACTGATATATTTCTTTCTCATTTTTTCTTGAATGTTTATGTGTGTCATCTATTTTCTTAGGTGTGTGTGAGGTTTAATTGGTGGGTGATTTAGGGTGTATGGTCTTCCTAAGTTTTGATACATCAAGTTGAAGGGGATCTTCTAGTCAGGGAACTTCTAGTGGTTTTGTTCCTCTGCATTGAAACTTGTGGAGGATAGTTTGTAGTGGATTGGTGTTATAAAAGTCCCCAATAAAATTTTATATTTCTAATAGTTTATTTAAACTTAGGATCAAACATGTCGGTATTTATAAAGTAAATTGTATTCTAAAAAATTCATGTTATGAATTATATTGGATGTTATGATATTTTATGCATGCATCTTGGTAAGTTGAATATTAGTTTCATTAAATAGATTATGAATAAAACTTTAATAACAAATCATGACATTAATAAGAAATAAAAATTTAAAGTTTGTATGGAGGCTAAGAAAACTAGGAAATATTATCATTAAATTAAAGGGGATATATAATTTCTTGTATGGATACACACAAATATTTTTTAATTCAAATCCCTATTGACTAGGGGCCTTAAGAAATACTTCATCTCCTTCATTAATGATTACAATATATTTTTTCATCTTTATCTATTAAAAAGTGGAAATGATCCACTTGAATGATTTATCATTTACAATAATAAAGTTGAACTTCAAAATGGAAAGATACTTAAATGGTTAATATTTGATAGGGGTAAAGTATATGTTTCCAATTTAATTGTTGAATATTTCCAAAGAAATGGAATCATTCATTAGAATACACATTTTTATTCTCCATAGTCTAATGGGATGGTTAGACCAAAGAATAGGACATTGAAAAAAGATATGATCAGCATTATTCTTTTGAATTATGTATTACCTAAATATATATGGAGAGAGGATTTGAATATTTCTTTCCATATTATGGATAGAGTCCCTTATGAGCATAAATAACACACTCCATTTGAGTTTGAAAGGGAAGAAATTCAAGATCAAGATATTACTGAGTGTGGGGTTATCTTGATAAATTATTATTCTCAAATAAAAAAAAGGAGTGATGGTTTAAAATAGTTGTTATTGTCTTTCTTGGGTATATTGAAATTTCATGTGCTTTTAGGTTCTCAGTGGTTGAATAAGATATTCATGTCATGGATGTAAATACCATTTATAAGGTTTCGCAGAGTGATATTCTTTGTGGATGTTTTTCCCATGAATACTGGATTACCCCATATGATTCTACTTTAGACCCTACCCTCACATCTAGGTCAATTCCCAAACATGTGGAGAGTTTAAAAAATATGAGGGTAAATTAAAATAGTATTTCAATACCCAATGGTTCTAATGAAGTGGATGAACTCAACACTAGTATAAAAAGGATTTTTAATGATGGTTTTTTTTATTTTAATGTAGATTTTTAACTGATGATATTTCAGTCAATGTATAAAATATTATTTTGACATTGATTATATAAAATTGGTGTAGAAAGTTATAAAATTGTTTAATGAAAAAAATAACGTGAAATCCCACCTTTAATGTTAGTTATAAGAAAAAATCAACACAAAAATATTATGAAAAATATATTTAATGTCATTTTTTCTTATAATTGATGTTAAAAACATATAAACACATTTTATAGAAGTGTTATATTTTTCATAGACTTTTATTTGGTAGGTCATAGATCCAAAATGGACTTACAAATCAAAATTTATTGCTGATAGAAGTTGGAATTCTCTAAAGAATCAATTTTGGCATAAAGATAATAACATATATTTGATCAAAGAATAATATAACAAACAGAACATTGAAACATCCAAATGAAAAAAACATTAGTTAATTTTTTACCTTATTCTCCATACTTGGGCTCATTTTCACTAACATTAGAGATTATTTCTTGATATTAATTTTCTTCATGATGAAAAACTCATGAGGCATTGTGAGGATTACCTTATAGATCTCATAAGGAAACTTCATCATCATTGAAAGCATTATCTTCATAAAAAATAAATGAAAATTGTAACAAAAATATAGATAATGGAAATAAATTAACTATATAACTATAATTAGGATAGATTACCAATTCAAAGAGATCAAATAGTGAAATAGGAGTTGATCACAAATTAAAAAGTGATAGAAATAAAAAGATCAAGTGAAATGAATCCATACATATATTTATATGCAAAAAAATCACAATCACAATTTTTATACAAAAGAGGGAAGGAAAAAATCACAAGTGCATGATGTGAAAAATTGAAAATCAGTAACACACCATTTTAAAAAATTTCAAATCTGACTTTTAATGCCAGTTTTTAAAAAATCGACATTAAAATACCACTTTTAATGTTGGTTTTTTTCAAAATTGATGTTAAAAGAAAATGTTTAACATTAGTTTTAAAAAAACAATGTTAAAATTATCATTTAACATTGGTTTCCTTAAATAAACCGTGTTAAAAGTGGTTTTAACATTGGTTATTTTTAAAAACAAACATTAAAATAATTTCCATCGGGATAGTTTGTTTCTTAGGATTCAATTTTACTATCAGTGGATCCAAAATGGAAATACATATCAAAAATCATGGTCATCGGAATTTTTAAGTGCCTATCTAGAGATTTCAAACTTAGAATGACCATAAATTTTAATCCATAAGTTCGTCTTGGCTCAAAGACTAGTCAAATTGAATCCTAAAAAACAAAATATTTCACTGTAAATTATTTTAACATCACTTTAAAAAAATGATGTTAAAATCACTTTTAACATCGATTATTTAAAAAACATGATGTTAAAAGGTACCTTTAATCTCATACTATAAAATAAAAACGTTAAAATAATACTTTTAACATCGGTTTTTTAAACCAATATTAAAAATTTACTTTTAATATCAGTTTTCAAAAAAATGTTAAAAGTTGGAGTTGAATTTTTTTAAAATGATTATATTACTGGTTTTCAATTTTTCACATCATACATTTGGGACTTTTGGATTATAGTATATTTTTTACCAACAATAATTTTTAAAACTGATATTAAAAATGTTTTATATAATATTTATAATGTCAGTTTTTTAAATAATAGGCATTGAAATATTTTTAATTTTTTTAACATTGGTTCATTAGAACTAGATGTTAAAAGTATACTTTTAAACATTTAAACATTAAAAAACCAATCATAAAATTTGGTTTTAACATTAGTGTTTTAAAAAATAATGATAAAATACTGACACAAAAAACTAATTTTCTATTAGTGCAAGATGAGTAAATGAACAAAGGTTATCAAGTACTTTGGAATCTATTTCATTACTTACAATGTTGAGGATAAAACTACCTCTTTTTGACAATCCATGGATTTATCTAAAGAAATTCATTAGAAAGTTGTGATCAAGAGTGAGATTGACTCAATTTATTCTAATGAAATGGGAGTTAATTGATCGCCCACCCAGGTGAAATACTATTGGATTTAACTGAATATTTATAAGGAAACATATTTATATAAAACCATTTATAAGTATAAATTAAAATGGGTTTCTAAAGAGTTTGGACAAAAGGAGGTAATATACTACTTTGACACTTATTCCCTAGTTTCTCACCCGAGTACCATTATAGTTCCAATCATGTTTTTTTTGTATATGATTTCAAAACCCATCAAAATAGATGTAAAGATGTATTTTCTTTATGGTGACCTTGAAGATTAGATTTATATAGATCAAATAGAAAGATTTATAGAATTTAGTAATGATAATTATCTCTATAAATTGGTTTAGAATTTTTATCGACTTAATTAAGAACCTAATAAATGGAATAAAAGGTATGATATAAAAAATATATCTTTTGGATTTAAGGTAATTGAAAGAGATGAGTGCATATACTACAAATCAATATGTGATCTTTGTATTTTTTCATGCTTATATGTTGATGAATTTTTTTATTTAGGTTTAATATTGAGATTATTAATGGGAAAATTTTATTTTCTAATAACAATTACGAAATGAAGGATATAGAAGTTAAAAATGTAATTTCAAGCCTCTAGATATTTCATTCAATTGGTAGAATAACAATTTCTCAGTCATGTTATTTTGAGGAAAAGAAACTTGATAAATATGGTTATCAATATTTTAAAAGTGTTATAACTTCATATAGTTCTTTTACATCTTTATTTAAAAATGATTGTGGTGTCCCCATGTCACAATTTAGGTATCCTCAGATCATTGAATGTCTATAATATATTTCAAATTTTATAAGACTATATATTTTTTTTGATCACGACGTTGTCAATATATATTAGTTATTCTAATAAGACTAATTGGGATTCACTCGATAGGTTACTATGATACCTAAAGAGAACTACTTACCTCAAGCTTCATTATGGGAGATTCCCTTATTCACTTAAGAGGTATAGTGATAAGATCTCAATATCCAAAAACTAAAGGATAAATAGCAGTAAATTTTATTTTTTACTTGTGGTGTTGGTGTGGTAGCTTTAAAGTCTTGTAAATTGACCATTATAACTTATTTTACTTTAAAGTATGAGTTATTTTCTTTAAATACTACTGTATAGGAGGTTTAATAACTATGATAACTGTTATCCACATTATTAATGGCTAGAAAGCCTACGCCTAGAATATTTGTACATTGTGACAATCAAGAGATAATGAGTATCATGTATAATTAGAAGACATGTTGACATGTTCAAGTGAGACTCAAGGATATCCAGGTTATGGTGTTTGATAGGGTCATGGATATCAATTATGTTGGAACTAAATAAAATCTAGTTGGTCCTTTGGCCAAGTGACTTGAAGTTACCTTAGATGAAAAATTCATGATTAAGATGATATTGAAAACCCATGACCAATTAATCTACTATAAAAACACAACCCACTAAGTGGAGATCCCGCAAAGTAAGTTCGATTTGGTATAAAAAAATTATTTGGATGGATATATCGTGCACACACACACATATTTATGTGTATGTATGAGAGATAGAGACTATCTAGGGTAACCTGAAGGTGCTAAACTCTAAGTTATCATGAGTGGTTTACTCTAAATAGGATCAAGATTGTTATATGGAATGTTAGTAATGTGTCCATGTAGATTCCTAACTAAGTGTATATTTTTTAGAGGCTAAAATAGAAGAATTAGTTTTATTAATTAAATGGATTCATGAATCTAGATCATGACACATAGCCAAAACATGTCACCCCTAAAGATTTCTTCTATAAAAGATAGTATTTTGTTCCAAGTGGATGTCATCACATTGAAGTTTAAAATTCAATACATGTTCTATTTGGTCCCATGAAGTCTAGAGTTGGTTAAATTAGGTAAAGGTTTAAATTGTAAGGTACCCCTACTAAAATAATGATATATAAAATCTAGAGTACTTTATTATTGGATTTGTGGAGGACTGTGGTAAACCTGTTATGATATTAATTATAAATCAATTAATTTATTGATCGAAAAAATAAATGATTTCTATTAAATTTGATATAATATATATATATATATAATTCATGGAAAAGGCATAATTTGTGACTTTGGAATCTATGGATAAAAGACCACGATTTAGGAAATTGACATTCTAATGTGGAGTCATCCTACGTTGATATAAATTTGGAATATGGAGAGAAATTTATAATCATAGGAATGTTTTGACTCCTAGATATCCATAAGAGGGGATATGGAAGTGACACATACATGTGCTCATGCCACTCCATACCTTTCCTTAACTTGGTTTGGGTGTTTAAGTGAATTTTCTTAGGTCTTAGGTCCTATATTCTTGTTGAAAATTTATTAATAGATTATTTTACCAATTTTTAATGATTGTAATAGAAAAAAATAAGTATCCAATTAATTATTATATCAAAAAATCAAATTATATATTCTGTTTGACTAACTGGGTTGGTAAATTGGTATATAAATTCTTAGTCATCCTTTCATATTAAGATATATAGAGTGCTTTTACTCTAATTATTGAGAGAAAACCAAAGGCTCTATCATATAATTTATGATAGAATTAAGAGTATTTTGAAGAGATATGTTGCAGATTTTACTTATTTGTATGTGAATTGTTTTATCTTGGAAGTGAAGTTGTTGAACCCATCATAGTATGAGTGGGGAAATATCTTCTTCAAGGAAAGTTGATCTAACTCAATGATCAAAACAAGAATTTTTCATGATAATAATTCATTGATTCTAATGTTTTCTCTTATATATTTCATGTCAGTTTGTTTTTATTTCCTATTTCACCCACTATTTTATACAATATTATTGGTATGTTTAGATTAATCATTACACTAACATACTATTCAAAGTATGTTTTTATAATATCATTTACCTTTTTTATTCGATGTATGACCACCTCAACATGTGTTTTTATTTAACCTCAACCATGTTTATTACTATCACAACCATGACTATATGCAGTTAAATTATACTAAGTCTAACCTCATGGAGGGTCACTATACATTGTTACTTTCATTGATGATGAAACAAGGAAAGTATGAGTTCACTTTATAAAACACAAGTTTGATGTATTTAGAGTTTCTATTCAATGAAAGGACATGGTGAAAAGGGAAACTGGTCAAAATTTAAAATACTTAAGACTTTAAAATGGTGGTGAGTACCATAAAGGATACTTCTATAAATTTTATTGAAATAAATGGATCATGCTGGAAAGGTATATGATTGGTACACTTAAACATAACTTTATGGTAGATAAAATGAATTAGAAGTTAGCAGATAAGGTGTGGGGCATGGAGTTACACTTAGGAATGTATAAGGTAATTTAGGAAAAAGAAATGATTATGATAGTATACTAGGTTATCAGAAGCCATTTCACTCTATTGGGATAAGATATTCCAGAGCATCTCTAGTCCAATAAATCTATGGAAGTTAGCCACATCAAAAAAATTGATAACATTACCTATGTCCATGTTGATACAAGGATAAGGAAAAACTCAATGTAAAGTCCAAGATATGTTTATTTTTGGGATATAATAATGAAAATTCGGTATTCTGAATATGGTATGATGATCATCAAAATATAATCAGGATTTTAGATGTTCTCTTTAATGAGAAAGTCTTGTGAAAAGACTAGAACTTGGATGAGAAGGAATTTGAGAATAAATAATCAAATTACTAAGTCTAATCTGATCTAAGTAAAAGTAATATAATAACATAATTTTTGGAGAGTTTAGATGGAAACATTAAAAGTATGGAAGATAGACTAGTGGAAGATGTACCCGGATTCTTTAGGACTACTAAGACTCAAAGTAGAGAACTAGATGATATAGTACCAAAAGAAGATAATCCACGTATCGAATTAAGGAGATCTACCAATGTTAGGAAATTAGTTCGAATGTTTGTAACTTACATGGAATTATTAATTAAAATGGATGGTGGAGAGCTTGAAAACTCAGAATAAATGGTTACTCTTAATGATTCTGAAAAGTGGGAGTTAGGGATGAAAGAAAAAAATGAAAACATTGGATTCCACTATAACATGGGAGATAACTTAGTTACCATAGGGTAATAAAACACTAGATAATAAATGGGTATTATTTTCTAAACAGGAGGATGATTGTAGGAAAAGGTACAAGTCGTGACTAGTGGTGAAGGGTTTCAATATAAGGAACGATTTAATTTCTCAAAAAAATCTCACAACAAGTTAATCACGCTACCATCTAGACAGTGTTGACAGTGATTTATTTTAATAATATGAACTTAGAGAAGATGTAAGTAAAATTATATTTTATTTATAGTGACTTGGAGGAAGAGGTTTTCATGAAGTAAATAGTGGGTTTTGTGGATAAATAGAATAAAGACTTTGTGTGCAAGATAAAGAGAAGACTCTATAGTTTGAAACAGAAACCATGATAGTTGAATTGGAAATTAGATGATTTCATGCTTTAAGAAGGTTTCAATCAGTGTAATGTAGGTCATTGTTACTTCTAGAAGGAATGGGGGATAGAAGTTTCACTATTCTTCTTCTATATTTAGAAGACATATTGTTGGCTAGTTTAAAAATTAAGAGGATTTAGGATTTGAAAAATATTTTTTTGAAATATTTGAGATGAAAGATCTCAATAAGGCCAAGAAAATATTAGGGATGAATATTTAGAGTGATATAAAATCTAAGACTTTGGTTCTATTAGAAAGGGACTACATCGAAACGATTATCATGAAGTTTGGGATGTTCAGATATAAGCTGATCTCAACTCCATTAGTTGAACACTTCAAGTTTTCCAAGTATAAGGCACCTAAAATGGAAGATGAGATCAAATACATTGGTGGGGTTATGTTTGAATTAGTGGTTATTATCCTAATGTATGATATGATATGTAATCGGCTATAAATTTCATTTATAGTTATAGTTGTGAGTCGTTTCATGTTAAATCTGGGGAAGGAACGCAGGGAGGATATGAAGTGGGTCATCTAATATCTAAAAGAATAATAAGGTACATATCATTTATTTGGGATGGATGATCCATTACAAGGTTAAGTTTATTCTAATTTTGTTGGAGATTCAAACACCCAAAATAGCACTATAGGTTTTTTATTCACCTATGGATGAACAATATTTTTCTGGATGTTGCGGCTGCCATCAGTTGTTAATCTATCCATAATTAAATATGAGTACATGTTATCGATAGAATAAAAGAATGAATTGGTATGTTTTATTCACTTATTGAAATATATCTAAAGGAATTTGGAGGGTGGAGTTTTGTTCTGTGATAATATGAGTGCAATTCACTTGGTTCAAAATATGGTATTTCATTTAAGGACAAAATACATTGACCTGAAATACCATTTCATCTAAACATGTTGGAGTGAAAAGTACTTATGTTGTAAAATATATATGAGAATTAGAATATGATGGAAATTTTCACCAAGTTTCTAGTCCAATATATTCTAAGGTAACACTTTTCCTCTGTGGGAATTGGGTGAATGGGAGGTGGTGGAGGGAATTGATTTCTACTGAAGAAGGAATTTTGTTTCGTGCCTAAATATTGGATATCATCATGGTTTTTATTTGAATTGGTCTTCAAGTGGTAGATTTTTAGGAATTTGTAACCCTATTCAAGTTATAATTATATGATCATAAGAATAAAATCCAAAATATATCCTTTGATTGATGAAGATAATGACAATAGAAATCTCAAGTGGAGGCAGTCATTCCCAAAGTTATGTTTAGGGAAGAAGATAATGTATTGGTAAATTTTATTTAATATATGAATTGAAGTTATGATGTTTATGAGAAGGGTCTTTTTATGTTTATATAGTATTCATCTTGATCAAGTTTTGCATCAAAGGTTTGTAATGTAAGGGTTATCATATGATTTTATAAGAGTAGCATGTTCTATTCACCAGCTGTGGTGTTCAAGTACTGATTAATACAAGATATTAAAGGGTGTATCACTCAATAGAAATACTTCATAAAGATAAAAATTCAATCCAACTAGATAATCAGTTAGTCCCCATTATAAATGTGGGGTGGTACCACTTGCACATGTTTATTATGACTCAGATTGTAAGGTAATCTGATATTGGTAGTAATTATCAATTAAGATTATAAATACTTATAACTTATAATTAATAAATGTAATTGTTGTTTCTCCCATGAATGTAGGACTCACATTTGAACCATGTAAATCCAAAGTTTCATCTTTCTTTTTCAGTTTTCACTTGAATTTTTGCATGAGTTTTGTGTTTACTTGATTGTGTGCAAGGTTGACTTGGTGGGTGAATTAGGATGTATGTCTTTCCAAGTTACAATGAATCAATTTAGAGGGGATATTCTAGTTAGGGAAATTCTCTTAAATTTTTTAGTTGTGTTGAAATTTATGAAGGATAATTTCCTATAGATTGGTGTTGTGCATGGTCCAAAAAAATTTATAATTCTGATGGTTTATTTAAACTTAGGGTCAAATATTTTGATATTTATGAAGTGAATGTTATTCCAAAAAATTAAGTTATGAATTATGTTTAATGTTTTAATATTTGAAACACACATCTTCATCACTTGAATATTAGTGCTATTAAATAGATGATGAATCAAATTTTAACTCAAAATCATGACATTTATAAGAAATAAAAATTTCAAGTGTGTATGGAGGCTAAGAAAACTAGGAAACATTATCATTCAATTAAAGGATATGAAAAGTTTATTTAGTTGATATGCATAAATATTTGTGAATTAAATGGTTTTTTTACTAGGGACCATAATAAATACTCCATCTCACTCATTAATGATTATAATAGATTTTTTCATGTTTATCTTTTAAAAAGTAGAGACAACCCACTTGAAAGATTTATCATTTACAAGAATGAAGTTAAACTTAAAACTAGAAATAAAATTAAATGGTTAATATTTTATAGGGGTGGATAATGTGGGTCCATTTAATTTTTTAAATATTTCCAAATAAATAACATCATTCATGAGGATACACCTTTTTATTCTACATGATCTAATGGAATAGTTGAATGAAATAATAGGACATTGAAAGGTATGATCAAAGCTCTAATTTTGAATTCTATATTGCCTAAATATATGTGGGGAGATGCTTTGAATATGTCTTTACATATTATATATAGAGTCCCTCATGAGAATAAATAACACACTCTATTTGAGTTTTGAATGGAAGAAATACAATCTCATGATATTCCTAGGTACGGGGTTGTCTTTAAAAAGTATTAGTCCCAAATAAAAAATAAATAAATAAGTATTTATAGTTTAAAATAGTTCATTTTGTCTTTATTAGGTATATTGAAATGTCTTCTACTTTAAGGTTCTTAGTGGTTGAATATGAGATTCATTTCATTAATGAGTTTTAGGAAGTGAAATTATTTTAGGATATTTTTTTCCATTAAAACTCGATTAACCCTAGATTAGTATACTTTATACTTTGACCTCACATTCAGGTCTATTCCCAAACTTATGGAGAGTTTAAAAAATGTGGTGGTAAATTCAAATAGTATTTCAAGACCCAAAAATTTTAATGAAGTGGATAAACCTAATATCAGTAAAAGAAAAAAGGTTATAAAGAAATTTGGAATATTTTTTATTACTTATAATTTTGAGGTTGAACCTACAACCTTTTGATAAGTCATGGATTTTTTTGAAGTAAGGCATTAGAAAGGTTTGGTCAAGTGTTAGATTGAATCAATCGCTTCTGATGAAATGACTGTTAGTTGATAACTTGCTTGAGTGCAGTACTATTGGATGTAAATGGATATTTTAAAGAAAACATGGTCTATATGAAACCATTTATAAGTATTAATACATATAGGTTTCCAAGGGGTTTAGATAAAATGATGTAATATAATACTCGACACTTATTCCCTAGTTTCCCACCTAAGTACCATTATAGTTCCAATCATGTTTATTTCATATATTATTTAAAAACCCATCAAATGGATGTAAAATAGATTTTCTATATGGTTACCCTAAAGAGGAGATTTATATAGATCAAACTGAATGATTTGTAGCATTTGATGAAGATCATGAGCTCTGAAAATTGATTTAAAATTTTCATAGGCTTAATTAAGAACCCAAGAAATGACATATGAAGTCTAATAGAACAATTATATCTTTTGGATTAATGGTTATTGAAAGATATGAATTTATAAATTATAAATAAATAGGTGATCCTTGTATTGTGTTGTGATTATATATTGATGGCATTTTTTCTTTAGGTATAATATTGAGATTATTAAAGAGTCAAAATCATTTTTTAATAACAATTTTGAAATTAAGGATATGGAAGTTGAAAATGTAATTTTGAGCCTCATGTTATTTTCTTCAATTGGGGGAGTAACATTTTCTCAATATCATTATGTTGATAAAAATATACTTGATAAATAATATTATCAAGATTTCAAAAATTGTTACAACTCTATATGATCCTTATATAGCTTTATTAAAAAATGATAGTGGTGTTCTCATATCTCAATTAAGGTATCCTCAGATCATTGGATGTTTGTAATATCTTTCAAATTATATAATATAACAACCCTGATCTTTATTTCACATTTAAACATGATTTATTATATAAAATTGCACTTAATACAACTTATAAGATCGATATATCTAGTGTCTTTGGGATATTAGGTACATTACATAACAACTTAAAACATGAAAAACAATATCTTTAACGTGACCAAAACATTCCTTCGTACTTAACACTACATGGGATAACCTGAGGATATACATAAGAAAGGGGTGAGTTATAAATCTCAATAAGGTAATAAACAAGGCATAACATGAGGAAGACAATACATGTTAGACAATAGTCATATCAATGAAGCATAAAAGGAACATGAATAATATGGAATGATATAGCATGATAATCATAACATGGAAAATGTGGCAACAACTTAAAACACTACATCATAAACACAGGTCAAGGATAAATCCACCAATATGTCATGGTGGGGAAATTACCATAAAGAAATAAGGTAAACCACCTATACCAATGTGATGTATCATGATACAAACCATTACCCAATGCGTTAGAACACTATCAGGGTGCACCCTTCATAATAATTTCATTCTCATGCTTAAGTGTGCCACATAGATCATATAACATGGATTCATTCAACATAATAATTTATTCCATGATAAAGTAATGTGGAATACATACATTTAATTATCCAATAAATAATTATATTTTCATAAAGGTGAATACCCATGATATAAAAATGGGTATGGTATTCACTACACAATTATTTTGGCATGGAAAATTGCAGTGCAATTTCAGCAGCATAACAACGTCATATATAAATTCATAAAATGGGTTGATGAGAGATAGAGGGTATATAATATTTTAGAAATGAAATTTAAATTAAGAGTTACATGTAAATACATTCCCCAACATAAGTAATTTGAAATAGAATGTGTAATATAATAAATAAACTTTTAAGAAAGAGGAGAAAGGAAAGACCCTTACAAAATTTCAGCATGGTAACAGGTGCGCATAAAGGTTTATAGAAGTAATAAATGAGAGTGAAATGGGATATAATCATTTATAAATAAAATTTAAAGTAATGTTGATATTTAATAACATATACCAACATAATAAAATGGAAAATAGAAGACATAACATTAAAGGAGTGTTTGATAAAAGAGAAGAGTGGAAGATCCCTTACTTGAGTGTGTAACTCTAAAGGCTTGGGAGGGGATTATTGAAAGCTTTGGGGCTCCTTGGTAGGACTCTAGGGAGTATAGGGTGGATTTTTGTCATGATACAAGTAGTTTTAGTGAAGATAAATGAGATCTTGGGTGGGTTTATATAGGCAAA